>CM027839.1:62427535-63627535 GCA_016097545.1 Eucalyptus victrix | reverse complement strand
AAGGGCGGAGGCGGCTGGCCCTCAACAGCCGCCAAGGGAATCATGAAACTGATTTGTTGGAACTGTCAGGGATTGGGCTCTTCCCTGACAGTTCGAGCCCTTAAGGCCCTTGTGGCCAAAGAAAAGCCCAATATAATTTTTTTGATGGAAACCAAGAATAGGGAGGCAGTGCTTACTCGTCTTCAGCAGAATCTTAATTTTCAGCAATCTTTTGTTCTCAATCCAATTGGGTGTGCAGGGGGAATGGCGCTGTTCTGGCAAGATTCTATTAAGGTAAATCTCTCGAAATCGTCTCCAGCGTTCTTTGATATGATATGCTCAGAAGTTAACTATGGTATCTCCATGCGACTCACCTGCGTGCATGCACCTGCGACCTATCAGCTTCGCCAACAATTTTGGACAGAACTCAGACAGATTGCTCTTTCCAATGATCTACCATGGATATGTGGGGGAGATTTTAACGAAGTCTTATATCACTGGGAGAAAATAGGTAAGCGGCTACCGGAATCTCACATAATGCAATCATTTAGACAAGTTATACAGGATTGTTCCCTAATGGACATGGAAAGTAAGGGCTGCGCTTATACGTGGACAAATAATCGGGAGGGTGATGAACTTGTTAAGGAACGGTTAGACCGAATGCTATGTAATATAGATTGGCGCCTAGCCTTCCCTGAAGCAGAGGTCTTAGCCTTACCTGCAATAGGCTCGGATCATAGCCCAATTCTGCTATCCACAGAGGCGTTACAGGTAAAACGAAAAAAGGCATTTATTTTCGAATCATTTTGGCTCCAGGATAAGGAATGCAGCGAGGTCATAGCTACTTCATGGCATTCGGGTCAGCCAACACCTATCGACCTACCACACCGAATAGCAATGGTTTCTAAGGCTCTCGCTAAATGGAGTAGACGCAAGTTTTCTAGAGCTCACAATTAGATAGCTGGTTTGCAACAACAACTCCTGTCCTATACAAATCAACATCACAGTCGGTTTGACAAGCGTACAATCAACAATATCAAGGCTGAAATTCACAGACTTTGGCAGCAAGAGGAACAATTCTGGGCTATGCGCTCTAGAATTAATTGGCTGAAGTGGGGGGACAAAAATACCAAATTCTTCCATGCTACAACGATACAGCGGAGGCAACGGAATAAAATTAGAGCGCTAAAGGATGATGATAACAGGTGGGTTAGGGACGAACAACAGCTAAAAGAATTGACGCAACAGTTTTTCTCTAACCTATACAAATCAGATGGCCAAAGAGACTATGGACCAATCATTAATGAATGCCCAAGAATAGTTACTTCGGAAATGAATGATACTTTAACGTCGGAGGTTACTCTAGAAGAAATTCATAAGGCAACTTTCTAGCTAGGGAAAACCAAAGCTCCCGGGCCTGATGGTATGAATGGTTTGTTTTATCAAACCCATTGGGATATCTTAAGGGATGAAATTTTCTGCTCAGTAAAGGATTTCTTTAGAACAGGGTTCATGCCAGCTAATCTTAATAAGACCATCATCTCACTGATTCCGAAGGTACCAAACCCAGAAAGCCTTGATCAATACCGACCTATAAGTTTATGCAACTATGCATACAAGATCATTTCAAAAGTGCTTGCCAATAGGCTTAAACCTTGGCTCCCTCACTTAATATCACCGGAACAGAGTGCATTTGTGAGTGGTCGTCAGATCCAAGACAACATCCTCATTGTCCAGGAGGTACTTCATCAACTACGGACCAGGAAAAGGAAGAAAAATTTTCAAGCAGTGCTCAAAGTGGATATGAAAAAGGCTTATGACAGAGTCGAATGGGATTTTCTAGAAGATTATCTACTGAAGTCAGGATTCCACACGACTTGGGTAAGATGGATCATGCAATGCATTAAAACAGTCTCTCTTAGTATTAGATTCAATGGGGAGCAATTACCCTACTTCCGTCCAACCAGAGGACTTAGACAGGGAGACCCTCTTTCCCCATATCTATTCATCTTTAGGCCAACGTTTTATCCATTTTACTAAACAGAGCAATTACAATGGGCAACATCAGAGGAATCCAAATCAATAGGTGGTGTCATGTTCTTTCACATTTATTCTTTGCTGATGACGCTATCTTTTTCCTAGATGGTAAGCTTATGGAATGCCAAAATTTGGCCAACATTTTGAATCAATACTATTTAGTTACAGGACAGGCTGTGAATAGAAATAAATCTAGAATATTTTTTAGCAAAGCTTGCCCTATTAGCTTACAGGAAAATTTGGCTAATGAACTGAGAGTTCCAGTATTAGCAAAGACTGGGAAATACTTAGGGATTCCTTCAGATTGGGGGAGATCACGTAAAGAAATGTTTGCTTGGATAATGGGGAGAGTGAACACGAAACTGGAAGGATGGAAAGAGAATTTAATATCTAAGGGTGGAAAAGAAGTCCTAATTAAATCTGTTGTTCAAGCGATCCCTCAATATGCCATGTCCATATTTCACCTTCCAGCGTCTATTTGTATAGCAATTGAAAAGAAGATTGCCCGCTTTTGGTGGCAGAATGATTGTAGAAAACCTGGAATTCATTGGAAAAGTTGGGAGGTGTTAAAGACAAGTAAATATATGGGTGGTCTAGGCTTTCGAGATCTCATGGCTTTTAACAAGGCCATGCTAGGTAAACAAGCCTGACGTCTTATCCAGCATCCTACAGCACTCTGGAGCCTATTCTTCAAGGGCATTTACTTTCATTCCAAGGATTTCCTTCATGCCGATAAAGGTTATAGACCATCTTGGGGATGGCAAGGTCTTATTTTAGGGAGGGACTTACTTACTCCACATCTACGATGGTCGGTAGGAGATGGGCAAAACATCAGAATTAGGGAAGACCGCTGGCTACCTAGAGGAATTTTGGGAGGACTCGCGAATTGCAATGAACCAGCTAAGGTTGCCGAATTGATCAACATGCAGACACATGACTGGAATATTCCACTGCTTCATAAGTTATATGATGAATCTATTGTCCAAGAAATCCTCGCGATTCAGGTTAGACCTACTTATATCAGAGATAAACTCATTTGGACAGAAACTACTGATGGTGATTACACAGTTAAAAGCGGCTACCATGCAATAAAAAATGCTGAAGTCACAAAGAATCAACATACACCAACATGCTCTTACCAGACCCCGGCGAATCTATGGAAACAACTATGGAAGCTGAAGATAGAGCCCAAAGTTTGTGTATTTATGTGGTTGCTATGTCACAACGCCCTTCCCACTAAAGCCAATCTATGTCATCGACGTATATGCGCAGAATCGGTATGTACTCTCTGCCAAAACCAAATACTAGAAACAGTAGAGCATATTTTCCTACTTTGTCCATGGACGAAATCTATATGGTCGCACCCAAAAATCAACATTCAAATAGATCCATAGGGAATTCAGACACTTAATGAATGGATTGCAGATTGTTTCAATAGAAATTACTCCTCACCTGAACCAGAAACGGTGGCCTCTGTCTTTTGGCAAATCTGGAAGGCGCGAAATGGTTTTATATTTCGTCGCCAGCATTTGGACGCGACGCAAGTTGTCGATGAGGCCCTCGCCACCGCCAGAGCCGCTGGTTTATCCCATTGCAGATCATTGGGAACAGGAACAAGAGCAGCAACAAGACAATTGCAAATTAACCTTGGCGAACTGTGGAGACCCCCAGATCCGGGCTGTATTAAGGTGAATATAGATGGAGCTTTTCAACCTCACAGCAAAACAGGGACTATGGCGAGTATTTGCAGGGACCAAAATGGGAGGTTGGTCGACGGACTCACCAGAGATTTTGACGCCTCGACAACTTTGCAAGCGGAGTTCATGGCTCTTACCATCACTCTTCACCATTTGCTAGACAGTGGAAGACAACGAGATCAGCTGATCATCGAGTCAAACAACCTCATTTTGGTAGAATCTGTCAACGCCTCTACGCCATTGCCATGGGAAGCTCGTGCGATCGCTGCAAAGGCCATCAGCCTCCTCTCTCGATTCTCCACTACTAGGGTTACGCATTGCAAACGGCAAGCAAACATTGTTGTAGATTGGGCCGCAAAGGCCCATCGAAATGGGCTCCTCTCTCAAGATTGGGCCATTCTTGCCGCCCTCTTTTTTTATTACCTTACTTTGTTATGATGCTTTAGCGGCTGGTTGTGCTGTTTTGTAACTTCTCCACGTTATGTTAATATATTTCACCCTTTCGACCAAAAAAAAAAAAAACCAAATAAGGCTGCCAAAATCCCTTTTCTTCCATTGATCCGAATTTTCACTTATTTTCCATTTTGTCCGAAAACCGATTTTTCCGTAAAATTTCGGACTCGTCGAAATTTCTTTGAAAGATGAGACAATATCCTATAAATGAATCATGACACGCTCAAATGTTTGATTCCTGAAACCGAATTCAATTTCGTGTTTAAAATCAACTAGACGTCATTTTAGTACAACCTAACCTATTGGGTGGCTTTTAGGAATTTTAGCGCGTTTGACCCGTGGTCGATTGATTTCGATTAACGTTTGTGCATCTTCGAACCGTAGACGACTCTCGGTTGTAGTAAAAATCACAAGATTTCAATTACGTGTCCCAAGTATAAAATCGATAGAAAATCGGGTTAGTGCCGTTCGACGCATATTTTGCAATCATGCGGAATCAACCACAATTCAATTACGTGGTTCCGTTGAATCGACCTATATCTGATCACAATTCAATTATAACGGTATCATGTTGACTATTGCCGATTATTATGGTCGAGCAGTCGATTTCCGATCGAATTCTCTAGTTTGCCGTGTTTATATCCCTTAACGGCTTCACCTAATAGATTAGTTAACTCGTGAGTGGCCAATTCAAAGTAAAATAATCATAGGTGCGTTGACGAAATGCGCATTTCATATATTTGAGACGGGGTCGAATTTTCAGGATGTCACAAAGATTGACTAAAGTAGTAAAATGATGTCAATTTGGTTCAAATCTCATTTTTTTGACACATGATCTTAATTAAATAGATTAAAAAGTCCAAAATTTTTTCAAAAAAGAAACAAACTAAAAAAGCAAAAAAGAGAAAGGAGAAAAGTTTACATGCGGGAGAGCTAGGTCCTCTGCTTGTGGGCTGCCATGCCATCGCTAGAAAGGATCAGCGGAGGCTACCAACGACCCTCCTCGAGGCGCAGGCCCTCGCCGATGCGCCATGGCCTTTTCAATGATGGGGCGGTGGTCTACGGACTGAGAATTTGGCCTCTCCCACTGGTCTTTTTCCCCCTTTTTGTTTTTTGGTTTTCCTTTTAGTTTTTTTTTTTGTTTAGTTTGTCTTTTTGTCTTTGGAAAAATTTAAATTTTGTGTAAAAAAAATTAGAATTTGTACAAAAACGACATCGTTTTGGTACTTTAGTTAATCTTAATGACACATCAAACGCCACGTGGGAGAAAATAATATTCATGTCATTATTTCCCATTAAACAAGTTGGATGTAGTTAACAGAAGATTTGATTTTATCAATTTGACAAGTTTTAAGATTTAATCACTCTTTTTGAAAGTTTAAACTCAATTGCACTGTTCGATAAATTTTAGTACTTGTATTGCACTTCTCCATGTTTTTTTTTTCTAATTATTAGTCTTGCGTTAGTCAAATTGGATGGAGTTAATGGAATATTTGATTGCACAAATTTGACAAATTTGTACTTTCTTGATAAATTTTAGTACTTGTAGTGGCACTTCTCCCATTTTTTTTTATTAGTCTTGCATTTTCTACTTGTTACACCAATATTCAAATAAAGATCTCGTCAAAAGAAAAAAAAATGTGGCGTAGAGAGAAAATGGCTAGGACCTAGAAAAGGTTTTGAGAAAAATAGAAGAGGAAAAAATGCGGCCAACGACCGACGGGTGATCGGCGGTGGGCCTCCAGTGTCCGGTGGTTGGCAATGAGCGGCCAATGATCGACAGGCATCCAACATCTAGCGGCCAGTGGTTGGTGACGAGCGGCTGGAGTTCGGTGGCCGATGGTCGGTGGCGCGCAGTTGATGGCTTGGATCGGTGGTAGGCGGTTGGCGACCGGTGGTAGGCATTCGGCATCCCACGGGCGGCGGATGGGCAGCGGATGGGCGACGGGCGATGACGAGAGTGAAGGATGAAAAAAGTTTTGATTTATCATTTCTGTTCTAGAAATAGAAAAGCTAAAAATTTTAACTTCTGATTTCTACTCCAAATTTATTTCTAGAATATAAATTTGTTCCAGAAATAAAAAAATGAAATTGCATTACCAAATGGATTTCTATTTCAAACCTGTTACGAGGAATAGAGAAATAGAGAAATAAAGAAATAGAAATGTTGTCATGCGCGCCCTAATCATCTGTGCATGAAGACTTCTACGGTGGTTCTCTCGCTACACGCTATGTTTCATTGCTACGACACCTAAGGGAAGGAAAATGCATCTTTCATGTGGGGTTTATAAACTCCTCTTCGCTTTTTCCTTTTGTTGGGTTTTTGCTTCATGGGAAGTAGATCATGGGAAGCGGGATAATCTGATAACGATGGGCTTTGGGGACGATCATTTGCCAACGAAGATTGGAAGGTGAAGCTCTTTGAAGATAAGTCTTGACAGTATCTCAGCCGTCTGTCAAATGAAGATCGAATGCAACCACTTGAATCTAAGCTCTTAGCCTTAAGAAAGAACCAATTTGGGTAATGAAGTGGTGGCGGTGGAAAATCAAGTCCATGGCTAATCGTTTTGTTCGATAAACTTGATCCGACAGTTTGAAATAACCGAAGTCCTGCCTCCTTAGAGGGATGTAATTCGTATGGTGCTAGGCAGGAAAGATTCAGATGGAAAATTTTTCATGGTAATTATTGTGTTGGCTGTAGTATCTAATTGGATCAAAAGGCATAGCCTTTGACTTGGTCAAATACAGAGGCCCAAAGAAAGGGAAAATAGAAAACGGAAGAGATATTTAGGGGGAAGAGGGGCACGCGGAACAGAAAGCAAGGAAAGAAAGGGAGAGCACCCGCTGAAAAGAAAAGAACATTTGCTAATCTATATTCGCATTTTTACACACTTCTTGTTGATCAATCAATATGGTTTTTGTGTATTGAGTGAGGCGTCAAATCCTCCCTGAAAACCCATTTGAAAAAAAAAAGAATTTTATAAATGTGGCTGAAATGCATGTTGTTAGGGAAATCATTTATGATGTTTTGAAGATTACAAAATAAATCAAAGGGTACTAATGTGTTTAATGGTTGAGTAATAAACTATGCATATGATAGAACGTATAAAAGATATTGTCAAAGTCTATACTTGAAAGAACCAGAAGATAGACTCTATGCTGAAGCTGAACTTACTCAGACTGTGTCCAAACCTTAAGACTAAATATGTTAAGAAGCAAATTATGTTCAGACTTACGTTTAGTTTGTAAAGTCTATTTTAGACAGAAGACACTCGGACTTTATTTCAGACAGAAGACACTCAAACTCTACTTTAGATAGAATATTCTCAGATTTTATATATAGAACGAGACACAAGTCCAAAATGTGATAAGGTCCAAAATGAGACACAAGTTCAAAACGTAGCAAATTCAGAACGAAGGATGTTCAGAATGAGACAACTCGATAGAACGTAACACAAGCCCCAAATATATAACGGCTAGTGATCTGGTTTGGATTCTACATCAATATTGATTTAGTTGACTCAATCTAATTGATTGACAATTGGATTTTGAAGAGAAGAACTTTCTAAATGAAGAAGCTCTACTTATGAAAACCAAGATTCTATTTGTATGGGCGATTAGATTCTATTTGGGATTCTACTTCTATCACTCAACGGCTATTAAATCTTCTAGATACAAATTTGTCCAATGGGTAGATTGAAAGACGATCCTCTAGATACTGTCCAACGGCTAGTTTGAAAGTGGAGGAGTTTTTAAGGAGATCAAGGAATGATGAGCAAGTAAGAGACGGAGTGTAGAATTTATAATTTCAAAGTCTGAGCGAACTTCGATCATACACTTGTCTTCCGTGAGCTTAAACGTTTGTAATCGTGATAGAAATACCAAAAGAGTGACTTAGTGAGATAGTGTGATCTACCACTAAGTGTTTGCACTCAAAATTGTAATCTCTTGTTGATTGCACAGTGGAATACAGCCAGAAGGCTGTTAGCGTGGGAGAGTGGACATAAGCTTGATCTAAGCTGAACCACTATAAATTTCGTGTGCAACATTCTCTTCCCTTACTCTTCTTATTTAACTTTGTTGCATACTTACAAGTTATTTCAAAAATCTGTTCTATTGCATAACATATTCTGAACATTAACCAGAAGTCTGGTTGCTCGTTTTTCAGACCTTTGCTCGAAATTTATTTTATTCCGCATTTACTTGTCAAGATTTCTTTTAAACACCTATTCACCCCCTCTAGGTGTTCATACTAGCACTTTCAATTGGTATTAGAGCCAAGTGCTTGTTTTATTAAAGTGTTTTTACTTTTGAGTTAAAGATCTTCTATGGCTGGTATCTTGACACCAGGACGTATGGAAGGGCAAAGCAACACCAAGCCACCCTTTTTCGATGGAAAGGAATACAACGTTTAGAAAAATAAAATGAAGGCATTCCTAAGATCCAGAGATCCCTTGCAATGGGATGTTGCGGGAAAATGAATCAATCCCACTGCTGCATCTACATCAAATAAGAATGGCAAAGACAAAGAAACCAAACCCCCCGCTCCTATGTCTCAGACGGAGATGTCCAAAAGAGAAGCTCTTGATGCAAAAATCATTTATTTTTTATATTGCACCTTGTCTCCTGCTAAATATAACATAATTTCTTCATATGAAACAGTTAAGGAAGTTTGGGATAGATTTCATGTTACTTATGAAGGAACATCGTGTAAAGGAGACAAAAGTAAATTTTCTGCTTGGTCAATATGAATCTTTCAAGATGAAGCCAGGAGAATCAATTGGAGATATGTTCAGCCGTTTTACTGAAATTATAGATGGTTTGGTGTATCAAGGTAATCCAATTTCTTCTCTAATGAAGGTTAACAAACTTTTGTGAGGTTTCTCAAAAGATTAGAACCATGTTAAGACTCGAGAGGATTATGCCACTTTCCGTTGATAAATTGATTCGCACTCTTCAATCCTAAAAAGTAGAACAAATCAACGATGAAGATCCCGAAGGTAAGAAGTCAATCGCTTTAAAATCTAATACTGATTCTGATGATACAGAATCAGAAAATGATATGGACGACAAAAAACTTGCTTTTATGATCAAGAAATTTAAAAAGATGAGTAGAAAAGGAAGGAAATTCAGTGGAAAAAGACAATACAAGCAGAATGGGCGAAAAAGAACCATGAAAGAATATGACAAGCAAGGAAATATATGCTTGATGGCACATTCAGACTCAGACTCAAATTTGGAATTAGAATCAGACTCAGAATCAGAGTTTGACTCAAACACAAACCTAGAATCCAATGAGAAAATTGAAGTAAGTCATTCAGCAATTCCTATCAAAGTTAAGTATATAAATGAGCTTTGCTTAAATCTCAAATCTCCTCTTAAAAGGATCTCCGAACTAAAAAATGAGAATTCATGGCTTAGGCAACATGATATTTTTCAAAAAGAAAAGTTTGAAATTTTGCAAAAAGAATTTCTAACAAATAAAAGAAAGTCGAGATTTACTTGTCAAAGAAAATGATTCTTTAAAAAGGAATTTTCAAATATTTCGACAAAATTTGCAAAGGGTTAAAAAACTTTAGAGCATATCATTTCCATACAAGTACCTTACTATAACAAGTCGTGACTTGGCTTCAATAAGGAAAGTGATTCTCTAACAGATTTTTCTAAAGTTAATGAGAGACTTAGACAAATAACTCCTAGACTTGCGTACAAGAAGTATTTTCAAATGATTTTTACAAAACCTGTTGATCGAAATACTCTCAAGTATTCAGATTGTTGAGACTCAAAACACTTTGAGAAATAATGTCCTAAAGTCTGGAGACCTATTAAGAAAGATTGGGTAAAAACAGCATACTCTACTAACTCTCATGGACCCAAGAAAATATGGGTACCAAAGAAAATGTAAGTTGTTTTTGCAGGAAATAAAAAAAAAAAAGAAAAAAGAAAGAAAGAGAATTTGGTAAGGAAGGTATATTTTTTTCTCAATTTGGTTTGAGTACATAATTTAAGAAATTCTCATTATACTTATATTCTCTTTGTGCCTCGGTTGATTCAGATTTCATTATGACCGCATTTTATGATTTATTTTATTGAAGAAAGAATCGTGTGATTTGTTTTTGTGATTCGAGATTTGATTTGATACGTGTGATTATTTTTGATATCTTGCTTAGAGACAATTGAGTTTATTTGGTAATGCTATAAGATTTTGTCATATTTTGCAAAGTGAAAATCTATTTTATGTGATATTAATTTATTATGCAAGATATTCTTAGATACTCAAGGACTTTATTTTCTCTGATTTTATTGTGCTTTGACTAAGTGAGAATTTTTTTTTTTCAAGATATTATTGTGTATAATATTCTTTCCTTAAATAATATGTTATGATGAGTTCAGAAAGAATATTTGATTATTTATGGAGATTTTATATTTTGCTCTAACGAAATGGAATGATCCAATATGATGGATATCAAAAAGGAAATGAGTTCATTACAGGAAATTCTATAAGGGAAGAATGATTGTGAATCTACGCAAATATTGGTGCAATTAGAAAAAGATCTCCTACGAAGATTGGTGGCAAAAGAATATTTCATATGGATTTTGGAAAGCTCGATCCAAAAATTGTGGAGATTCTATACTCTTTTTTGGAGGCTCAAAAATTCATTCCTTGTGCAAAGTTTTTGCAAATTGTTGAGGAAATCCCTAATGTGTCGTACGAAAGGTTGAGTAGCTCTGAATTTTAATAATTGATAATTTTATATATGCTATTCAATTTATTTATTTGAAGAAAGGGCATTATTTATTACATGGATATTATTACAGCTTATTTGTGCAAAAAGTTCGTTAAGTTTATGCAGGTTAAATTTGAGAAGAGCTTGATTGAAGAAAACAAAATTTTGCCTCGAATTTCAAAAAGTAAATGATCATTGCGAATGTTGCTGCTACGAAGGTAATAATGAAAAAAGCATTATGTTCAACATGCAAATATTATCATGATGACAGGGGGAGAATGTGAATCCAAAAGAAAGGAAAGGCAACAAATTGAGGAGGAGCATTGATCAATTATGGAAAAATATTTTTGAATCGATCATGATCTTGATTATTATGGAAGGAAGGGAAAGGTAAATGTGATAGAACTTATTAAGTTCTACAAAATCCGATTAGTGCATTCTTTTATTACCTTTTGTCATTAACAAATATTTTATTGATATTATCATTTAATTATGACAAAAAGGGTAAGTAAAATTTATAGTGCATCCGTGATTTTTATTAGATATTTGCTTATATATATGATCGAAGTGAGCTATATTGCATATTTTTAATATTCGACTTACTTTGTAAAAGCTGATTTTTTGGAAATTGTGTTTCATGCAAGATATATTTATTATCGCTTTATATTCTCTACCTGATACTATTTCCATTGTTATCGCTTTTTGATTATGACAAAAAGGGGGAGAGAATATAAATATGCATATGTGTTGATTGGTTGATATTATTTATTGCATAATATTGAGCTACGATTTTTTTCTATATATTGTTATGCTCAATCTATTTGCTTTCTTTTGATTCGAATCACATTTTTTGAAAATCTAAAATTTGGTGATTGATTTATTAATTTTTTTTAGAAAGTGTGATTACACATCTACATATTCAGAAATTGTTTTGTCATCATAAAAAAATGGGGAGATTGTTAGGGAAATCCCTTATGATATTTTGAAGATGACAAAATAAATCAAAGGCTATTAACATATTTAATGATTGAGTTTAGACTAGATAGATGATAAAGCGTATAAAGGATATTGTCAAAGTCTATACTTGAAAGAACTAGAAAATAGACTCTATGCTGAAGCTGAACTTATTCAAATTATGTTCAGACCTTAAGGCTAAATATGTTCAGAAGCAGATTATGTTCAGATTTATGTCCAGTTTGTAAAGTTTATTTCAGACAGAAGACACTCAGACTCTACTTTAGACAGAATATTCTCAAACTTTACATATAGAACGAGACACAAGTCCAAAACGTGATAAGGTCCAGAATGAGACACAAGTTCAGAACGTGGTAGATTCAGAACGAAGCATGTGCAAAACGAGACAACTCGACAGAACGTAACACAAGCCCCAAACATATAACGGCTAGTGATCTGATTTGGATTCTACATCAAGATTGATTTGATTGACTCAAGAACTTTCTAAATGAAGAAGCTTTATTTATGAAAACCAAGATTCTATTTATATTGATGATCATAATCAATTTGGGATAAAACATCTATCACTCAACTACTACTAAATCTTCTAGATACAAATCTATCTAATTGGTAGATTGGAAGACGATTATCTAGATATTGTCCAACGGCTAGTTTGGAAGTGGAGGAGTATTTAAGGAGATCAAGGACTGATGAACAAGTAAGAGACGGAGCGTAGAATTTATATTCCAAAGTCTGAGCAAACTTCAATCATACATTTGTCTTCCATGAGCTTAAACGTTTGTGATCATGAGAGAAATACCAAAAGAGTGACTTAGTGAGATAGTGTGATCTACCATTGATTGTTTGCACTTAAAGTTGTAATCTCTTATTGATTACATAGTGGAATCCAGCTAGAAGGTTGTTAGTGTGGGAGAGTGGACATAGGCTTGATTTAAGCCGAACCACTATAAATTTCGTGTGCAACATTCTCTTTCCTTAACTTTTCTTATTTAAGTCTGTTGCATACTTATAGGTTATTTTAGAACTCTGTTCCATCGCATAACAGATTCTGAACATCTATTAGAAGTTTGGTGGCTCGTTTATCAGATTCTGATCTTTATTCAGACTTTGCTTGAAATTTATTTTATTCGGCATTTATTTGTCAAGATTTCTTTTAAACACCTATTCACCCCCCTCTAGGTGTTCATACTAGCACTTTCACATAGCAGTGAAATAAATGTTGATTTTGGAAGGAAGTACTTCCCATGAATAAAAATAGCATAGAGACATTCTTTTTGTGTGACACAAGTCTCAATTGGGTGTTTGTTTATGTACCCCATATGGTCTCAAATGCATATTAGTATTGTAAAACCCAAAGGACTGGATGGAATGAAATGAAAGAAGCCTGACTTAATGAAAATTGAAAGTATTTCATTTCTAGACATATTTGACTTAATCCGGTGATAGCAAATCCTCTCTCTTTATCGAAAATTTCCTCGGCAGAGTAAAATCCCAGCAAATTCCCCTAATGGACCACAACATATTTTGGAGGCCTACAACTCTTGCGAACGAGCCTTGATGAAGAAGAATAACCAATTTAACACATAGGGGTGCGTTGTTTCTAAATTCATTCAACCAAGAAGGAAATAACTTGTTCCATCTCTCATTTTGCAGAAAAAGGAGTGTGTTTGACCATAGTAACAACACCTCTTACCAAGAAAAGACGACGGGGTTGAATCATCCACTTCGGCACAAAATGGTGTATGTCACTCCAAATTGAATCCATTTAGAAGATGGAAATAAGATGTCCTATTGCCTTTCTTGTAGGTGATAAAATGAGGCAAGTTGTCCAGTGAGCGACAACTCTCACCCACGATGTAGTCTTAAGAACCCTGTCACGCCTTGAACCTTGAGCGCGCACACATCCCTTGGTGGTCGATAAAATTTGTGACATCCTAGGACGCATCGCTAACCCATTCATTTCAATGCACATACGGAAGCGAATAAACAATCCCCAAACAACACGGATATGGGATAGAAAAGCATGATACAAATTTCACAAAACCCTTTTATAACCAAATTGAGTTTATATATAATACTAGTCTATAAACAAAAGTCTAACTCCAAAAAGAAGAGTCACTAAGCCATCTAGGCACAAGACTCCTCAACCAAGACCTCTGAGACCTCCGGGGTTTTTGGGTCTTCCACGACACCATCAGGGGGATTAGCTACCCCCTCACCTACCGCAGTGTTGACCGCAACGGCAGGGATGTCAAACCCCTCTAGGGGACCTTCCCGGACTCCATTCGGCCTATGGTGGAACCATGCCCTAAATCGATGAGGTACCAATTGAGGTCGGCCCTCATCGACTAAGATGGTGGATACAATGAGCTCATGGAGCCAGGGACTCCCGGGGACGGGAACGTCGATACTCTGCTCTGTATACCCCCCCCCCGGATGTTCAAAATGAACCAGAGGAACCACTATCTACGGACCTAAAAAGATTGAACCCACGACGGGGTGAGACAATGTCTCAGTAAGTCTACGCCCTAAACCCCGATTAGGAACAAAATATGCCTAGAAGCGGCCTAACCATAACCAAAGAGACTCACCTCGCTGCAGTTCCTTCCTGCATATCAGTACAGTTCATATCACATATAAATACAGTAAATACACTCATTAATTGGAATGCCTTAATTTCTATCTCAATCAATCACAGGGGTCTTGATTATAAGACCAAATCGTTATGACACGTTCCATTCCGTGTCACACAATTTTCCCATAATCAGGTGCGTTTATCTCAATCAATCACACGTTCCAATTGATTACGGCCCCTTGGGCACAGCCTACTCGACGTTTGGCAGTCTTCTAGCATAACCAGGCATCGTCTCACCCCATTGAACATGGCAATGTCTATACTAGACGGCAATTCCGAAGGAGCATCGGTTTAGCCTTTACTGCGACTGACATTCGTTGTCTAGGGGCATCATCCACTCGACGCACATCGGGGACGGGTTCTCTTCACCATCACACAATCATTCAATTCTGGCCAAGAACACCGTGCATTGCACTCAAATGTCTCAATTAAGGTAATACGCTTGGCCTGTTTTCTTCGTATTAAAAACACCCGATGAAAATAATTGTATGTGGATACATGGTCAGATCGAACCTTAAAAATTGATATCATTCTTTTTAAAATCCCACTATTTGATATAGTATTTAAAAGCATTTTTGGTGTCAAAACCCGACACCTGGTATTTTCTAATTAAATACTAAAATTTCATAATTTTGAAATAAATACTCAAAAATCACAATTCTCACTCAATTGCACAATCTAACAATCAATTACATAAACTAAGCACACCACTACAATCAACACGAAATTCCGACTATGGGTTATCCTGGTATAATTTCTAGAAAATAATAAATAATTAAATAAATTGTAAGGTTAATTAAATAAATGTAATTTAGTCCAATAATTACATACTTAGGCCTAAAACACTAATTTAACCACCTAAACGGGCCTAGAAAAATAATGTACCTATCTACATAAATAGTACAATCTATTTAGCCATTAACTAATCTAATCTAACCACCTAACAATCCTAATTAACCAACTAAATCACTAATTAATCTAAACTAATCACCTAAGCCATACTTAGCTTAATATAATTATCCCCTAAACATCATTAACCTCCTAAGCAAGGTTTAGCAAGTAAACTCATCAGATTAGCGGGCCGATGAGTTCATGTTGATAGCAACGTGAAGGTGGGCGAAACACAAGCCTGTGATGACACCAAACGAGGCCTGGAAGAGGCTGAAAAAGGCTCACGAAGCCTTAGCTGTGGATTGAGGTTTTGCTTCTGCTCTTAGGCCAAAGGAGGTTGATCGAGCGGCTTAGACGGGTCGGAACGGCCAGGCAGGATGGCAGTGGCTGCAGCGGGACCAGGCAATGGCTCCGGCGGGTCCAAGAGGCTTAGGGGTGGCAAACGGCGGTTGGACGATGGCCTGGGTGACGGAGGCGGCTCGGGAAAGGGAGCTGGGCTCGCAGGGACGCGAGCAGGAGGCGGACGGTGCTGGCGGGCTTGGGTGGCAATGACGGCGCTTGGGCGACTTTAGGCGGGCGGTCGACGGGTTGGCTAGCTTGGCTGGCTATTTCTTTGGTTCTTTGAGCTCTCAACTAGCACAAAAATGGAGAAAGCAAGGCCAAGGAAGAAGAAGAAGAGCTTAGCTGAAAGGGGACTACTAAATGGCTTCAAAGTCTTCACAAATATCCCATTACACTCATCACAAGGCCCCTACTTGCTCAGCCATATCCACAGCAGCCCTTAGCCCTCCAAAACTTCCTCAACAAGCCTCCCAAAGAGTTCAAAATGTTGCTACCTCCCATGGCTACGAATTTGGACATTTCCCTTCCAATTTCACTTCAATTCTTCTCCAATTGGGCTCAAATCAAAGGTCAAAATATCAAGGATGATGCCCACATCAAATTCCACATTTTTCCTTGCCCAAAGATCCAACTTGACGGCCAAAAAGTGCACCAAAAAACGGCCCTCTAATTTTTTCCAGTCCAAAAATGCCAAACTTTGAATTTTCGTCAAAACTCGGGTTTGCAGAAAAATCTTCTGAGGATGAGTTAGCATTCTTAAGATAAATTGTGACATGACAGAATCGGATTAAATTTCGCAGTGAATTTCAAACGGACGCGATTTTAGCGTGATTGAACACATCGAGTAGCTTTTAGGAATTTTTAGTGTATTTGACTCGTGATCGATTATTTTTTAGCCATGTTGTACATCTTCCACTCATTGATGACTCTCGGTTGTCGTGAAAATCTCGAGGTTTCGAATATGAACACATGGTACAGAAATGATAGAAAAATCAGTTTAGTACTGTTCGACGAGAATTTTGCAATTAGGTGGAATCACCCACACTTTAATTACATACCTTAGTCAAATCGACCTATCTTCGATCTCTGATCGATTTTGACGGTGCCGTATTGACCCATGTAGATTAGCATGGTTGAGTAGTCGATTTCTAGTTGAATTCTCAAGTCTATTGCGTTTAAATTCCTTAGTGGCTTCACTTGATATATTAGTTATCTCGTGAGTGATCAGCTCAGAAAAATACCCGCGATTGCCGTCCACCACCGCCTGCCGCCGCCCGCCATCTCCGGTCGCCGGTCCGGCGAGCTCGCTGGAGGCTCGCCAGGCCAGGGCGAGGTCCGGCGAGCTCACCGGAGGTAAACCCAGCCACCGACAAGGCCGACCTGGCCACGGGCGAGGCTCGGCCGAAGAGGGCCGACCTCACCGAGGGCTGGCGATGCTCCGGTGAGCGTCACTAGCCCTCGTCTAGCCGGTCACCGGTCCGGCAACTCGCCACATGAAGAAGAAGAATAATAGGAGAAAAGGGAAAAAAAAAAGAAAAGAAAAAAAGGAAAAAAGAGGAAAAAAAGGAAAAAAGTAAAAAAAATTATTTAAAAATCAAAAGAAATTAATTTGGAACAGAATCAATTAGCACGGTATCAAACGCAATTCTATTCTAGAATAAAAAATTTTGGACAGTTACCAAACGCATTTTTACTCATAATCGGTTCTCGGGAATAGAATAAAAAATAACCATTTCTAGTCGAATCGGTTCTCGAGAATAGAATCGTTACCAAACGCGCCTAAGAGGAGGAAGAAGGGAAATGGTGCGCGTTTTTTGTTTTTGTTTTCGTTTTTTTTTTTGTTTTTTTGATTCATTTTTAATTATTTTTTTTAAATTAATAATTAATAGCAACGCAAATATTCCTAACTTTTATAGGCGATGCAATTTAATGAAAATGATTTTTGTTATGGGTTAAAAGTTGATTCATAATTTTTAATATAATTAATAAATAATTAAACGGGTTGTCAAAATTTAGATGTCAATACTTACCTTGTAGGCAATTTCCCTAAATCTTTTCCCCTTTGGACGGAAAAGGTAGTTCGTGACACAAATCTAACACAAACGATCTTCCTCAGTTCTTACCTTGCTGCATGTCTTATTCTGAATTTGAATAGTGTAGAAGAAAGAACAATAAAAGATTGTATTCCTTGTATCAACACTGTTTTGTTTCACCATCACCACACCAGGCGTGGTTGACACTAACAAATCTCCAAAAGTAATCAACAATAGGAGTGTCATTAGGAATAGGAATGCAACGGTGAAACATTTCTCCAGAAAAAAAAAAAAAAAACAGTTCCATGCACTCGCATTCAGTTTTGATACAAGGGTAATGTGTCAAGTATACTTTATCTGGAATAATTTTGAATAATATGAGGACAACAAGTGTAATAAAATTTTTAAAATATCTGTAATTGATCGCTTAACAAATATCCTGGAAGACTCGTTAGCATAATACTTAGCATAATATATTTAATTAAACTAAATGATGATATATATTTTATTTAATGCCTCTTAAAATGGCGATATCAACTTAATGTACTGCAAATTGAAATTCCCATAGCAACTTCACAATAGTTGGTACATAAAATAAAAAGCAAAAAGGAGATTAGATCAAGGCTAGCACATTGTAGCCAATTGGCTACTCCACAATGACAGTACGCTCTTTTTTCAATGTGTCCATTTTTACTTCATAGTGATCTTAATCTCCGGTCCCAATATTCTTGACCTCAACGAATAATTTTGCGCGAGAAATAACTACAAAATTTGTTAAAAACAGTATTTGCAAAGATTGGATATATATTTTCATTTTGTGAATGTAAGAAAGGTGAGTTTAGACTTTTTTTTTTTTTTTTTGGTAAAGAAGGTGAGTTTAGACTTTATCTCACAGAATCTGGACTTTTTCTAAGAATCTTTAGTTGGCCTTTGACGAGAGAAGAATTCTTTTATTGATTCATTAGTCAGGGTCTTAACACAACTTCTCACCCAATTCCATTAAAAAATAAAAGAAAGATTTCATTTCATTGCTGCTAATTTCAAATCGTTATAAAATTGGGGCCAATAGCATAAAAAAACCCCAAATTTTGTTTACTATGAGACACATGCTTCAAGTTTTTTTTTTTTTTGCGTCACCAAAAATCCTAAACTTGTCAATTGTAATACAAATGCCACAAACTTTTTTTTGTACCATGAAAAACCCAAATTTATACATGTGTGACATATATACTTTTTATTTTAGTTCTATCTAGAGTATATTTGTCACATGAATATAAGTTTAAGATTTATTACGACATAAAAGAATTGGGGCATTTGTGTTATAATAAGTATAGTTTGGTTTTTTTTTTTTTTTTTTTGCTATTAACCCTAAAATCGGAAGGAAAAGACAACTGTCTTGAGAGTGACTAATTTATAGATTGTTTGAAAATAAGTGTGATAAACAAAAATTAATATCTCATCCATCTATAAGTTATGTACTTCCAAGACAATAAACATATAGAAAAATAAAAAATTAATGTAAAGAAATAATGCTGACATGAAGACGGCTTAACACAACAATAGTTGGGGATTTTTTTTTTTAAAACGATCAATTTTAAAAGGATTTTTTATTAGGTCCACTATTATTGTGATTTTTTTTTTTTTTTTTTGCACATTCACAAATAGAAAAGTGACATTTGTACCTAAAGATAGTCGTGTCACTGAACATGTACATGTCACCTATCCAGCAGTGAATGTGTTAAAAAAATTTCACACTGAGAAGTAAGTACCTTTAAAGAAGGGAAAAATCAAGTTATATATACTTAAACGGGACATGCATGTCTATCGAGGGCATAGTACAAATATTAGATAGAGAAGTTGTTTGTTACTCTGAAAATTGATAAGAAACATTAAACAAAAATAAATAATAATTGAAGACACAAAATTTTGACTTTTAGGAAAACAAGAATTATATTTTTTTGTACTTTAAAAATTAAAAGGGGAAAGTGAAGGTAAAAGGGGGCCAAGAATCACTTAGTTATTGCACCATGTGCCAACTCCTTATAAGTCTATCTTTGTGCACCAGATTTCATTCGCCACTTTTATTAGGTCCATCACCGGTATAAATTATAAGATACATAGTCACAATTGGATGGCTGACATGTGGAAAATTTTAATTAGGAAAATTAATCACAAACACATGTGTCGCTCATCCAAATTGTTGACACATAAATTTTACTATTTTATTTAAAACTTAATCTCATAGAAAATTAGGAATTAGTCACTAAAAAAGGGGAAGTAAAGGCCAAAATAAATAATTTTTATTAAAATGCATGCATATGTTTCCATTAAAATGCATTGCACATAGACAATAGGAGCATTTACATTACAATCACTAATCATAAAAAAAAAAAAAGAATAAATAATTTTTTTTTTTTTATAAAAAAAGGGTCCTCCTCTTCTCTATATCTCTTTTCGCTTGGGCCCAAGCCTAGCCTCATTTTCCTTTCTTGGCCCAGCCCATGCGCCATCTCTCCTTTCTCCTCACGCTAGTCACGCTTCTGCAAGAAAGGAGGAGTGCAAGTCAGAGAGAGGGAGAGGATCAGGAGTGGCAGATGGCAGCGTGATCTGCAAGTCGAGACCAGGCCGGCTGGCGAGCGGGCGGTGGCAAAAGCCATGCATGGCTGTCGTTGGCCAAGCTTAAAAGGAAGAGGGCAAAGTGTTTCAGGGGGTAGGGATTCTTTTGTTGGAAGTTAGGGAGAGAGATCAGAGATCCGAATTGTCACGCCCCGATCCTCAGGCACACACACATCCTTCTCTCTTGGTCGATTTTATAATGCGATATTCCAGGACTATGTATCGTTGACCCTTTCTTTTATTAAGCACATGCGGAAGCAGTTAAAATCCCCAGACAATAAAATGATGAGATAGAAAAGCAGGGCCATATTTTCCATATTGAAATTTATAATCAAACTTTTATACAAAACACAAACCGCTTCATAACTATTCACTTCAAAAGGAATTCTCAAAAGAAGATAGACTCTCAGTCCATCCAGGCCGCACTCAAGACCCCTCTCGGGATTATCTTCTTCTTCCAAAATCCTTCTCCTCAGGTTTACCTCCGAGTCCTCCTTCCCAGACTTCTCCTCCTCAACTTCTCATCGGGGTTCTGAAATGTTTTCCCCAAACTGGGATGAGACTACATCTCAACAAGTTCTACCCCACTAAGCCCGATTAGTAAACCATTATACTATAGACTGCCTATACATGCACAGGGCAGAAGACGTACCTTGGCATCAGTCTCAACTTGCAATTCAAGGTTATATACAGATACTTCAAATATTTCAATGCACAATCAATCAAATCACATATCGAAGTATCGATCAAATCGACCTAGTCGATTACATGCCAACAGGACCACTCACGGTTATTTCCAATCAGTCAATCAATTCACGACATCAAATCAAAGCAATGATCAATCGACCTAGTCGATTACATGTCAGCCTGACCAATTCCCAGTCATTCAAGCTATTGCTATTCAGTCTCAACTGATAAAACCAATCACCGAGCTGTGTGCATTCTCCGAGGCGATATTCTTTATCACCGAGCCACGTGCATTCTCCGAGGTGATGGAACCGATCATCGAGCCACGTGCTCTTTAAAATGTCATTTTGAATCAGCAAGCCCACGTGCATTCTCCAAGGCGATGCATCAAGTCACCGAGCCCACGTGTCTCTTCAAGATGCCAAATGTACTCATTGAGACCACGTGCATTCTCCGAGGTAATGCATCAAATTACCGAGCCCACGTGTCTCTTTCAAGATGCCACACTTAATCACCGAGCCACATGCATTCTCCAAGGCGACATACTTCGTCACCGAGCCATGTGCATTTTCCGAGGTGATATATACATTTAGTCACCGAGCCACATGCGTTCTCCGAGGCAACATACTTCGTCACCGAGCCATGTGCATTCTCCGAGGTGACATATCTAATCATCAAGCCCCGTGCCTTTCTTGATGATTCATCCCATTTCTAAAGTAATTATCCACAGCCTTAATTCGTACTCAATTTGCCCAAATAATCAATTTAGGAACATATCCTAAAAATATCCACAATTAAATCAATTTGGCACAATTCAAAGCTCAAATAAATAAATGGACTCCGCCACGACAATCAACACGAGATTTCGGTTGTCGGCCATCTCAATTTTAATTTCTGAAAAATAATTAATTAATCAATTAATTTCGAAAATTAATTATTAAATATTAAAAATTCCGTTTAGCTCAAAATAAGGCCCAATTAAATAAACGAACTGCACCATGATCACCAGCATAAATTTCCGGTCACGAGCCATCCCAGTTGAATTTTCGGAAAATAAATAAATAATTAATTAATTTCGAAATTAAATAATTAATATTAAAAATTCAATTTAGCTCAAAATAAAGCCTGATTAAATAAGAGGACTTCACCATGGTCATCAGCATAATATTCCGGTCACTAGCCATCTCCATTGAATTTTCGGAAAATAAACAATTAATTAATTTAATTCCGAAAATTAATATTTAAATACCAACAATTCCACTTAGGCCTGAAAAGCCTAATTGAAGCCCACTAAGGGGGTCGGAAAAATCCCGAGGCACTTCCAATAATTAGTAGACCACCTTTACTTGCTAATTGCGCAATCAATTTATCTAAATCGCATCACAATTGACTAATAATTGCTAATTTATCCTAATCTAACAACCTAGACATAATTAATTAAAACTAAACCAACCTTAAGCATAATTAGCCAACTAATCAGGGATTAGTGAGATTACTCACCAAATCGCGCGCAAATCGGATCAATCCGACAGGGGCGATGCGAGGAACAATTCTTTCCAAAGCACGGCTCGGGTTCGGGGCCTGGAAACGGCCCAAAAGCGGGCCCGAACCAGCTGGAAACCCATTTCGTGGGTTGCTGTTCAAGGCTTGCCGGAGCTAATCCGGCGACTAGGGCGGCGAGGGGAGGCCGGCAGAGGGCGAGGGAGACACCGGGGACGCCGGGCGGAGCTGGGCGGTGGCTGGAGCGGGCCGGACAGGGCGGAACGGGTTGGGTCGCATGGTTGGGAGAATGCTAGGGCGCGAGAGGCGATGGCTGGCGGAGCTTACGGCGAGCGGCGGACGTATGGCGCGGGCAGGAGGCGGCGAGCGGCGATGGAGCAGCGACGGCGAGCTGTAGCCTCTGGTTTGAGTTTCTGGTTTTCACAAACAAAAAGGGCGAGGGGTTTCGATCGCGGGGGAGGAATAAGAGAGAGAAAAGAGAGGAGATAAGTATTGACCGGTCAAAGAGGGAAAAAGAAAGAGAGAGAGGACAAGCGGTGGAGAAATCCGCACGAGGTGGAGGGGGAAAGAAGGGAGGAAAGAGAGAGAGAAAAAGAAAAGAGAAGGGAGAGAGAGAGAGAAAGAAAAGCAAATAATAATACTTCTCTTATTTGATTTTCTTTTCTCTTTCCCTTTTTATTTTCTTTTGGTCTTCAATTTTTCCTTCCGATAATTTCTTTCTTGAAATTTTGGACTCGTCAATAAATTGAAAAACGATGAGACGATGTCCCAAAAAAAAGATTATGACGCGCTTAAAATTCGATTCCCGAAATCGAGTTCAATTTCGTGGTTAAAAATCGATCAGATGTGATTTTAGTCCAATCCAACTAATTAGGTAGCTTTTAGGGATTTTACTGCAGATACATCCCTTAACGGGTTAACCTAATAGGTTAGTTAACTCGTGAGTGATCAGCTCAGAGAAAAAGGGCCATAGGCACGTCGACGAAATGCCCATTTCACTTTATCGAAATGGGGTCGAATTTCAGGATGTCACAACTCTTCCCCTATTATAAAAATTTCGTCATCGAAATTTAAACCATTACACTTTGTTAAAAAAGGCGGGGGTATAACTGTTTCATTGACTCTTCAGTCTCCCAAGTCGCTCCTTCAGTGCCGTGGTGTTGCCATACCACTTTGACCAACGGAATGGTCTTTGTACGCAGAACTTGCTCTTTACGATCGGCAATCTGGACCGGGCTTTTAACGTATGACACACGGTCATCCACGTCCAATTCTTCGAAATTGAGCACATGGGTCGGGTCAGGCTCGTACTTCCTTAACATCGACACGTGAAAGACGTCATGCACTTGCGCCAATCTTGGCGGCAGTACAAGACGATACGCGAGGTTTCCGATTCTTTCAAAAATCTCAAATGGACCTACGTACCTCGGACTCAACTTGCCTTTCTTACCAAAGCGCGAAATTCCCCTCATTGGTGACACTTTCAGAAAAACATGATCACCAACTTGGAATTCCAAAGACCTTCGACGCTTATCTGCATAACTTTTCTGCCTACTCTGTGTTGTCTTTAATCTGTCTCTAATCACTGCCACGGCATCTACTGATTGTTGAACCAACTCTGGGCCTGTTATCTTCCTTTCTCTAACTTCATCCCAACACACTGGAGTTCTGCATGCTCTGCCATACAATGCTTCAAATGAAGCCATCTGGATGCTCTACTGATAACTGTTGTTGTAGGCGAATTCCACTAGATGAAGTTCATCTTCCCAACTTCCTTTGAAGTATATTACACACGCTCTCAGCATGTCTTCAAGAGTCTGAATTGTCCTTTCCGATTGGCCATCCGTCTAAGGATGATATGCCGTACTGTACTGAAGCTTTGTACCCAAAGCACTCTACAAGCTCTTCCAAAAAGTAACAGTAAACCTCGGGTCTCTGTCGGATGTTATCGTAACCGGCACTCCATGCATACGAACCACTTGACGCACATACAGGTCTACATGTCTATCTAGACTTAGGTCCTTTCGAACTGCAATGAAGTGAGCCGACTTTGTCAGCCTATCGACTACTACCCAAATCGAATCATTTCCTCTTTGACTCCTTGGTAGTCCAGTCACGAAATCCATCGTGATATGCTCCCATTTCCATTCTGGGATTGCGAGAGGTTGTAGAAATCCTTCTGGCTTGCAATGCTGGGCTTTTATTTGCTGACAAGTCAAACACTTGGTCACATGCTTGGCGATATCCACCTTCATACTTGACCACTAGTAGTGTTGACGTAAATTCTGATACATTTTAATGTTTCCAGGATGAATGCTATAACTACTACGATGTGCTTCAGATAAAATATCCTCTCTAAACTCTACATCGTTAGGTATAAACCAAACGTCCTTGGAACCTTAGAGTCCCGTCATCAGAAACTTGAAAATCAGCCTTTCTTTTATTGGTATCCTCTTGAAGAATTCTCTATACATCTGGATCTGTTGGTTGGAGTTACTTGATTCTGACTTGAACATCCGGTTCAATTATGAGGGTGGCCATAAAACTTGAGAGGGGGCCTACCTCAAATTTGAATTCCGAATCCCGAGCTCTCTCAATTAAGTTCCACTCCTTAACCAAGATCCGTGCCACTGAAGACTTTCGACTCAATGCATCAGCGACCTTGTTCGCCTTTCCCGGGTGATATAGAATATCACATTCGTAGTCTTTCAGTAATTCCATCCATCGATGCTGTCTCATGTTCAACTCCTTCTAAGAGAACAGATACTTGAGACTCTGATGGTCCGTGAAGATCTAAAACTTTTCTCCGCAGAAGTAGTGCCTCCAAATCTTCAATGCAAATATGATGGCTGCGAGTTCCAAGTTATGCATTGGATAATTCAATTCATGAGGTCTCAACTGCCGGGAAGCGTATGCAACCACTCTGCCATGTTGCATCAGCACGCAACCCAATCCCCTAAATGACGCATCACTATAAATCTCGAATCCTCCAAGACTAGATGGAATCGTCAGCACAGGTCCGGTGGTCAGTTTTTCCTTCAGCTCTTGTAAACTACGCTCACACTTGTCTGACCATACAAATTTCTCTTCTTTCTTCAGGAGCTTCGTCAAAGGCGATGCTATCGATGAGAACCCTTCCACAAACCATCTGTAATAACCTGCTAACCCCAGAAAACTTCTGATTTCTGTCACTATTGTCAGTCTCGGCCACTTGATCACGGCTTCTATCTTGCTTGGGTCGACGGAGATTCCTTCTCTGGAAATCACATGACCTAAGAACGCAACACGAGTCAACCAAAACTCACATTTGCTAAACTTAGCATATAGCTGATGAGTTCTTAAGGTTTGAAGTACTACTCTCAGATGATTCTCATGCTCTTCATCACTTCTCGAATAGACCAAGATATCATCAATGAACACGATCACAAACTGATCCAGATATTCCTTGAACATTCTGTTTGTCAAATCCATGACAGCAACTGGAGTTTTCACTAGGCCAAATGATCTTATAATACTCTCGTAAAGACCATATCAAGTACGAACATATGTCTTTTGTACAACCTCATTCCTGGTTCGTAACTGACGACTTCATAATCTCAAGTCGACTTTTAAAACATCGATACTCTTTATAACTAGTCACACCATTCATTGATCTTTGGCAAAGAACACTTGTCCTTGATCTTCACCTAATTGAGTTGACGATGGTCGATGCATGATTGCAACGAATCATATTTCATTCTCTCTCCATAAAGCTGATCTTCCCCAAAGTGATGCATTGATCTGCATGAATTCCTCATTCCTTAATCTTTACATTTGCATCTTCAATTCTACCAGTTCAGACAACAACAGCTGGTAAGAAGCCTTTGAGAGTAGCTCTATCTTGGTGCTAACTCGATCACACTTTCTATCTCTTTCTCTGACGACGGTCTGACAGTTCTTGTGACAACACATCTAGAAATTCTTAGACCACTGAAATGTCCTCCATCTCTAGTTCTTCAATTTGTCCTACCCAAGACAATTGCCAAGCAACCTTGGCAACCTCCATCTAACAAACAAGTTGCCTCCAGCCAATGAGATTAATGAAATCGAAGATTCTTTTCAACTCCCAATAACCTCGACACTTTCACATGTTAATAGACTAAACTGGATTACTCAATGACCATGATTCATTATCACAAGATGCTCCATAAGCCCACACTATTTATGCGACATTAAATTCACACTTCAGCAACTAATCAAGCACAATTGTTGCTAATGATTTCCCCTCTGTCACTTTTACTTCAATAATTTAAGTTCTACCAACTCAGCACAAACTTTGCTACGTTATTCTGATAAGATCACCTCCAACACATTCTTTCTCTGATCGGTGCAAGATCAATTCTATTCTCATTCCTTTCGCCATCCTAGTGGCGTTCTAGCCGCAGTAGCAATGTCTATGCTACCTTAGACTTCCACTGACAATCCTTCATCTGATGGCCATGCTAGTCATCATCACAACATGTTCTAGTCATACTCGGACACTGGATTTATCCATGCTTCCTTCTACAATTCTGACACCTATCATGTGAGTCTTCTATCTCCTGCCAAGTGACAGCACACATCAGTCTGCTAGGACCACTTCCGACCAAATATCCCTGCTGGCTATACTCCAAACAATTTTGCGTCTTAGGAAGGACATAAGACCGATCTCCATTATCACGTTCGGAAGAACCTGATCTATTTGACTCGGTGCTGACTTGACTACCCCGCCCTTCCTCGTGAGTGGAATAGAATACTTGTCTCTCGACCTCGGTCTTTTCCCTGACCGATTTCCATTTCTGCCTAAACTGGATCTATACCTCGGCTCGAATGCAATGACTCGCTCCCGGATCACATCTCCACTCTGGATCTCAGTAGGTGAAGCCACAACAGCGGTAGTGATAGCGACAACAATAGCGGCTTGATCCTGAGCTTGCTGGCTCATCCAATTCCCAAGGAACACTAGCATCAGAATGATCCTATCGAACTGAGGATCATTCAACGCTGCTACACTAGTACCAACATGCGGTGGTACTCTTACACTCGAGCTGGCCAGAGCCAACACTCTACCACAACCACCTCGGGTACTGACCTTTGTCAGTGCATCATCCCGAGTCATAGAGGACATTGTCCTCTTACTAGGAGTTCTCAGCTCCTGCCTCGCTCATGGTTCAGTCTTTACACTGAAACCCGTCTTCCAAATCCACACTGAATTAAAAGATGAGCGATCCACACACAACAAACAATTCTAGCATTCATCTAGCACAGACATGCACCGGCATGAATTTAAAGGCCATCCTACTACTATCCCATGAACCATCGCTCCTTATCACTCCAATCTTGAACTTCGCTCTGATACCACTTAAACTGGATGTCACGCCCCAATCCTCAGGCATGCACACATCCTTCTCTCTTGGTCGATTTTATAATGCGATATCCCAGGACTATGTATCGCCGACCCTTTCTTTTATTAAGCACATGCGGAAGCAGTTAAAATCCCCAGACAATAAAATGATGGGATAGAAAAGCAGGACCATATTTTTCATATTGAAATTTATAACCAAACTTTTATACAAAACGCAAACCGCTTCATAACTATTAACTTCCAAAGGAATTCTCAAAAGAAGATAGACTCTCAGTCCATTCAAGCCGCACTCAAGACCCCTCTCGGGATTATCTTCTTCTTCCAAAATCCTTCTCCTCAAGTTTTACCTTCGAGTCCTCCTTCCGAGACTTCTCCTCCTTAACTTCTCATCGGGGTCCTGAAATGTTTTCCCCAAACTGGGATGAGACTACGTCTCAGCGAGTTCGACCCCACTAAGCCCGATTAGTAAACCATTATACTATAGGCTGCCTATACACGCACAGGGCAGAAGACGTACCTTGGCATCAGTCTCAACATGCAATTCAAGGTTATATACAGATACTTCAAATATCTCAATGCACAATCAATCAAATCACATATCGAAGTATCGATCAAATCGACATTGTCGATTACATGCCAACAAGACCACTCACGGTCATTTCCAATCAATCAATCAATTCACGACATCAAATCAAAGTAATGATCAATCGACCTAATCGATTACATGTCAGCCTGACCAATTCCCGGTCATTCAAGCTATTGCTATTCAGTCTCAACTGATAAAACCAATCATCAAGCCACGTGCATTCTCCAAGGCGATATTTTTTATCACCGAGCCACGTGCATTCTCCGAGGTGATGGAACCAATCATTGAGCCACGTGCTCTTTAAAATGTCATTTTGAATCAGCGAGCCCACGTGCATTCTCCAAAGCTATGCATCAAGTCACCGAGCCCACGTGTCTCTTCAAGATGCCAAATGTACTCATTGAGACCACGTGCATTCTCCAAGAGTAATGCATCAAATTACCGAGCCACGTGTCTCTTTCAAGATGCCACACTTAATCACCGAGCCACATGTATTCTCCAAGGCGACATACTTCGTCACCGAGCCATGTGCATTCTCCGAGGTGATATATACATTTAGTCACCGAGCCACATGCGTTCTCCGAGGCGACATACTTCGTCACCGAGCCATGTGCATTCTCCGAGGTGACATATCTAATTATCAAGCCCCGTGCCTTTCATGATGATTCATCC
This sequence comes from Eucalyptus victrix, assembly GCA_016097545.1. Classification (NCBI taxonomy): domain Eukaryota; kingdom Viridiplantae; phylum Streptophyta; class Magnoliopsida; order Myrtales; family Myrtaceae; genus Eucalyptus; species Eucalyptus victrix. The sequence continues at coordinate 63,598,321 of CM027839.1, read as the reverse complement.
CATTTCTAAAGTAATTATCCACAACCTTAATTTGTACTCAATTTGCCCAAATAATCAAATTAAGAACATATCCTAAATATCCACAATTAAATCAATTTGGCACAATTCAAAGCTCAAATAAATAAATGGATTGCGCCACAACAATTAGCACGAGATTTCGGTCGTCGGCCATCTCAATCTTAATTTCTGAAAAATAATTAATTAATCAATTAATTTCGAAAATTAATTATTAAATATTAAAAATTCTGTTTAGCTCAAAATAAGGCCCAATTAAATAAACGGACTGCACCACGATCACCAGCATAAATTTCCGGTCACGGGCCATCCCAGTTGAATTTTCGGAAAATAAATAAATAATTAATTAATTTCGAAATTAAATAATTAATATTAAAAATTCAATTTAGCTCAAAATAAAGCCTGATTAAATAAACGGACTTCACCACGGTCATCAGCATAATATTCCGGTCACTAGCCATCTCCATTGAATTTTCGGAAAATAAAAAATTAATTAATTTAATTCCGAAAATTAATATTTAAATACCAACAATTCCACTTAGGCCCGAAAAGCCTAATTGAAGCCCACTAAGAGTCGGGAAAAATCCCGAGGCACTTCCAATAATTAGTAGACCACGTCTACTTGCTAATTGCGCAAGCAATTTATCTAAATCGCATCACAATTGACTAATAATTGCTAATTTATTCTAATCTAACAACCTAAACATAATTAATTAAAACTAAACCAACATTAAGCATAATTAGCCAACTAATCCGGGATTAGTCAGATTACTCACCAAATTGCGCGCAAATCGGATCAATCCGACAGGGGCGACGCGAGGAACAATTCGTCCCAAAGCACGGCTTGGGTTCGGGGCCCGGAAACGGCCCAAAAGCGGGCCCGAACTAGCTGGAAACCCATTTCGTGGGTTGCGGTTCAAGGCTTGTCGGAGCTAATCCGGTGGCTAGGGCGGCGAGGGGAGGCCGGCGGAGGGCGAGGGAGACGCCAGGGACGTTGGGGACGCTGGGGACGCCGGGCGGAGCGAGGCGGTGGCCGAGCTGGCCGGACGGGGCGGAACGGGTTGGGTCGCGCGGCTGGGAGAACGCTAGGGCGCGAGAGGCGACGGCTGGCGGAGCTCGCGGCGAGCGGCGGACGTACGGCGCGGGCGGGAGGCGGCGAGCGGCGACGGAGCAGCGATGGTGAGCTGCAGCCTTTGGTTCGAGCTTCTGGTTTTCACGAACAAAAAGGGCGAGGGGTTTCAATTGTGGGGGAGGAAGAATAGAGAAGAGAGAGGGGATAAATATTGATCGGTCAAAGAAGGAAAAAGAAAGAGAGAGAGGGCAAGCGGTGGGGAAATCCGCACGAGGTGGAGCGGGAAAGAAGGGAGGAAAGAGAGAGAGAAAAAGAGAGAGAGAGAGAAAAAGAAAAGAGAAGGGAGAGAGTGAGAAAAAGAAAAAGTAAATCATATTACTTCGCATATTTTATTTTATTTTCTCTTTCCCTTTTTATTTTCTTTTGGTCTTCAATTTTTCCTTCCGATAATTTCTTTCTTGAAATTTCAGACTCGTCAATAAATTGATGAATGATGAGACAATGTCCCAAAAAAAAGATTATGACGTGCTTAAAATTCGATTCCTGAAATCGAGTTCAATTTCGTGGTTAAAAATCGATCAGACGTGATTTTAGCCCAATCCAACTAATTAGGTAGCTTTTAGGGATTTTACTGCAGATACATCCCTTAACGACTTCACCTAATAGGTTAGTTAACTCGTGAGTGATCAGCTCAGAGAAAAAGGGCCATAGGCACGTCGACGAAATGCCCATTTCACTTTATCGAAACGGGGTCGAATTTCAGGATGTCACACGAATGAACAGGGAGCTAGAGAGAGTGAGCTAGAGCTAGTGGCTAGCTGTCATCGGAGGTCCGTCCGTTAGCTGCCGTCTGCCATAGCCTTCCCACCCGAACCAGGTAGGTCTCCCTGAGCGTGTGTGTTCTGTTTTTGGGGGCTTAGGACCGAAGCCCGAGACAGACCCGTTCACACAAGTTTCGGTCCTATTGGTCCTCCATGAAAACCTCTGTGTGTTCTAATACGCATTCTTAAGAGCTAAGTCCGTGCTAGAGCTTCTAATGGGTCGGAGATCCCTCGTTTCAGTAGTGCTTGCCGGCCGTTTGTTGAAATGCTTGAGTGAACTTCGAGTCTTTTTAGTGGGTTATGGCTAAGATATGATGTTATTGTTCATACTCATGTAACATGTGAATGATGCGTCTCTAAGTTAGTCTGAAATGCTGTTTGTATGTCTAATGTTGAGTTTCGTCCAAACCCGAATCCTTGAATGAGCCTAGGTTCCTTTGTTAGCTAGTGCATCCTACATGTTTGATGAAATGCCTCAGAGAAGGCCGAAGGCTAGCTCATGTTTAAACTGGAGACCAACCTGTTTTTACTTTTATAGCTGTTATTTGATGTTCGAGTCTTGTGTGTTCATTGTGCTTTGGTGTCATTTTCGTGAAATGGCCTTGTATCTATTGAATAGGCAAGTGTTTTCCTTCGCACCGGAGAGAATATTAGTGGCTACCGGAGAAGGTGGTCGGCGACGGTCGACGTCGGTTGGAGTGGATGATCGTCGGGTGGTGGTTGTCGGCGGTGGTTGGCACCAGTTACTCCGATTGGCGCTAGTGTGTGGGCCGGATTCGGTGAAAGCCAGCTTCGAGCATGCAGGGGAACACTAGGAAGAAGAAGAAGAAGAAGTGCAATGAAAAAGACAAAGTAGGGAAAACGACAAAAAAGAAAAAAAAAGAAAAGTAAGGAAATAAAAAAATTAAAAAAAACAATATGAAAGTATAAAAAAAAAATCGACTTTAATTTGATGCGGGTCGGATATGGGTTTGGGTTGGGTCAATGGGCCGGATCGGGTTTTACTTGGTCCGAACTTGTTTTCCCGTATATAATAATATTAAATATTTAAAATTTTAGAAATACGAAAATTTTCAAAAAAATCTAAAAAAATCAAAAAAAAAATTTCAGAAGATATTAAAAACTCGATTTAAAAAAATTAAATTAAAAAAATTAAAAATCAAGAAAATTGCAAAAAATTTTAAAAAATTTTAAAAAATTAAGCCGTAATTAAAAAATAAAAAAATAAAAAACTTCAAAAATTTGAATTTTTTTTTTTTGTAAAATTCGAAAATTCAATTTTTTTGAAAAATAAAAAAAGACTCTTAAAAAATGAAATATCCACAAAAAGTTAAAATATTCTTTTAGGCTATTTTTTTTATTATTGAAAAGTGGAAGTCTTCCAATTTAGCTATGCTCAAAGTTGAGCAAGTTCTTAGGGCTCTACCTTAGGATTTCAATTGTCCTTAAAGATAAATGCCCTTCATTGCATGATTTTGGCTTCCTTTTAGTCTAGTTAGGGTAATCATTTATCTTTTATTTAATGTTAAATATTTGCTATGTCATGCAATTTATTTAATGCTTTCATTCGCTACTAATTGTTATTTTAATGATTACGTACCCCCATGATAACCTTATGTGTTAATAGATTGGTCTAAAATGATTCCAAACTGCTTGACCATTTTTTTTTTTTAAATTGAACAAGATTAGGAATCAAAAGGGCACTAACTTGTTAATTAGTGTAATCAAGTCCTCGACCCTAGATTCTTTGGTTGCGTAGGACCTCACTTCGTTTTTAGCCTACCTTAATAAGTTAGTGGCGACTCTTTATTATAAAATTCTTATGAACCCTCTAATGTTGCGCGGGGTATGGGCTTGGGAGAGCTCATGCCTGATCATGGGCCATAGGCCCTTCTTTTAGGCAATACTCTTAAACTTATTCCCTCTCCTGAGGGGTAGGTCGCGACAGCTTGGCGACTCCACTAGAGATGTGGCTCTAAACTTTAGAGGACTTAGGCTTAAATTTACCTTGTTCAAAAAATATTTTTGTTTCGCAACAAGGATACTAGATATGTCCCTAATGTGAGTGTTAAATGTTTTTACGGTTGGGAGTTTAGGGGGATGAGTGATTGTTAACCCCTTGTTTTGCAGGTGTGGAGTTGGGAATGAATGTTTATGTTTTGAATTTTTGAAGTGCTGCTTGTTTACAAACTGTTGTGCATGTATTCTTTGTACCGCACTACACTTTAGCACACACGACCTCTCATCGAACCTAGGCTGCATAGGATTTCCTAGGATGATATTGAGGTGGACACCACTTCAACTACGATCATGTAGTATGAGTCACCCATCTTAACCCTAAAATGTCCTTCTTGGTGTGGAGAGTTATCACCCTGGTTGATAATCACACGACACGGGTCGACTCTTTGACGAAGCCGGAGTCATGGGAACCCCAACCTAACCGCGATTACGGCGGTTTAGCCTGGTAATCCTGTGGCTCCACTTTGAGCCAAATATAATAGATATCGAACCACATCTCATGCACATGCCTTTGTGGTTGGCATCATTCTTTACTAACTGGAGTAAGTCTTCCAATCCCTTACATTTGCAATTTATTTACTCACTATATTTTTGGTTGGTCTATGACAATTAGGTATATTGTGAGCCTTGGTCTATATACAATGGGAGGATCCAACCTTTGCTTTATTTATGCTCCTAAAGTCGAGCTCCGCACTTGGTGGGATAGGCTAGACCAAAATGACTGTGGCTTTGTGCAATCCCATGTTGGACGGTTGCTCCCCTTGTTGGAAATAGAAGTCCATTGCGGCGTTGTCTGAGCGTTGGCACATGTTTGGTGTCTTGAAACTTCCACCTTCATATTTGGGGAACACGAGCTCACTTCGACGTTGGAGGAATATAGCATTGCAATTGGAAAGCCTTTAGTTTCGGATTTAGTCAGCCCACCTATCGAGGTAGAGCATGCATTGGTTTTATCTGATTTCTTAAGAGTCAAAAGAGAGGAAGTGAGAAAGGTTTTGAGAGCAAACCGCGATATTTTCCTATTTTTATTTTTGAACGAACTTTTTCGAAATGCCCTGTTGGTTCAAATGAATAGGATCTTTTTGTTAGCGTTCTTTGGGTTTGTAGTGTTCACTCATTGTAGGAACTTCGTTAGTCCCTTAGTTGCATGGATAGTTCGAGAAGTGTGTGCGGGAAGGATTTTGTTAATGCCGTTTTTATTGAAACATTCCTTTCCCTTGCCTGTTTTAAAGAAAACAACAATAAAACTTTCCATGCTTCTCTTGAGCTTTTGTAAATTTGGTTCATTTCTCACATTAAGGGTTTGGCAACTTAATGACAATACACAATCTTAGTGATTTCCATAATCCTATTTTGAAATTCAAAGATAAGAAAGAACATACGCCGAGCTATCATTATTCTAAGCGGTTAGGATTCATAAAAAACCCCAATCCTGAAGACTTCCTATGGCACGCCAAGTGGCTTTGAGGTCATGAGGCGCGATTTACATGTGGAGGCATCAGACCTATTCCTTTATTGGGAATCACTAGTGCTACTAAGTATTACCTGACCAGGGTTACTCATCAATACTGAGTGGTGTAATAGCTCCCACCAGCATTGCAAGAAGACCCACTCTAAGTCGACTTTGCCAATGGGAATCGTGACCATGAAGATTACATCATATTGATCAAGTCAATGTGGGACATGTGTCGCCTCCAAAAGTTCGTATGGCCCAAGGACAAGTTGGAGGATAGAGAAATGATCTACCATGCCTTAACGGAGTATATTCTCCAACACAACATCCCAACAGAGCTACGCCCAAAGATCCCTGATGTGCTGTTGAATGTCACAAACCGTGCGGAGATCAACCGACTTAAGAGGGAGGTTGAGGAAGCCGAGAAGTGTGCTTTGAAAGCTGCTCGAAATAGTGGACAGTCATAAATGGAAGTCATCTCCCATTTGTATATAGATCAAGCCAAACAAAATGTATGGCTTGAATCTATCAGTAGGTGTAGCTTTACTAGGAAGTTGGAGAATGCTCGGTTCATGTCTTAGTTCAATGTTTAAGGGATCTTGCTTTTTGTGATGTGCCTTAGTTTCAGTGTCTAAGAAGTCTAATCTCGTATCCATGTGCATTGTTTCTTTGATGAGTTATCGTTCCGTGTTTTTTATCTTCAATGTATAGGAAGTTTCTTCTTTTGGAGTGAATAATGAAATGAGACGATTAAATCATTGTCATGGGCTAGCACTCTATCTAAATCTTATGCTTATGTATGCTTGTCTGCCTATGAACTAGGTACGAATAGATTGTCTACTTTCGTCCAACTGTCAACACGGCTAAGTGGAGATCTCCAATTCGTACTCACGTAAAGGCTGGAATGGAGAATGAGGATGCTAGTATACGCATGGCCAACATGGAGAACCAACTGGCTTAACTTATTGCATTGATGGTCGAGATATGTCAAAAACTCAAGGAGCCTTCGGTCATAGCCATAGCTGAAGTCTCCAAAGGAGAGTCACATGTCATCGATCCCACTAAAAAAGGTGCTTCTGAAGAAGCCCTTTTTGTTACGCTTGTAATCATCAATCTGGATCCTTCTCCAAATGAGGGACATGCCGTCCACCTCAATGAAGAAAGTATAAGTCGCTTGGCCAAAATGGAGGAGCGACTTTGTGTCCTTCAAGGGTATGAGATGAAAGAAGTGGACAAACTAACACCATATGCCAAAGTAAAAGTGCCCAAGACTTTCAAGGAGCTAGAATTCACAAGAAAGCATAATGGCACCGGCTGCCCCAAAACTCACCTCAAATACTATTTGAGGAAGATGGCTCGCTACTCCGACAATGTCCTACTCCTCATACATACATTCCAAGATAATTTAGACGGCCTTGCCTTGTCATGGTTTATCACACTAGATATTGAAGATCTCATTAGATGGGAGGATCTCGCTAACAAGTTTTTGCAACAATACAAATTCAACTCCAAGATTGTCTTTACAAGAGGGGGAGCTAGTTCAGATGGAAAATAAGAGGGATGAATCATTTAAAGTGTTCACCCAAAGATGGAGAATGATGGCATCAAAAGTGAAGCCTACGCTGAGTGAAAAAGAAATGAGGAAGCTTTTCTTGAGGATCTCGCCATTTGAATATTTCCAGGGACTAGTGTATTTTGGGTGCCAAACATTTTTACAGCTGGTGGGTGTTGGTGAAGGAGTTAAATGGGCGATAGTCCATGGGAGAATATCTATTGGGAATAGCAAAAAGTTCCTAGCAAGGAAGGACAAGAAGGTGACGGTCGAAGTTGTTAAGGAAATCCCTTATGATATTTTGAAGATGGCAAAATAAATAAAAGGCTACTAACGTGTTTAATGGTTGAGTAATAGACTATGCAGATGATAAAACATGTAAAGGATCTTATCAAAGTCTATGCTTGGAAGAATCAGAAGACGGACTCTATGTTGGAGCTGAACTTATTTAGACTATGTCCAGACCTTAAAGCCAAATCTGTTCAGACTCAGATTGTAAAATCTATCGCACTCAGACTCAGATTGTAAAGTTTATTGCACTCAAGACTCTACTTCAGACGAAAGACTCTCAGACTTTACATCCAAAACGAGACAGAACGTAACATAAGCCCCAATCATATAACGGCTAGTGATCTGGTTTGGATTCTACATCAAGATAGATTTGATTGACTTAATCTAATTGATTGATAATTGGATATTGAAGACAAGAACTTTCTATACGAAGAAACTCTACTTATGGAAACTAAATTTCTATTTGTATGGGTGATCGGAATCAATTTGGGATTCTACTTCTATCACTCAACGGCTACCAAATCTTCTAGATACAGATCTGTCCAATGGGTAGATTGGTAGACGATCCTCTAGATGCTGTCCAACGGCTAGTTTGGAAGTTGATGAGTATTTAAGAAGACCAAGGACCGATGAGCAAGTAAGAGACGGAGTGTAGAATTTATAATTCCAAAGTCTGAGTGAACTTCGATCACATATTTGTCTCTCGTGAGCTTAAACGTTTGTGATCTTGAGAGAAATATCAAAAGAGTGACTTAGTGAGATAGTGTGATCTACTACTAGGTGTTTGCACTCAAAGTTGTAATCTTTTATTGATTGCATAGTGGAATCCATCCATGAGGCTATTAGCGTGGGAGAGTGGACGTAGGCTTAATTTAAGTCAAGCCACTATAAACCTTGTGTTCTTATTCTCTTCCCTGAACTCCTCTGCTTTACTTACTGCCATATATTTCTGCACTTAGATATAACTGTTAAAGTTTGAATCATTCTGCAAAATTTGAAGTCAATCAGACTCAGATTAAAAGTAAAGTTTTTCGTTGCATTTTGCAAAATCTGTTTTCACACCTATTCACCCCTTCTAGATGTTCATACTAGCACTTTCAATTAGTATCAAAGCCAAGTGCCCGTTTTATTGAAGTGTTTTTACTTCTGAGCTAAAGATCTTCTATGGTTAGTATCTTGGCACCAGGACTTATGGAAGGGCAAAGCAACAGCGGGCCACCATATTTTGATGAAAAGGAATACAACGTTTGGAAAAACAAAATGAAGGCATTTAAGATCCAGAGATCCTTTGCAATGGGATGTTGTGGAAAAAAGAATCAATCACACTACTGCGTCTACTTCAAACAAGAATGGCAAAGACAAAGAAACTAAACTTCCTGCTCCTATGTTTCGGATGGAGATGTCCAAAAGAGAAGCTCTTGATGCAAAAGCCATTTATTCTTTATATTGCGCTTTGTCTCTTGCTGAATATAACATAATCTTTTCATGTGAAACAACAAAAGAAGTTTGGGATAGACTTCATGTTACATATGAAGGGACTGATCGTGTAAAAGAGACAAAAGTAAACTTCCTGCTTGGCAAATATAAATCCTTTAAGATGAAGCCAAGAGATTCGATTAGAGATATGTTCAATCGTTTTAAAGAAATTGTAAATGATTTGGCGTATCAAGGTCATTCAATTTCTTCCCCAATGAAGATCAACAAACTCTTGCGAGGTCTCTCAAAAGATTGGAACCATGTCAAGACATTAATCCGGGAAACTCATAGGATTATGCCACTCTCCATTGATGAATTGATTGGCACTCTTCAATCCTACGAAGTGGAACAAATCAACGACGAAGATCCCGAAGGTAAGAAGTCCATCACTTTAATATCTAACGCTGATTTTGATGATACAGACTTAGAAAATGACATGGACGACGAAGAACTTGTTTTTATGATCAAGAAATTCAAAAAGCTGAGTAGAAAAGGGAGGAAATTCAGTGAAAGAAAACAATACAAGCAGAATGACCATAAAAGAACAATGAAAGAAGATGATGAGTAAAGAAATATATGTTTAATGGCACATTCAGACTCAGACTCAAATTCGGAATTAGAATCAGACTCAGAATTAGAGTCTGACTCAAACACAAACTCAAAATCCGATGAGGAAATCAAGGTAAGCCATTCAAAAATTCCTATCGAAGTTTCAAAGTATATAAATGAGCTTTGCTTAAATCTCAAATCTTCTCTTAAAATGGTCTCCGAACTAAAAAAAAAAAAGAAGAAGAGAATTCATGGCTTAGGCAACAGGATCTTTCTCCAAAAGAAAAGTTTGAAATTTTGCAAAAAGATTTTCTACAAACAAAAGAAAGTCGAGATTTACTTGTCAAAGAAAATGATTCTTTAAAAAAGGAATTTTCAAATATTTCGACAAAATTTTCAAATGGTTCAAAAACATTAGAGCATATCCTTTCCATACAAGTACCTTACTATAATAAGTCGGGACTTGGTTTCAATAAGGAAAGTGATTCTCTAATAGATTTTCCTAAAGTTAAGGAGAGACTTAGATAAAGACCTTCAAAGGCATTTTACAAAAATTATTTTCAAAAATTTTTACAAAACCTGTTGGTCGAAATGCCCTCAAATGTTCAAATTGTGGAGATTCAGAACACTTTGAGAAAGAATGTCCTAAAGTCTTGAGACCTATTAAGAAAGATTGGGTAAAATTAGCATATTCTACTAACCCTCATGGACCCAAGAAAATATGGGTACCAAAGAAAAGATAAGTTGTTTTTGCAGGAAATAAAGGAGAAGAAGAAAGAGGATTTGAAAGAATTGTATGATTTTTTTTTTTTGATTCATGAGTTGAGATTTGATACGTGTGATTATTTTTGATATCCTGCTAAGAGACAATTGAATTTATTTGGTTTGATTTTATGCTCTCAGATTTTATTATATTTTGCATAGTAGAAATCTGTTTTATGTGATATTAATTTATTATGCAAAATATTCTTTCTTAAATATTCAAGAATTTTATTCTCTCTGATTTTATCGTGCTTTGACTAAGTGAGAATTTCTTTTTCAAGATATTATTACGCATAATATTCTTTCCTTACATAATATGTTATGATGAGTTTAGAAAGAATATTTGATTATGGAGATTTTATATTGTGCTCTAACGAAATGGAAGGATCCAAATTGATGGATACCGAAAAGGAAATGAGTTCATTGCAGGAAATTCTATAGAGGAAGAATGATTGTGAATCTACGCAAATCATGGTGCAATCAAAAAGATATCCCAAGTGAAGATTGGTAATAATTTTTAATGGTATATTTCAAACGTATACATTGGGTAAGAGAATTTTTTTTATCATCCTGCCTTGCAAATTTCTATGTGCATTTATCATGATTTTAGATGTTTGCCTATGAATTATATATTATTTGTATTGCAATATCTTTTGTCATAATTATAAGGCATTGCAAGTTTTTACTTGTTTTGGCACGTGATAGAAATATCATCTTTCTTTTTGCGAAATGTATCAATAATATATATATATAATATATATCATATAATATATTTTTGAGATTTATGCTCAAGGAAATCCCTTTGATCTCGAAAAATATTATTGCATATGCATGGATATTCTTGCTATATTTAGAAGATATCTTATATCTAGCAAGTTTTGATCCGCAAATCGAAGAAAGATATTACGTGATATTTTTGCACGGATTGTTATCCATTATACAAGAATTTGCAGGTGACAAAAGAATCTTCCATATGGATTTTTGGAAATCTAGATTTGAGAATCATGGAGATTATGTTCTATTTTTTTGGAGGATTGAGGATTCTCTTCCTTGTGCAAAGTGTTTGCAAATTGTTGAGGAAATCCCTAATGTGTCGTACGAAAGGTTGAGTAGTTTTGAATTTTAATAATTGATAATTTTATATATGCTATTCAATTTATTTATTTGAAGAAATGGTATTATATATTATGTGGATATTATTACAGCTTATTTGTGCAAAAAGTTCATTATGTTTATGCAAGTTGAATTCGAGAAGAGCTTGATTGAAGAAAATAAATTTTTTTGCCTCGAATTTCAAAATGTAACTGATCGTTGTGGATATTGTTGTTATGAAGGAAATAATGAAAAAATATTCTACTTAATGTGCACAAGCCACTTTTAGTGCTATTCACAAATATTGTCATGATGACAGGGGGAGAAAGCGAATCCGAAAGAAATGGAAAGAATCGTGATCACCTCAAAAAGACAACAAATTGAGGGGGAGCTTTGATCAATTATGAAAAAATGTTTTTGAATTGATCGTGATCTTAATTATTATGGAAGGAAAGGAAAAGGTAAAAGTGACAGAATTTGTTAAGTTCTACAAAATCCGGTTAGTGCATCTTTTATTACTTTTTGTCATCAACAAATCTCTTATTGACATTATCATTTTATTATGACAAAAAGGGTAACTTAATTAAATAATGCATCCATGATCTTTATTAGATATTTGTTGATATATATGATTGAAGTGAGCTATATTGCATATTTTTAATATTCGATTTACTTTATAAAAATTGATTTTTGGAAATTATGTTTCATGCAAGACATATTTGTTATCATTTTATATTCTCTACGTGATACTATTTCTATTGTTATCACTTTTTGATTATGACAAAAAGGGGAAAAGAATATAAATATGCATATATGTTAATTGGTTGATATTATTTATTGCATAATATTGAGCTGTGATTATTTTTCTATATATTGCTATGTGCAATCTTTTTGAAAATCTAAAATTTGGTGATTGATTTATCAATATTTTAGAAAGTATGATTACACATCTGCATATTCAGAGATTGTTTTGTCATCATCAAAAATGGGGAGATTGTTAGAGAAATCTCTTATGATATTTTGAAGATGTCAAAATAAATCAAATGCTACTAACGTGTTTAATGGTTGAGTAATAGACTATGCAGATGATAGAACATGTAAAGGATTTTATCAAAGTCTAAGCTTAGAAGAATCAGAAGACGAACTCTATGCTGGAGCTGAACTTATTCAGACTGTGTCCAGATCTTAAGGCTAAATCTGTTCAAACTGAGATTGTAAAGTCTATCACACTCAGACTTAGATTGTAAAGTTTATTGCACTCAAGACTCTACTTCAGACGGAAGACTCTCAGATTTTACATCCAGAATGAGATAAAACGTAACACAAGCCCCAATCATATAACGACTAGTGATCTGGTTTGGATTCTACATCAAGATAGATTTGATTGACTAAATCTAATTGATTGACAATTAGATATTGAAGACAAGAACTTTCTATACAAAGAAGCTCTACTTATGGAAACTAAAATTCTGTTTGTATGGGTGATTGGAATCAATTTGGGATTCTACTTCTATCACTCAACGACTACCAAATCTTCAAGATACAGATCTATCAAATAGGTAAATTGGAAGACAATCCTCTAGATGCTATCCAACGGCTAGTTTGGAAATGGAGGAGTATTTAAGAAGACCATGGACCGATAAGCAAGTAAGAGACATAGCGTATAATTTATAATTCTAAAGTTTGAGCGAATTTCGATCATATACTTGTCTCTCGTGAGCTTAAACATTTGTGATCTTGAGAGAAATACCAAAAGAGTGACTTAGTGAGATAGTGTGATCTATTACTAAGTGTTTGCACTCAAAATTGTAATCTCTTATTGATTGCATAGTGGAATATAGCCAGGAGGCTGTTAGCGTGGGAGAGTGGACGTAGGCTTGATCTAAGCCTAACCACTATAAACCTTGTATTCTTATTCTCTTCCTTGAACTCCTCTACTTTACTTACTGCCATATATTTCTGCACTTTGATATAACTGTTAAAGTCTGAATCATTCTGCAAAGTCTGAAGTCAACCAAACTCAGATTAAAAGTAAAGTTTTTCATTATATTTTGCAAAATCTGTTTTCACACTTATTCATCTCCCTCTAGGTGTTCATATTAGCACTTTTAGAACTAGCATTTGTCGAAGAGCCACCTGCACCTAAATCATTGTCGACGCCTTCACAAAGTCCTATGGCCATGCAAGGAAATGCATCGCAGTGATATGACCGAACAAGAAGTTTCCTCAAAGGGAATTAACACCTCTACCCCGACTTGTGTCGAAATTGCTACCTATCCTCCTCATAAAGAGATTGATAGCCAATGAGGTGCCTAGAGGCAATTCACTAAGGTTTCTAGGATTTGATGTGACCAAGACATGTGAGTACCACATGGGAGAAAGGGGGCATGACACCAATAATTGTTACACACTAAAATTGAAAGTTCAGGACCTACTAGATAAAGAAAAGTTGACTTTCAAAGAAGCTATGCCCAATGTACAACAAAACCCTTTGCCTGATCATGCTGAAGGAGTGAATGTGATTCTTGAGGAAGTGCAAACAAGTGAGTGACCCTTTGTGATGGATGTCCCTACATTGTATGAGGCTTTAGAGCTAGCCGGGCACTATGAAAGGGGGAAGGACATAACTATGGAGGAAAAACTAGAATGTATTTGCAAAATTATAGGCATGGGGGTAATCTGAAGTGTCAATGGAGAAGAAGGGCTACTGTTTATGATGTCACCATTCGTGATTAGCTTATTATTCCACAATGCTACTTGCAACCGTGGAATGGAGAAAAATGAGCCTCCTTTCCCAAAGGAGGATGAACGAGTTGCCATAGAAAATGTCTCGAGAGCGGACACTATGAGAACCTTGTGGAGCTGTGACCTGGTGGAGATGATGCGTGACAAAAGAGAAGTGATCGATACGTTGGGCTAGCCAAGTGAAAAGTATAATTACTACATGAAATATTCATCTGCCTCGAGTTTCTTCAATGATCCCGAGGACATCATTCCTGACAGATGGGGGGCATAGATGACCTGATTGTGGCATCCCAAAATTCATGACAACCTCTGGAGTGCCATGAACCATGATTAGGTAATGGAAGTGCCGTTTGATTTTGTATTAGCCATTGAGTTAGTGAATTTCAATTAATTTAAGGCCAAGCGTTGTAAAGGATGATTTTTGGATGGAGGTGTGTCTTCAAGTGACCCAAGGAATTATTAAAGTGCAAATTTATATAGAAAATCTTATTCTTGGTAGTGCACTTTATAAGTAGAATTTTATTGATTTAAATTATAGAGTTTTGTGGGCTTATAAGTTGAAATTAGGTGTTTATTTAATTGGAGATTTAATGGAATAGGAATACGAGGGGGTGGGCTGATTTTTAGGCCCAAAGCCCATCCAACCAGCCCACACCAGCCCCCTATTCGACCAGCCCATGAAGGCCCAAGACCGGCCCAAACCTTGAAGCCCACAAGCCTTGCATGCGAGCTGCCAAGTGGCATGGGGGTTGCGCAAGGTGCGGCTGCCCCCATTGGCCATCTTGGGCGGCCACATGCAGCTGCAATGATTGCATTGAGGGGGGGGATAAAAGAAGAATGGCCGGTTTAGGGGAGGGGCTGTCGTCCAAGTGAGAGAGAGAGTGAGTTGCGAGAGAAAGAGGGGAAGCCGAGAGAGGAGGAAGGAGCTCGCCGTTCGCCGTTCGTGTGTGCCGTCCGTGTGCCGCCGTCCGCTTGATCTTAGAGGCAATTTGGGATCGATTTCCACTCTTGCATGTGTGCCTTGCATGTGTGATTTGTTGGTGGTAGGTTTTGGATCATAGGGAAGGCAAAACCGAAGCTAAAATGTGACTTGTTCTTGAGAATGCTTGCTGTTTCCGTGTGAACCGCCCGACTCAGAATCTTGTGAAGGCTTGCATGCATGTTTCGAGTTACATTTTGACTTTGTTTCCTTCATAAAAGTTGTAGTCAACATCCTAAAATACAACATACTAAAATTTGGGACAGAACAATGGATATTTAAGGGGTCAAACCCTCATCCTACGAAGACATTAGATTTGGAACTGTTTTGCTGACCTTTTGGTAGTTTGGTGTGTTGCATGTCGATTTTTACTAAGAATCTCTCTTTGACTTATTCATGAAACTTGTAGAGAACATCCTAAAGATTTACATACTCAAATTTGAAGTAAAATGAGCAAGTGTAGCCTAGTGAATCGACTTACTCTTGAAGACGGTAAATCTGGAAACACGGTACTGGACACCCGAGACTTCTTGGACCCATATGGTGACTATTCTTTGGAAATTTGACTTATATTCCTTAATGAAAGTTGTAGGGGACCTCTTGAAGTAAAATATATCCAAATTTCAGAGGAAACAAAGAAGAATAAGGGAGTGAAAACTCGATATTTCAAAGATACCCACACTAGACGTTTCGGTGCTAGAATTAGAAGCTTCGGATGACTATAGAAAATTATCTAGAACGAATCTGGCCTAGAATTCTTCACGAAAAACCTACTTTAGTGTCTTAACTATAACTTGGTAAAATTTCATAATTTTCGGAGGTCGTTCGGGTATTTTAATCGAATTATTTCGAAAACTGCACATTCTGTTTCTATCCGAATTTGCATGCTGAAATCGTGTGGATTATATCTTCTTGTGTGGAACTCTATTGGGCATGTGTTTTTCATGAAATTACTATCTTATTGTCTTATCTATCACATGCCTTGATTTCATGATTTTTGAGAAGCATATGTATATTTAATTTAAATATTTTCTAAAATAGTATATGCTGGAATTTTGTAATAGGCATGAAATATGGACCATTTTAAATTGCACGGACTCCATGAATTGTATTGATTGGATGATAGTGTCTTGCTGCATGAATGATAATGATTTGAGATGCATGTATGAATTCAATGATGAATATGATTTTGATTGCCATCACATCACATGCCATGTTAAAATTAAACTATAATTGAAGATGAGAATTGAGATAAATGAGAAGGCCGTTGGAGGTGTGAGCTGATGATGCCCCGGGAGTGTCGGGATGCCTAGCTAGAAGGGTACGGCCAGTTGCCTGGTGGTCATGAATGGCCGGATACCGGAGGGCCTCGGGAGTACCAAGAGGTGTCGAGATGCCCGGAGAGTGGGGGAGCCGGAAGCTCGGCAGGTATTGTGCCGAGGGATACCTCGCGATGCCAGTTTGGGTGCGAGATGCTTGGCTAGAAGGGTACGGCCGGTTGTCCGGTGGCCTTGAATGGCTGAATGCCGGAGGGTCCTCGTGATGCCAGTTGGGGTATGAGATGCCCGGAGAGTGGGGGAGTCGGATGACTGATTGTATCTTGGATACATCTGGGATGCAAACATTAGTCCCAGGAAAGAGAAATGTGGCAGTCCAAAATGAAATTGAAATTGAATTATGCATGATGATATATGCATGACATGATGATGACGTTACATGCATGGATGCATGGTAATGATGATGGTACATGTGATATGATGATGATGTTACATGCATGGATGCATGGAAATGATGATGGTAAATGCGATATGATGATGATGAGTGCATGGATGCATGGTAATGATGATGATACATGTGACATGATGATGGTAAGTGTATGATATGATGGTGATGACTATATGATGATGCATGTACATGAGGTATGATGACATGTGCATGATCTCAAGGTAAATTGTGTACGAATGCTTTAATGACTTGTGATGCTATGATTGTGATGATTGTGAAGCATGATGCATTGAGTGGTTTATTGGTCCTTTACCTGCTGAGTGGTTGTACTCACCCCTTTGGGGACCAACATTTCAGACTAGATAAGATACCTCTGCTGCCGCTGCTACCGGTAAATGGATCGAATGGTTGGATATGACTGCGAGAAGGAGGATAGCAAAAGAAGGAACTTTTGGACGCCGACACTGATCGATGGATTTTAAGTATATGACTGTTAGAGGAGATGTCGGTCATCTTTTGAGGTGTAGTCGAGTCTAGAAGACTACGGCATTTTGATGTACCGATGAATGATGTCCATCTAGTTTAAGTAAATAAAAGTGTACTGCTTTTACCTATAAATGTTTAGTTGGTGTGCATCGTTTTCTGAATATAGGGAAGGGAGTTTGTTGGATGTGCTTCTGTATATGAATTGCGCAAGGGACCTATAAAAAAAATGCGTAAACCCCCATGGTTGTATGGACCCGCTGCAATTGAAATGGTATCAGAGTGATATGTTAATAGGGAAAGTGAAAGGAAAGCGAACTGTGGCGACCCTAACGGATCGGGGGCCGTCGAGGGGTGCCACACTGATGCCACGAGAGGAGGGGATAATCTCTATGATAACCTTGGTGCTGATAGAATTGCCAGATGAGGATCACACTAGTGATATCGAGATGAAAACCACTGAGCTGATGGTGATTGACCTTATAGTTGAAGAATTATCAGTGATCGAAATCTTGTAGGAAAGCTTAACGCCGGTCGTGATCGAACTACCACCTCAAGAAAAGGACGAAGTGATAATGCTAGAACTTCCCTCGGAATTCAACACCAAAGCAGTACCCTGAGATTATGGAACAGAGGAAGTAGATGCCGTCACTTGATTAGGTCGCTGCTATGTGCCTGCCAAGAAAGCCGTGACTGAGGAGGATGCAAATCAGTTCCTTACTATGGTGAGACCGAGCGAATTCAACGTAGTAAATCAACTATGAAAAATGCTAGCCCAAATTTTCATCATTGAGCTAATTCAATCTTTCGAAAAGCATGGAAACACTTTGTTGAAGGTCCTTAACGAGGTACATGTCTCCAAAACAATCAATGATATCTAGCTATAGGAGTTCGTGGGGACCATCTTACTAAAGGATCATATCTCCTTCACTGATGAAGACTCCCCTGCTGATGGTTGTGATCACACAAAGGCATTGCACATTTTGGTGAAGCATGACAACACCGTTATCTCTAGAGTGTTGATTGATAATAGCTCCGCACTAAATATATGTCCATTAGCTAACACTACACCACGTAGTCGTTGAGATGGAGAGGATGTGTCCAACTAAGTCAATCGGTCACACGTTTGATGGGATGAGGAAAGAGGTGCTAGGAGAAATTGAGTTAAAACTACTCATTGGTCCTATGCTTTTCTTGGTACCATTTTAGGTCTTAGATGTAACAACCGCCTTCAACTTTCTGTTAGGGAGACCATGGATCAATACGGCGGGTGCTGTCCCTTCTAACCTCCACCAAATGGTATGGTTTGTGGTCGACAATAGACTCATCACCATGCACAGGGAAACGGACATCAAGGTCTATTATGAAACCACCATCCCATACATGGAGCCCAAGTGTAAAGAAGAATCAATCTTTCAAAGTCTCGAGCTGGTGTCTATAATCCACATTCTTGTGGGCTCTTGCGTGGGCATTCCTGAATTATCCAAGCTAGCCCTAGCAGTAGGGAAGATTATGCTGGTGAATGGGTACAACCTTATAGGTGGTATAGGGTTGCATGGACAAGGGATTCAAAAGCCCATTGAAGCTCGAAGAGGTTAGAGGAGAAGAGACCTAGGGTTTGTCGAAGAGCGTGGAGGCCGTGGTGATAGAGGAGGCCATAGTGAATGTGGAGGTCGAGGCACCCGAGGAGGTCGAGGTGAACATGGAGGTCAAGTGGCCACGAAGGTCAAACTGTAAAGGAGAAAAGTTGTCAGAGTATTCTTCCTCTCCCATTAAAAGAAGCATTCCTGAGACCCCCAAAGGTTTTGATGGAAGAAGACGGAGCCATCGACAATATAGCTGAGTTGTTTGAAGAGAATATCATATGCACCATCTTGGCCTGTGAGGAGGCTGAATCCTCTGGGAGCATCATCGACCCTTGAGAGTAGGACGGTTTTGGTTTAGCATAGCTTCCTACTTTATGTTTTCTCTCCTGTGTGGAAACTCATTGTTATTTCAATTTGCTTGTTTGAGTCGCTCACAATGAAAACTTCGTTCAGCCCTTGACCTTGAGCCGTTGGTCTAGGGTGGTATGTGTTGTAGTACTTTCTTATCCTTTCCTATTCAATAAAATAGATGCATGTTTTATTAAGGACATGTGGAAGCATACCAAACTAGTTCTATGATGGTCACTGAGGGCTGGGCTTCTACATGCCCCATAGTTTCATAATTTCGTAAGAGCAAGGAAATTCGAGGATATGAGGATGAGCTCTTGAAACCGTTTTCCAAAAATTGTTCTAAAATCATTTGAAAATTACACGCATTATATTTTTTATTAATGTGCTCTAACTCATTTTATCACATCTCAGGCATTACATTTTGCATAACCATGATAAAGATCCATGTGACTCAGATCTACATGAGGGAGATCTTTTAGAATCCAGTATCAATGATGATCCGAGAGGGATCAAGCGTAAATGGAATTGACATGAAGAGCCGAAGCCGTTGATTGAAGAGCAAATAGTCACAATAAATTTGGGTGATACAAAGAACATTAGGGAAGTAAAGATTGTGGCATGTCTCTCAAAACTAGAGGCAAAACGAATGATTAACCTCCTGAAAGAATATTAGGATATATTTTCTTGAACTTATGCTGATATGCCAGGATTAGATCCCGATATTGTAGAGCATGCCCTCCTGACTTACCCTAATGTGCCACCTAAAAAGCAGAGGCTTAGAAGGACTAAGCTAGAGTTGTTCAAGAAAATCGAGGAGGAAGTCATGAAGTTGTTAAAAGTGGATTTCATTAAAGTGTCACACTACTCCGATTGGATAGCAAACATTGTGCCCGTCATGAAAAAGGATGGGCAGGTCAGGGTGTGAGTATATTATCATGACTTGAATCGAGCTAGCCCGAAAGATGAATTTCCACTCTCACAAATCGACGTCCTAGTTGATAGCATGGTGGGATTTGAGTTGTTTTTCTTTATGGATGGATTTTTTTGGATATAATCAAATTCGTATGAAGAAAGAAGATAGAAACAAGACGTCGTTCATAACTCCATGGGGAACCTTTTGCCACAAAGTGATGCATTTCAATTTGAAAAATGCCGGGGCAACATACCAAAGGGCCATGGTCGCGTCATTCCACGACATGATGCACAAATGGATTGAAGTGCACATGGATGACATGATTGTGAAATCGAGACATGGCGAGGACCTCGTTAAGGTCTTGCAAAAACTGTTTGATCACCTTTGGAAGCTTAAGCTGAGTTTCAATCCCGCGAAGGGTGTATTCGGGGCAAAATCTAGACAATTGTTAGGACTCATAATTAATAGTAATGGCATCGAAATTGATCCATCAAAAGTCAAGGCTATTTGCGATTTATGCCCTTCGGCTACTGTCAAAGAAGTTCGTAGTATATTGGGATGTCTAATCTATGTGGTGAGGTTCATTTGCCAATTGTTAGAAACAACAAAACCATTTTTCAAGCTCTTGAAGAAAAATACGAGGATTAAGTGGGATGACGAATGCCAAAGCACTTTTGAAATGATAAAGCACTACCTCTCTCATTCGTTGTTTTTGGTCCTACCGATTCCCAAAATTCCTTTAATTTTGTACTTAAAAATACACGATGAGTTGCCGGGAGCCATGCTAACCAAGAAAATACCAAATGATGGAAGAGAATGTGCGATATACTACTTAAGTAAGAAGTTCACTACTTCTAAGTTGAATTATTTGGAGATTGAGAAGACTTATGTGGCCCTCATCCGGGTGTTGCACATATTGCGACAACATACCCTCCACCACCAAATTCTACAAGTGACCAAAAATGACCCTATTAAGTACCTCTTGGAAAAGCCGGCCTTGGTTGAGAAATTGGCTAAGTGGCAGATCTTAATCTCGGAATTTGATATATAAAGCCTGAGGTAGAAGTCGGTTAAAGGCCGTGCCATAGCAGATATGTTGGCAGAAAGTCTTGAATGATTAGAAGGCCCCGAGGAGGATGGTGACGTAGAGGAGCAAATCCTAATGGTATCAAGCAATAAATGAACTATATACTTCAATGGTGCCATCAACCTATCTGGGTCGAGTATTGGGACAATTCTCATCTCCTAAGATGGACAACATTATCCCGTGGCCGCAAAATTGACTTGCCCCTGCACAAATAACATTGCAGAGTATGAAGCTTGCATTCTCAGCTTTCAAGCTGCCACTAACATGAAAGTCCAAAAACTACAAGTCTATGGTAATTCAACCCTTATTATCCTTCAAACCGAAGCGAATGGCAAACGTGGGACTCGAAGTTAATTCCATACCATGAGTTTTTGGGAGAGTTGGTAGAGGACTATCAAGAAATATCCTTTGCCTACTTATCAAGGTCTCAAAACCAATTCGCTGATGTCTTAGCAATGTCATCTTCGATGTTGCAGGCCACCGGAGGCTTGGACTTGAGCTATTAAGAATTGAAATTCTTAGATGCCCAGCTTATTGTATGATAGTTGAAGAGGAGCTTGATGGAGAGCCATGGTTTCACGACATCTTAGATTATCTTCAGAAGGGTGAGTTTCCCTAAGGGAGCAACGCATCGGACAAAAAATATCTGAAAAGGTTGGCATCAAAGTTCTTCATTAGTGGAGACGCACTCTACAAGAGATCCTTTGATTCGATGTTACTAAGATGCGTCGATGTCAAGGAAGCTAATTGCTTGATGAAGGAAATACACAAAAGGGAGTGTGGCCCCCACATGAATGGTTACCTCTTAGCAAGAAAGATCATGTAGTTTTCCTATTACTAGCTGCCATTGAATTTGACTGCATTCAACATGTGCAATGTTGTCACCAATGCCAAATTCATGGGGATAAGATAAACGCTTTGCTGAATGAGTTTCACCAAATGTCCCAATCTTGGCCCCTTTCTATGTAGGGAATCAACGTGATTGGACCCATCAATCCCAAGGTATCAAATGGGCATTGATTCATCTTGGTGGCGATCGACTACTTTACAAAGTGGATCAAAGCTAACTCGTATGCCAATGTCACTTCCAAGAATGTGACCAAGTTCATTCGTCGTGATTTTATTGCCTGCGATGATGTGCTGGCAATCGTCACCGACAATGGCTCCAATTTAAACAACAAAGTCTTATATGACTTACTTAATGAGTTTTGGATCTAGTAGTTGAACTCATCACTATACTGCCCCAAAATGAATGGGGCAGTCGAAGCGGCAAACAAGAACATAAAGGAAAATTTGGCAATGATAGCTGAAAACTACTGTGATTGCCACAAAGGCTTTCTTATGTGCTAATGGCATACCGGACATCCATTTGCACCTCTACAGGGGCAACTCCTTTTTCATTGGTGTATGGAATGGAGGCGGTCTTACTTGTGGAGGTTGGGATTCCCTCACTAAGGGTCCTTTCTCAATCGAAGCTCGACGAGGCCGAAAAGATACAACAAAGGCATAAGCAGCTAAACATGATTGATGGGAAGAGGCTACATGCGATATGCCATGGTCGATGCTATCAAAAGTGGGTTGCAAAGGTCTTCGATAGGAAGGTTCATCCCAGGCACTTTGAGGTCAATGACTTAGTGTTAAGGAAAGTGTTGCCAATCATACCCAATCCTTGTGGCAAGTTCACCCTGAACTATGAAGGGCCCTATGTTGTTAAAAAGATCCTCTCGGGTGATGCTATGATTTTAGTTGAAATGGATGGCCGCAAGCTACCTAAACCTGTAAATGCTGATGCAGTCAAGAAATATTTTTCATGAATGAAATCAAGGCCATAGAGCCACTTCGTGCATAATCCGAGTCACATAGCATCATGCATATCATGCATACATCGCATACATGCACATTTATTTGTATTTCAGGTGTCCAATCAATTCGATGAAGTTATGACAAGAAGGAAGACAGTGACCGTTGTCCCTGCAAAGCCGATTCAAATGGTCATCCAACCCTCGCAGAGGCAACCAAGTATTCCTTTTCCTTTTATAATAAAAAAGAGAAAAAAATTGAAAATGATGAGAAAAGACTAATGAACAAAAGAAAAGCACCCGATGTCTTTCATGTTGTCTATTCAATTATTGCTACGTCCTCGTGAGGGGAATTTTATGTCAGTGATTTCGACAAAACTGAAAGGGAACGTTGAATATGCCAAAAGATGAGCATTTATGATGATAAAGGGCAAGCCACTCCCAAACACATCCCATAAACATTTCAAGAGCTAAGTGAAAAAAAAAACAAAAAAAGAAAATTCGTGTCATGAAAAGACAAGAGATTCATTTGCGAATGGTACATGGATTGGAATGAAAAGAATAATTTATTCTCTCTACATTATACACTACAAGTAATCGGGATTAGCCCATTTGAGCCTTCCAAAAGTGGAGAGTTTCGTGGAATACCCCTGTTAAGAACCATCCTACGCTAGGGCGAAATAGGAGTTTGCTTGAAAAAATGGAGCGAAAGATCAAGAGAGATTTCATTGCCTTCGCTTACATCAATCTTCTCGTGATAGCTGCAGGTGAATTCTTGTGAAAGCACGAAGCATCTCAAAATGAAGAAGAGCATTTCTTTCACTATCCAAACACCCTCATCCATTGCTTAGCCAATTTGGACCTAATACGATCATTTCCAAAACTCGAGCGGTGATTATCTCCCTATACTAAGGCCAAAACGAAAGCGTGGGTAGTACATAAGAGCATCTCGAGAGCACTAACTATTTACAAGGAAAATAAATCAGGAGGGCATGAAAAGAAGTGTGTCTGGTAAAAATAAGGCCAATGCTCACTCAAAAAAAAAAACAAAAAAAAATAGAAAAAAAAAAGGAGAAATGCAAGGAAAATCATGCATTGTGAGACCATTCACTACAAGTGTAAGCTTTTCAGAAAGAGAGCAAAACTCTCAGGTCTCTAAATCATAAATCAAGGGACTCTCGAGACAAGCAAAATTCAAGAATGCAATCAGTGAAAGGTTGTGTGATGGTGATGATATCAAAGTAATCATCGACTCACAAAACCCCAAACCGATATATTCTAAGCCCTTTAAAGCCTCGCTCGAATCAATATTATAACCCTTTTCCGAAGTCTCTTTCAATTAGGATGGTTCAAGTGGAAACAATGATTCACAAAGAAGCTACTGCTTGAAGGAGTGAGGTTAATCCTATCTCATCTTATCTTCAAGGTTCTTGACTTGTAAACTCGAGAGTAATGCTGATGAGTATCCTTTTCTTGATCTCATGGTGACTAATCCTTCGCATAAGTCAATGACCAAACTTGTGTTGTAGCCATTTCAAAATACCTCCTGAATCGGTCAAGATGTACTTATTGCAAATGAATCTCAAATCATTCGATATTAGAAGTGCGATGTATATCGAGGAGTTGAATTTTCCCACATAAATGGATGGGATCAAATAGCCCTCTTCTTGAGAATGTGTGAGAAGCCCTTTCTGACTGGAGATCCTTGCTTGGCATACTTAACAAACCTTTCTCATAAGTCAAGGTCATTTTGACAAGGACTTTTCTCCAAGAAAGTTTCATGATTAATGACATTTTCCAAGCATGGTGATAATTTTGCGAATTCTTTTAAGTGGTCAAGATTAGCTTGATTTGCTTATGCGATCATTGTCTTTTCATTATCGATACACTTTTGATATTGTTTTTATGACATGTGTTCACATTAATCTTGTCTGGTACGCTTTTCCTACTAGAATATTTGTTATAATGAATTTTGTTAAATGTGCAATGCCCATTCCACAATATTCTCAAATGATAGGCTTTTCTAGTTAAATCATGCTTTTCATCGTTGGTGGGTTTATCCCTAAATCATACGGTTGGTGGGTCTATCCTTAAACCACATGGTTGGTGGTTTTATCCTTAAATCACAGGATTAGTGGGCCCATCCTTAAACCACGAGATTTGTGGGTCTATTCTTAAACCACAAAGTTGGTGGGTCTATCCTTAAATCACAGAGTTGGTAGGTCTATCCTTAAACCAAACGGTTGGTGGGTCTATCCTTAAACCATAAGGTTCATGGATTTATCCTTAAACCACACGGTTGATGAGTCTATCCTTAAACCACAAGGTTGATGGGTCTATTCTTAAACCACGAGGTTCGTGGGTTTATCCTTAAACCCGGTGGGTCTATCATTAAACCACACGGTTAGTAAGTCTATCCTTAAACCACAGTGTTTGTGGGTCTATTCTTAAACCATATGATTGGTGGGTCTATCCTTAAACCACAAGGTTGACGGATTTATCCTTAAACCACAAGATTGGTGGGTTTATCCTTAAATTACACGGTTTGTGGATATATCCTTACTTAAACCACATGGTTGGTGGGTCTATTCTTAAATCACGAGGTTCGTCGGTCTATTCTTAAACCATGCTTTTAAAAAGTTCATGAGTCTATCTTTAAACCACGCTTTTAAAAGGTTCATGAGTCTATTCTTGAATTATACATTTTCATTTCTAGTCGAAACTCGTTTGTACATAATGAGACTTTCCCATCTTGGGCGATGACCATCTTTACAATGTAAGGCCATCGTTTTATGTCTCATTCTCGTCCACAGCACACTAATCATTGCTTTTTGGTGACGACATTTAGGTGTCTTTTATCTTTGAAAGGAATCTCTTTGAGCTCCCATTCAAAGAGGGGCAACTATTGACTTTTAAATTTTACCATTTTATTTAAGACTTAATCTAATAGAAAATTAGGAATTAGTCGCTAAAAAATGGAAGTAAATGACAAAATAAATAATTTTTATTAATATGCATGCATATGTTTCCATTAAAATGCATCGCACATAGACAATAGGAGCATTTACATTACTATCACAAATTATTAAAAATAAAAAAATAAATAAATGAATCAAAATCTTTTTTTAAGAAAAAGGGGGAAAGGACCAGGCTAGGCCCCATCCTTTTTTGTCCTCCTCTTCTCTGTATCTCTTTTCGCTAGGGCCCAAGCCTAGCCTCATTTTCCTTTCTTGGCTTAGCCCGCGTGCCTTCTCTTCTTTCTCCTCATGCGTCCTTTCTCCTCATGCCGATCACGCTTTTGAAAGATAGGAGGAGTGCAAGTCAGAGAGAGGAAGACGATCGGGAGTGGCAGATGGCAACGTGATCTGCGGGTTAAGGCTAGGCCGACTGACGGCCTGTCGCTGGCCGAGCTTAAAAGGAAGAGGGAAAAGTGTTTTGGGGGGTGGGGTTTCTTTTATTGGAGTCAGGGAGAGAGATTAGAGAGTTGGATGAATAGGGAGCTAGAGAGAGTGAGCTTGAGAGGGTGGCTAGCCGTCATCGGAGGCTCGTTCGTTAGCTGCCGTCTGCCGCAACCCTTCCACTAGAGCCAGGTAGGTCTCTCGAGTGTGTGTGTTCTGTTTTTGGGGGCTTCGGATTGGAGCCCGCGGCTAACCTATTTACACCAGTTTCGGTCCCATTGGTCTTCCATGAAAACCTGTGTGTGTTCTAATACGCATTGTTAGGAGCTAAGTCCACGCTATAACCTTTAACCGGTCGGAGATCCCTTGTTTCAGTAGTACACATCGGCCATTTGTTGAAATGCTCGAGTGAACTTCGAGTCTTTTTAGTGGGTTATGGCCAAGATTTGATGTTATTGTTCACTCATGTATATGCGAATGATGCATCTCTGAGTTAGTCCGAAATGCTGCTTATACGTCTAATGTCGAGCTTGGTTCGAACCTGAATCCTTGAATAAGCCTAGGTTCCTTTGTCAGCTAGTGCATCTTACATGTTTGATGAAATGCCTCAGAGAAGGCTAAAGGCTAGCTTGTTTAAAACTGGAGATCAACTTGTTACTTTTATAGCTATTGTTTGATGTTCGAGTCTTATGTGTTTGTTGTGCTTTGGTGTCATTTCCGTGAAATGGCCTTGTATTGTCGAATTGGCATGTGTTTTCCTTTGCATCTGACATAATATCTGTGGCTACCAAAGAAGGTGGCCAACAGCAGTCGACGCCGCTCGGAGCAGATGACTGTTAAGTGGTGGTTGCTAGAGGCGGTCGGCGCCGAGTGTCGGTTACTTCGACCGGCATGGTGTGTGGGCTAGATTCGGTGGAAGCCAGCTTCGAGCGTGTAGGCGAACGCCAAGAAGAAGAAGAAGAAGAAGTGCAGTGAAAAAGACAAAATAGGGAAAACGACAAAAAAGGGAAAAAGAAAAATAAGGAAATAAAAAAATACAAAAAAAAACATTATGAAAGTATAAAAAGATCGATATTAATCTAACGCGGGTCAGATCTAGGTTTGGGTCGGGTCAATGGGCTGGATCGGGTCTTATTCGGTCCGAACCCATTTTCCAGAATATAATAATATTAAATATTAAAAATTTTAGAAATTCAAAAATTTTCAAAAAATATTCAAAAACTTTAAAAAAATCAAAAAATTTTAGGGAGCATTAAAAAATTCAATTTTTTTAGAAGATATTACTTTTTTGAATTTTTTAATAATTAAATTAAAATTATTAAATATCAAGAAAAACTTGAAAAATTATCAAAAAATTTCAAAATTCGAAAAATTTTAGAAAATTTCAAAATTTAAAAAAAATTTAAAAAATTAATTTGTAATTAAAAATAAAAAACTTCAAAATTTTGAATTTTTTTTGGAAAATTCGAGAATTCATTTTTTTTTTGAAAAATTTAAAAACATTGTAAAAAATGAAAGATCCTCAAAAAGGTTAAAATTAATCTTTTTGGCTATTTTCTCTTGAAAAGTGGAAGTCTTCCGTCACGTCACGCCCCGAATCCTAGGCACGCACACATCCCTCGATGGTCGACGAAATTTGCGATGTTCTTAGAACGCGTTGCCGACCCTTCATTTTTATGCACATGCGGAAACGAACTAATAATTACCCAATCAACAAATAAGCACATGGGATAGTAAAAACGTATGACTTTTTTCACAAACCGTACTTTATAAACACATCAGGTTAACCTACAGGTTTATACACATAAGTCTTGTTTTAAAAGAAACTACCAGGCCACCTATGCTCCAAACCCTTCTGCCTTGGGCTCCGGTTTCTCCACACTAGGGACCTGAAAATGTTTAAACCACGACTGGGTGAGAATAAATCTCAACAAGTCCACGCCCTAAACCACGATTAGGACGAGAATTCACTCAGAGACAGCTTAAACATGCACCATATAGGACTTACCTCGCCTTAGCACCTTCATGCACATTAGTACATCACATATATCATATGCATAACATCAAATGTATTTAATAACCAGGACACTTCATTTCATTCTCAAACAATCACATGGGTCCCGATTATAAGGCCAAACCGTTATGTCACGTCCCATTCCGTGCCACTCAATTTTTTCCCATAATTAGACGCGATTATCTCAATCATTCACACGTGTCCTAGTTATTACGACCCATCGGCCATGTCCAACTCAACAGTTGGCAGTCATTCGGCATAACCGGGTGTCATCCTGCTCTGTCGGGCACGGCAACGTCTACATCTAGACGGCATTCCATAAAAGAGCATCAGCTTAGCCTCCACTGCGACTGGCATCCATTGTCAAGGGCATTCCATAAAGGAGTATTGGCCTAGCCTTAATTGCGACCGGCATCCGTTGTCAAGGGTATTTTCAGCGTAAACGCATCAAGACGGGTTCCGATAATGACCACACGCACATCCATGCTTGGCTAAGAGCATCGTGTTTTGCACTCAAATACCTCATATTTCAAATAATGGACTTGGCTAATTTTCTTCGTATTAAAAATTATCCTAGTAAAATAATCGTGCGTGGTCATGCATTTAAATCGAACCATAAAACGCGATTCTCTCCCATTTAAAAATTCCACAATTTTTTATAGTACATAATTTTTTTTTTGCGACAAAACCCGACACCCAGTATTTTTCTAATTAAATACCATAAATTCAATTTTTGCAATAATAATTCACAATGGCAATCAAGCACCCGATTGCATAATTAAGCAATCAATCTCATCATGTCACGCATAAGTTCTCAGCATGCCCCACAACTCAACCACATCACAAAACCTACAATTTCCAGCAAGCAAAACACCGAGAACAACTACAAAACCACACCCGGTCCTAATTGGCAGAAATCGGGCCACTCGCATGTCTACAAAATTAAATCTAGAAACATAATGAAAAATTTTTGGAAAATTCTCAAATTTTAAT
Organism: Eucalyptus victrix; assembly: GCA_016097545.1. Lineage (NCBI taxonomy): Eukaryota > Viridiplantae > Streptophyta > Magnoliopsida > Myrtales > Myrtaceae > Eucalyptus > Eucalyptus victrix. Next base: position 63,569,146 of record CM027839.1, on the reverse strand, counting down.
ATGTTATAAATGACACATAAAAAAACATTTTTCATGAAGACACCTTAACCCAAATCCTTCTAGAACGAGAGCCGTAAATCGTCCAAACCGTTACAAAAACTGTGTCCGTATCCAGAAAGTCTGTTCTCCAAAAATCAGTTTAGTTAGAAATCCAAACCTTGTCCGTTTAATCTGAAATTCGACTATGTTAAACTACAAGATGTGAGGAAAAACTTTCATGAAGGAACCATTTCAAAAATAGAATCATAAGGGTTAATAAAAATCCTTTAAACACCAAAAAGTCACGGTTTCTAGCACAAACCGAGATTCTGTTTTAATTGTAATGAAGTTGAAATATCATTCTTTTAAATCCATAAAATCTTGAGTAAAAATATATGTCATAGTTAAAGATGTCTAGAAATTTTTTCAAGAAGGAAGTAACCTCAAAATCGTAGCACATGTTTCCCCACAAAAATGGCAAACGGCGAGAGTCCAGGAACCAGATCCAAGGAAATCTACTAAATTAGACTAAACTACCCTCATTAGTTCTAATCTAACCAATTAGATTAACACTAATCCATCTTAAGGCTAATATAGCCAAACTATATTATCACTAATCCAACTTAAGGCTAATATAACTTAATGCTAATCTAATCAAGCAAATTAACACTAATCTAACCCCCTAAGCGCATTTAACAACCTAATCAATGATTAAGGAATTAACTCATTGGATTAGCGAGATACCGAGTTCACGGCGATGGCGACGTGACGACGGTGAGATCCCATGTCTATGGCGACTCCAACGGAGAGTCGGAAGACGCCGAAAATAGCATTGCAAGCTCATTGCTTGCTGCCCATTTCGGTTCTGGAGGGGCTATTGGTTAGGCTAAGGAGGGCTAGACACGGCGTGGGGATGGCGGAGGCAGCAATAGCGGAGCCAGGCAGACGAGTGGCTAGCTCGGGCGAGCAACAGGGCTGGTCGACGGACAGCTCGGGGACGGCGAGACGGTGGCTAAGGAGGCGAAGCAGGTGGCCTTGGCATTGCGGCTAGCGGACGGTGACACCGGCGAGCTGCTGGACCAGCGAACGGTTCGGCGGCTTGTGGGGCTGTGCTGGCTTGGTTCGGGGCATGAGTCAGCAGCAAAGACATCAAAGAAATGGAGGAATGAAGAACAAGAAGAGCTGAGGAAGAAAAAGAAGCATATGGTTTCAGCTAAGGGGGAAAGGATGAGCATGAGGAGGGGGACAAAAGGCCAAGGAAATCTTGCAAGCAACCAATGGACAGCCAAGAGAAATATCCAGCCACTTGAGTGCCATGGCCTTCAAAGTCTTCAGCCACAAAAGTCCTTAGGCACTCCAATGGCTATTTTCCACCAAGTTCCTCACAAAACCAACTCAATTGGCAGCTAAAAATGACTCCCTTGCTGCCCATACGAATTTGCACCAATCTCTTCTTAATTTCTTCACAAACCAAGCCAATTTGGTGGTCAATTTATCCCCTTGAAGCTGCCATACGAATTTCCCTTTTAATCTCCACAATTCCATCCATTTTTAAGGCCAAAAATCCACATAAAAGTGGCCATCCGAATTTCCACCATTTAAATTTGTCGAATTTGATTTTTCTGCCAAAATTCCAAGTTCGCCCAAAATTCTTCAAAGGATTAGACGATGTCCTAAAAATAAATTGTGACACGCTCGAACGTTCAATTCCCGAACCAAGTTCAATTTCGTGATTAAAATCAACCGAACGCGATTTTAGCACGACCCAACCTATCGGGTAGCTTTTAGGGATTTTAGCGCATTTGACCTGTGGTTGTTAATTTTGATCCACTTTTGTGCATCTCCTACTCATCGGCGACTCTCGGTTGTAGTAAAAATCTCAATATTTTAATTATGGGTACCGGGTACAGAATCGATAGAAAATTGTGTTAATGCCGTTCGACACGAATTTTGCGATAGGTGGAATCACCTACAATTTAATCACGTCGTTCCATCGAATCGACCTATATTCGATCACTAATTGATTACAACGGTATCGTATTGACTCTTGCCGATTAGCACGATCAAGTAGTCGATTTTTTTTATCAAATTCTCAAGTCTGTTGTGTTTATATTCCTTAACGGCTTCACCTGATAGGCTAGTTAACTCGTGAGTGATCAGTTCGGAGAAAAATGACCATAGGCGCGTCGATGAAATGCTCATTTCATTTAATTGGGACATGGTCGAAAATTCAGGATGTCACAACTCTTCTTCTCTTATAAAAATTTCGTCCTCAAAATTTAAACCATTACAATTCTTCTTTAAAAAGGTGGGGGTATTGTCGTCTCATCGATTCTTCGCTTTCCCACGTCGCTTCTTCTATTCCTTATGTTGATAGACCATTTTGACTAAAGATATCGTCTTGTTGCGTAGCACTTGCTCCTTTCGATCCACGATATGAACTGGTCTCTCCATATAGGACACTTTGTCGTCCATGTCTAGTTCTTCAAAATTCAGCACGTGGGTCGGGTCAGACTCATACTTTCTCAACATGGACACGTGGAAGACATCATGCACTTGAGCAAGTCTTGGCAGCAACGCAAGACGATACACCAAAGTCCCAATTCGCTCCAAAATTTCAAAGGGATTGACGTATCTCGGACTTAGCTTCCCTTTCTTGTTGAAGCGCGAAATACCCCTCATCGGTGACACTTTAAGGAATACGTGTTCACCAACTTGGAATTCCAATGGTCTTCGACGTTTATCTGCATAACTTTTTTGATGATTCTAAGCGGTCTTAAGTCTTTCTCGAATGACTTGATAGCATCCACTGATTACTGAACCAACTTAGAGCCGGTGATCTTACGCTCTCTAACTTCATCTCAACAAGCTGGCGTTCTACAAGCTCTGCCATACAACACTTCAAACAGTGCCATCTAAATGCTCTGTTGATAACTACTACGATGAGCTTCTAACAAGATCTCTCCTTAAGCTCTGCATCGTCAGGTACACATAATCTTCCGCGAAACTTTAGTGTTCTATTTTCAGAAATATGAAAGTTAGCATTTCTTTTTTTTTTGCATCTTCTTATAGAATCTTCTGGATCTCGGGATCTGTTAACTACAACATCTTAATTCTTATCTACACTTCCGGTTCAATTCTGAGGGTGGCCATAAGACTTGAAATGTGGCCTACCTCAAATTTGAAAACCGAATCTCGAGCTCCTTCGAGTAAAATCCATTCCCGAATCACCATTTGTGCAATCGATGACTTTCGACTCAACGCATCAGCGGCCTTGTTAGCTTTTCCGGGATGATACAGGATGTCGTAGTCATAGTCCTTAAGAAGTTCCATCCAACGATGATGTCTCATGTTCAACTTCTTATGAGAGAATAAATATTTGAGATCCTGATGGTCAGTAAAGATCTGGAACCTTTCTCCGAACAAGTAATGTCTCCAAATTTTTAGAGCGAAGATAATTGCTGCGAGTTCTAAGTCATGCGTCGGGTAATTCAACTCATGAGGTCTCAATTGACGAGACGCGTATGCAATGACTCTACCATGCTGCATTAAAACACAACCCAATCCTCTGAACGATGCATCACTAAAGATCTCGTATCTTATAGGGCTAGACAGAATTATTAGCACGGGTGCGTTAGTCAGCTTTTGCTTAAGCTCTTGAAAACTACGCTCGCACTTATCCGTCCATACAAACTTCTCTTCCTTCTTTAGCAGTTGAGTCAACGGCATGGCTATTGCCAAAAATCCTTCCACGAACCATCTGTAATAACCTACTAATCCAAAGAAACTTCTGATCTCTGTCACTGTCGTCGGTCTCGGCTAGTTGATCATTGCTTCGATCTTAGTCGTGTCCACGGAAATCCCTTCACCATAAATCACGTGACCTAAGAAAGCTACATGAGTTAACAAAAACTCACACTTACTTAACATGGCGTACAGTCCATGATTTCGCAGAGCCTGAAGCACTGTCCTTAAATGTCTTTCGTGCTCCTCTGGACTTCTCGAGTACACCAGGATGTCGTCAATAAACACTATCACGAACTGGTCCAGATACTCCTTGAATACCTAGTTTATCAGGTCCATGAAAGCAGTTAGGGCGTTGGTCAAACCAAACGGTATTACGGTAAATTCATAATGGCCGTAATGCGTACAAAAAGCAGTCTTCGGTATGTCTTCCTTTTTGATCCTCAGCTGATGGTAACCTGTCCTTTGGTTGATCTTGCAAAGTATTGACGCTCCCTGTAGCTGATCAAACAAATCATAGATTCTCGACAACGGGTACTTGTTCTTGATCGTCACCTGGTTAAGTTGCTGATAGTCGATGCAAAGACGCAACGAACCATTTTTCTTCCTCACGAATAGAATTGGTGCTCCCCAAGGTGATGCACTAGGACATATGAATCCTTTGTCTAACAACTCCTGTATTTGCTCCTTCAGTTCCTTCAACTCTGGCAACACCATACGGTGAGGAGCCTTAGAGATTGGCTCCATCCCAAGGGCCAACTCAATTACGAACTCGATCTCTTTTTCCAAGGGTAGACCAGGTAATTCCTTAGAAAACACATCGAAAAACTCTTGCACTACGGCGATGTCCTCCACTTTCGGTTCCTCAACTGTCATATCCACTATAGTTGCCAAATAACCTTGGCAATCCACCTCTAATAAACGGGTTGCCTTAAGCGACGAGATTAAGATAATCGAGGGTCCTCCTCGACTTCCAATAAACTCGAAACTTTCACCCGCTAATGGTTTAAACTGGATTACTTCACAATAACAATCCATTACAGCAAAATGCTCCTTGAGCCAAGCCTTTTTATATATGACATCAAAGTTATACACAAGCAAAATAGTCAAATATAACTCTAACTAGTGATTCTCCTTTCTATGACTTCATTTCAATAAACTGAAGTTCTACAAGTTTAACTATATTTCTGTTGCGCCACTCTGATAAAATTATCCCAGAAACATTTTTCTCTTGATCAATGCATAGCTTGGTTCATTCCTGTCCCCTTCGCCATCCTAGTAGTGCCCTATCTGCGGTAGTGGTGCCTGTGATCCTTTGGACCTACGCGGACAATCTTTTACTTGTTGGCTGTGTTGACCACATTCGTAAGATGCTCTTGTTCTACCAGGACACGAGGTTGGTCCATGCTTCCTTCCACAAACTCGGTACATGCCGTTCGGGTTGGGTGCCAGCTTTTCGATTCCACTCTTTCAGTTGGGACGAATGGGATACTTTTCTTCGGTCATCGGCTTTTTCCTAAACCAATCATTGTCCCTACTGTGCACGAACCGTGACCTAGACGTAGTGGCTCACTCCCCGATTACATTTCTAGGTTGGACCTCAACAGGTGTGGTAGCAACGGCAGCTATGGCATTGGCGACGGCAGTGACAGTGGCAGCCGCGACAGCTTGATTCTATGCTTGCTGTTTCATCAGGTTCCCAAAGGTCTCTAGCACATGCATGATCCCGTCTATTCTAGGATCGCTGGATGCTACTACACCAGTACCGGCCTACGGCGGTACTCTCTCACTCGCGCTGGCCTGAGCTTACCACCCTGAGTGACTGACACAACAGTCCTTTTTCAAAGAGTCCTCCGCTCCGGATCGATCATGATACAGACTCTTTATAGAACCCGCCTTCCAATTCCAACCCAAAATTAGAAAACTGAGCGACCCACACAAAACAATCTACCAATTAGCTAATCAATCACATGCATCTGCATAAGAAAAATGCATTTCCCACTAACTATCCCAAGATCCATCGCACCTTATCACTCAAGACACTGACTAGCTCTGGTAACACCTCGAGCGGGGATGTCACGCCCCAAATCTCGGGCACGCGAACATCTCTCGATGGTCGACTGAAATTTGCGACACTCCCAAAACACGTCGCCATCCTTTTTCTTTTTATGCACATGTGGAAGTGAACTAATAATTACCCAATCAACAAACAAGCACATGTGATAGTAAAAACACACGACCTTTTTCACAAATTGTACTTTATAAACACATTAGGTTAACCTACAGGTTTATACACATAAGTCTTGTTTTAAAAGAAACTATCAGGCCACCTACACTTCGGACCCTTCCGCCTCGGGCTCCGGTTTCTCCACACGAGGGACTTGAAAATGTTTAAACCATGAGGGGGTGAGAATAAATCTCAGCGGGTCCACACCCTAAATCCCGATTAGGACGTGAGTTCACTCAGGGGCATCCTAAACATGCACCATGTATGACTTACCTCGCCTTAGCACCTTCTTGCTTATTAGTACATCACATGTCATGCCCCAAACCTCGAGCGCGCAAACATTCCTGGATGGTCAATAGAATTGCAAAGTTCCTAGGATGCGTCGCCGACCCATTCATTTTATGCACATGCAGAAGCAAATTAAACAACTCGAGACAACAATCAACACATGGATAGTAAAAGTAGGACAACCAAGTAACACAAGCCACATTTTATAAACACATCAGGTTTATATACATGAGTCTAAACCCAAAAGAAGCTACTAATCTAACTTTACCCCGAACCCTACCTACTTGGGATCTAGGTCTACTACGACACCATCTGGGATGTCGATGTTTAGAGGATCAGTTACCTCTACATCGGGCCCTTAAACCTCGGGCACCTGGTTCGCCACGATATTTTCCAAAATATCGGCATCCACGATAGGGTCGAGTACCACCTCATACTCAGTATCGATGGTAGGTCTGTCAAAACCCTCCAAGGGGCCCTCCCGAAACCCTTCACGCTCGTTACAGAACCATGCTTTGAAGCGATGAGATACCAACTGAGGTAGGCCCTCATCGACCCAAATGGTGGTCACTATGAGCTCACGAGTCCAGGGCGTCCCGTGGATGGGGAGAAGGGTACGCTTAGTCTCCTCCTCTCGTGGCCACCCAAAATGAATGTGTCGAACTTCCATCCAAGGACCTATAAAATTTTAAACCACGACGGGGTGAGATAAATCTCAACTTGTTTACACCCTAAACCCCAATTAGGACGAGAATTCACCTAGAGACAGCCTAAACATGCACCATATATGACTTACCTCGCCTCAGCACCTCCCTGCACATTAGTACATCTCATATATCATATATAAACACAGCAAGTGTATTCAATAATTAGAACACTTCATATTATATATCAATCAATCACAGGGGTCTCGATTATAAGGCCAAATCGTTATGACACGTCACATTCCGTGCCACACAATTTTGTCCCATAATCAGGCGCGGTTATCTCAATCACTCAAGCGTGTCCCAATTATTTATGACCCAATGGCCACAGCCAACTCAACAGTCGGCGATCATCCAGCATAACCAGGCGTTGTCTCGCTTTGTCAAGCATGGTAACGTCTACATCTAGACGGTATTCCCGAAGGAGCATCGGTCCAATCTCCATTGCGACCGGCATCTGTTGTCAAGGGCATCTGAATTTAATCAGGCATTGACTCCCCGACTTTCATTGGGTGACGGGTTCTGATAGCGATCACACGCACATCTATGTTTGGCTAAGAATATTGTGTTTTGCACTCAAATACTCCCATTTCAAATAATGGACTTGACCAATTTTCTTCATATAAAAAATACCCGGTAAAATAATTATGCGTGGTCACACGATCAAATCGAACCATAAAACGTGATATACTCTCTTTTCAAAATTCCACGATTTTATATAGTACCTAAAATATTTTTGGCGTCAAAACCCGACACCCGGTATTTTTCTAATTAAATACCATAAAATCATATTTTTGCAATAATAATAAAAAAATCATCAACGAGCATTCAATTTCACAAATCAATTCAACCACGGCGATCATCATAAAATTCTACTAACCGGCCATCCTAGTATAATTTACGCTAATTATAATTATTAAATAAATTACAAATTAATTTTAAATTAATTAAATAAATGAAAATTAATCAAATTAAACCACTTATTTAATTTACATAACCGACGGGCTAATCGACTTAAGCTAATTAAACTAATTTACTAAGCTAACTATATTATCTAATTAAACTAACTAAATACTCTAACTAACCACCTAACTAATCCTAACTAACCTAGTTACATGAACTAACTACCACTAATCCTTAATTAATCTAACTAATCCTACTAAGTGTAATTAGCTCCCTAATCAAATATTAGAATGCTAACTCATCGGATTAGCTAGAAAATGGGTTCATGGTGACGGCGGTGCGATGGCGGTGAGATCCCTTGTCTACGGCATCTCCAAAAGAGGCTTGGAAAAGGCTGAAAACAACCTTGCAAGCTCACAGCTTGAGCTGGAAAACCAGTTCTGTGGGTGGTTGGAAGGCTAGTCGTAGGGCCGGTCGGGGTCGGCTAGTGGAGCTGGATGGCTAGGCAAGCGGCAGCTATGACGCGGGTACGGCATGAACGGGTAGGGGCGGAGGTGGCTAAGCATTGGCACGAACAATGTGGACAGCGAGGCGGTCGGTCGGCTAGGGTGAGGGGCGGCTCAGACGGGGACGGGCAGACGGCAGTGCTGCGTTGGTTGCTGGAGCGGATGGCCAGGAGAACGACGGCGCAGGCTAGCTATTTAGCGAGGGGTTGGAGCTGGTTGGTTCTGTTTTGCAGGAATGAAAAAAGGAAATGAAGAAGATGAAGTGAGGAAGAAGAAGAAGAAGGAGTTGCTGTTGTGGTTCTGCTAGAGAGGGGGGGGGGGGGGACATGCGCACACCAAGGGGGACATGGGGAGAAGAAGTCTTCAAGCTAGCCAATGGATGCCAAGATGAAATATCTAACACTTGAGTGGCCTTACCCACAGTCTTCTACCCATAATGTCAAAGCATCATCCGATGGGTGATTTTCTTCTCAATTCTTCACCAAATAATCCAATTTGAAGGCCAAAATAGACCCCTTCAGCAGCCATACGAATTTCCCTCCCATTTCCTCACAAATCTCACAAAAAACTTTAAATTGATTGCCAAAAATGCCAAGGAGGCTGCCCCTACGAATTTCCCTTCAACTCTTCACAAATTAACTCAAATTGGTAGCTAAAATTGACAATTAAGGTGTCCATCCAAATTTCTTGATTTTAATTTGCCAATTTTGATTTTTCTGCAAATTTCCAGGCTCGACGGAAATTTCTCAAAAGATGAGATAAGATCTCAAAAATAAATCGTGACACGCTCGAACGTTTGATTCCCGAAATCGAGTTCAATTTCGTAGTTAAAATTGACCGGACGTGATTTTAGCGAGACCCAACCTACCGAGTAGCTTTTAGGGATTTTAGCACGTTTGACTCGTGGTCAATAATTTTCAATTCACGTTGTACATCTCGGACTCATAGGCGACTCTTAGTGAGAGCAAAAATCTCAAGATTTCAATTACGAGTACCGAGTACAGAATCGACAGAGAATTGAGTTAATGTCGTTCGACACGAATTTTCAATCAAGTGAATCACCCACAATTTAATCACGTGCTTCTGTCGAATCAACATATCTCTAGTTTCTAATCGATTATAACGGTGCCATATTGACTTTTGCCGATTAGCACGGTCGAGCAGTCAATTTCTAATCGAATTCTCAGGTCTGTCGTGTTTATATCTCTTAACGGCTTCACCTGATAAATTAGTCATTTTGTAAGTGATCAGCTCAGAAAAAAAAAAAAAAAAAAAAGGCTATAGGCGCGTCGATGAAAAGCTCAGTTCATTTAATTGAAATAGGGTCGAAAATTAGGATGTCACATCACATATATCATATGCACATAGCAAATGTATTTAATAACAAGGACACTTAATTCCATTTTCAAACAATCACATAGGTCCCTATTGTAAGGCTAAACCGTTATGTCACGTCCCATTCCGTGCCACACAATTTTATCTCATAATCAGGCATGGCTATCTCAATCATTCACACGTGTCCTAGTTATTATCACCCATCGACCATGTTCAACTCAACAGTTGGCAGTCATCCGACATAACCAGGCGTCGTCCTGCTTCGTCGAGCATGACAATGTCTACATCTAAATGGCATTCCATAAAGGAGTATCGGCCCAGCCTCCACTACGACTGGCATCTGTTGTCAAGGGCATTCCATAAAGGTGCATTGGCCCAGCCTCCATTGCGACCCGCATCCATTGTCAAGGGCATATTAACTTAATTAGGTATCGTCCAGCGTGAACGCATCAGGACGGGTTCCGATAATGACCACACGTACATCCATGCTCGGCCAAGAACATCGTGCTTTGCACTCAAATACCTCATATTTCAAATAATGGACTTGACCCACTTTTTTCATATTAAAAATCATCATAGTAAAATAATCGTGCGTGGTCACACATTTAAATCGAACCATAAAACATGATACTCTCCTATTTAAAAATCCCACAATTTTATTTAGTACATAAAATATTTTTTGTTTGTGTCAAAACCCGACACCCGGTATTTTCTAATTAAATACCATAAATTCAATTTTTGCAATAATAATTCACAATGGCAATCAAGCACCCAATTGCATAATTAAGCAATCAATCTCATCATGTCACGCATAAGTTCTCAGCATGCCCCACAAGTCAACCACATTACAAAACATACAATTTCCAGCAAGTAAAATACCAAGAACAACTACAAAACCACACTCGGTCCTAATTGGCAGAAATCGGGCCACTCGTGCGTCTACATAATTAATTGTAGAAACATAATCAAATGAGTTCGGAAAATTCTCAAATTTGAATATTTTATAAAGGACACTTAAACGAACATTTTTCATGAGACATCTTGACCAAAATCCTTCTAGAATGAAAGCAATAAATTGCCAAAACCGTTACAAAAACTATGTCCATATCCAGAAAGTCTATTCTCCAAAAATCAGTTTGGTTCAAGGTCCAAACCTTGTCCGTTTGATCTGAAATTTGACTATGTTAAACTACAAGATGTGAGAAAAAAAATTTCGTCAAGGAACTCTTTCAAAAATCGAATCATAAGGGTTAATAAAAATCCTGTAAACACAAAAAGGTCACAATTTCCAACACAAACTGAGATTATGTTTTAATTGTAACGAAGCTGAAATATCATTCTTTTAAATCCATAAAATCTTGAATAAAATATATGTCATAGTTGAAGATGTCTAGAACATTTTTCAAGAAGGAATAAACCTCAAAATCATAGCATATTTTTTTCTCATAAAAATGGCAAATGGCGAGGTCCGAATGGCTTGATTTGAGGGAAATCCACTAAATTAGACTAAACCACCCTTATTAGTGCTAATCTAACCAATTAGATTAACACTAATCCATCTTAAGGCTAATCTAACCAAACTAGATTAACACTAATCCAACTTAAGGCTAATCTAATATAACACTAATCTAATCAAGTTAATTAACACTAATCTTACCCCTAAGCACAATTAACAAACTAATCAACGATTAGGGAGTTAACTCACCGGATTAGCGAGATAATGGGTTCACGGTGACAGTAGCGCGACGGTGATGAGATCCCTTGTCTACGGCGACTCCAACGAAGGGCCGAAAGAGGCTGAAAACAGCCTTGCAAGCTCACTGCTTGCTGCCGGTTTTGGTTCTGGAGGGGCTGCTGGTTGGGCTGAGGAGGGCTAGACACAGCACGGGGACAGCAAAGGCAGCAATGGTGGAGCCAAGCGGACGAGTGGCTGGCTCGGGCGGGCGGCCGGGCTAGTTGACTGACAGCTCAGGGACGGTGGGACGGTGGCTAAGGAGGTGAAGCGAGCGGCCTTGGCTTCACGATTGGCGGACGGTGACACCGGCGAGCTACTGGACCAGCGGAAGGTTCGGCGACTTACGAGGGCGTGCTGGCTTGGTTCTGGGCGTGAGGCAGCAGCAAAGACAAAGAAGAAATGGAGGAATGAAGAAGAAGAAGAGCTGAGGAAGAAGAAGAAGCATATGGTTTCGGCTAAGGGGGAAAGGATGAGCATGAGGAGGGGGACAAAGGGTCAAGGAAGTCTTGCAAGCAACCAATGGATAGCCAAGAGAAATATCTAGCCACTAGAGTGCCATGGCCTTCAAAGTCTTTAGCCACAAAGGTCCTTAGGCCCTCCAATAGCTATTTTCCACCAATTTCCTCACAAAACCAACTCAATAGGCAACCAAAAATGGCTCCCTTGCTGCCCATACGAATTTGCACCCATCTCTTATCAATTTCTTCATAAACCAAGCCAATTTGGTGGTCAATTTATCCCCTTGAAGCTGCCATACGAATTTCCCTTTTAATATCCACAATTCCATCCATTTTGAAGGCCAAAAATCCACATAAAAGTGGCCATCCGAATTTCCACCATTTAAATTTGCCGAATTTGATTTTTCCACCAAAATTCCGGGCTCGCCCAAAATTCTTCAAAGGATGAGACAATGTCCTAAAAATAAATTGTGACACGCTTGAATGTTCAATTCTCGAAACCGAGTTCAATTTCGTAGTTAAAATCAACTGGACGTGATTTTAGCACGACCTAACCTACCGGATAGCTTTAGGGATTTTAGCACGTTTGACCCATGGTCGATAATTTCAATTCACGTTTGTGCATCTCCGACTTGTTGGCAACTCTCAGTTGTAAAAATCTCAAAATTTCAATTACGGGTACCGGGTATAGAATCGACAGAAAAATTGGGTTAGTTCCGTTCGACGCGAATTTTGTGATTAGATGGAATCACCCACAATTTAATCACGTCATTCCATCGAATCAACCTATATCCGATCACTAATTGATTACAACAGTGTCGCATTGACCCTTGCTGATTAGCACAATCGAGTAGTCGATTTCTGATCGAATTCTCAAGTCTATCACATTTATATTCTTTAACGGCTTCACCTGATAGGTTAGTTAATTCGTGAGTGATCAACTCAAGAAAAAAGGACCATAAGCGTGTCCATGAAATGTTCATTTCATTTAACCGAGACATGGTCGAAAATTCAAGATGTCACATCTTCTAATTTAAAATTATGCTCAAAGTTGACCAGGCCCTTAGAGCTTTACCTTAGAGTTGCAATTGTCCTTAACGACAAATGCCCTTGATTACTGTGTTCATACCTGTAACTTCGAATATGAATCTCATTTTCAATGTCAATATTTCATTTCGAGCATCTATTGATAATAACGAGTTTGACAAGCCATTAGGTGTTAGACACGTGTTTATATGTCTGATGAGTGTACCTCTTTCACAGGAATGACTAAGAAATAACACAACTCAAGTGCTGAGTCGAGATGGATTAACCAGGCCGGAAGTACCTTAACACAACCTCCACTTAAAAGTTATTCCACGATAGAAATTAATGGTGAAACTGCTACCTAAAAGACCAAGCGCCACCATTGGCCCTGTGGACAATTTGACGGCCAGATGCCAACAACATGTCACACTTGTCATGTTGCATTGTCATTTGTCGTGATCAACTGACACTTGCCATAGATCGGTCACCACCTATCGACGTGTGGAGTAGAAAGTCCTATCGAGGGGCACTCGTAAGCTGAGAAACAGGTTCGGAACTCTTGACTCCTACAAAGACTTCTTACATTGCCATCTTCGTCCATTTTCTTACTTAAGCATCGTAGGGAAATTCGAACTACAAACCGGAACGCTGAACCTATGTTCCGGTGGCAGGTCCAATTAAAAGTGGGAGTCTAAACGGATTCTTGAACATTGAGTTGTGCATCAACATCTACTATAGATTCCATGCCTTCAATTCTCAAGTCTCGTTACTTTTTTTATCCCCACTCTGAATTGCCGGAAAACTTTTGATTCTCCTTGCCCTTTAATTCCAAAGCATTTTACTTTTGAATTCCAGCCTTTTGACTCCTATCGTTTGTTCTCAGAAATTTGGCATGCCCTATAATTTCCATTTCAACTTAAGATGTTCTCGGATTTGATCACGTCGTGGTGAATTTGAACCAGAGAGCGAGATCCAATTTTGCTGTCCAAATCATCTAAAGTCACGCTAGCGTTGTGTTTTAATAAGGATAGCTACCTCTCAAGAGTAGGTATTTCCTGGTAGCAAACGCGTTGTAAATACCTAATTTGTGAGGCAGTGAGAAAATTCAAGAAAACTGGAAAGGAATGAGTCTCGGAAGTGGCGGAATGCATGGTTTGGAAGTGCTACATGTTGTCGATGTCACTGGAAATGTTGTAGCAAATTCAATTGTCGTAGAGACAATTTTTAAGAATAGAGTCCTAATACTTTCCCCGGGGAGAAGTACACTATCAGTGCCATAAGTTGTGTACGGCGCTCATTTTGGTGACAAAAGTTTCCGTCGGATCACTTAATTGCCAAAAATTTTGAAAAACGATCATTTCAATGCCAACACCGATCCGGTTGGCCAACGTGGCAGTTTTTTATTAATTTTTTACGCTAATGTGGCTCGCCGGTAAGTACAGTCAGCGTGTAAACCACCAAACGAGGTCGTTTGGCATCTTAAACCCCAAGTCGAAACCCTAAATCCCCAAATCGAGAGAGAGAGAGAGAGAGAGAGAGAGAGAGAGAGAGAGAGAGAGAAGCCATGGCAGCGTTGTCTTCTTCCCCGAAAAACAACACCAGCACCAGCCACTCTCTGAGCAGAGCCCAATCCACCATCTTCATCCGCACCCTCCTTGTTTCCCTCGCACTCCTCGTCTTCTCTCTCTCTCTGCACCTTCAACCCCCCTTCTTCCTCCTCCTCCTCCTCCGCCCTCGCCTCCTATTTTCCCATCATTTCTTGGCCGAGGGATGGTGGCCGAGCACGGTGGCCGAGCGATGGTGGCCGAGCGACAGTGGCCGAGCACGGTGGCCAAGCGACGATGGCCGAGCAAGCTAGGTCGGCAAGGATGAACAAAAAAAACCTTAATTTTAATCCCAAATAAGCTATGCGGCGTCATTTTTCCTAAGCCGTCCACATAGGATGGCAAAACGACGTCGTTTTCTTAAGTAGGACGGAAAACAACGTCGTTAAAAGGGTTTATCGATTTTTTTTTAAAATATAAAAGTTACGTAATTATTTTGGCTGGAATTTCTTGCCAGTGGCACCAAAGTGATCGTTTTTCCTCCGATTTGGCACTTAAGTGATCCGACACAAGCTTTTGGCACCAAAGTGAGCGTCGTATACAACTTATAGCACCAATAATGTACTTCTCCCCTTTCCCCAAGCTTTGGTATTTGGCCCTGAGGCATCTTTCATTTCAACGAAACTATTTCAATTACATGCAACTTTTCCGCTCCTGGATAAATTGAGACTCCAAAAATGATGTGTTTTTCCACTTTTTTTCAATAGCATCGAGAGAAATTTCTTTTAAAAGAAATTATGGACGGAGGTTTTACAAAGAAGGCAAAAACCAAATCCAGCATGGCATAGCATGACTACAATAAACACTTTCAATATTACAAGAACATAACACCACTCGCACAAACATATAATGGACTCACACATTCACACACACCACTTTCAAGGCCATTCACTCTCTCCCTACTCCACACACCACAAGGCACAACCTATTCTCCACCACTCTCACTTCATTACACAAGACCCCGCTCTCTCTACACCCACGCACACAATACACGCCAAGCACAAAGGAAAGAGGGGACTTCCTATTTAATATTTATGGGCATGGAAAGCCAGTGGAGCCCTTCAAGTTGTCAGCTCCCTGACTTCAAGTTGTCAACAATTCCGGCTACTTGTCCATCAAGGAATTTGACTAAAGGAACAAGGTGTGGCCAAGAAAACTCCAGAGAGAGAGATAGAGAGAGAGAGAGAGGCGGTGAATCGTCAGATCACACTGAAGGGGATGTCTTCGAACGTTTTTTCCTACTCGTCTGGGCCTCTTTCACACTAGATGATCTTTCACCCATACGTTTACTCACGTGCAGCCCCTCCAAGGATGTCAATTGCTCGAGGCCTTCGACATAGCCGATCCCTGGGCACCGATGGATTTCCAGGACTCTCAACATGGTGAGGTCAGATATGTTGGGCAACTTGTCGAGATAGTCACAGTTCTTGAGAGACAATCTCTTCAATGATGTCAATTTGGAGAGGCCATCGAGATGTACTATCGGGCAATGCGACACAACCAGGATCTCTAGGCTTTTTAGTTCTCCGAGCCCTCTAATCTCTTCAACAGCCGACTTCAAGAGCTCTAGCTCCGACAAGTAAATCAAATTCTGAACTCTCGGCATGCTCTTCAGCGACAAACAAGCTTGGATGGACAAGGCGGACAATGATGAGGGAAGCCGTGATACTCGTTGAAGATTTGCGCCAATCAGGATGACTTTCTTGAGCTGAGGATTGCATGCAGGGCCGTACTCAAATCCCAAATTAAGGATTTGGGAATGAGACAACTCTAAGCTCTTGAGCTTCGGAAACCTTATGGTCCAAGGAGACTGCAACGAAGCAGGAACTTTTGGCTCCTTGGGATTCTCATCGCCTAAGCTCAAGTCTTCCAGTTCAACCAAATTCTGAATATCTGGGATTATGCTCATCTTCTTTGAACTTATTCGCAGACAAGTCAAACTCTTGGGAAGCATGGGCAACGTTACAAGGTTGTCGCAAGCAAGTAAATCAAGGGTCTGGAGACGGCTTAGGAGATGGATTGATGCTGGTACGCTAGAAACACAACTATATCCTAGGGTCAATATTTTCAGAGATTGTAGATTCTTAATGTTTCTAGGAATGCTTCCCTCCAAACTCCTACAGTGGGAGGCATGGATCTCTTCAAGTTTCGTAAGCTCGCCAATGGCACTAGGAAACTTTCTCAGATGACAACGTTCCATCTTAAGAAATCTCAGTAGCTGCAGGTTTCCCATGGAGTTGGGAAGTTCCAAAATAAGCGTCCCTGATACGTCCAACTCCACCAATGAGCATCCTAATCTGCCTATAGATTCTGGAAGTTTCTGTATTCCCCGGCAATCCCTCAACGACAAGCGTTTTAGTTTCACCAAACTTCCGATTGAATCAGGGAGTTTGAGGATCTTCACATTGTCCAGCAAGAGCATCGAAAGAGCTTCTGTAAAGCAAATGGTTTCGGGCAGGTCAGCTAGTGAGTAGCAATTGGAGGCACTAAGAGTTTCGAGTTTCTTCATACTAGCTATGGATGCAGGGATTTCTTTTATAGCAGTGCCATCTATGAGAAGTTCTTTCAGCGCTTTCATGCTACCCATTTCCAGCGGCAACACACTAAGATTGCTGCAGGATTTCAAATTCAAGGAAACCAAGAATCTTAGATAACAAATTGAAGGGTCTATCTTGACCAATTGAGAGCAGCGTTCAAGAATCAGCATCTCCAACAGTGGGTAACTGGAGAAGTTGGGAGTTTTCAGCATTTCATAACACCCCGTGAGGTTCAAAACTTTCAATCGTGGCATCTGCAATCCAAAATAGAATATATTTCAGACAAAGTTAATTCCCGGTGATGAGTCAAACGAAATAAAAGATCGTCCATGTCACCTTGATTTGATTCCAACCCTCCCACTTTTGAGTGACCTTGCTCCATGATAAATCAAGAATAACCAAGTTCTCCAGATGCAAGTTCTTGGCTTTAAAGGTCTTGGGGCACCCTTGCCAATTGAGCCACCTTAAATTGGAAAGTAGATTTATGAAGTCTCCCCCAATATTTGCATTGTCCAATTTAAGGAACCTCAGCCTGGAAAGGCTTTGAAAGTTTTCACGTGTGAAATAATCGTGTAAACCATTGTCGAACTTGAGACAGAGGGCTTGTACCCGTTTCGTTCCCTGTGGATTGAAAGAAGAAAAGATAAGTGAATTCTAGTGGTTAAAGTCTGGCACATATAATTCCAAAACAAGGATATCTTACCTCTTCTCTCCTTAAGGTGTCGAGGGCTTTCTCATGATTCCACAGTCTGCTGCGCCTTCCAGGGTTCGCTCGGTCTTCATCGTCGACAATTGCTCGACCAAGGTCTCTTAATAGATCGTACACTAAGAGCTCGTTATTGTCTCCGATTTTCACTAGGGACGTGAGAAGGAGACTCTCGATACCACTACAAGGATTAAAACCACAGTCCTCCCACATGTAGAAGGGAATTCTCTTGTCTTTTCCTGCAAAGAAACAAGCTGTATCCAGCAATATATCTTTTGTCCCTTGGTCCAGAGCGTCATAGCTAGTCATCAACACTTGTTGGACCATATCGGCTGGCTCTTTCTTTAGTTGAAGTGACGTCACTTCCCATATTTCTCTCTCTTTTCTGTACAGAAATGAGCCTAGAACCTCAATTCCTAAAGGATGCCCTCCAATTTTGGAAACAATTTTCCTGGACAGACGATCATAGCCCTCATGGGGAGAACATGCCCCAAAAGCATGTAGACAGAAAAGATGAAGGGATTGATCTGCGTCCATAAGCTCAACTTTGAAAGTTTCAACCACTTCAGGGATATTGAGAAGACCGGCATCTCTGGTGGTTACAATTATCCTGCTTCTCGAACCAAACCAGCTTGGGTTCCCAGCAAATGTTTTGAGATGACGCCTCTCATTGACATCATCGAGCACGATGAGAACTCTCCTATTGCGAAACCTATGTTTGATATATTGAATACCTTCTTCTAAGGAACCCAAGCTTATGGGTTCTTGTTTTAGCAGGTCAGAAACCAGTTGTCTTTGCAGATTTTCCAGGGGCTCAGTGTTTGATATCTCTCGGATGTTTCCCAGATAGCTACAGCCGTCAAACAAAGGATACAGTTGGTTGTAAACGACCTTTGCAAGAGTCGTTTTCCCAATCCCCCCTATGCCATGTATTCCAACCATGCGGACCTCATTGCCACGTATTTCAATCGCTTGTCCGTTGCGATAGTCAATGTCGAGCTTTGTCATCATCTCACGGACTTGATCATCGATTCCGACTAGCATGGAAGTACTGACTAGGTCAGTATTCTTCAGCTGCCGAGTGACATACAAGACGAGCTCGGATATAAGCCCGCCATCCCTAATAATCACAATGAGTACATGAAAACAATGTGCGATCATGAGAAATTAAAGAAAGAAATAACAAGAAAGGCAGAAGAATGAAGCAGCATATTCAAGTGGAGTTACAAACTCGTGAGGAAAAGGCCGCATGAGAGAAGTCATGTACGATTTTGACGAATAGAATCAATCCCATTACAGAATTGAGGGTCTGTATAAATATGAGAATTAGTATAATCCTCCACATGAGTTCTTAATCATTATTTGGGTCATCTAGTATTATGTCGGACCCGGAAACCATGCAAGGTTTTCGTCTCTAAAGACTGAGTAGCCATCCAAACGGCCTATTTCTTCTACGATCTCAGGATTTACATGCGCAAAAATGATCGCCATCTCCTCTTGCGAGCTTAAAAAAGAAAAGGAAGAAAGAAGAAGTTTATCCATGTCCAAGTCAACACTTCCGACCTGAGCGTAGAAAGATTTTGAAAAGCTACTAAAAGAACTCCAAAATCAAATTAAGGCCACTGTTTTGAAAAATTAGAGTCGGGCTTTCTTCTGGAGCATTTCAAAGCATAGACCGGTGTGTTTTGGCTCATAAAGTATCAAATGCTTGATTATTCACCAAGGTAATCTACAACAATTTGATAATCCAACATCAATCACTTCACGCTGGAATTTAAAAGGAGGTACAATCAAAGGAAAGTAGAGTAGAGTTACTGGTCGCTCGTGTGGTCAAGATGATATCCCTTCAACTGTCCAATACGATGGAGGGCGGACTTCCAGGAGTCGAGGAGCTTGCCATCGATCCTTCGTTTTATGTGATCCACGAAGGAACCAATGTTGGTGGGGTTGACGCCATAGAAAATGGGAATGATGGCACGGTTCATGGTGTCCCTGCACTCCACCATCTGGGCCAGCACCCTGAGGCAGCTCTCGCTGGAAGCGTAGTCTGGCGAGATGATCGGAATCGATATCTTTGACTGTCCAAATGCTTCGACCAATGCGGGGTTAATTTCCTTGTCTGCTCCCACCTTCCTTTTGTCTCTAAACACGCTTATGCCCGCGCTGGTTAAACTGGTGAGAAGGCGATCCGTGAAATGACTGCTTGTATCCTCTCCTCTAAAGCTCAAGACCACTTCATACTGTGGCCGAACAGAGGATGCGAAGGATGATGATGATGATGGATAATTGCGGGAGGCCATAATCAAGAGTTGGAGAAATTGCCTGCAAGCTATTTGTGTCTCTCTCTCTCTTTTTTCTTTTTCTCCCTCTTAACTAAAGTAGCAGAACAAGATAAAGACGTAGCGAAGCTATCCTCAGTCTCGATTTTAATAGACCGGCACACAGCAGGGGTTGTTGACTGGCTGTTTGTTCACGTCAGCACCACTCGGACAAAATTAACGGGATGGACTGAATTGACACAATTGCAAATAGTTAATATTGAATTGGCCTAGAAAAAGTTTAGGACTAAGTTAATACAATTACAATAGGTTTAAGATTTTTTTAATAATTATCTCTTCAAAAAATGATTATTTATATTGTTTAGAAAAATTAATCAATGGAAAATATTTTCATCATCGATACATTATTTATGCCTAATTATTTTGTGAGCAATAAAAAAAATTCCATTAATTTATTGCCTAGTGAGTGTTTTGAGCAATCGTTTTTTGAAAAATTATATTCCAATTACTCATTTTTCGTGGAACTAACGCAACTAAATGATTTGGGGAACTTCTTATGGATAAATCCCTAATCGTTTGTTAGTGTTTGGACCCTATGCAACATAAATTCGACCATGACAGAGTAGAATCACCCCGACTCTACTCCCACTGGTATTGTAGTATAACATCGGTGATGAACTCTCAAATGAGTAGTAGTTATAATTCAAATGCAACATTTAATTATGAGTGCAGAACTCCTACGATAATTCTTTACCAACGCTCATTTCTACCCTTTTCACCTTTAAAAGAGGTGAAAACTAAAGGTTACTGGTGACGACTTGGTAGCATGCAAGAGACAGCGATGATGAGTTGATAGTCCAAGGTGTATAGCTTTCTTCGTACGCTGCGGGAGAATGGGAAAAGGGAGGAGAATGCTTCTGCAATGCCTCATGAATACGGGAAATTGTATAGAAACTTAGAATTGTTTTCATGCTGCAGTTTGTTTTTTATTTTATAAGAATTCAAATTTGTCCATTACCTAATAAGCAACACTTTTTTCGCAAGCGATGTCTCGGGATGTTGACATGAGTATGTAATGAATATACATTTATGAAATGAACGGAGA
This sequence comes from Eucalyptus victrix, assembly GCA_016097545.1. Lineage (NCBI taxonomy): Eukaryota > Viridiplantae > Streptophyta > Magnoliopsida > Myrtales > Myrtaceae > Eucalyptus > Eucalyptus victrix. The sequence goes on along the minus strand of CM027839.1, from coordinate 63,548,010 downwards.
TTTCCGGGCACACGCTGCGGGTGGAGCACGCGGGAGTTTTATTTTCCAACTAAAGATGGCATTGGAGAGAATGAAAACTCTATCCCAGTTCGAATATACAAATGAAAGATCCTCTTTTACATCTCTCCAATTTTAATATCCAACAATTGAGCCAATTACAAAGGACCACATGACAACAGCACTTGAATTAGTTTGGGGACGCTTTTATCCTCAAGAAACCAATACACAATCTCTTTTCTTTTTTGGTTCCCAATCGCTACACTGAACATGATCTAGCAATCAACTGATACTTCTTGGCCTCGCTCTCAATCTAGATAGATCATCTTCTAAGCACACAGACTCGTGAGCAAGCATTGACAGATCCAAGTGTCAACGAACAATAATCGAACTAGAGGGCAACTCGGGTAGGCTCTGAAGTTCGCTGCATCTGGAGACGTATAGTTTCTGGAGACGAGAAAGGGCAGATAGACATTCAGGTAGGCCACAAATAAGAGTGTCGGACAGGTTCAGGATTGCCAAGGATGACAATCCAACAATCTCATCAGGGATTTTCCCTTCTAGACTCCGGCACAATGAGAAATCTATCTCCTCCAGCATCTTCAGATTTAGTATAGCTTTAGGAAACTGCCGTATGAAAGTACGCCTCATCCGAAGCACCTTAATAGCTTTCAAATCCTTGACGGATGTTGGTAAGTCCTGAATCGCAGTGTGAGATAAATCCAGGAATTGCAGTGATCTGAGCTCTCCTATTCCTTTTGGAATATTGGTTAGCCTCTGGCAGTTATTCAGAGACAGTGTTTTCAGTTGCTTCAGCAAACCAATGGAGTCCCAGAGGGAATTGATATCAGTGCCGTCTAGAGCGAGATATGTTAGAGACTTTAAGTACGTGATCGAATCGGATATTTGAGTCAGCATTTTGCAATCGCGAGCACTGAGAGATTTGAGCTTCCTCATGGAACTTTCTTGGAAATCAATCTGAGCGACGCCAGTTCCATCAATCACCAGCTCTCTCAAGTGTCTCATGGGACCCAAATTTGGCAATTGGTATAGGAGAATGCACTGCTTCATATTCAAAGAAACCAACTTCTTTAGATTACAAAATGATTCATCGATAACTGCTAATTTAGAGCAACCTTCCAGAGAAAGTCTTTCCAGTTCCATTGGAGCAGGAAATTTTGGAGTGGCAGTCAATTGGACACAACCAGTTAGGCCCCGTTTGTTTGCACTTCTTTTTTTTGTTTTTAAACAGTTTTTCTGTTTTTTGTTCCTGGGAACAAAAAAAGAACAGAAACGCATTTGGGTGCGTTTCTGTTCCTTTTTTGTTCTTTTGTTCCCAGGAACAAAAAAGAAACAGAAACAAGAAACACAAATTTCTTGTTTCTTGTTTCTGAAACAGAAATGAGAAACACTTTTTGTTTTTTTTCTTTTTTCTCTTAATTTTTTGTTCTTTTTTCTTTTGGCCGGTCGCCGGCCTCGGCCATGGCCGGCGACCGGCCGACGAGGCCGGCGGCCTCGCCCAGCTCCACGGCGAGGCTCGCCGGCCCCCGGCGAGCCTCGGCCTCGCCTGGCGGTGGCCCGGCGAGGCCGCGCCTCGCCCGCCGCTGGGCGAGCTCGGCCTCGCCGGCCGGTCGCCGGCCATGGCCGAGGCCGGCGACCGGCCAAAAGAAAAAAATAAAAAAGAAAAAAGAAAAAAATAAAAAATAAGAAAAAATAAAAAATAAAAAAAAATAAAAAAAATAAAAGAAATAAAAAAATTATCCAAATTTACCAAACATGTTTCTGTTTATTTTTTATTTCCGGAATAAGTTTACCAAACGCTTTTTTTTGTTCAAAAATTGTTCCCGGAATAGAAACACTTTTTTCTATTTCTCGTTCCCGGAACAATTTTTAAACGAAACACAAACAAACGCGCCCTTAGTTTCAAAACTTTCAGTTTCCTTGCCTACATGATAAAAGGATAGAAAATAAGTATTTAGTTCCCAGGAAATACGTTGTCAAGACAAAAAAATGTATGAAGATAGTAAATTCATTCCATACCTCCACAAGCAGCTTCCAACCTTTCCAGTCTTTGTCGACTTGACTCCATGACAAATCAAGAATCAGCAAGTTCTGCAATTTCAGATTTAGCGATTGATCGCCAAAAATCTTAGGGCACCCTTGCCAGTCAAGCCATCTTAAGCTCGAAAGACAATTCCCAAAGTCTCCCTTTATACCAGCCCGATCCAGCTTGAGGAACCTCAAGTTCTGTAAACCATCAAAATGAACACATTTAAAAGGGGAATTTACTTTGGATCTATCACCAAACTCGAGCTGGAGGGCTTCCACTTCCTTTGAACCCTGTCGATCAAGCAAAACAAAATTAACTTAAAGAAATGGAGCTGTCTTTTAGCATCACATTTGACGAATAGTACAACGAAATGGACCAATAACAGTATCCATTGGCATCTAAAGAAGAGAAGATGTGGTGCACCGCTTGCCGGAGTTACCTTTTTTCTTTTTAGCACATGCAGTGCTTCTTCGTGGTCGCACAGCCTACTGCGCTTGCAAGGTTCATTTCTATTTTCACTCTTGACAATTTCCCGGCCAAAATTCTTCAGTATTTCATGCATGCGTAGTTCATCATCCTCTCCGATTTCTACCAAAGACCAGGCGTTAAGAGCTAGAATCGATTTAGAAGGAAAGTAGTTACAATCAGCCCACATGTAATATGGGATTCTATTGTCCTTTCCGATGAAGAAGCATGCTATATCAAGAAATATCTGTCGTTCTTCATCATTTAGGTTGTTATAGCTCTTCTTCAAGGCTGCTTGGACCTTCTCAATAGGAGCAGCTTTTAATGCAGCCAATGTATCACTCCACACTTCCTTCGAGTCTACAAGCCAAAGAGATGATCCTACCACCACGAGCGCTAAAGGAAGCCTGCCAGTAGCAGCAACAATATCTTTGGACAGTGTTTTGAGTTTCTTTGGGGGAGAATCTGCTCCAAAAGCATGCCTAGAGAATAATGTCAGAGCTTCATCTTCTTCCATCGGCCCAAGGACAAACCTTTCCCCACCATCGTTGCTCTTAAGGACGTCTTTTTTTCGGGATGTCACGATGACCCTGCTCCCCGGACCAAGCCAATCAAGCTTTCCGACTAATTCACTGAGCTGTTCATGATCTTCCACATCGTCAAGGAGAACAAGGATCTTCATTCTTTCAAACCTGTTCTCAATATAAATCAGAGCACTCTCAGAAGAATTAAACTCTGGGGCATTATCACTGAGGTCGGAAATTAGTTTGTTTTGGACAGACAGGACGTCGCTATGTTTAATTTCTTCTTGGATCTTCCCACAAAAGCTACGGTCATCATACAGATGGCATAGTTTATTATAAATATGTTTCGCCAGGACAGTCTTACCAACCCCGGCGATGCCAGATATTACTAACACCTTTTTACACGTCTCCCCAATTTTAACTGCTTTCCCATCGCAATATTCAACGTCCAGCTTTTCCATTATGCCTTGCACATGAGGATCGACTCCGACTAATTTTTCCGGCACAATCACTTCCTTCTTGTTCAGCTTCTGCTGAACTTCACCGACTATTTTCTTCATGAGATTGACATGATCCCTGCCAAATGTACATAGAATAAAAAGGACAGGGAAGAGGAGGATTCAGAGCGGAAGAAAGCCTAGAGTGCGTGATGCAGCCGTTGTTATAGTTATAATAACGAATATATAATTGGATAGGATTTAAACCAAGTTAATCTCAACGCAAAAATAGGCAACATACATGAGAAAAGTAATCTCAGACCAGAGCGTGTCATGGAAATTACCCTTCATTTTTTTCATGGAGATGGTATCCGCCCATTCTTCTGATTCGACGGAGAGCGTCATCGATGCAGGAATCCTGGTGCCCAAGCAAGGACGTTGTGGAGGGGTCTTTGCAGCGGCGTACATCCCTCGGTTCGACGTAGTAGAAGATGAGGATGATGCTGTGATTGTTGCTCTCCATGCACTTTAACATTTGCTGCAATTCCATGAGGCAGCTCCAGCTGGATGGGTAGTCCTTGGAGATGACGGCTATTGATATCTTGGACTGTTTGATCGCTTCTTTCAGCTCATCGTTGATATCTTTGCCTTTTGGCAGGTCTTTCTCATCCATAAAGACATCGATGCCAGCTCTAGTTAACATCATGTGTAGAAATTTTGCAAAGTCCTTGCGTACATCCGGTCCTCTGAAACTCAAGAACACTTCAGGAGGTGGTCGTCTAGACATAGATGACAAATGACTGGTAAAGTGACTAATGTCCAATTTGTGTGGCAGATCCGGAGAAACGCACGAAGGAGCTCGATCACTACGTAAGTGCACGCACCTTGAATGGACCCTCCCCGCCTTTATAGAACAAAGTTGGTTTCGTTTTGGGGAGTAAACGGACTGTTGACTGGTCGGTGCCAGTGGCGCATGATGATCTCTTTTGGTTGGCTCTTTCTGTATCCGGATTAGCTTTTGGACATTTTGTTCGCTCTTCCTATTTCAATTTTTCTTTTCTTTCGGTTTAGTTTTTTTCTTCCAAATGACGAAACTATTTATGAAAAGAGAAGTCCAAAAACCTATTCGTTGTTTTACTTGTGAGAAAAAAGGACAACACCTATTGATGATATAATCTACGAATTAATTCTTCAAAGAAGTCCGTGACCTACTAATTCAAAAAGAGACTTATTGTCCACTAATGGAATCCAGCACCATTTGAACCGATAGATCGCTATGCATACGCCAATTGAATTGGATAATGTATACAAGAATGCATCATAAAAAGTTATTAAGATAGGTAATTGTGCCACATACTAAACCAAGAGCTTAATCACTTTGAGCATGACTCTGTGCTACTGTCAATCCATACATGCTTGATCATCTCCTTTTCAATCAACGCTTTTGACAGCCTAATCTTGGCAACAACATCAAACTTGGGGCTTTGCATAATCAGGTCTTCCTTGAGTAATTGCCTATAATTTTTAGCATACATATGGCACTCTTCCTCAAAAGAAATTGTGATAGCTTGTGAATATTCAAGTAAATCAACTCTACAATCTCCGTAGTTTCTTTGACACCCCTAATAAGTTGCTCTTTCTATTCACTGCACTTGCATACATTCAACTTTTCAGGGCACATAACAACACACTGTATTTCTTTTACTCAAAACCTTTAGTCTCTCTCACCAATTCAAGCTCATAGCCGCGATTCAAACTCTAGAACAGACAGGCCACTATGCTTGACTCCTCTCATTATCACCAAGGTACCCTAAAGAAACTTTAGAATTCCACCTTTTAAGGTATACCAATGCTGAGCTAAATTCAGAGGACTCGAGAAAATTAGGTTCTTCATCATTTCAAAACATGTCTCACTCTAGTCAATGCCTTTATGATACCATCATGTAGTATGGTTTTGACATCACTAACACCCAAAACATTACACTAAGCATTGATCCTGTGACATCCTAAAATTTCAACCATGTCCCAATTTTATGAACTGGGCTTTTCATCGACGCGCCTATGGCTCTTTTTCTCAGAGCTGATCACTCATAAATTAACTAATCTATTAGGTGAAGCCGTTAAGGGAAATAAATGTGACAGACTTGAGAATTCGATCAGAAATCAACTACTCGGCTGTGCTAATCGGAAAGGGTCAATACGGCACCGTTATAATTGATTAGTGATCAGATATAGGTCGATTCGATGGAATGGCGTAATTAAATTGTGGGTGATTCCACATGATTGAAAAATTCGCATCGAATGACACTAACCCAATTTTCTGTCAGTTTTGTACCATGTACCCGTAATTAAAACCTTCAGATTTTTACAATAACCGAGAGTGGTCAATGAGTCAGAGATGAACAAACGTGGATCGAAAATTATCGACCACAAGTCAAACACGATAAAATCCCTAAAAGCTACTTGGTAGGTTAGGTTATGTTAAAATCGCGTCCGGTCAATTTTAACCACGAAATTGAACTCAATTTCAGGAATAAAAAATTCAAGCGTGTCACGATTTATTTTTAGGATATTGTCTCATCTTTTGAAGAAATTTCGGTGAGCTCAGAATTTTGGCTGAAAAATCAAAATTTGGCAAAATTAAGTCAAGAAATTCGGATAGGCAAAATTGAGGGACTTTTTGGCCTTCAAAGTGAACTAGTTTGTGAAGGAAATTGTGGGAATTGGTATAAGCAACCTCCTCAGCAATTTTGGCTATTAAATTGAAGAAGAAAATCAAGAATTCGTAGGGCTGCTGAAGGGGTTTAATTTGGCCTTCAATTTGGCTTGTTTTGGTGAGGAAATGAGGGGAAAATGCCCATTGGATGTTGCTTTGACAATATGGGCAGAAGACTATGAGGGAAAACCACTTGAGTATGTAGATATTTCAAGGGGAAGGGGATTGGTGCATGCATGGACTTCTTGGCCCCTTGTTCCCCCTTGTCCCCCCTCTCTCTCTCCCTCCTCCTTCTATTCTCCCCATTCGCAGCCCCCTTCTAGCAGAAGCAACTTCAGCCTTCTTCTTCTTCCTCAAATCTTCCTTTTCTTCCATTGTTGAAGTTGCAAGTCACCAGAACCAAGCCAGCATAGCCAAGCCAGCCGTCCGCTGTCCCTCCTCGTGCCAGTAGCTAGCACGAGCCGTCAACCGTTGTCCCTCCTCACGCTAGACCCTCAGTTCAACCACCTTAGAACCGAGAGCCCAACTTGAGCCGTGAGCTTGCTGGGCCGTTTTCAACCCCTTCCGGGCCTTCTTTGGAGTTGTCGTAGGCCTGGGTCTTGGTCACCATCGCGCTGCCGTCGCCGTGGACCCATTTTCTCGCTTAATCGATGAGTTAGCATCCTAATATCTGATTATGGGGTTAATTGCATTTAGTTGGATTAGTTAGGCTTAATTAAGGATTAGTAGGATTAGTTTAGGTTAATTAGGATTAGGGTGATTTAGTTAGAGTAAATAAATTAGTTAGGATTATTTAGTTAGGCCAATTAGGGGGTTGGATGGTTAGTTAGATCATTTAGTTAGCTTAATTAGATAATGTAGTTAGTTAGTTAAATTAGTTTACTTAGCTTAGGTAGATTAGCCCGGTCAATTTATGTCGATTAAGTAAGTGGTTTAATTTAAATAATTTGCAATTTATTTAATTAATTTTAATTAGCGTAAATTATCTTGGGATAGCCGGTTATCAGAATTTTACGCTAATCGTCATGGTTGTATTGGTTTGTGCAATTGATTGCTAAACTATGCAATTTGGTGCTTGATAATGATTTTTGATTAATATTGCAAAAATGTGATTTTATGGTATTTAATTAGAAAAATATCGGGTGTCAAGTTTTGATGCCAAAAATATTTTAGGTACTATATAAAATCATGGAATTTTGAAAGAGAGTGTATCACGTTTTATGGTTCGATTTGACTATGTGACTAGGCATAATTATTTTACCGGGAATTTTTAATATGAAGAAAATAGGCCAAGTCCAATATTTTGAAATTGAGGCATTTTAGTGTAAAACACGATGTCCTTGGCTATGAATGGATGTCTGTGTGATCGCTATTAGAACCCATCACCTGATGAAAGTCGGGGAGGTGATGCCTGATTAAGTTCAAATGCCCCACGTCAACGAATGCCGGTCGCAGTGGAGGCTGGGTCGATGCTCCTTTGGGAATGCCATCTAGATGTAGACGTTGCCGTGCCTGACGAAGCGAAACAACACCCGATTATGCCGGATGACCACCGACTATTGAGTTGGCCGTGGCCATTAGGTCGTAATTAACTAGGACATGCTTGAGTGATTGAAATATCCACGCTTGATTATGGGATAAAATTGTGTGGCACGGAATGGGATGTATCATCACGGTTTGGCCTTATAATCGGGACCCCTATAATTGTTTGAGAATGAATTGATGTATTCCAGTTAAGGATTTACGCTTGCTACGTTTATATATGTTATATGAGAGCTACTAACATGTAGGGAGGTGTTGAGGCGAGATAAGTCTTATGTGGTACATGTTTAGGCTGCCTATAGGTGAATTTTCGTCCTAATCGGGGTTTAGGGTATAGACTCGCTGAGATTTATCTCACCTCGTCGTTGTTGACATCTAAATTTTGGCAACCCAATTATTTATCTATTGCATAAAACTTATGGATTAATTTTTAACTCCTAAAAAAATTAATTAATTGCATACCATATAATTTTAGGTACATTTATTTATTATTATTGCATTTGCATTGGGCTGGTGACAGATGGGTTTGAATTGGTAGTTCTGAACTTTAATTTGACAAGTTGGACTAAGTCCACGAAGAGAGCAAATCGGCCAAAGTCCGTATCCTCGAAGATATATGACGAGCTCATCTTTTCAAGATTTAAAATTTGAGAAAAATCCTATTGCAATTTTGAATATTTTGCAATATGTGATTAAATCGGTGGAGAATATTCATTTTTGCAAAGGAAATCTAGAAGAGATGTGGAAAAAAAAAAGAAATATTGCGTTTAGGAAAAATCTTTGTGGATGTTGATTTGAAGAATAAATTAAGGTCCTAATCCTTGGCCTATAAAAGGCTGTGGGCGTATGTTTTAGGGGGACTTTTCTCTCGGTTTTCTAGGTCAAAAATTGAAGACAAAAGAGAAAAAATTCTTTCTTCGTTTATAGGGTTTTTGGGGGTTTTCTTTCGTTCCTTCGAGAGAGAGACACAAAAGGAAAAGCTTTTTAGGAGGGGAAAAGTCAGCAGGAGCTTTTCTTTCTACTGAAAAGGTGCTGCAGACAAGTGACAGAGAGGGAAGCGACATGAGGGCCAGCAGAGGTGAGAGAAAAAAAAAAAAAAAAAGCAAAGTCCTTGTTCATCTTCTCCATGGGTTCCTTTATCGCGCACCCGAGCAAAGCCGTCGCAGCACTGCCGGTCTTTAAGCTGCACCGCCTGCCTCCGAGCAGCACTGCCGCCTTGCAGTCGTCCAAGCCTCCTCGCCATGCCACCGTCTTCGCTCGCAGCGTCGCCAGCGACCCCGCTTTGCAGTGCCAAGACGCTCGCCCCTACTGTGGCCGCGACAACCCAACACTCGCCCCTGCTGTAGCCACGACGACCCGACACTCGCCCCTGTTGTAGTCGCGACGACCCAACGCCCATGCCTCTGCCTATGCCTCCGTCCTAGTCAGACCGCCTCCGCCACCGCCCGACCTGCCACGCCGAAGCTCCTCGCCGAGCCCTCTGCTGCCGAGCTTCTCTCTGCTGGCCCGCGCATCCGCCACCATTGCGGCCGACCCACAACGCCACCGGACGCCGAGCCCCTGCACGCCCGAGCGATGCCCCTGCTGCCGGCCACCTCCACTCCGAGTCCACTATGCCGCGCCTACCTCTCCGCCTAAGTTGCAAAGCCGCTACAGCCCGCACCACTGCGCCAGCTCGCGACCAGCCGCTGTTGCTGCATCCACTAGCCACCGGTCCCTTCGCCGGAGCTCCGAACGGATGCCCATCACCCTCGGCTGTCCACCATCACAGTCGCCCATCCTTGAGCCACCCCGAGCATCCATCGTGATCCATAAGTCACCGATCGTTAAGCCGGATTTGGAAAAAATTCAAATTAGGTAGATTTATTTTATCTTATTTTATTTTTTATATTTTTTTCTTTATTTAAAATATTTCTTGATGCATAATTGAAATTCCCAATGTATCACCTAATTCGCAACCGCATACAAATTTTTTATTTCATCTATAAGGCTTTAGATAGAATAATTAATCTCGTGGAAATAGAATTGTTATCTAGATTTTTAAGACTTAAGATCAATTTATCGATTTTATTAGCAAAATAATTAAGCTTGATTAGATATCGTTTTCAAATTCGAACGATGGATAATATCTTTGATGATTGTGAATGATTTGGTGCTTATCTTTTATTGTTTATCCCAAAAATACAAAAAATTGCATTTACATATCATGTAGATTAGAATTGATTTTCCTTGATAAAATTACATGATAGAATAGTTAGTTTTTTTTTTTTAAATGCATGTTTAGATGGTATCTAGGTTAGATAATATGTTTTGGATTATATTGCATGACGAGATAATTTTCTAAGTTAAGATAGGATTCAGATTAGTCTATTCCTAACTTAAAATAGATATATCTCACTTTAGTTAGATTATTTTTTTAGCAATTTTAATTACGAATTTTTATAAAAAAAATACAAAAAAATCATGCACATGTCATATAGAATTAGGTTCATAAAATGCACGTCATTTAGTGATTGTTGCTAGACTCATTTAATTAGAAATTGCCCGTCGTTAGAATTAGGTCATTTGGTTAATTTAAATTGCACATTTAATTATTGGACAATTTTAATTTCGAATTTCATAAAAAAAGAAAAAAAAACTTAGAATTAGGGCATTCTTTGTATGTCATTGCATACTAGGATAGGATTGCATGTTTAATTTTATTTTCTAATAAATTATAAGTTTAGATAATTTTCCCTAGATAGGTTGCATTTTAAGTTAGGGGTTATTTAGTTAAGATAACATATTTAGTTAAGATAACATTCTAGTTTAAATTAGGATTTAGCCTAACCTAATTCCTAACATAAGTTGGATGATATCTTAATCTAGATAGATAATTTTTGCATCTTTCTAATTTCAAATTTCATGAAAAAAACCAAAAAATGTCTTAGAATTTTATTCTCTAGGATAGATTGCATGCTCATTAAGAAAACTCAAAAAAATTACTTTACTCACATCATCTAGTTTAGGCCATACTGCTATATCATATCGTTCATTTTAGATTATTAACATTGCATTGCGTAAAGCATGATTCTCATTAAATAAGTAAAAAAATTAAGTGATTGCGTGTTAATTAGAAACCATATCTAGGATTATTAATGTGAATTCTGATCTAACATTGCAGACGCTTTCGTTGCTATGAGGTAAGTCCTACAATTTATTCATTACTTTATTTGGGTGTTAAATTGGTGGTTTGCACACCCGCATGGTCATCTCACATGTTAGGGAAGTAAATTAAAATCAATTCAAGTTGCTTGCCAAACATTTTTTTCAAAATAAAAGAGAAATGTACCAAAAGGGCGTTAGAGAAATCTACCGTTTTATAGTCCCTGAATTCATAGATCTCTGGTTTTGGTTTCTAATCGACCCACCAAAAATAGATTAGTGGCGACTCCTAATTGAAAAATCATTTTCATGATAAGAACTTCAACCTAAGTCGCGAATTGGTATAGGCTTAGGAGAACTCGAGTTAAGTCTAGGCTTAGTAATCCATTAACCAAACCTTAGGTGGTCACCCGAGGTGAGGTCGCGCAGTCATGGTTTATAATTTTACAGGTCCTTTGATGGAAGTTCGACATGTACGTTTTGGGTGGCCACGAGAGGCAGAGACCAAGCGTACCCTCTTCCCTATCCATGGGACTCCCTGGACCCGTGAGCTCATCGCGACTACCATTTAAGTCGATGAGGGCCTACCTTAGTTGGTACCTCATTGCTTCAAAGCGTGCTTCCGCCACGGGCCTGACGGGGTTCGGGAGGGCCCCTTGGATGGTTTTGATGGACCTACCGTTGATTCCAAGTACGAGGAGGTACTCAACCCTGTTGTGGACGGTGATATTTTGGCTGATATCGAGGCAAACTAAGGACCCAAGGTTGATGAGCCTGGAGTAGAAGTGGCTGACCCTTTAGATATCGACATCTCCGACGGTGTAGTAGTAAACCCGAATCCCAAGTAGGTAGGGTCTGGGGTAGGGTTAGCTTGGTAGTCCCTTTTGGGTTTAGACTTATGTATATAAACCTGATGTGTTTATAAAATATGTTTTGTGTTAATTGGCTGTCCTACTTCTACTATCCCATGTGTTTGATTGTTGTCTGAAGTTTATTAGTTTGCTTCCGCATGTGCACAAAATGAATGGGTCGGCGACTCGTCCTGCGTTGCAATTCTATCGACTATTGAGGGATGTTCACGCGCTTGAGGTTTAGGGCATGACAATTCCTCATCTGTACTTTATCACTATCAATGCATTGATAAATAGTAAACCAACACCTATTTGGTGAGGTGTGGAATGAATAATCATAATCCATAATCCATATGTCAAATGATGAATTCTCACTGACATAATAAGCACTATTTGAATTATTGTCAGTTACAACTGCAATATCATCTATAGACTCAATTCTAATTCACTTACCCTCCTTGTTCTTTAACTTAAGGCAACCCCTTCTAAGATGTCATATCTTGCCACAACTCTAACGAACAACACCACTAGTTCTAGATTAACTATGTCTCTTAAGATTCACACTACTCCTACTAACACGAGTACTAGTTCTTCACCTATCTTCATCTACTTAAGCACCAAGGAACAAGTTCATTAGATTCTCTCTTAAAAATATCTACAATATGATCAAATCTTGAAACTCATCAAACATTAAACTTCTTGACCTAGAGGAACTACTAACAAAAGTATTAGTAGTATTTTAGTATAATAGCTACGAGGCAATGAGAATGATTGAATCAAAACACTTACCTAATGATCAAAGTCAATATAAACTGAACTCATTTGACTAGGTATCATATTAAATCCATTGATGTGCTTAGAATCAATGCACCTTTGCCTATCTTTAAGTGAAACAAACCTCATATCAAGTAGACTTAGTTCATCGCAAAGGGTTTCTCCTACATGTACAACAGGGCATTCATCAAATTATATCGGTCCTCTCTTTCACGATGTTAAAGGCAACATTATAAGCCAACGTCAATTAAATGACACCCATATTTGTCTATCAAATAACTCCTAATCAGCATTCTTCATTGAGTTTGGCTTCTTGCAAATAGGGATAAGTACAAATTTCTTTGGAACAATTAATCTTAATTTACATTTTCTAGAAACCAAAATCCTTCCAATTAGATCTGTTGATTTTTACTTTTCCTTCTTGTGTTACTATTGATTCACTTCAACTCAGTCAAGCTTGTCTCTAACAACAATTGCTATGAAAACAAGCAATCCAACAACAAAATAAATAGAATAAGGGAATAAATCATACACTACATTCACATGATTCAATTAGTGTGACCTATGTCCATGGGGAGAGGGCAAATAATTCCACCATATATCAAGCGTTACAACTAAAATTAAAATCACACTAATTTACTGAAGCATTCTCAGGATTTCTCAGCCCTCAATTACTCCCAATAAGTTACATAGTGTTTATTCCCACAATTACTCATGAAATAATCTCTCAACCTTACAAAGGTATTCACAAATCTTACAGCAAGACTTATTGACTTGAACACTCTTAGATTGTTTAAAAAGCAACCCCTTTGATGCTTGAAGACAACCCACTCCTTATATAGATAAATATTGGATCCAAAATAGTAAATTCATAATAGGAAACCAACTCAAATTAAGAAACCACTTAATCTAGAAACCACTGGGATTCGCCCTAGTGGTCACCCTTCCAACATGGAAGAGGGAGGTGAGGGGTTCAAATCCCCACCTTCTCAGGGAGGGATAGGGTGGGGACGCGTAAGTTTCAGGTGTGGGTTTCGACTCCCACGCCCTGCAAAAGGCAGGGCAAAAGTCTGAGAGTAAGTGTAAAGTAGGAATAGAATAGGACTAACCAAAAAAAAAAATCTAGAAACTAACTCAAATTAAGAGGAATACCCACTGTCGCGACCTACCCCTCGGGGGGGAGGGAGAAGGTTTAGGGGTATTGCCTAAAGACAGGTTCATGGCCCATGATTAGACACGGGCTCTCCCAAGCCCATACCTCGCACGATATTGGGGTATTTTTTTTTTAAATTCGCAAAAAGGAGTCACCACTAGCCTATTGGGGCCGGCTAGAAACCAAGTAAGGTATGGGAGTGTACCTCACTTCCTATACAACCAGAGAATCTAGGGTCGGGGACTTGTTTACACTAATTAATCAATTAGTGCTTTTTCGGTACCTAATCTTGTTCATTTTAAAAGAAAAGATTTTTGTCAGGCAGTTTGGATTGATTTTATACCTATCCACTAACATGTGAGATGATCATGCAGGTACTCAATCATTATACTAACAATCATAGCTACCAAGATCTTAAGTGCAATAAAATTGAGCACGTACAATTAAACATTCACAAACGTAATCAAATATGCGAATTAAACATATGATATAATCAATGTGTAAGCAAATAAAGATTTAATTACACTAAGAAAGCAACACAATGCAATTTCTAAACAAACCTTGCAATTTTTAGATTTTCGAAATTTTTTAATTTTTCTTTTAAAAAATTAATTTTTAATTTTTAATTTTTTTGGGATAACCGGGTTAGGTCCGATCGACTAGACTCGAGTCTGACGCGGTTGGGCGGGTCGGGCTCGGTTCGAGGCGGGTTGGGTCGAACCCACTCGAGTCCAACCAGCTTAGGGGCAGGCTGAAGGGCCAAGCCTGACTAGAAATGGTCAGACCTTTACTGGTTCTGGGTTGGGCCCGACTGATGGGCTCAACCCCCCCTAAAAAACTTGCCCGCAAGCCCAGGCAAAGAAGGCCAAGTGGGCTAGATCAAATCTGGCCCAACTTGACCTTCCCTTTGGTCTACAATGGCTTAGTCGCGACTAAAAGGAACTGCGACGGAGTAACTCCAGTGGCTTCCGAGGGGGGAAGGAGGTGGTGGCCAAGGGGGCCATCGGAAGCAACGAGGAGCTGGTCGAGGGATCCACTGGCCTGCAACCCCCCACGTTCGGCGACTGTCTAATTGCAACAGAGAGGAGGGCAGAGGCAAAGGGCACAGGCAGTCCCCGGCTGGGGCCGCGACAGTGCTGCCTTGGTTAGGCGGGGCGCCATCCAACTTCTGGGCAAACGGCGGTGGCCCCGGTGGCCAAAATCCTCGCTGGGCTCTACACGGAGGAGTTGGGGAGGCAGAAGTCGCTCGAGCATTTCAATGAATAGGTTGCTTGCGCTAACGAAACTAATGGATTTTGGTTCGGCTGAGGCTCGAGCACGGATCCGAACCTTCAAAAGTACTTGCTAGAACATCAAGCAGGATAACAGGGACGAGTAGTGGCCGAAGCTTGCCTAAACTGGTCGAGATGAGCTTCGGCTGGCTCGCTTTCGAAGATGCATGCCAAGTGCTTGATGAAAGGCCTACCTGGGTTCCAGCGAGAATGGCGGCGGTTGGCATCAATCGGCAGCTCGCAGGCGGCAGTAGGGCGTCAAACGGGCAGCGCTCTGGTGGTGGCAAGGCCTCTCGGGCTTCCCTTCTTCTCCTTTTTTTCTCTCTGATCTCCTTTTCCACCATTCCTCCCCCTCTGTTATGTCCTCTCCCTTCTCTTCTCTACTCCCGGTTCCTCTTCCGGCATCCAATCATCTCAGCCCTACGGTGCCCTTGCTCTACGCCTTTGCTCTGCATCTCCTCTACCCTCCTACTCCTGCTCTGTTGTGCTGCCTTTCCTTTGCTGCCCTCCCCTATCTTCTCCGCTCTACCCGATGTCCCTTGCTATTTATGCCTTTTGCTTTTTGCAGGTTCATGCGCGAAGATGGCCAGAGGAGGAAGAGCTGGGGCGCGGGCTGGGCCAAAAGGAGAAGGAGGCTGGGCTGGGCCGCACGCGCGAGAGAGAGAGAGAGGAAAATAGGAGGGGCGGGTTGGGCCAAGGCTAGATTCAGCCCGACCCGGCCCCTCTCGCGTCCCTTTTTTTTTTTGTTTTGTTTTTTTTGTTGTTATTTTTTCTTTTTTGTTTAAAAATAGGTTTCAACGCCCATGAATCTATAATTTTTTTATGCATACATGATATTTTTAATAGCCTTTTTTTAAAATGTAAACATGATATATTGTGATAGAATTGAAGGATAGAATATATATTTTTAATTCTCAAATTCTTGTTTTGAGTTTCTTAACATTATTTTATTAGGTGAGGAATTTGATAATATTGCTACTTATTTGAATTTTGTATTTTAGGTGAGTTGTGTTAGAGAAATCCTTTATGATGTTTTTGAGATAACAAAATAAATTAAATGCTACTAATATGTTTAATGATTGAGTAACGGATGATGCAGATAATAGAACATGTAAAGGATATTATCAAGAACTATACTTGGAAGAATCATAATATAAACTTTATGTTGGAGCTGAACTTGCTTAGACTATGTCCAAACTTTAAACATGAATATATTCAAACTTACGTCCAAATTGTAGAATATACTTCAGATGGAACAAGTCCAGAATGTGATCATTTAGGTCAACACGAGTACAAGATGTGATCCAAACGTGACAAGCTCAGAACGAAGCAAGTTCAGAATGTAGCATGTTCAAAACAAAGCAAGTTCATAATAAGACAACTTAATAGAATGTAACACGAGCTCAAAACGTATAATGGTTAGTAATCTGGTTTAGATTTTATACCAAGATAGATTTGATTGACTCAATTAGCAATTGAACCTTGAAGACAAGTTCTTTCTAAATGAAGAAGCTCTACTTATGGAAATCAAGATTCTGTTTATATAGATGATCATAATCAAGTGCGGATTCTGCTTTCGTCACTCAACAGCTAACTAATCTTCTTGATACAGTTGTGTCAAATGGGTAGATTAGAAGACAATCCTATAGATACTGTTCAACGGCTAGTTTGGAAGTGGATGAATATTTAAAGTGACCAAGGATCAAGGAGCAAATAAGAGAGATGAAGCGTAGAATCTAGAGTCTCAAAATCTCAGCAAACTTTGATCATAGTACTTGTCTTTCGTGAGCTTCAACTGTGTAATCCCTTGAGAGGTGTTGATAGTGTTATAAGTGTGTGTTTTGGCGTAAGATAGTGAGTCTTATCGGCTTGGGCATAGGCATCACTAGCTTTGGGGAGAAGTGCTCGGTATAAGTGGCAACACTTGACTGTAACCTTTCATTGGTCATCTAGTGGAATCCAGCTAGTAGGTTATCAACATGGGGGAGTGGACGTATGCTTGATTTAAACCGAACCATTATAAATTTCATGTGTAATTTTCTTTAACCTTAATCTCTTCTTACTTAAGTCTATTGCACACTTATAGGTTATGTCAGAAGTCTATTCCACCGCATAATAGATTCTAATTTTTGTTCTGTCTTTGATCTTAACTTGTTTTATTTCACATTTATATGTCAAGATTTTATTTTATCTCCTAGTCACCACTTAGGTGATTCCTGTTAACCACCCTCAACTGGTGTAAGAGCAAGGTGTTCATTTTTATTGAAGTGTTTTTACTTATGAGTTAAAGATCTTCTATGGCTAGCATTTTAGCACTAGGTCTTGTTAAATTATAGAGCCACACCAGACCACATGCTTTGTTGGGAAAGAATACAATGTCTAGAAGAATAAGATGAAGGCATTCCTCATATCCAAGGATTAGTTGGAATGGGATGACGTGGAAAAGGGAATCAATCCCATTGCTGCATCTAATTCAAGTAAAAATGGCAAAGATAAAGAAATTGAACCCCATGCTCCTATGCCTAGGACGACGATGTCCAAAAGAGAAGCATTGGATGCAAAAGCTATCCACTCTCTCTATTGTGCTTTGTCTCCCATTGAATAGAACCGTATATCTTCTTGTGAAATAACAAAAGAAGTTTGGGACAAATTGCATGTTACCTATGAAAGGACTGATCGTGTAAATGAGGCAAAAATAAACATATTGCTCGATCAATATGAATCTTTCAAAATGAAAACTAAAGAATCAATTAGTGATGTGTGTATCAGATTCACTGATATAGTGAATGGTCTAGCATATCAAGGGCAACTAATTTCTAGACCAATGAAAGTGAACAAACTGCTGCAAGGACTCTCAAAGGATTAGAATATCGCGAAAACTTCAATCCAAGAGACTCAAAGAATCACACCCCTATCAGTTGATGAACTCATTGGGACTCTCCAATCATATGAAGTAGAACGTATAAATGATGATGATCCCAAAGGTAAGAAGTTAATTGTCTTAAAATCTAACGTTGATTTTGATGAGATAGACTGATCAAAAGATTTGAACACCTTGTGAAAAAGAGAAGAAGGCAATAAATAAATCAAAAAAGAAAATTTTATAAAATAGAGACGACGATGAAGGTAAGGATATAATATGTTTTGAGTGAGGAAAACAGGTCATATAAAACCCGACTGTCCGTTATTCAAGAGAAGGAAAGGAAATTCAAAAAGGAAAAGAAAGCTCTAAAGGCTGAGACGTGGAGTGATATAGAGTTGGGAATCCAATGATGATGAGCAAGGAAATATATGCTTGATGGTACATTTAGACTCAAACTCAAATTTAGAATTAGAATCAAACACAAAACTTAAGGTAAATTTCCCGAAATCCCTCCTAAGGTATCCAAACATATTGATGAGTTGTGTTTGAATCTTAACTCTATTTTTAAAAGGATTTTCGAGCTAAAAAGGGAAAATTCTTGCTAAGACAATAGGATATATTTCAGAAAGAGAAGTTCAAAAATTTGCAAAATGATTTACTTGCCCAAGAAAATGAATCATTGAAAAATGAATTTTTGAATATTACAACAAAATTTCCAAATGGTTCGAAAACTTCAGAACATATCATGTCCATACAAGTCCCTTGCTACAATAAGACAAGACTTGGTTTTGATAAGGAAAGTGATCTTACAATAAATTTTCCAAAAGTTAAGAAGAGACCCGGACAAAGACCTTCTAAACTTGCGTATAAAAAGCATTTTCAAAAGATCTTTACAAAACCTGTTGGTTGAAACACCCTTAAGTATTCAAATTGTAAAGACTCTAAACACTTTGATAAGAATGTCTTACAGTCTGAAGATTTATTAAGAAAAATTGGGTAAAAACAACATACTCCATTAACTTTTGTGGACCCAAGAAAATCTGGGTACCAAAGAAAGGATGAGTTGTTTTTCTTGCAGGAAATAAAGGAAAGAAGAAAGAGAATTTGATAATGAAGGTATATTTTTTAAATTCTCAATTTGGTTTGGGTACATAATTTAAATTTTTATAAATTCTAATTATATTTGATAATCAATATATCCTCCTTGTGCCTCGGTTGATTCAAACGTTATGATGAACGTATTCTATAATTGGTTATATTGAAGAAATAATCGTGTGATATATTTTTGGTGATTTGTAAGAGATTGAATAGATATGATTGATTGATTTCTCGCTTTCAAATAATTCGATTGAATGGATGAATACACAAGGATTTTATCCTCTCTCTGATTATATCTTGCTTTGCCTAAGTGAGAATTCTTTTTCAAGATATTGTTGTGCATAATACTTCCTTAAATAATATGTTTTGATAAGTTGGGATTTGATTTAATATGTGCAGTTGTTTTTGATATCTTGGTTAGAGATAATTAAGTTTATGTGGTATAAATTGATGCTCTTAGATTTTGAAGATTGCATATCTCATTTGTCTTATGAAAGGAAAAGGATCCAAATATGTGGAGACCAGTTTATTGAGGAAATTCTACGAAGGAAGAATATTTGCAAATCTACACAAACTGTGGTGCAATTAGAAGAACATCTCGAGTGAAGATTGACAATGACCATCTTTAAATCAATGCCACAACAAATGCTATTCACAAATACTATCATGACGATAAGGGGAGAAAATGCAAAAGAAATGGCAATAATCGTGATCATCTCAAAAAGGCAACAAATTGAGGGGGAGCATTGATCGAGTGTAGGAAAATCTTTTTGAATTGATCTCGCTCTTGATTACTATGGAAGAAAAAGTTAAATGTGTTCAAACTTGCTAAGTTCTACAAAATCTAGTAAGTGCATCTTCTATTTCCATTACTTTCTGGCATTAACAAATCTTATATTTACATTATCATTTTATTATGACAAAAAGGAAAGTGAATTTTATAATGTATTCATGATTATGAATAGATATTTGCTAATATATATGATGAACATGAGCTATATTACATATATTTGATGTTTGACTTACTTTGTAGAAGATGATGTTTCTAGAAATTGTGTTTCTTGCAAAATATATATTTGAAGATACTATGTGAATTTGAGCTGAATTTTATATTCTCTATGTGATATACTTTCCATTGTTATTGCTTTTTTATTATGACAAAAAAGGAGGAGAGAATATAAATATGCATATGTGTTAATTGGTTGATATTATATTGATCTACGATTATGTTTCTATATATTGTTATGCTTAATCTCTTTGTTATCATTTGATTTGAATTACATTCTTTGAATATCTAAATTTGAGACTATGTTATGTGCTGAAGATTGTCCTAATATATTAATATCTTTAAAAGTGTGTTTACATATCTAAAAAATTAGATATTATTTTGTCATCATAAAAAATGGGGAGATTGTTAGGGAAATCCCTTATGATATTTTGAAAATGACAAAATAAATCAAAGGCTACTAACGTGTTTAATGATTGAGTAATAGATGATGCCAATGATAGAAAATGTAAAGGATATTATTAAGAACTATACTTGGAAGAAGTAGAAAATAGACTCTATGTTGGAGCTGAATTTGCTTAGACTATGTCTAGACTTTAAGGATAAATATATTCAGACTTACGTCCAGATTGTAGAATCAACTTCAAACTGAATATGTCCATAACGTGATAGGTTCAGAATGACACAAGTATAGAACGTGATCCAGAATGTGACAAGTTCATAACATAGCATGTTCAAAACGAGACAACTTGACTGAATATGACACAAACCCAAAACATATAACGGTTAATGATCTAGTTTGGATTTTATATTAAGCTAGAATTGATTCACTCAATTAGCAATTGAATCTTGAATACAAGTTCTTTCTAAACAAATAAACTCTACTTATGGAGATCAAGATTCTATTTGTATGAGCGATCATAAGCAAGTGGGGATTCTGCTTCTATCACTCAATAGTTACCTAACCTTCTTGCTACAGTTGTGCCTAATGGGTAGATTAGAAGACTGTCACGCCTGAAACCCTGAGCGCGCGCACATCCCACTACGGTCGATCAAAAATGCGACCTCTCAAGATACGTCGCCGACCCATTCATTTCATTACGCATGCGAAAGCGAAACAAATCTCCTGACAACATTTAACTTGGGATATAAAAGCAGGCAATCAATCATAATACCAAACACTCAATTATAAACACATAGGTTTAAATACAACACTAGATTGTCTACTAAATAGACCAGCTCGACAAAAGGGGAACTATCCTAAGATCAACTAGCAGGACACGTTCATCGATCCTTTAGTTTCCACCTTTCTAGACTTAGGGCTTCGGGTCCTTCACGATCACCATCTAGGGACCTGAAATTTTGGCCCACAACAGGATGAGATATTGTCTTAGCAAGTTCGACCCCCTAAACCCTTATTAGAAAGAAAATACACCCCGGGTGGCCTAGCCACATCACACAGAAGACTTACCTCGTCTTAATTTCCCCTGCAGATTAGCACAATTTGTATCACACAATCTCAGGTAGTAATAATAATTCAAACAATTTGAACGCCATCACTTTCATATAAATCACAATCGAACTTAGCACGCATTCCAATTATTATTCACTGCCACACAATGGCATAGCCTACTCGCAGTTCGGCTATCTACTGACATTAATGCCAAGAATCGCCTCCCCCTTGAAGCGCGGCTTTGTCACTACGTCAACGGCATTCCCGAAAGAGCATAGGTCCAGTTAGTCTAGCCTCTACTGTGACCCGCATCCATTGTAAGGGGCATCCTATATAAGGGCAAGTCTGGCTCAACAACCCAGGACGATTCCTCTTAACTATCACATAGCCAAATCATACTCGGCCCCGGGATACTTTGCATTTCACTCAATGCTTCCACTTAAAATAGTGATCCCAGCCATTTTTCTTTATATCAAAAATATTCTAGAAATTACCGTCCATGGTGGCGGCGTAGTGGTTGAGCTTCAGTTCCTTTCAAGAGAGGTCTAGAGTTCTAATCCCTGCGTCGTCCGCCTTGTTGGAAAGGAACCCACGACTTGCCCGGTGCAGAAAGGGTGATGGTGACTCTCCTGCTCCTCCAGGGTTTACTCCGCCGTGAAGCGGTGCATGGAGGTTCCCTGGGTACCAATATATATATATATATATATATATATATATATATATATATATATATATATATTCCAGAAATTACTCACGTATGTGGGGGCACGCTAATTTCGAACCAGAAAGCCAATAGCTTACTTTTTCAAACCCCACTATTTAATATAATCATTAAAATCCAATTTTTGCACCAAAACCCAACACCAGCGTTTTTATGAATAAAATCCCTATTTACCACAATCAACACTCAATTTGCCACATCTATTCATCAAATTCAAATTCTAAATGCACAACAGTGATTAGCACGAAATTCTGAGCAATTGAAGTCATAAATAATTTTTTTGAATTTTTTTATTTTTTAAAAATAATTTTCGGAATATAATAAATTATTAAAAATTCCAGAATTTCGAAACATTTAAATAAATAAAAAATAAAACCTATTATGTCACATCAAGGCTTATATTAAAGTAAACCTACTTAACTTTAAACTAAACACACTTTAAATTAATTAAACACCCTAATCTAATCCTCAACCAAATAATCTAATCTAACCACCTAAACTTACTTAACTTAGACTAAGCACACTTAGGGCATCATTAAACATCTAATCAAGATTTAGTGAGTTAAACTCACCGGATTAGTGAGCCGAGTGGACCAAAACGATGGGATTGACTTCCTCAAGGCGGGCCGAGCATTCGGAGTCAAGAAGCCGGCCAAAACGGGCCAAAACCGAGCTGTGAAACCCACTTTTCTTGGCTACTGTCCGCTGCTGGTTAAGGCCAAAATTGAGTAGATCCGGGGCTTGGATGAGACGGAGAAGGACCGAGGAAGGTTGAGGGGTAGAACCGGACATAGGCGGAGCCCGAATGGTGGTCGGAGGTGGTTGATCTGAGGCTAGTGCAGGTCGAACAACCTCCTGGACGCATGAGCAGAGGCCAACAGAGACGGCCAGGCGTCGGCCAAGCGCAGACAAGCGCGGGCAGTGGCGGAGCATGAGACAGCGAGTGGCGACGGCGGTCCTAGCTCTGGCGGCTTGCTAGTCGATCTTCGCTGCTGCTAGCGCTCTCAGATCTGCTGGGGACATCGAGCACAAGCAGGAGAAAGAGGAGAGAGGGAGGCGATGGCACAGTGGTGGCGTGAGCGAGCGGCGAGTGGCCTGGCGATACGAATGGCGGCGGCAACCGGCGACGGACGGAGCTATGGGCTGCTGCATCGGGCTTCTTCAATTGCTGGGCGTTCGAAGAAGGAGAAGAACATGGAGAGGGGGTGCCAATGGGAGAGAGAGAGGGAGGAGAGAGAAGGAAAGGGCCACCTCTTTTCTTTTATTTTTCTTTTTCTTTAATCCAACAAAAATGACCCACCATGACCTAAGATAACATCACCTTCCACTAAATTCAAATCTCCCACAACAATCTTCAATGGGTCCAATTCCATCCTCCGCCGTGGCACACGAATTCTTAAACTTTGTACATCACATTCTTCAATTCTCTTCTAATTGAACCAAATTAAAGTCCGTAAAATTAATCCAATGTTACCACCCTTTAATTCACATATTTACTTGACCATAGAACCATCTTGATCTCAAAAATACCACCAAAAGCGGGCCTACCAAATTTCTGAACCAAATTAACCATACCTTGATTATTTTGCTAAAAAGCTCGGCTTACATGAAAACTTTTCCAAAGATGAGTCAATATTCCTAAAATGATTTGTGACATACCCCGACTTCCAATTTTTGAATTCAATCTCAATTCACGGTTAATTTCACTTCGACACGATACTAGCGCATTCTGATCTACCGAGTAGCTTTTAGAAATTTTCATGCATTTGACTTGTGGTTGATCAATTCAAGCCACAATGTACATCTTTGACACATTGGCGACTTTCGGTTGTCAGGGTAATCTCAAGGTTTCAAATACGGACACAAGGTACCCAATCGACAGAAAAGTTGGTCTAGTGCCGATCAACAAGAATTGTGCGATCTAGTGGAATCACCCACACCTGATCACATGCCTCTGTTGAGTCGACCTATCTCCGGTCTCTAATCGATTTTTAATTGTGCCGTAATGATCCTTACAGATTAACTCAGTCGAAAGGTCGCTTCCTGATCAAATTCTCAAGTTTGATACATTAAAATCTCTTAACGACTTCACCTGATATACTAGTTTCCACATGAGTGGCCGACTCAAGGAAAGGAACTATATGCGTGCCAACGAAATGCCCATCTCAATTTATTGAAAATAGAATTGGAAAATCAAGATGTCACAACTCTTCCCCTCTTATAAAAATTTCGTTCTCGAAATTTAAACCATTAAAATTCTTCTTCAAAATGGTGGGGTACTGCCGTCTCATCAATTTTGCTCATTCATTCGCTTCGCAATGCTATCCAAGATCCTCGATGCTGTCGAAACATTTCCAAATTAACCAGACCAACTCTTGATTCCCAAAAAGGCTAAGCACTTGTCCAATTTTACAAAAATGAAAATTGCAAATTTTTTTCTTTTTTTTTTATTTTCCTTTCCACTAAGCGACTAACTGCCACTTTGGGGATTCAAACCCCCGATTTCGGACCTATGGTTTCGTCTCGAGTACCACTCGGCTAGAGGCACCGACGGTGCTCCAGATTGCTTTCTTTTCCCTTTTTAAAGCCAAATTTCTCCTTTGATCTCAAACTCGAAATATTCCACCGATTAAACAATTTTGGCTCTCCTTTCATAACGATTCGAGACGTCCCTATCCTAGGCGACATTCGAGGAAGAACATGATTCTCAACCTGAAATTCAATGGTTTTCGACGCTTAACTGCATAATTTTCTCGACGGTTCTAAGCGGTCATTAATCTGTCACTAATATTTGCAACTCCTTCCACTGACTACTGAATTGACTCAAGGCTGTGACCTCTCATTCTCTAATCTCAACTCAACAACTAAAGTTTTGAACACTCTGCTCTGCACTTATTAAAAAGAAACTATCTAACTGATTTGCTGAAACTAGGAACCTCTGGTCAAGATCTAATATAACTCTGACACTGATCTTGGCAACTGCAATCACTGAATATTGTACTGACCTTAGCCTGTGATCTTTCTTTCCTTGACTTCATCTCAGCAATTGAAATTCTGCACTCTCTGCTATGCACTGCTTAAGAAAGAACCATCTGAAAACTTTGCCAACTTGGAACATATGATCTAAATTTGAAATACAATTCATCCCCAACACTCCATGCAGATGATTTATATGATATACACACACTTCGGTATACATATTCTAATCGAGATCTTTTTGCGTTGCACTAAGGTGAGTTGACTCTGTTCATCTATTGACCACAACCCCATAAGGAATCAATACTCTTCCCGACTCCTTAATAAGTCTGTCATAACATTCCATCATGCTATACTTTCATTCCCACACAGAACTCTCTCAAATGCTTGAAAAAGCTTTCCTGGCTTACATTACCAAATTCTCACTTACTGATACATCCAACACTTACAACTTGTTTGGCGATATCTATCTTCATACCGATCTATCAATCCCGATGATGTAGATTCTGACTCATCTTCGTACTGTCTGGACAACGCTAAAGTTGCTATGATGAGCTTCCCATAAGATCTCTTCTTTAATCTCTGTATCGTCAATTACACACAATTGTCCTCAGAGCCTTAGCGTCCTATCTTTAGAAATCTAAAAATCAACATCTCTCTCATCTGCATTCTCTTATAGAATCTTTTGAATTTCTGAATCTGTCCACTGAAGTGTTTTGATTCTGATCTAAAATTTCGGCTCAATTCTAAGGGTAGTCATAAGATTCAAAAGGTGGCCTACCGTAGATTTGAAAACCGAATTTCAAACTTCCTCAAATGAGATCCAATCCTTGAGTACTAACTATGCAACTAAAGGGCCAGAGAAACTTTCGAGTTATGAATCAGGTATAGAACCAATGGGCACTCTCAACTCAATAAATTTGTAACTTTGCTCACCTTTCCAGAGTGATACGAAATATCATAGTCATAATCCTTAAGGAGTTCCATCCAGCAACGTTGTCTCATATTCAACTCCTAAGGTCTCAATTGACGGGATGCGTATGCAACAACCCTATCATGCTGTATCAACATGCAACCCAATCCTTTAAATGACACATCACCTTAGATCTCGAATCCTACTGGACCAAATTGGAATAGTAAGCACAGGTGCAGTAGTTAGCTTCTACTTAAGCTCTTGGAAACTACTCTCGCACTTATCTAACCACACAAATTTTTCTTCCTTCTTCAGTAGTCTGGTCAACGACGATGCTAACACTGAAAACCCCTCTACAAACTGTCTGTAATACCTTGATAAAATCCAGAAAACTTCCTTGATAAAATCTAGAAAACTTTTGATTCCTGTCACTGTCGTCGGTCTTGGCTACTTAATCACTGCTTCATTCCTAGCGGGGTCCACGAAGATTTCTTCGCCTAAAATCACGTGACCTAGGAACGCAATACGAGTTATCCAAAACTCGCACTTGCTAAACTTAGCGTAAGATTCAAGAGTCCTCAAAGTCTGAAGTATCATCTTCTAATGTCTCTTGTGCTCGTTAGCACTCTTCGAACACACCAAGTTAACTTCAATGAACACGATCACAAAACTAGTCCAAGTACCCAATAAACATTCTGCTCATTAGACTCAAACAAACAACTAAGGTGTCCATCAAACCACATGATATTACAATGAACTCATAACTGTCGTATCGAGTGCGATATGCTAACTTCGGTATATCTTTCTTCCTGATCCTCAACTGATGATACCCTGACCTCCAGTCGATCTTGAAGAATATCGATGTACAAACACAACGGACCAACTTACTTCTTCACTAATAGAACGGGTGCTCCCCAAGGTGATGCACTGGAACGTATGAATCCCATATCTAACACTTCCTGCATCTGCACCTTCAACTCTTTTAACTCGGGTAACACCATCCGGTAAGGAGCCTTAGGGACTAGCTCTGTTCCGGGTGCTAATTCAATCAAGAACTCTATTTCTCTTTCTGACAGCAAACCTGACAATTCTTCAGAAAATACCTTAGAAAACTTATGTACCACAATTATGTTCTCCATATTCGGCTTCTCAACTGACGCATCCATTATAGCTGCCATGTAGATTCGATAACCAATAACCAAAACCAGGTCATCTTCAGTGACGAATAACAAGGATCAAAGTTCCTCTTCGACTTTCAATGATTCAAAACTTTCGCACGCTAATTGAACAAACTAAATTATATCACTACCACGATTCAAAATAACAAAAAGCTCTTAGAGCTAAACCTTTTTAAAAATGACTCCCAAGTCATACTTAAGTAAATCCTTCAAGTACAACTATAGTCAGAGATCCCTCTTTCTATTACTTTATTACCACAACAAAAATCCTACAACCTTCACTGAAAATTCTGCAACACTATTCTGATAAAAACATCTCAAAAACATTCTTCCCTTGATCGATGCTTGGTTGGCCCATTCATGCTCTTCCAGCCATCCTAGTGGCGTCCTATCTGCAGTAACGGTACTTACGCTCTCATGGACTTACATGGATAGTTCCTAACCCAATGGCCATGCTAGCCACATTCAAAGCATTCTCCCCTTTTTACTATGACACTAGGCTGACTCATGCTTCCTTTCCACAAACTCGGCACACAATCAGTGAGTTCTCTACCTCTTATCAAGGAATATCATGCACCCTTCTTTGCACCGAGGTCCATTCCAAGTGCCCCACTAAATGTCCCAAAGCGGTGATAGAAAAGTTGTGGTTCCATCTGCCTATACGGGCCATCTTTGATCACATGACCTTACTGGCGACACCTGTAACAAGTCATTTCCCTCTTACAGCACAGAACATATCCATGTCTTTTCTTACAGACACGACACACGTCGATCAAGTTGAGTACTGACTTTCCAATTCTACTCTTCCGGTTGGGTGAAACATGGCACCTTTCTTCTGACATCGGCCTTTCTCCCCAATCGATTTCCATCTCTGTCTAAACTGAACCTTGACTCAGATACGGTGGCTTGATCCTCGATCACAACTCCAGATTGGGTCTCAACAGGTGTGGCAACAACAACGGTCACAACACTGGCAACGGTAGAAACAACAACAACAGCGACGGCTCGGTCCTGAGCTTATTGACCCAAAATGCTTCCCAAAGACTCTAGCGCCTAAACAATCCCGTCGAACCTAGGATCATTCGGTGCTGCTACACTCTCAGTACCGACTTGCGGCGGTACTCTCACACTCGCGCTGGTCTAAGCCTGCGCTCTAACTCGGGTACCAACTCTTGTCAGCGTCCTACCTCGAGGTATACGTCCTACCGACTTCCTCCAAGGAGTTCTCCACTCCTAGGCACTCATGCTACAAGATCTTTATAGACACCCGTTTTCCAATTCCAACATCAGGTTAGAATTTGAGTGACCCAACAAACACACTACCAAACAGCTATAAACCACATGCATCAACATATTAAAAGCCTTTCCTACTAAATATCCCATGACTCATCGCACCTTATCACTCCATGCATAGACCATGCTCTGATACCACTTAAACGAGGATGTCACGCCCCGAACCCCAAGCGCGCACACATCCCACTGCGGGCGATCAAAAATGCGACATCCCAGGATACGTCGCCAACCCATTCATTTCATTACGCATGCGAAAGCGAAACAAATCTCTTGACAACATTTAACTTGGAATAGAAAAGCAGGCAATCAATCACAATACCAAACACTCAATTATAAACACATAGGTTTAAATACAACACTGGACTGTCTACTAAATAGACCAGCTCGACAAAAGGGGAACTTTCCTAAGACCAACTAGCAGGACACGTTCACTAATCCTTCAGTTTCCACCTTTCCAGACTTAGGGCTTCGGGTCCTCCACGACCGCCATCTAAGGACCTGAAATTTTGGCCCACAACAAGGTGAGACATTGTCTTAGCAAGTTTGACCCCTTAAACCCCTACTAAAAAGAAAATACACCCCAGGTGGCCTAGCCACATCACACAAAAGACTTACCTCGTCTTAATTTCTTTCTGCAGATTAGCACAATTTGTATCACACAATCTCAGGTAGTAATAATAATTCAAACAATTGGAATGCCATCACTTTCATATAAATCACAATCGCACTTAGCACGCATTCCAATTATTATTCACTGCCACACAATGGCATAGCCTACTCGCAGTTCGGTTATCTACTGACATTAATGCCAGGCATTGCCTCCCCCCTTGGAGCGCGGATTCGTCACTACGTCGACGGCATTCCCGAAATAGCATAGGTCCAGTTGGCCTAGCCTGTACTGCGACCCGCATCCGTTGTAAGGGGCATCCCATATAAGGGCAAGTCCGACTCAACAGCCTAGGACGATTCCTCTTAATTATCACATAGCCAAATCATACTCGGCCCTAGGACACTTTGCATTTCACTCAATGTTTCCACTTAAAATAGTGATCCCGGCCATTTTTCTTCATATTAAAAATATTCCAGAAATTACTCACGTGTGTGGAGGCACGCTAATTTCGAACCAAAAAGCCAATATCTCACTTTTTCAAACCCCACTATTTAATATAATCATTAAAATCCAATTTTTGCATCAAAACCCGACACATGGATTTTTATAAATAAAATCCCTATTTACCACAATCAACACTCAATTTGCCACATCCACTCATCAAATTCAAATTCTAAATGCACAATAGTGATCAAAGACGAAATTCCGAGCAATTGAGGTTATAAATAATTTTTCGGAATATAATAAATTATTAAAAATTCCAAAATTTAGAAATATTTAAATAATTCAAAAATAAACCCTATTATGTCACATCAAGGCTTATATTAAAATAAACCTACTTAACTTTAAACTAAACACACTTTAACTTAATTAAACACCCTAATCTAATCCCCAACCAAATAAACTAATCTAACCACCTAAACTTACTTAACTTAGACTAAGCACACTTAGGGCATCATTAACCGTCTAATCAAGATTTAGTGAGCTAAACTCATCGGATTAGCAAGCCGAGCAGACCAAAACGACGGGATCGACACGAGGATCGACTTTCCTCAAGGCTGGCCAAGCATTTTACGATAGGTTTTGACTCTATCTATATAGAATATAGATTTAATTTCCAATTGATATCGATATGGGGTCGGGAAGCTAGCCAAAACGGGCCAAAATCGAGCTGTGAAACCCACTTTTCTTAGCTGCTGTCCGCTGCTGGTTGAGGCCGAAAATGAGCAGATCCGGGGCTTGGATGAGACAGAGAAGGACCGGGGAAGGTTGAGGGTTAAAACCGGACATAGGCGGAGCCCGAACGGTGGCCAGAAGTGGTTGATCCGGGGCTAGTGCTAGCCGAATAGCCTCCTGGATGCACGAGCAGAGGCCGATAGAGACGGCCGGGCATTGGCCAAGCGCAGACAAGCACGAGCAGCGGCGGAGCGCGAGACAGCGAGTGGCGATGGCAGTTCTAGCTCTGGCAGCTTGCTAGTTGATCTTCGCTGCTGCTGGCACTCTCACACCTGCTGGGGACGTCGAGCACGAGCAGGAGAAGGAGGAGAGAGGGAGGCGATGGCACAGTGGTGGCGCAAGCGAGCGGCGAGCGGCCTAGCGATGTGAATGACGGCAGCAACTAGCGACGAACGGAGCTGTGGGCTGTTGCATCCGGCTTCTTTGGTTGCTGGGCGTGCGAAGAAGGAGAAGAAGATGGAGAGGGGGTGCCGACGGGAGAGAGAGAGAGGAAAGAGAGAGAAGGAAGGGGCCACCTATTTTCTTTTCTTTTTCTTTTTCTTTAATCCAACAAAAATGGCCCACCATGACCTAAGATGACTTCACCTTCCACTAAATTCAAATCTCCCACAAAAATCTTCAATGGGTCCAATTTCATCCTCTGCCGTGGCACATGAATTCTTAAACTTTGTACATCACATTATTCAATTCTCTTCTAATTGAACCAAATTAAAGTCCGTAAAATTAATCCAATGTCACCACCCTTCAATTCACATATTTACTTGACCATAGAACCATCTTGATCTTAAAAATACCACCAAAAGCGGGCCTACCAAATTTCTGAACCAAATTAACCATACCTTGATTATTTTGTTGAAAAGCTCGGCTTGCATGAAAAAATCTTCCAAAGATGAGTCAATATTCCTAAAATGATTTGTCAAAAATACCCGGACTTCCAATTTCTGAATTTGAACTCAGTTCACGGTTAATTTCACTTCGGCACGATACTAGCGCATTCTGATCTACCGAGCAGCTTTTAGAAATTTTCATGCATTTGACTTGTGGTTGATCAATTCAAGCCACAATGTACATCTTTGACACATTGGCGACTTTCAGTTGTCGAGGTAATCTCAAGGTTTCAAATACGGACACAAGATACCCAATCGATAGAAAAATCGGTCCAGTGCCGATCAATAAGAATTATGCGATCTGGTGGAATCACCCACACCTGATCATATGCCTCTGTCGAGTCGACCTATCTCTAGTCTCTAATTGATTTTTAATTGTGCTGTAATGACCCTTGCAGATTAACTCGGTCGAAAGATCGCTTCTTGATCAAATTCTCGAGTCTAATGCATTAGAATCTTTTAACGGCTTCACATGATAAACTAGTTTTCACATGAGTGGCCGACTCAAGGAAAGGAACTATATGCGTGCCAACGAAATGCCTGTCTCAATTTATTGAAAATAGAATTGGAAAATCGGGATGTCACAAAGACAATCCTCTAGTTATTGTCCAATGAATAGTATAAAAGATAAGGAGTATTTAGGGAGACCAAGGATTGAGGAACGAGTGAGAGAGATGAAGCGTAGAATATAGAATTCCAATGTTTAAGCGAACTTCGATCATATACATTTGTCTTTTATGAGCTTAAATTGTGTAATCTTGAGAGGTGTTGACAGTGTTATAAGTGTGTGCTTTGATGTAAGATAGTGAGTTCTATCAAAGTGGGTATAAGCAGCACTGGCTTTGGGGGAAGCGTTTGGGTTTAAGCGACACAATTTGACTATAACCTTTCATTGATCATCTAGTGGAATCCAGACAATAGGCTGTTAACATGAGAAAGTGGACGTAGGCTTGATCTAAGCCCTAAGCCGAAGTACTATAAATTTTATGTGCAATTTTCTTTATCCTTAATCTCTTCTTAATTAAGTCCGTTGCACACTTACAAGTTATTTTAGAAGTATGTTTCATTGCATAATAGATTATGATATGTTTCATTGCATAATAGATTCTGATCCTTGTTCAAACTTTGATCTTGAGTTGTTCTATTTCGTATTTATTTGTCAAGATTTTATTCTATCACCTATTCATCCCCATCTAGGTGATTCCTGCTAACCACCCTCAAGTTTTGCCCAACACAACTGCCTAACACATTAGTCCTAAGGAGCATGAAGAACTCCTAAGCCAATTGAAAGTGTTAGCTCGTGTTAAGCCCACCTTACTTCTTCCTAGGAAAGATGGATCACGTCATATGGGTATCGATAGCTGTCTGGTGGATAAAAGTTTGATTATCTACCAATTTTCCAATCCCATGCTTGGATGATCTTGTTGATCAATTACTTGGACCCTCTGTCTTTTTTAAGATAGACTTCCGAAGTGAATACCATTAGATTTGAATATTTCCTCAAAATGAGTAAAAGGCTACTTTGGAGACTCGTAACAAATGGACCATTCTACTATTTGGCCTTCGAAATGCTCCAAATGCTTTTATGCTTTCAACGGGAAAAATTGTCCAAAAGTTCATAAACCTGTCATATGATAGCTAATTTAGTCTCAAACTTCTCAATTTCATTTATTTAGTTCTAAACATTTTAATAATTTACCAATGTAATCATTCCAGTCAATTCCAATCAAAATTTGCTAATGTGTCAGTTCAGTCAGCGTCAACCGTCCTATGTAATATAGCTAGCGTTAAATTAGACAATGTTCACAATTATTTTACTAATGTTATCTTCTTCTTTTTTTTCTTATCTTTTTTTTTTCTTTTCGCTTGTGACCAGTCTTAGCAATGGCTAGCAATTGGCCATAGGTGAGAGCTATGCGACACCTTAGCCAAATCTGGGTGAGGGCTTGCCAGCCCTCCTTATGGTTGCCACCATTGTTGAGTACTGACCATAGGTAAAAGAAAAAGAAAGGGGAAAAAAAAGAAAAGGAAAGTAAAGAACAGAAAATAATCTGAAACGTTAAGGAAATTACAAAAATCATCTACTTTAGCCTGGCCATGCATGTAGGATACCTAGTGGTGTTTATGTCAATGATTTTTCTGTTAAAACTGAATGGAAGAACTAAATTGATAAATCATCAAAAGATTTATGATTAAATTAATCAAATTAAAACGTTCAAGACTAAATTAATGGCCATACAATAAATTTAAGACTTTTTGAATAATTATCTCGTACCTATGAATTAAATAATTTGGCCTTTAATCGGGAGATTTGTTATCGTAAATTTGGTGACATGCCTACTTAGAGCAAGGATAAGGAAAAACACGTGACAATCTCCCACGAGTATTCCGAGCAACGACAGCGAAACTTATTTGCTAATCTCAAGAAATGTCACTTCTTGACCGACAAGGTAATCTTCCTCGGAAACATGACGACTAGTCTAGAAATAGAGATGGGTCCTAGTGAGATTGAAGCTATCACTGTAAGCCTCTTTCAAGGGCCATCACTCGCGCGTTTCGCAATGTTCATTGCATCAAGCTATTACTTTTTAAGCCCATGATGGTGGACTAGCAAGTCATTTTGATCGTGGCAAAACTTTGGCGCTTGCTAGAGAGAACTTTCATTGGCCATATATGGTAATAGAAAGCGGCACGTTGAATGATGTAAAATTTGCCACATTGCAAAAGATGGAGGCCAAAGCACTGGTTTTTCCTTGCCGGTACCGATTCCACAAGCGCCTTTGGGAAGATACGAGTATGGACTTTGTAACGAGTTCGCCAAAGACTCAACGCAACAAGATATTTAATCATGGTTGGGGTTGATCCATTTTATAAAATGGCACAATTTGTACTACATAGTAAGACTCTTGATGCTTTACATGTTACCGAGCTTTATTTTCATAAACTGCCTACATGTTATTCCAAAGACATTTACTTCTTATCATCATGTCACCCTTATGAGCAAGGATTTAGTCATGGTTGTGGTTGATCCATTTTATAAAGATAACGCATTTTGTAGCATATGGTAAGACTCTTGATGCTATACATGTCACTGAGCTTTATTTTTATAAAATCCGGGGCCTATATGTTGTTCCAAAGACAATAACTTCTCATCATGATGTCAACCTTATGAGTTACTTTTCTACATTATGGCAAAAAATGGGGACTCAACTTCAATTTCGTTCTGCTAGCCATCCTCATATTGATGGATAAATAGAGGGTGTTAACAGAATTTTAGGCAATTTATTAAGAAGCTTGATTGGAAAATATGTTAATAGCGGGATTTGTTATTAGCTCAAGCTGAGTTTGCCTGTTATAATTTGGTGAGTCAAACTACTGGAAATGGCCCATCTGAAGTTGTGTTTGGAAAGCATCATTTAAGTCCTCTTGATCTTATATCATCACCCACAAAGCGTCAATTTAGTGGAGACGCTGATGACAGGGTCTAAGGAAATCAGTCATATAAGGAATTAACGAAAAGAATTCCGAAGCAAATCGAAGAGTATCGCCATGAGGGTGATCTTGCGTTTTCATTTTTCACCGGCTCGTCATGCTAAGTTATCTCTATGAGGAGAAAGGTCCTTTTCAAGTTTTGGAGTGCACTGACGATATTAGCTAGAAAATTGAATTTCCTGGAGAGCATGGTGTTTCTGGTACATTCAATGTTGGTGATATATGACCATATTGGCCTCAAGATTATCGCTTGCTATGATTTCGAAAGGAGGGAATTATATAGGTAATATTTCGAAGCCTTTTTTGGAGATCTCAAGATTATCTAATGCTATTAGGATATTGGAATGATATATATTTCATAATTCTCAATTTATTTATTGGTTTTCTTAGGATTATTTTATCTAGATTAGGAATTTAATAATATTGTTGCCTATTCGAGATTCATATTTTTGATAAGTTATATTTTCTTTGCTTAGAGGTTACTCAAAGTGCTCTAGGCTCTCAACTATAAATACACAGGACCTTTTATTGAAACACAATATAGTTGATCTCAACTATAAACTCCTTCTCAAGTAGTTTTTTTTTTTTTTTTTTTTGGTAAGGACCTCCTTCTCAAGTAGTTGATCTTCCTTCATATCTACATTTTCGATCATCACTTCTCACTACTTGAACCGACTAAGCACCTCGTTGTTATGCTTAAAAAGAGAAATCCAAACCCTCCTCGAAACATCATCAGTAAAGAATAATACATTCCTGGCACCATCCTTGGACAAAATATGAGAGATCCCCATTAGTCTGAGCGTACGCAACCTAACAATCTATGAGGTCTGTTGAACTACTGTACTAAAATTCACTATTCACGCTTACTATAATGTCACGATGCTCACAAAAGTTCACCTTCTCAGTCTAGTGACCTCCTAGTAGATTGATTTAGAACCATCATCTGTCTCTCACTCATGTGTTCGAGTCTTATGTGCCGCAATTGTATTTTGTAGTGATCTAAAGCCTTCAACAATCTAGTAAACAAGCCATCAGTGTTGTTCCCTGGAGGAGATATAACCTACGGTCTATCTTCCCCTGCATCACAATCAGCATATCTCGAGAGACATTCAAAACTCCACATTCAACTGAGATGCAGTATCTGAATTCGTCAAGAGCACTTATGAGATAAGCTTCTTTCTCATCTTTAGTACATACCCCACATTAATCAATCTTCTTAGTACTCCATCTTGCCTCATTATATGAACTGTTTTGATCCCTACAACTTCACAAGTAACATTGTTTCCCATAAGCACCTTGCCGACCTCAGTATACTAATTGATAGTTGGTCAATGCTCATGAAAAGTTGCATGATAAGAACATTCAAAATCAAACACACAATTATCACCTGATGAACTCATGGTGACTACTAGCACATCATCGAGATTGCTTGAACTATTATCTAATGTAATAATAATATTATCATCGCGGTAGACTCCACCTTAATTCATTTACCTTTTTATTCAGACAATCTCTCATGTGATGTCCACCTCACTGCAAAGATTATATTGCTAATTTCAAAAGTTTGAACTTGATTTAAAACAGCTCTCCATCTGCTACCTTCGACCTTTTGCGTTCGTCTCTACCCCGGATAACCCAACCTTACACCATATCCTTTGCTAAGTTATATACTCACTACTTCTTTTCCCACTCCTCAGCAAACAAGATAGACTTTACTTCTTCCAAGATAATTGTATTATATGCAAAATTAATTGAATAGACTAAATTGGCACCAGGTCAAAAATTTTATGACTAAATTAGAATTAATAAAACGTTTAGGACTAAATTGGCAATATTGCAATAAGTTTAGGACTTTTTGTGACACTTTTCCCCTCAAAGGAAGTTAAGAATATGCATGTGGTTGATGGATTAGAAGATTTAGTTTGAAAATTTTAATTTGAATCTGTTTTGAATGAGTTCATATTCCGAAGGAAAAAGAGAACTGAAAAGTCAAATCCATTTTGTACGGAAATTTGATGCTGTGGAGGTTGCATGATTCATTAGGTTTATATGCATATTTTTACTTTGATGGTATGCCTTATATGTTTTGTAATTGTGTTATCTTATCAAATTATTATCTTAGAGTACGGTCATCTATTGTTCTTCCAAAGAACTTTTGCTAATTCAGTCATACATTTTTCAATTTTGCCAATTGAATTATAAATATTTTCACATTTTGTTAATTGAGTCTATCATACCAATTTTACAGAGATCGTTGACATGAATATTAATCATCTTATATGGCATGATAAATACGACGTAAATATTTTTTTATAATATTTTAATATTATTTTATTTATTTTTTTTCTATTTTCTTATTCACTTTTCTTTTAAGGCAAGGGCCACAAGGCCGCATTGCCCACGGCCACAATGGCCTTCTGGGTGAGGGTCGAGGACACGGGTGAAGTTAGCCCTGTTGACTGCAGATGAGGCCGCCTTCACCTACAATCAACGAGGCCATGGCAAGGCTTGCCTCACCCATGGTCACGACGACCTTGCCTAGATCTAAGCAAGGTGAAGTGAGGGTTGCAACCTTTGCCAATAGTGAGGGCCATACAACTCTCGCTGGCCACAATAAGAAGTGAAGAAGAAAATAGAAGAAAAAAAAAAAAAAATTAATTAAATATTCAAAAAATATTTAAAATTTAATCAATTCGGATTATAAAAAATTAATAAATTTTAAAAACTGGTTATGCCACCTAGGACGGTTGGTGTTTACGTTAGCGATTTATGGCCCAAATTGACATGATGAAGTCAATTGACAAACGATGAAAATATATATGATTCAGTTAATAAAATTGAATGATTTAGAACTACATAGGTAAAAAAGCAATAAGTGTGTGAGTCGTGATCATGAATTAGATCAATCGATTTTCGTCGGGAGGATATCTAAAAAGCAAGATCCTTTGAGTCTGTACGTTTTTTTTTTCGGCTAAGCAAGACTTTTTTTTACCAATACTCCTCACGTCAATCTTGGAGTATGCAACGCATTTAAAACAATCATCTAATTGATTCAGAAACTCGTTACTACTCTCTGTGCTATTATGAGCACATGTAGAGACTATTAAAAAAATTGTGAATTGCTGACTCAAATTAGGAAATCTTGATTTTCTTCATTTTTATCATTAATCCAAGATCAGGCTCTGCCAAATTTTGGACGCAACTGAGAATTTGCTTGGAGATTAAGTTCAAGTCAGAAGGCATCCAAAGTTCAAACTCAAACTCAATACATTAATTAACGAAAAGCATTAATTATACACAAGTTAGCTAAGATAAAACGTCCTAATTTCCTTGGAGTCACTAGCGTGTATAATGGCAAAATTATTTGAAAATGAGATTGCATGGACTCTAGAGCCATAATTTTTAGGAGATTAAAAGTTGACGAATATCTTGGGGCTGGACCCCTCAATTATTTAACTAAAATCAAGTTTCTGATCTTATGTAAATTTGATTTTGATTACTATACTACCTTAAGTGTTAATGAAATAAAATAAAATAATGAGACATTTAAATCAATTGTGATGGATGCAGAAATCTCACTCCCTCCTACTGTTTGCTCTAATATGTAATAACTGAGTAGAGTTCCGTTTTTTATATGTTTTTTGAATTAAGACTCAGACGAAGAAAGTTTGATTTTCTCCCTTTTTATCTTTAATCCGAGATCAGATTCCACCAATTTTTGGATTCCACTTAATTTGCTTTGAGATAAAGTCCAAGTCATAAAAGATCCAAAATTGGGGCCATAATAGGTCAGATTTCATTACGGGCTCAAACTCCGGAGAATAAATTAACAAAAAGCATCAAATATGCATTAGTTAACTGCGATAAAATGTCCTAAGTCCTTGGGAGTGGGGAGTCAATAGTGTGTATAATGGCAAATTAGGTGAAAATCAGATTGCATGGACTTGATAGCCATAATAGTTGGGAGATAAAAAGTTAACCAATTCCTTGAGCTGGGTTCCAGATTCGAATAAAATCGAATTTCTAATCTTCCGTTGCATTTGGTTTTAAGAATCATCATTACAAGTATTATTGATACCACCATGCTTAAGTTTCAACTAATAAAAAAATAAAATTAATTAATTAATTAAGGAGTCATTTAATCCGAGAGTGATCGGTGTAGAAATTTAACCCATGAGGTTAAGAAAAGATCAAATTTATTTATAATAATACCAAAGTTAGACTTGGAGAGGGCAGATATACTTTTATGCAAACTTTCATATAAATCGCAGCATATTTCTCACAAAAACTTGCACTAAGCACTGGGCGGCAGGGGCAACAGCTCGACGAACCCCCTTTCTATCCATCATTAAGCGCGGATATGGATGCGATAAAAACGACAACCCCCCCGCGCTTTTTTTTTTTTTTTTGTGGCAATTGGTTGGAGCAAACATTCCTTGTAGACCTGTGAAACAAGGGTATACGATCAGGTTCGAGTCAAGTTGAAAATGATCCAACCTAAATTAACCTATATAATTCATTTTGACTTATTTTTATATAATGCAAATTGGGGTACGAATGGCAACGTTCTATTCCGGGAAACTATTTATTTTCAAAAATAATTTTTTTCTATTTCTACTTCGAGGAACAATTTCTGAGTAAAATAAGGTGTTTAGTAACTATACAAAATTTATATTCTTGGAATAAAAAAAGAATAAAAATGTGGTTGGTACAATTTATAAATTTATGTATTTATTCGTTTTTTCTTCTTGCTCACCGATCGGCGGTGGCGTAGGGCTGCCAACAGTTGGCGGTGGTGATGGCGGCAATGGCGGTCTTGTCGGTGGGTTGTGGGTAGCGGCGACCATCGTCGGCGATCGAGCGAGCGACGGCGGTGGCGATCGCCGATGGTCCAGTGGTAGCGGTCGGCTGACGGTGGCCACGGGCGGCTGAAGGTGGTCGACGGTTGGTAGGCGATCAGAGATGGCCGCAACAAGGAAGAAGAACAAAAGAAAAATAGAAAAGAAAAAAATGACTTATTTCTAGAAATTATTCCTAGGAACAAAAAGCTACTTTTTTTTGTTTCTTACTTCTGTTCCAAATCTATTCCCCAACCACTTTTCTATTCCGGGAAATAGAAAAATAAGTTGGCGTTACCAAATGGATTTTTGTTCGTTTTTTTTTTTTTTTAGAGGAACAAAAGAACAGAAATCAGGAGAAATAGAAACGTTACCATGCAGGCCCTTGGTGACTCATACCTAACCCATCCAATTTGACTTGTATTGTTAAAACACTTTCTATACATAATCCAATTTTAAAAAACTCATATCCAAACCAATGTGAGAGTGCATAGCGAGTGAGCACAAGATCAAGTCATAGAGGTGTGTTAAATCTAAACAAGTTGTGAACCCATTTAAACCCATATTATTTTGAGTTTTACCATTCTAAATCCAATTATGATCCATTTGTTAAATATAATTAACTAATATAACAACTCATGCCATGAACTATTGGTTAAAAAATGAATCTATGACCTTTTTTTGATAAGTCTAATTACATAGATGAATAGCAAATCAGTTACATTAAGTTAAACTAAACTTTCAGATTAACCTTTTGATTACTATAACTTAATATTCAATATGAAATATCACCCGCCTAACTAAGAATCTTCGAACACACATACATGCCCTACACTAAAGTCTTCTTTCTCTGTCCAAGGCTTGAAATTATTGTTCTCGCTCCCGTGTGTAATGTTGAAACTTTTATGCTGGCGTAGATCCTCCACGTTATGTAAAGACTAACACGCAAAATAGTTCTTCAAGAAGAAAGTACATCTGACTTGGGCGTTCTTGCAGGATTATCTTGGTATGTACGTACAAATCAGCTATACTTTCAAGGGCACAATTTGCTTAGGTAACAAAATGAATAATATTTCCAGTGAAATAACTTGCTAATATAAGGAAGTGATTAGGTAAAAGAAAATTATAAACTTACAT
This sequence comes from Eucalyptus victrix, assembly GCA_016097545.1. Classification (NCBI taxonomy): domain Eukaryota; kingdom Viridiplantae; phylum Streptophyta; class Magnoliopsida; order Myrtales; family Myrtaceae; genus Eucalyptus; species Eucalyptus victrix. The sequence continues at coordinate 63,507,385 of CM027839.1, read as the reverse complement.
TTCTCAAATGACAAAAAGAAAATCATGGCTATGCACATAATTCCTATAATTCCTAGGTTTGAATAGTTTTATTGCCATAGTTGTGCACGATTTCATTGCAGTTCTGCGCATGATTTGTCTAACCTAGATTTGAACTGTTTCATCAGCATGGTAGTACACGTGATTTCTCTAATTCCTTTCTCTAATTCTCTCTGATTCCTAGATTTGAACATCATCGTGGTTGTGCAAATAATTTATCTAATTTCTAGGTAGATAATGATAGTTGTACGCATGATTTCTCTAATTTTTTTTTCTAGTTTCTATGTTTCAAAGTGGCTTCATTATTGTGGTTACGTACATGATTTCTTCCTTTCTCTAATTCCTAAGTTCGAATATCAACATGCTCGTGTACCTGATTTCTCTTAACATCATCATTTTGTGTGAATGATTTCTCTAATCCCTTTCTCTAACTCCTAGGCTTGAACATCATCATTGTTGTGTGCATGATTTTCTAATTCCTTTCTCTAATACTTAGATATAAGAATAATTATAAATATAAAAAATATAGATAAAAGTTCTAAACCTATTGTAATTATGTCAATTTAGTCTTAAAATTTTTTTGGACTAATTTAGCCATACACCTTTAGCAATTGTGCCAATTCAATCCATCTGACCAATTTTAGCCAGTCGTGTTGACTTGGACATTAGCTAATGATCTTTGAAGTAGATAATTTTTTTAAAAATATTTTATTTTTAAAAAAAAATTTATGATTTTTTTTTTTTTTTTCTATTTTTCCCCCACACTGCTGGCAATGCTCGCCGACCACTAGGCGAAGGCCGTGAAGTCCTCATCGGCTATTGTTGAGGGTTGCAGCCCTTGTGGCCCTTGCCCAACCTCACCTAGATCTAGGCAAGGCTTGATGGCTGCGGGTGAGGTGGCTTTGCTTAGATTTGGGCAAGGCTAGCCTTGCTTGGGGGCTATGGCAAAGGCGGCTATGGCCTCGCTAGCAGCTAGCGAGGCCATAGCCACCTTCATCCACGGTGGCTGGCCTCACTAAGATTTAGGAAGGCTGCCTTACTTGAAGCCCCTAGGACTTGCCTAGATAGAAATGGAAAAATGATACTAGCTTTTGTAGATAGAAAATGAGAAAAAAATACTATAAATGTCATAACTTTTGTATGATATTCATTTTAGTGCTTGAATTTTCCATTAAATCATTTCAATGCTACATTGCAGCAAAAATAATACTTATATACCTTTAGCAACAATATCTGGCAAAAAAATTTATGTCGCCTTTTTATTAAAAAAAAAGTCCACATGGAGGATGAGGTGGCCTTTAAGAATATCCGACATTTTTTTAATCATTGATGGGAAAACCTAGGGTTTCATTTTGTTTAATCGTAGAATTTGAACCACTGCCATGCCTTTCTCATAAATAGCTTGGATTTTTGCTAGTTGTTAAGTGTTTCAATGGCGAGAATCGAGCGAGAGGAAAACGAGGACCGAGCATGTCTCTATTCTCGATTTCTTTTTCCGATTACTTGAAGTGGCAGCGATTCTTCACCTGCTCTTCCAAATTCATCTCCTGGTACCTCGTTAATGGCATCTGCAAGGTTCGTTTACAAAAGAAGATGAATAGGCCTAACCCTGAGGTCATTTGGAAGAAATAAAGAGTTTCTTTGTTAATAGTTTCGCAATCTAGTTGTGTAATTTGTGGATAACCATGACTAGAAAAGGCAAAACCCTAGGCTTATGAGCTTTGAAGAAAGCTCATTCAGTAGCAACAAGGCCGAACTACAATTCCCGGTAGGTCAAATAGCTCGACCCTTAAGGCCGACAAGTTCCCCAAGTGTGTCAGCACTAAAGCTTCGGTCTACCTCACCACCATCCTCAAGTACCTTGCAATTGAGGTATGGTTTTTCTGATTTCCTCATTCAGCTTCTTTACATTCTTTATTAATTGAGAGTCTAATTGATTTTGCAAATCATTCAAGGATTAGTCAGTTAAGGTTCAGGGTTTTTTTGTCAATTTGCTATTGCTATCTCTTTGTTTGATTTAATGGCCTAAAGGAACGTGATTTGTGTTCTTGGTTTTTGTACATTCTTGAATTCCTAGGCTTGCAATGGTTTCATCATCATGGTTGTGCATATGATGGTTGTGCACATAATTTCTTCCTTTCTCTAATTCCTAGGTTTGGACATTATCATTGTTGTGCACATGATGAATGTGCATAATTTCTTCATTTCTCTAATTCCTAGGTTTGAACATCATCATGGTTGCATACACGATTTCTCTCATTCCTGTGTTTGAATGGTTTCATCATTATGGCTCTGTGCATAATTTCTTCTTTTCTCAAATTCCCAGGTTTGGACATCATTATGTTTGTGCATATAATGGTTGTGTTTATGATTTCTTACTTTCTCTAATTTCTAGGTTTGAATGGTTTCATCATCATAGTTGTGCAGATGATTTCTTCCTTTCTCTAATTCCCAGATTTGGACTCATCATGGTTATGAGCATGATTTCTTACCTTTATCTAATTCCAAGGTTTGAACATCTTCAAGGTTGTGCACATGATTTCTTCCTTTCTCTAATTCCTAAGTTTGGACATCATCATGGTTGTGCAAATGATGATTGTGTGTATAGTTTCTTCCTTTCTCTAATTCCTAGGTTTGAACATTATTGTGGTGTATAAATGATTCACTAATTCCCTTTTCAATGGTTTCATCATCATGCTTGTGCACTTTATTTCTTCCTTTCTCTAATTCCTAGGTCTGGATATCGTCATGGTTGTGCACATGATTTCTTCCTTTCTCTACTTCCTAGGTTGGGACATCATCATGGTTGTGCACATGATGGTTGTGTGCATAGTTTCTTCATTTCTCTAATTCCTAGGTTTGAATATTATCGTGATTGTACAAATGATTCACTAATTCTTTTTTCAATGGTTTCTTCATCATGCTTGTGCACATTATTTCTTCCTTTCTCTAATTTCTAGATCTGAACATCATCATAAGTTGTACACTTTATTTCTTCCTTTCTCTACTTCCTAGGTTGGGACATCATCATGGTTGTGCAAATGATGGTTGTGTGCATAGTTTCTTCATTTCTCTAATTCCTAGGTTTGAAATTCCTAATTTATTTTTCAATGGTTTCATCTTCATCTTGTGAACATCATCATGGTTGTGCACATGATATCTCTAATCCTAGGTTTGAATGGTTTCGTCATCATGGTTATGCGCATGATTTCTTCATTTCTCTAATTTGTAAGTTTGAACATTACCATGGTTGTGCACATGGTTTCTCTAATTTCTATATTTAAATAATTTCATCATCATGGTCATGATTTAATGGTCACAATAGAGAGTTTGGTAAGATTGACAATGTTTGAAAGAATGGTGGTTATTCTAGAACTTGATATTACTCTGGAAACGTGAATTTAAGTGCCATTTGTTAATGGGCTAATCACTCATAGACAAGAGACATAAATGGGCTGTACTCAACGAACTCAATGCTGTTTATGTATTCAGCAGTAGAGCTTTCAAAAAATCAATATGAGGATTGAAGTAATGGGCTAAGTTCGGAATATAATAATAGAATCAACATAAATATATGAATAAATAAACAAACATGAAAACCTATAATCGAACCATACCAGACACAATAACGTCAATTAAATTGATCTTTTCACTAAATGAGTCAATCTAGCAATGCCTTATAACACATAAATCTAAAATGCTGGAGAACAAAGATATTGCCAAATAAACAATGCAAAAATTGTGCCACAAAAGATTTGATTTTTCGTATGCTTAGAAATTTTTCCTAGACAAAAGGACTAAAGGACACTATAGTTTAGTTACAATATGCAAAGTTTCTTAGATCTGCTTTGTCAAGTTCATTTTTGAGAAAACAAATTTCATAAATCTTCCGATAGTGATTTCTCAATAACAAAAAATCATAGCATTAGAGATCTTGAGTTCTTAGTTCTTATTTGTAAAGTGGTATTTAACCCATGAAGGATATTCTAATGCACTAGAATTCTTTTTCGGGAGCTGGACATGTTAATTGTCCAAGCCCAAGCCCGCTTAAGGCCATATTCTATACATGTGAATCTCGCTTAGTAATGGAGATCCAAAGAAGTAAATTTGGATCTTGCTGTTATATGGTTATGTAAAGTTTAGAATTAAGGAGCAGAACCGAACATAGAAGCCCAGTTTGTCGATTTGCTGGGGCGAACTCGGCCCAGTGTAGAAAATGGCCATGAAAGTGGAGCTAAACTGACGGGCTCTTTTTATTATCTTCTTATTACTCTTTCAAGTTTCCAAAATGAACTAAAGGGAATCATGTGCAAACAAGTCAATCTTGTTCCTCCTTGTCCCCGGGTGAGGTCAATCCTTACCATGGTTGGGCGAGGTTGGCCTCACTCGATCGCCTCTAGCCAATTGCTAGAAGAGAAGATTAAAAAATAAAATAAAATATTATCACAAATTGTTTACATCAAATTGTTTATATCAATACAGTCCATGCTACGTAGGATAGCTAATGTCCACGTTAGCTAATTTCTACCAAAATTAGTTGGAATGATTCAATTGGCAAAATGTAAAAAAATGTTTATAACTCAATTGACAAAAATGAAAAATCTACAATTGAATTGACATAAGTGTAATAGCTTTAGGACTTTTTAAACAGTTTTTTTGTATTTACATCCTTGATAAATAATTGCTGCCAGGGACGAAAATTTGCTTGTTCCTCCTACTCACCCACTGAGAGGCACTACCATGGCACCGTGTCGACCTGTCGCATGGTGGTCACCTAAGAGTTTATGTCCGTTAATGGCACGGTGATAGTGAGATTTGGGTAGATTTGGCCACCGCAAACCACTATGTTCACCTTGCTTGGGTGACCACCCAATAATGACGGAACCCCGAGACGATGCCGGCAACCAGCAGTGATCGAGTTCCTTCGACTCTCCGTATCTCATTCATTCGCATGTTCTTTGTCATTTGTAGCAGTGGTTGCCATCGAAAAATGGCCACCACCACAGGAGGCGAGTCACTTCCCTTCACTGCAGTACCTAGTTTATTATTATTGTTGTTGTTGTTATTATTTATTTAAACTTAGTGCAATATCCTGCTTCTCACCAAGTAAGACATGGGATATAACCTTCAATTGCTCCTCTCTCGTTAACAGAAAAGAAAATGTAGCTTGACTAATGTAGCAAGTTGTTCCTCCAATCTCTTGTCATTCCACATCTCTCTTCTAATCATACCTCTCTAATTGTTGGGTTACAAGTTATAAACATTGTATATTTGTAAACCACCAATAAGAGTTATGAAACCAAAGTGGAGGAAAACACTGCCTTAACTGTAATTAGGCGGCATACTTCACCTTGCAACAGGGGGTTTATCCAATTAATTTGCAATCAATGACAAAAAAAAAAAAAAAAGGTCACATTCCAATAGCTCATATCATTGATGGCATCGAAGCACCTCTACCCAGCTGCCCCGCAGCTATGCACATGTGTGTGATTAGTCGTACAATGGCACCGAATGCCTTGGTGGTTACAAGGTGTAGCACAGCAATGGGCGATCGACACTTGCATTGATAGGTCATGTTTTCCTTATCTCTGATTGGAAGAAACTTCCATCAATCATGTCTCTGATTGGTTTACAACATATTATAACATGGAATTCGCAAGAAGCCGCGTAGAAATATGATGTCACCCAAAAAGAAGCTTCTATAAAAATGTTTTTCTATTATTCTTTTCTTCGTTCTCTCTGCTGCGTTGAGGTTGCCTTGCAGGAGAAGGCATGGCTAACGCCTGGTCAACTAAAGAGAATCAACAAAATTCAAAGTACGTGTGGGTGTAAACAAGCCATTCATAACCACATTCATTTTCTCACAGCTACAATCCCTTATTTATCTCGGGCTTTTGTGCACTCACCCCTTTTACAACTTTTTTTCCACCGAATATATCTCTGAGAAGATATCGAGGTTTGTATTTTATTTTATTTTTTTAAAGTTTGTGCATATGTTTGTGTCTAATTCTTTTATTTATCTTCCCTTCATACTTGAAGAAAACCGGTTTTGTGCATTGACAGTAACTATCGCATGCTGTTCCGCGGGACAAAACAAATTGCGTTGAAGATTCAGGTGAAATCCCAGAAATGCAGAGCCAAAAAACTTGATCATCGCTGAAGCAGATGGCAGCAAATCGACACCTAACAAATTTGGGTTTACCTAGGTTGATCAACCTTGTTTACCTCAAACTTCTCGTTAATAATCAACATTTATTTGGCCACACAAACATGAAGGACCAAATATTATGGATCATTAGAAAACACGAAAAATAGATAAGGAAAAATGTAGTATAGAGGTGAATATGTATGAGGGGAGTTCTTGAGGATGCAATGCATCTAATTAAGGCAAACCTGCAACATCCATCAAAAAGCAACGCCTGCAACCTACGAATATACGCACACAAATGACCACTTTGATGAACTCTGAAAAAAGGGGAAGGAAAAAAGGTTCTCAATTACTGGAAAAAAAAAAGGCCAAAATGTGTTGTTCATGTTTTATTGCTTGCATTTTAAACAAACCATTTCAAAAGATTAAATGTCATGAAAACGTCTGATGTAGATCGAGCATATTTTGAGAGACGAAAAAGCCACATAAGCAACGTTTTTTTCAGTCAACACGAGAGTTTTCAATTATATAGATAAACAAAGATATCTTAGGGCTCGTCAAGGGTTGACTAACTAATATTCTGAAAGGATTTTTCTTTTCTGGACTTTAGCCATCTAGTCCTCTACTCTATTGGACTTTAGCTCTTCTTCTTCTTCATCTCTCTCTCTCTCTCTCTCTCTCTCTCTCTCTCTCTGCGCTTCTACAGATAGGAGCCATTAATGCCCGAAGTCTTCCATATATGGTAGAAAAACTAGAGCTACTATTTTTTAGCGAGATTTAGAGCTTTAAGGTATTCTTTTTCCAGTTCATCTTTCATGTCTCCTCCTGGCAAAGTGGACTAGACATTCATTCTCTCTCTTTCAGTACGGATCTGGACTCTAGTTTTACCGTAAGAGTTGAGACGATCCTCGATATGGTTGCCATTGTTAACCTGTGCTTAGAGAGCGCATTTCTGATCTTATCTCTGGAAAGTTTGGGTGTTCTTTGTAGACAAATTGGAGGAGTGCTAATATGAAGCGGATAAAAACATGCCCGCATTATAAAGGCAAAGTAACCCACAAAAAATCCGTTCTAATGAAAGAATGAAAAAATGAATTAGTCTTCACATGAAAAATTAAACCTAACAAATATCATTGGAAACATATCCGAGATGAAGACAATTTTATATTTTAAAATTACTAATTACTTATAACATTTTTTATCTGTTATTGATTTTTTGTCTAATTCTCTAATTTTGATCAATTTGGCATGTAATAAAAGATAATTTGACTAGTGCTAATAGGCATTTCAAAGTCTTCATTTATTTCGATATATTCAAATCATATTGATCGACAGTAATTTGGTACTCTTTGTTTATTGAACTTTTTAGTCAACAAAAGTTTTATTATTATCCCATAATTTATTTTTACTATACAATACTTATCTTTTTATTAGATGTATTTATTAGATGTACGTGTTTTGAATATCTATTCATTTATTAGTATTTTGTCAGACGTTAATATAACTTCAGATCCGTGCTTATTTGAAATTGTCACCTGTCCTGCTGTGTAAAAGGGGAGTGGCGTCTTTTCCTTGGGAAGGAAACTCTTTTTGTCACTTTGTTTACAAATCTTACATTGTTTAAACATTTTCCAAGTTCATAATTGTTGCGACTGACCCGAAGGTGAATCTCCAAAAGTAAAGCTAATAAATTACAAAGCCTTTAGCGGGACTCTCCCAAAATCATACTAGTCACAACATTTAGGTTTCGATTCGATCAATTTAACATGCAATTTTATTTCTTTTAGCGTTGACGCCAAATTTTAGCTACCATATATAATATTTATTGTACAAGAATATTTGGAGTTGGTCCCAACTCTTAAACAAAATTACCATTAGCATAATTCATATTTTCCATCATATGTAAATCGCATAACCTTAGCACCACGTTATTACATACAATTGTACGTGGATTGAAAGGACTTGTTAGAGATGTGATCAGCCATAGTGAGTTTAAACTTCACAGTCAACTCCTTGAGAAGGAAGTGCTCTGCAACTGGTTGCGCCTTCACCGCCACACACGACGTCCATTGATTGCTGTCGCCCGCCGCAACACCCTCACGGCAGCACTTCCGTCCATTGTAATTCGCGCCCACGCCCTCTCTGTTTGCTGCCGTCCCTGCTTTCCAGCAGCAGGCGCCACTGTTCTGCTCCTGGCGACGTTGTTGCAGAGGATCGCCGCTGCTGTTCCGCTCGCTTGTGGCTCCAAGTTGCTGCTTGTGTAGATTCTAGACGTGTTGCTCGTGGTTCCAACGATCAACATGTCTGCTCTGTTGCTGAACCTCGCGTTGTTGCCGCTTCCCATGGTGGAGTTGCCGTCGCTGCCTACTGTCCTTGCACGGCACGTAGCCTTCCCGGCAGCACTCTTGTTTGATGTTCTGCAGGTAGTCGACGTTAGTTTGGTTACCCACAGCACAGAGAGAAGAAAATTTATGCCAAGGAAGAAGAGTGATGGCGGTGATTAAATAATCAAGTGAAGACAAAGCGAGACGTGGCTCAAAGAACAACTCTCACTATATTCTACAATTTAAATGTCCAAGATAAAATTCACTTCACCCTGTTGCATTTTGAAAAATGGAAGTTAGATATTTTTATTCTCAATAACTCCAATCATATTGTTTCCAAGAATTAGCATATCATCAATATAACATCTAGGTGAAGTAAAAAAGAAGATCACCATATGGAGAAGTTAGATCTGCTAAAACACCATAGTCTTTAATGAATTTAGAATATATACACTAATAAGCACTAATATTAAAACCATTAGACAATATAATTGAATAAAAGTTTTCATGCCATTGATTGGGTTCTTGCTTAAGTCCATAAAGAGATTTAACCAATTTGGATACTTTTCTTCATTTTCAGGAAGAACAAAACCCTTTAGGTGTTTCATGTAAATTTTCTTACTTAAATCTTTATTTAAAAATGCAGTTTTGGCATCAATTTGATGAATGCAAAGATGATAAATGGATGCTAATACAAAAATAAATCGAATAGATGTTATGCGTGCACAGAAACATATGCATCGGAAATTGGATTGCAAATGCATGGCAATGACGCATACATGAACCACATAAACACGGGAAGAGGATCAATTTCACATGATAGCAGCGCCTTATTTTCGGATATTTCGATGAAAAAAGATTTACAAGAAATCCACCATTAGACACCGAATAAATGTGCACGACTCAGAGTTAGGGCGACATGGCCACCGGAAAAAAGAGGCAGCATATTCAAGAATTGTACTTACAGTTGACAGCAACAAGTAGCTTGAGGCAACAAGACACCGGTTCTCCGTTCGATTGAAATCGACAGAATCTCACAAAGAGGAGGACACCTTCTCTATATGCGCATCCACACCCGTCGGACGTCTCTCTCTGATGATCACTATGGACGGACATGGGAACACATTGAGATACAGAGCAACAAAAAACGAAAAGAAAAAAAAAAAGCGCTCTGATTTTCGGTCTTAACAACAATGAAACATAAGCAAAATTGAGTCTACTCGATAATGAGATTATTGATCCACATCGCTGCATCCTCAGATTTACACAAAAATCACAAACTACTTCGCAGAGATGTCAAAAGAGCATTTCAACAAACCGTTCATATGCATTGAAAAGTTTGAATTTAGTCAAGAGATCGATATGATTTCTTGTCTGAAACCAGCATTTAGAAAAACAACAAAGTTACCAATCACTGACAAACATCCCAGATATCTCAGAGATTTTCACAAAAGCATCACGACTAGCGCTCACCTTTAAGTTTTACCAAAAACAGGGCCAAACATGGAAGATGGTATTACCTCATCGAGGAGACATTCTCAGCTACGATCAATAGTTCGGCTAGCGCAAGGAAACTCCGGGAAACGTTGCTTGTGAATTTGCCTGACTCGGCATTCTAGAATATGATCTCTCTCGTTTTCACTCTCACGCGTTCTCATCTTTTTGTGCGTCTTGCCCGCTCGCTGGGCATGCTCGGCAGACGATTTGTTGCTGGTGGCGCGGGCATATGTCTAGATTTATGACTTTGATCGACTTTGATTCCATTGTTGCAGAAATAATTCCTTAAAATTGTTGGAAAATAATTGATCGGGAAAAATGAAATCAGATTTTGAGACATAATAATACTCTATTTAATGAATTATTTTCCCATAGAACGTTACTAATAGTTATTGGCAAAAATATTTCAGGATACAATAAAGTCTCAAATGAAAATATTATATATCAATTTTAGTATTTGTTCAAAAGGTAAGAAGATATATCCAAACAAATACGATGTCTGAAATAACTGCAATTGAAGAAATAAAATCTGGAATTAAATATATATAAAAAATAGTGCATTATTTCAATAGGACATTATGATTAATTTTTATTATTATAATTCCGAATTTGAATAAAAATTAATAATAATTGTTAATTAGTGTCAAAATTAATCTATATGCAAACTCACATTTTTTTATATGGAACAAGACATCTCTTAGTTTTACCACTCGCCGGGAAATTGCTGGACTTAGTGCTGGCAGCAAGCGCGGCAAGTGTGCAAAGGAGGTGGCGGACGTCAGGCGCCGGAAGACAGGATATTCTCCTCCCCTTGAAGGATCCCTCCTCTTTTTCGCGTGTAAAACTCTCTAGTCTATTGCCGAATTGGAACATGAATAAATGGGCCCATAGTAAATAATTTAGCAATCTCTCAATCTTATTTCACTTTCCAATATAGCTGAGCACGTAGGAATACTATGCCGATTGCATCTTCCCTATTTGCCATGATTTTTTAATTTGATCGTGAATCTCAAATTAATCATGTGCCCACAATCCCCTTATAACATAGGAATACTATGCCTCTCCGACCAGCATCGACCACCACTGACCACTAGCTCCGACCACCGTTAACTCACTTACCGGAACCAAGAAAACTCTCTCCAACTTAATGATACACAATTGTTTCATGAAAATTATACAGAACATCATGAAATAATCAAAGCAAACATGATTCAACGAGCAAAGAAATGAGGGCACCTCAATCATCGAGTTTAAATAAGAACTGATTCTCGGTTTTCTTTGAGGCATTTTGTTAAATGTATGCACTAGCTGAAAGGGGAACCTAGGTTAGGGCTTGAGTTCGAGCCAGGGTTGATGCGCGATGTATAGATGACACTAAAAAAACAACACATAGACCGATTTCTAACATTTGACCCAAGTTTAAGTAAAATACAGCCGGGCTTGGCTAAAACAAATTAAGGAGACTCGGATCTCGTTCAAACATTTGTTAAAATAGTTGGCGCGCATTACTGAAATGAAGAATTCCTGGCTCTTCGTGACTCAACCAAGGCCTAGGTTTATAATACAGCATACTAGAACATGTATCAGCGATGGATCGACAAGACCGAAGTTCGCGCTCGCGCGAACTGGTCGGCCACGAGCTCCGGCCGACACCCCCCACGAAAACAGAACGCGCATGCTCGAGAGACCTGGGAAGGGCTGCGACGGCTCACGAACGGACGACCGACGACGGAAAAATGCTCCTTCGACCTCACTCTCTCCAATATCTCTCTCGAATCTCTCCAAAAACCTTTCTCGAGCCCTCCACAGTAGAAAAATCAGAACCCTCTCTCTCTCCCCGCTCCCCCGGACTCTCCAAAAAAAAAAAAAAACCCAGAACGGGTCCTCCTCTCTCCCTTTAAAAGGCGACCGGCAAGCTCGCATGGCTTCTGCCGATGCCAGCTTGCCAGCTGACCTGATCCCGACCTGTGGATCACGGCTGCTTTTGCTTTCTGCTCCTGTACGTCTCTTTCGGCACAGAGGAGTGCGCATTGCGTGAGGGAGGAAGAAAGAAGAAGATAGCGTGGGCCGGGCCGAGGAAAGAACAAAGAAAATGGGCCTAGCCCAAACAAGAAAGAGGAACAAGAAGGGAGAAGAGAGAGCCAGGCCTGCCCCCAGCCTGGTCTCGCTCTCTCTCTCTCTCTTAAAAAATATAATAGTAATTTTTTAATTAAATTTTTTTCAAAAAGTTTCTAACAATTAATAATAATAATGCAAATGTTCCCAATGTCTATGTGCAAAAATTATTTTGTTTAGGAGTTAGAAATTAATCTCTAATTTTCTACTCAATTGAGTCCTTAATAAAAAAAGAGTAAAATTTATGTGTCAATAATCATGTAAAGAGATGCTAAAATGTAAATAGAGATTGAAAGCAAACTTGAACAATTGGTGTTTATTGATTGATTAGTGGTCCCTACTATAAATTACAATTCAAAGATTTATACGCTACTAATAATGGTTAACGACCATTACAAAGAAAGCAAACACATCCTACGCGACTCCTAGAATTCAACAACTTCTATTTACAGAGGTTATTTACCAATTTTATTGGACAAATCAACTTCTACTAGGTCTTTTGTAGTCCGAGTCGACGTTACCAAGTGCCAAGTGTGGACGACGGTGCCAAACACGGTTACCCACGTAGCTTTTCCTCTCTCTCTCTCTCTCTCTCTCTCTTGGGGCAAGAATTTTTTCTTCTTCTCTCTTAAAATTTTTCTCAATCTCTAATCCTCATTTTCTTTTGTTCTATAGCAAAGGAAGTGAGGTGGGCAGTGGGAGACGGGAAAGATATAAATATCCGAGAAGATCGTTGGCTAAAATAGGGCACTATTGGAGGACCTGCTAACCTAGGGGATCCACGAACGGTAGCGGAGTTAATAAGAATGGAGGAAAAAGAACGGAATGAACAAAAGTTACGGGGACTTTTTGATGAACAGATTGTACAGGAAATCCTAGCAATTCCTTAAAGCATTCATGCGGAAAAGGATAAGTTAGTGTGGACTTGTAACAAGACAAGGGACTATACAGTTAAAAGTTCCTATAACAACATCAACAGCACAGAAAATCAATACCCACAAAGTCAGCCTTCGTCTTCGCATCAGACACCAAGAGCTCTTGGTCTATGATTTAGAATCTATAAACACCTCCTTCCCCCCCCCCCAACCCAAAAAAGATCCGAATTTTTCTATGGAGTATTTGTGAGTATGCATTTCCTACGTCAGAAAACTTGCATGAGAAGAAAATAATACCTGAATCGAAGTGCCCTTTACGCCATCAACACCCGGAGACAATTGAGCATTTATTTTTGTTGTGTAGTTGGACGAAGGCAGTTTGGGCTCATCCGGCACTAAATATGCAAATCTAGAGTCAAGGTTTGCAAAGAATTGAAGATTGGCTACTGAAGTTCAGAAAACCCCAAACAAACTCACCTTCAGTTGATCTAGTCGCTGGCGTGATGTGGGATTTGTGGAAGGCTTGGAACCACTTTGTTTTCTGACGGAGAAAGCCAGATGCAATGGCAGTGGTCGAGGAAGCCATAGCAATTCAGAGCAGCTTCAGGAGATAGAACCGAATGAAAAACACGAATGAAATTCAACGAGAGAACTCACCGTCGACTTGGTCTCCACCGAAGAAGGGCTTGTTGAAGATAAATGTGGATGGGTCGCTCGGTGTGGGATCGTCCGCTGGAGCCATTGCCGGAGTGTGCAGAGATGAGTCGGGGAAGTTGGACGATGGCTTCGCGATGGAGGTTCACGCATCCTCAGTCTTGCAAATAGAAACCCTAGCTTTGTTCGAGGCATTGAAGTGGTTTGGTGCACGAACAGAAGCCTCTCGTACTTTGGGAGAAAATATTGGGTGGTCCGGAACCGCCACGTCAGCGTGGTCCGGACCACTCACACGGCGCCATGTGTATGGGGAGCGCAGGCAAAGGACTGAAACCGGGCCCACTTCTCTGACGCTCTCTCTCCTCTTTCTCTCTTTTGTCCCCTCCCCTCACATGTGGTGCCATATGAGTGGTCCGGGACCACGCTGACGTGGCGGTCCCGGACCACCCAATATTTTCTCGTACTTTGGAGTCAGAAAACTTAAACTTTGATAAGCATCCTCGGATCAAGACAAACCACCATGGGGAGTGTGTGGTCTTATCGCTGAGTGTAAGGCTTTATTAATGGGATGGTTTCAAGGCATTAGATTTGTACATTGTGCAAGGAGGCCAATCACGTGGTGAACTGAGTCGTTAAAGCCCAACATCTTAATATTTTACCAAAAAGCCTCCTCAAACCTTGTGGGACCTCTTATGTTCGGAGATTATCTTTCTTGTCATTCAGTTTTTTACTTATAAATAATGAGGGCTAGTTTTTTCGAAAATAAAAAATAAAAAAACCAACTCGTAGTTTTTAGAGCTCCTTCCGTCCACTCTACTCACCAAATCTCGAAATCTGTTTTCTTTCCTTTTTTCCCGAGCCTTTTACTCGGTTCTGACCACCCAAAATCTGCAATCTCTTTAGTTTTCAATTTCCCTCTCGCTCTCTATTTCCCTCTCAAGTTTTTATTCTTGGGTTAATACCTTAAAAAACCTCAAATCGGTACACTTTTGACAAATTTACCCCAAACTATTTTTTTGATCATGAAAAACCCCAAACTGGTACACTTATGACAAATTTACCCTAACTAACTATAAAAAAACCCTAAACTGGTACATTTATGACAAATTTACCTCAAACTAATTTATTCGACCACAAAAAATCCCAAACTGGTAAATTTGTGACTAATATACCCTCCGAAAAATTAGATTAATACCACAAAAAAAAATCACAAAAATTATAAACTGTGATAAAGCAGTGTAAAATCCCAAATTGATATACCAAGTCAATCGTCACGTGTTATTTAACTTTATAATTTAACAAGAAAATTTAACTAAAATTAACAGAAGGTAAATTTGTCACAAGTGTCTTGGTTTAAGGTAAATTTGTCAAAGGTATACCAGTTTAGGGTTTTTTGTGGTAAAAAAAAATAGTTTTTGGTAAATTTGTCACAAGTGTACCAGTTTGGGATTTTTCAAGATATTAACCCTTCTTTTTACCCAATTGTTTCAGCCCACGTTCTCTATTCAAACTCTCCAAATCCATTGCTCCATGCCCTTGATTTTGGTTTTTCTTTTTCCGATCTTTCTCAAAGCACTCAAAAGCTCTCTCAATCTCACCATCGGTTGTTCTACTCCAATCTCATTTTGACCATGAATATCCTGGATGTCTTGGCCGGGCATCTCTTCCCAGTTTTCGGTATTTAAGTGGATTTGGCCTGGTTTCTGATCGATTTTTATATAGATTCCATCCAAATTTCGGCCAACTCTCAAATATTTGAATTTATCGACCAAATTATCCAAAGAATCGAAGTAATTTGCAATTTTCCTCACCTTTGTAATTTTCTTGCAATTTCCTTCCGATGCAAGGAGAAGGAGAGGGGCCGAAATTCTCATAGAGGTCAGGCTGCTTGTGTGAGCTTAGTTCTATAAACGTCAAACGAGTTTAAGGCTTCCATACCTCTGAATTCTAGCTCGTCTCGCAAGTTGGGCCGTCCGTGGGAACCATTTAAAGGGAATTTGTAGCAGAGCCCTGTTTCATTTTATGCAAAGATGTCATTAATAGCTAATATCTAAATGTACAGAAATGCAGTCAGATATGCAGATGCGGAACGATGCAAAACTGAAATTTTTGTTTGGATGTCCAATTAGTCGATGTTGAAGAATTCAGCCTCTAGTTTTTCATATTTAATGAAAAATTACTACTAAAAATTTAGGTGTCAATAAATTTCAAGACCAAGGAAGGAAAAGAAAAACCAATAATTTCAAAAGTTATTTTTACTTTTCATCAATAGCGTGGTGATAAATTTGTTTAAGGAAAAAAAAAATTTGGGGACAGTCTCTTACCATGAAGGCAAAAGCCAAACACATCGTTTGACATGATGATCACACTCAAGGTGACATCCTCAAAACGTTTTCTGATACTCTCCTGCGCATGTCTTACTCTTATTGATCTTTCAGCCTTACATTCAGTCCCGTGCAGCTCCTCCAACGATGTAAATTCGTTGAGGCCTTTGACGTCACCGATCCTCTGGCAACATGGATTTCCAGGACTTTCAACATGGTGAGGTCGGATACGTTGGATAACTTGTTGAGGGAATTGCAGTTCTTGAGAGACAATCTCTGCAATGACCCCAATTTGGACAGGCCGTTAAGAAGTACTATCTTGCAATCCGACACCACCAGGATCTCTAGGCGTTTTATCTCTCCGAGACCTTTAATCTCTTCGACAGGCAAGTTTAAGAGCTCTAACTCCAACAAGTTGATCAGATTCTGAATTGTCGGCAATCTCTTCAGTGACAAACAAGCTCGGATCGACAAGATGGACAACGATGAGGCCAGCCCCAATACTCCTTGAAGATTCGTGCCCCTCAGGACGACTTTCTTGAGCTGAGGAATGCATGCGGAGCCATATTCAAATTCCAAATTGAGGATTTGGGAATGAGATAACTCTAAGCTCTTGAGCTTCGGGAACCTTATGAGCCAAAGAACCTACGGGTTGGTCAAAGTGGATGCGTGGTCAAACGCCAAAGGAGGAACCAGTAGATATTGAGGTTGGGTTGGTCAAACTCCTTGGGATTCTCATTGCCGAAAAAGTGCATCTGATGGACGCAAAACAATTCGACACCTGTTGATCAAAATTAAGGTTGGGTTTTATGTAAAGACGGATAAAAAACAATTCTTCGAGGTACAAAAAGGTGCATTTGATCAAAAAATCTAAAAGTTAATCGTAAATATTGATCACGTGATAGGTTTGAATGGTCATGATGGAGAGATAATTTAGTAAGATCGATCGTTCTTAAATGAATGATAGTCGCTCATTCTTAAATGAATAATAATTATTCGTGATTAGATTTTAACTGTTATTTTTTTATTATTTTTTTTTTGATGACCCAGGGAACCTCCGAACGCCGCTTCATGAGAGTAAACCCCTGGAGCGCCGGGGGCCCCCACCGCTGACCCCCAAGCGCAGGTAAGACGCGCGGATTTTAACTGTTATTTTTGCCATGCATTATATAAAAACTTGTATACTGGCATAGATTCTGCAAGTCATGTAAAGACAGATGCAAAACAGTTCTTTGAGGTACGAAAAAATGCATTTAACGAAAAAGTCTAAAAATTAACCATGGATGTAATTCACATGGTCAGTTTGAATGGTCTTGATGGAGAGACTATTGAGTAAGGTTGGCCGTTCTTAAAGGAACAATAGTTGCTCGTGATTAGATTTTTTCATCTGGACACGTGCATTTGACTCTTAAGTAGCTAATAATTCGGTAAGACTAACTGTTTTTGAAAAAAATGATCAGTGGTTTATAATTGAGTTATTTTTCTCTTTCCATTGGAAGCACGCACGTTGTTTTTAAGGGGCAATTATTAATGGTGGGACTAATAGTTCTTGAAAGAATAGTATTGTTCCAAAATTAGATTTTGTTTCAATATGAAGACGCCATTTGATCACTCGTGTAAGGGAGAAGAATGACGTAAGTGCTATAACTTTCGTATAATGCTTACTTGAGTGCCATAACCTTTTTTTTTTGCTTACATATCGAAGTAAAATAAAGCATTTGAGTATCATTTTTGGAATATCATCCTACATGAATTCTTTTAATTTTTTAATTTTTTGTTTTCGTTTTTTTAGGGCCAGCGAGGAGTCTGGAATAGGGTCACCTTGCCCTCTACTGCAAAGGCCTTGGGCAAGACCGCAGTCGGCAAGGATCATTGGTGACCCTTGCCGGTCCAAAAAAAAAAAAAAAATAAAGAAAAATAAAAAAAATCTAAAAATAATAATAAACGAATATTAAAGAATTATTTATATTAACATTGGTGAAGTTACGTAGGACAACTAGTATCCACGTTGGATTTTTCAATGAGGTAAATTAACGATAACACTCAAATGATCAATTTTTCGAAATCTTGACTTTTGAAGCAAATCATTAAAGGGCCCAATTACTCCAGTAAGATGATAGTTCTTAAAAGAATTATAACTGTTCTAGAACTAGATTTATTTATTTATTTATTGAAGAACACGCACCAATCATTGAGGGGTTCATCACTCAGCGAAGATCGACATTTTTTGAAAGACTAGTGCTTGTCCTAGAATTAGGCTTTCTTTATCAAGACATGCTGATTCGACTTTTGAATTTCTAATCATTAATGTGCTTATCATTCGGTAAAATAGGCAGTTCTTAAAAAAAGTGATAAGTTGTTCTATATATATATATCTGATTTGTGAGTACAAATTATTCATAGGTTAGTCATTTAGGTAAAATTGACAGTTGTTGAAAAAATGGTAATTGTTCTAAAGCTAGAATTTTTTTTTTATCCAGAAGGTACCGATCCTTAATAGGCTAATCGCTCCAATAAGACCGACATATTTTGGAAGAATAATAATAGTTATAGAATCAGAATTCTTTTACTTGGAAACGTGCATTTGACGTCTAAGCACAAATCATTAACCAACACAGGAGTCATAAATGGGGCTGCACTTCACGATGAGTTTCCGAAGCCTAGTTGAATGCTTTCGTTTATTCCGAGCAGTAGAAGGCTTCAAAAAAATCAAAATGGTGATTTAAAGTGATGGGCATAGTCATAAAACCAAAATAAAAAAACTATCTCACCCGCTCGCGCCATTCGGATGAAACCTGTAGGAGTAATTCATCTAATTGGTTAGCTATGAACAAATAGGTAAACCCATGATTAGACCAGACCCAACACAATAACTTCAGTTCATTGAATGATTGTTTCGGTTTAGGGTCAAGAAGATTATTTTATCTGCATCCGGAAGCAGATGACGCGAGAACTTGGGAGCTGGACAAAGTTAATTGCCCAAGCCCCAAGCCCATATTCTAGAAAAGTGAGAATTTGGGCTGCCTTTGCAGTTCAACCCTATCGATTTATGCTTAATTTAGCTCTATCCTTCAAGCCTGTAAGCTTAATCTAACAGATAACTCTAAACTGTCGTGTCTCATTTATCACTAATATAACAAATAAATAAAAACAAATCAAGCACAAAACAGGAATATCTACAACAAAAATAACGCGCCCTCCCATGCCTCGACAAAGTTGGGATAAAAATCTTTTGATGGATGAAATCATTCAATTCATAAAGATTGCAATTCGTTCCATTTCAATGTTTATGGAGTAGGCTGTACATTTTCTCGTTGTTTCCCATTTGATAATGGAGATTCAAAGCCGTAAATTGATATCTTGCTTCTTACATGGTTACATGGGTTAGAGTAACGGAACAGAACCCGCCCCATAGGCCCAATTTGTTGATTTGGATGGGTTTCGGCCTTTTACAAGGGAAGTAAAAGGAACGCGGGTGGAAACGAGTTAATCTTGCTCACAAGTCAGTCGAGCGCGGCTCACGAGTTTCTGACGCCCGGCTTTTGTCGAGGCGAACTAGATTCAAATAATGGAGGAACGGCTGACGATTCGAACTTATTTTCCTTACTATTCGCAGAAAATCTTTTCCGGAAAAGCATTTTTCATTTTCCAGCATTACTTTCGCTTAGGAAGATAAGTCAACGGAAAATGTTTTCTTGATCAACAAAAACTATTTCAGGATAATGATCTCCCCTTAGAAAAAGTGGGAAACATTTTTCAAAATGTGATTTAAGTATTGATGCTTGGATTTAAAACTCTACGTGTGAACACAGGAACTCTAACTTTAGTTCTCGAGTCTCCAACACCTGGGCTAGGTCCATCAAGGTCGAGCCCAAATCCATTGAGGCTAGGACTGAGTATCTAACACACGAGCACAAGTCCATCAAGATCAGACCTCCGTCCACTAAGGTAGGTCTTGAGACCTTAGTTCCTAAGTTTGGGCCCCTCATGTTTATGCCCAAGTCCATTGAGGCTGAGCCCAAGCCCCTAATGCCCATACCCTATGCCCTGGCAATGAAGCCCGAGTCCATAAAGGTAAGGCTAGGGCCTCAATGCTTAAGCTTTAGTCCCTAGAACTTAGGCTCGAGTCCATAGGCTGTACGTGAGTTGTTAGTGCTTGAGCTAGAGTCATTGATTAATGAAACGTTTGTTTTTAAAATATATATTTTAAAAATCAAAATTTCAATTATTTTATTATAAAAATTCGAATTTTTAATAATTTTTTTTTATTTTTTGAACTCAAAATTTTAATTATTTTTATTTTTTAAATCTAAATTTTATTTATTATTTCTTTTCTTTTTTTCTTTTTCTTTTTCTTATTCCTCGGCCGATCATGGACCACAGCAACAGCTAGCAACCAACCCCAGGCAAGGGACAAGCTCGTCGATCAAGCAAGGCTTGAGCTTGTCAATTAGGCAAGGCTCGAGCCTTGTTGATCCGCAATACCCAAGTTCATTTGAGGCTAGTCATTGGCCATTGTCGTGGTCGACAAAGAAGATGAAAAAGGAAAAAGATAAAAAGAAAAGATAAATAAAATAACAAATAAAAATAATTAAAAACTCTATTTTATGCAAAAAGAAAAGATAAAATAAATAAATATTATTAAAAGGGGTACACAAAGGAAAATCAAATGAGATTTTTCATATTAAACAACAAAAAATATTTTCTAATCATTTTTTTTTTTGTTTCGGCTATTGACCATTGAAAAATATTGTTATTTTCTAGGAAAATGGCTTTTTGGAAAACGTTTTTCAAAATTGTAACATTCTTCATGAAACGAATGGAGCCTTAGACTCTATTCGTTTTGTTGAAAATTAACGATTTGAAAAACAATTCTCTCAAAATAATAACTTATTACTTAAAATAATTATCCAATAAAAAATATTTTCATTATTGATGACATTTATGTATAAAAAATTTTGTGGATGATGAAAATAATTTTGTTCATTAATTTTTGTAAATGATATAAACAATCATTTTTAAGAAAATCATTTCCAAATCATTCATTTTCCGCCGAACAAATGAAGTCAAATTGTGTTATCCTATCCGGTATCCAATGACACATCTAGGTTGGGATAAGCTCGAATATATCAACATAGTGGATAACTTATCCTGGATCTAGGGTGGCATAACAGATTTGAATGCAAAAATTACAAACAAAGATTAAACAAAAGATGAGAACAGCCATGAAGGATTGCTCGTTTCTATTCACCCACTCGAAAACATGGCCCTAGCCGTAATTAGGCGGCATAATTCCCGTTGCAACGAGGGCTTTCCAACTAAAGTCAATGTGCTGCTCCCATCATCCAATTAACTTGTAACTGGTGATTAAAAAAAAGTCACACTCTAGTATTAATTTCAGACCCAGTTAGAATTTTAATTTCCAAGTTTTAGGTTAGCTTAAATATGGGTTTAGAAGTAATGTTGAGCTGAAAGCTAATGGTCCTCGGTCGGTATGGGTGCGTTTGGTTGGCACTTGTTTCTGTTCCTAGGAACAAAAATTTCTGTTTTTTTGTTCTTTTGTTCCCAGAAACAAAAAAGAAACAGAAATAAGAAACAACAAATTTGTGTTTCTTATTTCGAAACAAAATCGAGAAACACTTTTCTATTTTCTTCTTCTTTTTCTTCTTATTTTCTTCTTCTTTTTTCTTTCGCCGGTTGTCGGCCTCGGCCATGGCCGGCGACCGGCCGACGAGGGCCGGCGGCCTCACCCAGCCAAGGCGAGGCCAACCCTCGCCCGGCCTACGGCGAGGCTCGGCCTCATTGGGGCCGGCGAGCCTCGCCGTGGTTGGGCGAGGCCGCCGCCCTCGTCGGCCGGTCGCCGGCCATGGCCGAGGCGGCGACGGCCAAAAGAAGAAAAAAGGAAAAAGGAAAAAGAACAAAGAAAAAAAGGAAAAATAAGAAAAAAATAGAAAAAATAAAAGAAATAAAAAAATTATACAAATTTACCAAACGTGTTTCTGTTTATTTTTTATTTTTCGGAACAAGTTTACCAAACGCGTTTTTTTGTTAAAAAATTGTTCTCCGGAACAGAAACACTTTTTTCTATTTCGATTTCCCCGAAACAATTTTTAAACAAACGCAAACAAACGCACCCTATAAGTTCTCACAAACCCTTATAAGATTTTCATTTTAATTTGAACCTTATGAGGATTCTACATGAGGAGTCACCACAAGCCTATTAGTTAAATCTAGAATTGAAGAGTTGATTACATTAGTTATCTAACCAATGCCCTTTTGCTATAAAGTTGATTATTTGTTAGCTAAGGTATCCACTCTGTCTTTTTATCAAATTATAAATCCTAAGGTTTTCGTCCATTTAGTGTTCATGCAATGTTTTTATGTTTATAAAAGTCTAACCTAACCATTCCATTACAGGAAAGAAAATCACGACATATAAAAGTAACATAAGAATCACAAACAATTAATCGAAGGTAGTAATGAAAGAACGAGTAAAGAGTAAAGTGCGATAATCCGGTATAAGTCGGATAAAATTAAGCCCTAGAATAGCAACCCTTATGAGTTTGGCTTAGAGACTATCCTATCTTCAAATGGGTAAGATGGGCTATCGAAACTTTCGGAGAGACAAGAACCCCAAGTTGGTACTTTGTCATCTTAAGTCAAGGTCACAATTTAACTTTAGATATTAGATGCTCATTTAGTCCCTTTCAAGTTTCTCCTAGGTAAGGGCATTTCCTCGTTACCTTTCCAATTATAACCTAAATTTATCTAAGCTACTTACTATGATTTTTTTCTTTTAATTTATGTGAAGTGATATTTCCAAACCATTATCTCTATATTTATATAATTATAATTCTCAAACTAAATCTAACTTATTCATTAAGACTAATTAGTTAAACAAATCCTAAGTGATTTTAAACTAAGCTAAGAATCCATCATCTAATCCAAAATGAACACACATGTTGTGACTTAACCTCGAGTGAACCACTTAGGATTTGGTTAATGAATTTGTAAGCCTAAACTAAGCTTGTACTCTCCCAAGCCTATACCGATTCATGACGTAGGTTCAAATTCTTAACATGTAAATAATTTTTCAATTAGCAGTCGCCATTAATTAGTTTATGGCAGGTCGATTAGAAACCTAAGTAAAATAACGAGAGAATTTATTAGAGATTTTGAGTACATGGACTTGATTACATTAGATTTTTCTAACGCCCTTTCGGTACTATGTTCCTTTATTCCGAAAAAAATGTTTATCAAACAGCTTTTGTTCATTTTATTACTCCATAGTATATGAAGTGACCATATAGGTGCGTAAATCACCAATTTAACACTTAAGAAAATAGTAAATAAATTACGGAACTTATTTCAAGTAACGAAAGCATCTGTATTGTTAGTTTAGAATTCATATTAATAGTCCTAAATATGATTTTTTAATTAACATGCAGTCACTTAATCTTTTTAAGATTTTCTTTTGTTTAATAAAATCTAATCTACATGCAATGCAATTTACCGGATGGCCTAATTCTAATGACGGACAATTTTTAATTAATGGACCTAGCAACAATTACTAAATGACATGCATTTTGTGAGCCAAATTCTATATGACATGCACATGATATTTTTGTATTTTTTTATTAAAATTCGTAACTAAAATTACTAAAAATGAAAATCTACCTTAATTGAGATATTATCAATTTTAAGTTAGGAAATAAACTAACTTAAATCCTATCTTGACTTAGAAACTTTTCTCACCAAGCAATTCAATGCATTCTAATTTAATATATATATATATATATATATATATATATATATATATATCTAACTATTTTATTACGCAATCCTATCAATTATAATCTACATGATATGTAATTTTTTTTTGTATTTTCAGCATAAATAAAGCAATTAAAGCAAGAGAAGCACCAAATCACTCCAGATTATATATCATTTAATCGATGCAAATAAAGAAGTAATATCCAATCAACTTGAAATTTCACGAATAAAATCGATGAGTTAATTTTAAGTTTTAAAGATCAAAATATCAATTTTAAAGATTCCCGCATAATCAATAATTCCATCTAAAGCCTTATAGATGGAACCAAAGATTACGTGCTATTGCAAATTATGAAATAAATCATAATTAGGAGATATGTTTATCACTCATAGATATGCATGTTATTTCTTGAGCTTACATGGTTCCATAAAGTCAATCCAACTGAATCTTCTCTCAATAGCTTAAATGTTGTCAGTGCGATGAGTTGTATCGCGGTTATTATTATTATTTTTTAAATAACAGAGAGAAAAAACGAAGATGGAAGAGGAGAATAATCTTCATGAACTACACTCCTTTACTTTGCTAAAAAAAAAAAAAAACTACCCTCCTTTACATGATATAATAAGAGTCAATAATCAAGTAGACACATAATTACCAGCTTGAGGAAAAAGCTGTATGCTCCACTCTGAGAAATGAAGCAGCAGCTGAAGATGATGTTGCTCAAAGGAGCCGGCTATCATTTTGAACACGAGTCTCTCCCATATATGGTGGAAAAACTAGAGCTACCCTGTTTTGGCAAAGATATAGAGCTTTTATGTACTCTTTTTCCAGTTCATCTTTCGTGTCTCTTTAGGGCAAGTGGACTAGACATTTATTCTCTCTCTTTCAGGACGGATCTGGACTCTAGCTTTACTGTAAGAGTTGAGATGAGCCACGATGAAGTTGCCATTATTTATTTTTTTTAACAGTAAAGTTGCCATTGTTGACCTGGGCCTACAGAGCACAGGTCTGAACTTATCTCTGGGGAGATACAAAGTACGACATGATCTTTGGATGTTCTTTGTAGACAAATTGGAGGAGTGCCAAAATGGAGCGGACAATAAATGTCCGCGTCATAAAGACAAATTAACCTGCAAAAAATCTGTTGTAATGAAAGAATGAAAAACAAATTAGTCTTCACATGAAAAAATAAACCTAACAAATGTCATTGGACATATCCGAGATAAAGACAATTTTATATTTTAAAATTACTAATTACTCCAAAAAAAATTATCTGTTACTGACTTTTTCTCTAATTCTCTAAATTTCACCAATTTGGCATGTAATAAATGAAAATTTGACTAATGCTGACAGGCATCCGAAAATGCTTCTATGTCATTGTAGGGGGAGGAATGTGTGGATTTTGATGAATAGCGTGAAGATGAGATGGTGGTGAAAGGAAAAGGAGTTGATGCAGTGAAGATTGTGAGCGAATTAAGGAAGAAAGTTGGGAGTTCTTGTGGATTAAACAAATGAAACCAAAAGATAAAACCAACATGGAAGACATTGTCCTAGATTCAAACCTTACTTTTCTAGCACATGTACTTTATCGCTTTGATCTTCGTGAACTATTTTATTAGTCGAGAAGGTGTAAAAGTTCTAAGTCGATGTTCTATGATCGCGTGGATTTCTCTTCGTACCCGCACTCTAGATTGCACTTATATCTATGAAATAGTTTCTTTAGTCTATCCTCTATATAATCTATTCTTTTTCATCCGTTTCTAACATATTAGTACATCAGCAAAGTTTTTATAATCATTTTTTTTTTTTACATATGATGGTTGTAGGCTTATACGGAAAATAACAGAACTTGCAATCCAATATCAGATGTGAGAGAAAGAAATTACTTGAGAAAATTAATAATGAACAATAAGGAACTAGGCATTTACATAGTTTGCTTCCAATGTTGATGCCTACTCCATGAAAAAAGATTAATCTGTAGAATTATAAAGTTATCATGTTCTTTCGCTTGTTTTTTTTTTTTTCTTTTCTTTTTAGATAAAGTTAGAAGTATTATCTCACAATTATAGAGAACTTACCTTTAAAAACTGACGAAGAGAAAATCCAAACACTACTCTGTAATCACCATTCAAACTTTACTTGGTAAACGCCAAATTCGAAAACTCGCATGCTACCGGCTGGGCCACATTCTTCGAATCAGGTCGTGTCCTTCATGCGGGTTCACACTCGAAAATTATTTATGATTAATTCCATGATAACTATGTTACCAAAGGCTGAGTTGACTCAATACGAAAAGTTCCTAAGAAAGCCAATGCTTTATTTTCTCACTACTTCTTACTTTTTTCCAATAAGGCAATGGCTTGATCAAATATCGTGCACAATACGCATATCTAACATGTTTAACATGCACGACTGACTTTAGTGGCCTTTTTTTTTTTTTATTTTTTTTCGCAAAATTAGTAACGCTAGTGACATAAAAAATAATTCATAAACTAGAAAACCTAGTATTAGGCAAGTAGACATATTGAATACCCAATTACGTCTCATCATTTTGTAATTTTCTCTTTTTGTAAATTTGATTGGCGTATCTGACATTATTCTTGACAAAAGTTCATTGAAGTCGTAAATTTTTCATCTACATTGTGCCCTAGATATAAGGTCTATGTTCTTATTATTTGGGAATTTATGTTAGGATTTTGCTAAAAAGTGCTCCAAGATATCTTGGAGGCATCCGGGAACAAGATTCATGAAAAATTCCCCATAGATTGTCTTTATAGTGTTACGTGCAATCGACATTTGGGAAATAAGAACATTTCCCATTAAATATGCTTAACACAGTTCGGGGTATCTATTAACAAGGTCCAAAAATTTAAAAGTTGAAACTAATTCAAGTTGTCTCCTATATTTAAGAGGGTTTAAAAAGTTAAACTAGGACGTTTTATTTTAGGAAAGTTCATTAAGGCTTTTTATTGGCCAAAAGTCAAAATCGAACATGCTCGCCTACTTTATGAATAATTCCAGATATTGAAAATGAGCAAACGGCCGTAAATTTACATGTAGCGAAATATGAGCAAACTGTAATAGTTTTCGATAATACAACAATTCTTATCGATTGTTTAATTTGTCCAGAAAAATTTGAAAATATAGTAAAAAAACATATATATATATATATATATATATATGTCTATGTATGTATGTATGTATGTATGTGTGTCAATACTCATCATGCGTAAGTTGGGCCTTGTATATAAAAGACTATTTATATACGTGATTACACCAAGTAGAAGACGATGCAGGAAAAGCACAAAAGATTAATCGGAGAAAAACAAGAAGAGGAAGAAGAACAACTATTAGGCACTCATAATTCGAATCCTAAAGCAATCTTTTTCATATATGGCATCAGTGTACAATTCAAGAGTAGATTGGCTTCCTCATTATATATCCAATCGATTATCACATGCCAAATTTTTTGTAATGATAAAACTTGATCCTACATAATTAGTTTGGCTGGACTCTGAATTTTCAGCTGGAGATGAGTAGGCGGCCAGATTACCATTGAAGTCATATTTTCGGAGAAAAACTAAGATTCTTGAGTGTTTCAATATACAGCATTGTAATCCCATTGATACCTCTGTCATGCAAAGTGAAGACCTAAGTACTGAGATGTGTCTTAAGACTCCAAAAGAAATTAAAATGATGAAAATTATTTCTTACGCTAGTGGGGTCGGAAGTTTGCTGCATGCTATGATGTGTACTCGACCCGACATATGTTATGCCGTGTGATTGGTGAGTCGATATCAATCAAATCTCGGTCAAGTATAGCAGTGAAGAGGATCCTAAGATACTTGAAGGGCACCATGGACTATCGATTTTGTTACCAAGGGAATGATTTACGCCTATTAGGCTATTTAGATGCCGATTGGGGTGGAAATTTGGATGAGCGTAAATCGACTTCTAGATATGCGTTCTTGCTCAATGGAGGTGCGATTTCTTGGAATAGCAAGAAACAGACATGCATGGCCTTATCTACGATGGAGGCATAATTTATTGCATGTTTTGCCGCAGTACAAGAAGCAGTATGGCTAAAATGTTTCTTAGAAAATTTAGCCACTGTTACTGAGGTTCCAAGATCGGTGCTAGTTTATTGCGATAGTCAAGTAACCATTACATATGTGAAGGATCCCAAGTATCATGGAAGGACAAAGCACATTGACATAAAAAATAACTTCATCAGAGATATTATAGCACATAAAGAAGTGATCCTATAATACATTTCAACCAATAGAATGGTTGCTGATCCATTTACGAAGGTTATTCCTAGGGACATATTCTTGACTCATAGGATGTCACTAGGATTGCGCAGAATGTGATATCTATTATTGTAGATGATCATTGGTTTATGTATTTGTGGACATATGTATTGT
Source organism: Eucalyptus victrix (assembly GCA_016097545.1). Lineage (NCBI taxonomy): Eukaryota > Viridiplantae > Streptophyta > Magnoliopsida > Myrtales > Myrtaceae > Eucalyptus > Eucalyptus victrix. The sequence goes on along the minus strand of CM027839.1, from coordinate 63,479,232 downwards.
ACTTATTTGTTTATTAGTGATTTGATGTTTTTATCAATAAGTACAAATCCACTATGAGACTAGCACAAACACACATATTATTGAAAAATATGTTAGCAGGCAATGATTGGCTCACTCACACGAGCAATCGCCTCAAGTGCTGTAGTTAGCACGTTGAGATGAGACGTTATGTATAAATAAATATTGAAGAGCAAGTCTGGTACATAAAATATGTCGCCTTGATTGGACTCAAGATGAGGTATGTGATTTGTTTATAATAAGACCGAACATGATAATCCCACAATCATGTATGCTTGAAAGATGCCAGATGCGAGTACTTAATTGGGCGCTATAGAAAGCGAGCTGATATAGCACTTGAGCTAAACATGAGTACTTGAGAGGCACGTGACTATTTTTAGGCTAAGATCCGTATAGTGGATATATTTAGTAATTGACATACACTCTTATAGAAAGAGTAATCCACTATAGCATGTAATTCATACTACATGTGCATTGTACGATCGACAAGGAAATGTGAGTAAAATTATCCCTATTTACTCATCGTGTGAGCCTTTGAGGTAATTTATAATTTACCTCATTATGTGCCCTATGTTACTTCTAACTATGTTCTTGAAGTGAAATATCAATGTTGCTACTTTAGCATGTTACGGGTGGTCATAAATAGATATGGCTTATGGGACATGTCTAGGAAAGTAGTTGTTCTGAAATTGAGAGAGACATGAGTGCGAAGGAAGACTATTGTTGTTTTACATTTATCACATGTATTTACTGGTCGACCAATTATATCGCCCTATGTGGTTGCGGATGTAATTGTAAATACATGGTTTTTATTTTTATTTTTAGAATAGTCGAGTATAGGCTTTAAGGGATAGATATACTTGGATTGATATAACAAAATATGTCTAGGGCACTGTGAGACATCGATTGTTTATTTTTTTAGGGTTGTAGCCATTATGTCATATCTAACAGGTGCATAATTTGAGCTCACAAGTGCAGGTGTACTCACTGGTCGCACAGCTTATTTGCCAGTATGAATTGTTTTGTAAAGTTGATGAATGTTGAATGCCTTATATTCTTGATAGAGCTCTATTAAGCCCATCATGTCCGAGTGGGAGATGTAGTACTTTAGTTGGTACGTCCATGATGGGGTGCGATTTGAACGCACCATTTCGTCTTGATGTGTTATGATGGAAAGACACTAATGGAGGGATATGAAGGGAGACGTATAAAAGCTTCCCGAACACAATCGTTGGATTGGTTGACAAAAAACATATGCACCGGATTTCTCTCTATTTTCATCAAGGAAGAAGAAGGCATTCCATTTTAGTTTTGCAAGAATAATCGGCATTTACGCCGTGGAAATCGGGTGTTTTTCTTGTGATTGCATCCAAACTAACGTGAGGTAGTGTTGTTCGTGATTTATTCGTAATTCAACATTTGTTCCGGGGCTATTTGTTGTTTGCGCATTGGAATCAGGTAAGTTGTCTTCCGCCGACTTGAATTCCAACAAAATTATTTGAAAACAAGTCAAACTCGGGGGAAGCACATGCAATGTTTCAAGCTTGTCGCAATGAACTAAATCAAGGGTCTGGAGACAGGTTAGCGACTGGATTGATGGTGGTAGGTAGAAACTCAACTATATCCTAGCATTAATATTTTCAGGAATTGTAGATTCCTAGTGCCATTAGGAATGCTTCCTGTAAAAGAACTTAGGAATTTTGGAATGAGAATTTTGTCTTTCGGTACCACAGAAATGTAACATATATACAAGAAGATACAGCTATCAAACAATCTCCTAATTAGGCTAAACTACCAAAAATACAAGGACAACGCAATAAATGAATAAAAAGATATGCACACAAAACTTCCTAAGTAAAACGGCATAAATAAAAGTATATCACAGTTGCCTTTCTTCCAATACATTTGTCTTTCCAATACCCCCCTTCAAGTTGGAGCATGGAGATCTCGAATGCCCAACTTGCGAAGAAGAAAGTTAAATCGATCCTTTCCCAACGCCTTTGTGAAGATATTAGCTAGCTGCATTGAACTACATACATAATCTATTTGAATGTTACCATTAAGTATCTCATTACGAATAAAATGACAATCCACTTCAATATGCTTAGTACGCTCATGATAAACAGGATTGGTAGCTATATGTAAAGCTGCCCGACTGTTGCAATACAGGTGCATAGGTTGAGAATGTGCAACACCAAGAGAATCCAATAATCCTTTCAACCACTTAAGTTCACAAACCGTAGTACTCATAGACCTGTATTCAACTTCAGCAAATGAGCGAGACACTATATGTTGCTTCTTAGTCTTTCATGAGATAGGCAATTCTCCCAAAAGAACAAAGTAACTAGTCAAAGATCATCTCGTCAAAGGACAACTAGCCCAATAAGAATCGCAATAAGCAGACAATTTGAGGTCACAATTGGCATGTAACATAATACCCTGACCTGGATTTCCTTTCAAATAACGCAGATCCAATGAGCTTTCTTTGACTGCTGCATGAACTGTGCAAGAATATGTACACAATAAGACAATTTAGGTCGAGTTGTTGTTAGATAAATAAGCCGACCCACTATGCGCCTATACTGAGTAGGGTTGTCTACATCATCACTCTCAGTAATGGCCAGCTTGTGATTTTGTTCAAGAGGAGTATTAGCCGGCTTGGAACCCAGCAATCCGACCTTAGAAATCATATCCAACGCATACTTACATTGACATAAGAAAATACCATCTGAGTTTCTCGCCACTTCAATCCCCAAGAAAAATTTCAGCTTCCCCAAGTCTTTCATATGAAAACAACGACTTAAATAGTTCTTGAACTTTTGCACAGTGGAAATATCATTACCGAATATAATGAGATCATCAACATAAATAAGCACATTCAATTGAGCAGCCCCAACTTGAAAAGTGAACAAGGAGTAATCTGAATATGACTGCTGAAATCCATAAGCTTTCAAAGATGTAGCCAATTTCGCAAACCAACATCTGGGTGCTTGCCGCAAACCGTATAGAGATTTTCGAAGTCTACATACCTTCCCTAATGATTGAGAGGCAAATCCAGGCGGCATCTTCATGTAAACCTTTTCCTCTAAATCGCCATGTAAGAAAGCCTTTTGAACATCCTCTGATGAAGTTCCCAATTCTTTGCAACCGCAACGGCAAGAAAGGTGCGTACAATGCACATTTTGGCCGTAGGAGCAAAAGTCTCTTGATAATCTATGCCTTCAACTTGTTTATTTCCTAGTATCACCAACCGCGCTTTGTATCGTTCAATGCTTCCATCAGAATTTTACTTAATTTTATACACCCACTTGCTCCCAATTACTTTCTTCCTAGGCGGCGAATTTTCGACTGTCCGTGTGCCATTATCTTCTAAAGCTTGTATTTCTTTAGTCATGGCCTCTCTCCACCGTTCATCTTTAATTGCTTCCACATAAGAGGTTGGTTCATGTCCTGTAGTAATTGCTGCCAAGAAACACTAGTGTTGTGCAGAAATTTTTTCATAACTCACATAATGTGCTATAGAATAAGGCGTGTGGCACCCCCGAAACACCTTAGGTCGCCACAAGTACCTATCACTCCACTAGTTACATCTTTTAGCAGAAGCATCGTAGTTTATAGGCATTTAAAAAGAAAACAATCCCAGCGCAACTTATTAGCGGAAGCGTAATTGAGTCTCACCATCTCTCCCTCCAACAACCATAATGCAATGCACACCAACTACGCATCATATGAAAAGATAAGGCCGAACCACTTTTTATTTACATATATTCATGATGGGTTTCTCAGGTCGGTACATCAAAAAGAAAGGCCAAGACTCTTAACTATACTTGGCCACAACTCAGAAAGGTATCTCGACCCCTATATCGATCGTGTGTCATCCCCCATCTACAAGTGTCGGTTACTTTCAAAAAACGTCAGCTCTCTACCCCTCACGCGGCCATCACATTCATCCTGGTGTGTCTGGCGGTGGTGGCAGCAACATCCCCCGAATCACTCCATCTCGGCGGATGTGAACCGACAGAAACTCTTGTATAACCGGGCCCCCAGCCAAGCCCACATCGTACATGATTAGCACGCGAACTCGCACATACGTCAACCTAGGGATGGTAATGCAATCTATCTCTGAACACTCTACCTCCACATCATATGGGAGGCCATAGAAGGAACCCTGCGTGACAGTAGGGAGCGGCATCTTTCTAATCTGAAATGTTAGTCCTCGAATGATGAGTACAACCACTCAGTAGGTAAAAGATCCAATAAACCACTCAATGCATCACACAATACAATCACACATCATAGCATAGTACATGTCATTCATGCATTCAAGCATAACTTACCTTGAAGCCATGCATATGTCATCATACCATATGTACATACATCCTCATGTACTCATCACCATCATGTCATACATATACCATCATGCCATAGGTGCAGATACATCCATGCACTCATCATTATTATATCATACATGTACCATCATGCCATAGGTGCACACATAACCATGCACTCACCATCATTATATCATAGCCATGTACCATCATGCCATAGGTGCACACACAACCATGCACTCACCATCATCATATCATAGCCATGCATATGCAATCATACCATATGTACATGATTCAATTTCCACTTTTTATCTTTCAATTTGATCACCACATCTCTCTTTCATCGGGATCAGTAATTGCATCCCACATTATCACTCGCACCCCAACCTGGCATCGCAAGAAAACCTCCGACCCACACCACTGGGCATCTGGCACCCCCACATTCCGGGCATCTCACATCTCAACTGGTATCACAAGGCATCCCCACAGGCACAAACCTCCGAGGCTTCCAGCACCCAACCATTCTGAGTATCTCGAAACTCCCGAGAACATCCGGGCATGTATCTCAATACAACTGGGCATCCGGCACCCCCCATCCCGGGCATCCTGACACTCCCAGGGCATTATCAACCACCTCCAACAGTTTCCTCATTCATCATAATTCATATTCACCAATTTATGTCTCACAATCAACATGGCATATGATGTAATGGCAACAAAGTCAAATTTAGTATTTGATTCTATATGCAATGCCAAATATCATCACATGCTCTGCAAGATTCAATCACCTCTATCAATACAATTCATGGGGCTCATCCAAAGCAGAAAAATCATAAATTCCAGCATTTGAAATTCGCACAATCTAGTTTGCACAGTTTTAGAAAATATTTCCATTAAATACCCAAATAGTCTTAAAAAATTATGAAATTTGAATATGTGGTAGTCAATACCCTAAAGTAGATTTTTTCATGAAGACATTGAAATCAGATTCGTCCTAGATAATTAATTATGGACGGTTGAAGCCCCTGTTCATAGCATCTAACATTCCAGGTTTAGCTGTCTCTGAAAATCACGATTTCACCTACTTATCTTCCTTCTTTTCCTCTGAATTTTTAATATATTTTGCCTCAAGAGGCCTGCTACAACTTTCATTAAGGGATCAAGATGAGATTTCAAAGGAAAGTGACTTTATAATCCACGAAGTCACTGGAGTTCAGTACAACATTTCCAGATCTAACATCTTTAAAAGAAAATCGTTTCACTAGGCTATACTTGTGAGTTTTACCTCAAATTTGAGTATGTTAGTCTTCAAGATATTCTCTACAACTTTTGTGAAGAAGTCGAAGTGAAATTTCCAATAAAAGTTACATGCAACACACAAAATCACAAAGAGGTCAACAAAACAGCTTCAAATCTAACATCTCCGTAGAGGGAAGGTTGAACCCCTCAAAACTCAACCATTTTGTCTCAAATTTTAGTATTTTATACTTTAAGATGTTATCTACAACTTTTGTGAGGAAGTCGAAATCAAAATCCGACTCAAACATCGCATGCAAGCCACTACAACATTCTGGGTCAGGCTGTTTACTCAAGAACAGTTTACTATCTCAGAACAACACCTTTAAAACTTCGGTTTTTCACACCCTAGCCATCCGAAATTCATCACCATGCATTAGCACATTCTAGACACGACATACAAGAGCAGATCAAAGGATCTAACTTGCCTCCAAACCGAGCTACGGCGAGCACAACGGCAGCAAACGACGGACGCACGGGCAGCTGCGAGCGACGGACGAGCAAGCGAACTTCTTCCTCGCGCGGCCTTCTCCTCCTCTCTCTCTCTCTCTCTCTCTCTCTCTCTTCGGACGACACACCTCCTCCCTAAACCGACATCATCATCCCCTAATTTCTCCCCCTCCCATCATTAGCCATCATTACTAATTGCATGGCATACACTTGGCAACTAGGAGGGAACACGTGGCCTTCTTCATGCAAGATGGGCCTCCATCTTGGCTGGGCTTGGGCTAGCCATGGGCTGACGGCAGCTCCTCCTTCTTGGGGCTTTGTGGGCTGGCCAGCTTGGCCCATCTTAGGCCCACACTCTTGGGCCTAAGACCTAAGCTTAATTAAATTCAATTTAACCCCTTTTTAAAACTAATTAAATCTCTATTTAATTAAAGCACTAAATTGCAAATTAAGATAACTATATACTTGAAATTATAAATCCATAAGTTCCCATTTATCATACATATGGCCAAAGATAAAACTTCCTTTCCAAAATTCATCCATTAAAGACTTGGCCATATATCTCATTGCAAATCATGGACTAGAAGGCTACAAATTACAATATCGGTAGTTCCATTGCCTATCCATGGCTCATGGCATATTTAGGGATTTCTATGAAATTCTAGGATGCCACAAGGCGTACCTGAGGAATCTGATTGGGCAGATAAGCATGTCGAGGGGCTTATTCTGATGGCGTTTGTCACATAACCTTTCAAACAAATAGACGGTTGCTTGACCCTTTGTCCCCTACCTAGCTGCTCTTCGACAACTTCACTTCTTTCCATGTCCTCATTGTTTGTATGTATCAATTCCTCCGTTTCATGATTCACCTCATTTTCTCTATCTACACTTTCAGCGTGCTCCTCTCTCAAGTCACTTTCTAAATCATCAACTTCATCACCCAACTCCATAACTCTATTTTTAATGAGTCCATCACTTACAGTTTTCTCATTAGCATATGGAAATTCTGTTTCAACAAACACTACATCTCTTGATACAAAGTATTCACCAGCTTCTAAATCATACAATGTCCACCCCTTCTTTCCCAACGAATAACCAACAAAAACACAACAATGACTTCTACTAGCAACTTTATCGTTATCCCGATTTTGATTATGCGCATTGCAAAAACAACCAAAAATCTAAATATGTTTGTAAGAAGGAGGTTGGCCAAAAATAATCTCATATGGGGTTTTACGATTCAATAATATAGATGGAGTCCTATTTATCAAATACCCAACTGCGAGTACACATTCTCCCCAAAATTCTATGGGTAAATTTGCTTGGAAACGCAAAGCTCTTGCAACATTAAGGATATGGCAATGCTTTCTTTCCACTCAGCCATTTTGTTGAGGTGTTCCAACACAAGAAGTCTGATGCAAAATCCCATGTTCATCAAAATATTCTTTCAAACACAAAAATTCACTTCCGTTATCACTTCTAATGATTTTCACATTTTTCTCGAATTGGCATCTAACCATCGCAATAAACTTCCTAAGAACACAAGCCACTTCCTTTTTTCCATTCAACAAATATATCCACACAGCACGAGAGTAATCATCAACAATTGTCAAGAAATAAATTGCTCCACATGAAGCTAGAACTCTATAAGGTCCCCACAAATCACAATTTATCAATTCAAAACAATCTTTACCTTCATTGTCACTAGAAAAAAAGATCCCTCTTGTTTGTTTTGCTCTAAAACAAACCTCACAAGTTTTATAGGTTTTCCTAACCATTTTGCCAGCTTCTGGAATTAACTCCACCACCTTAGAAGAAGGATGACCCATTCTTTTATGCCAAAGCTCAAAGGATTCCATATCAGCCACCATGCAAGCATGTACTGAAGTCACTCCCTTGAGAAAGTAAAGCCCCTCGCGTTGCTCACCCACTCCAATCAGGTTCCTTGAATTTAGGTCATGTATAGTACATATTTTGTTAGTGAGTTGAATAACCAAATTTGAATCATTAAGAAGTTGTGATACAGAAATCAGATTGCATTTCAAATTTGGCACAAAGAGAACTCGTCGCAATTTCAAGTCTCCTCCAAGCAACACAGTTCCTTCTTTCATTGCCATGGTCTTTTCTCCATCAGGTAACTCGACTGAGCATGGCGCAATATCACGCAATTCTCTCAAAAACACCAACGTTCCTATCATATGGTGGGAAGCTCCCATGTCAATAATCCAAGGAAAAATACTATGTTTACCAATCAGCCTCTCATGTCCACCATTCTAATGAGAACTTAATATTCCCAATAAAATTTCCCACTACTCATCATTCAATCCACTAAGACCCTTTCGATCTGAATCCATCACAACTCCTCGCCCACCATCAACTCCAGTTGTCTGTGAGACATTGGCACGAGCACCTCCTCCATTGTTACATCCACCTTTATTATTAAGCTTTTGACCACTACCTTGTCCAGCAAAAGTTCCACGTGGTCTATTACCCCACCATTCTGGATATCCTATTAGCTGGAAACAATTTTCAGCATCATGTCCCTCTCGGTTGCAATTAAAACAAAATGAGATTTTATCTTCCCCCCCCCCTGCCCCCGCTTGAATTTTGACCACCTGCCCTGATTGCAAAACTCATGGGATTGCCTCTTTCATCCTCGGTTCGTGTCATAGTTTGCACTCGCTCTTGCTGAACAACCATAGCATAGACACGATTCATATTAGGCAAAGGTTCAGTGCTCAAAATATTAGCGCGCACTGTTCCATATCCTTCTTCATCTAAGCCCATCAAAAACTGATGAACTCTCTCTTCTTCATGCTTTCTTTCCAATTCAATGGTAAAATTGCATCTGCAACCTGTACAAACACACACTGGTATTTGATCATAGTTATTTATTTCATCCCACAAGATTTTGAGTTTACCGAAATAGGACACGATGGGTTGACCATTCTGCCTACAATTGGCCAAATCCGATCTCAGTTGCTGCATCTGTAAACCATTCCCAATTGAGAATCTCTTTTTGATATCCTCTCACAGATCTTTTGCATTCTCCATGTGAGAGATAGTCAAGCGAAGTGTCGGTTCAATGGTATTAAACAGCCAAGAAACCAACATGGAATTAATCGTCCACCAATCTTCAAGTTCCGGCGAATCATCTGCTAGTTGCTTGACAGATCCATCAATAAAACTATATTTCTTCTTGGCTCGTAATGCAGTTCGCATAGCTCGCGCCCATTCTTCATAATTCTTGCCCTTCAACTGAACTTGGGTAATCAGGTTACCCTGGTTGTCATTCAAATTCAGTGTGTAAGGGCTAGAGGTTTTCTTGTCCGTTCCAGAACTCTCCTCACTTTTTTTCCATCAGCCATGGCTCTGATACCATATAAAAGAACTGAGGAATTTTGGAATGAGAATTCTGTCTTTCATTACAACAGAAACGTAACATATATACAAGAAAATACAGCTATCAAACAATCTCCTAATTAGGCTAAAATACCAAAAATACAAGGACAATGCAATAAATGAATAAAAAGATATGCACACCAAACTTCCTAAGTAAAACGGCCTAAATAAAAGCATATCACAGCTGCCTTTCTTCCAATATATTTGTCTTTCCAATACTTCCCTTCAAAATTCTGCAATGAGAGGCATGGATCTCTTCTAGCTTCATTAGCTCGCCAATGGCACTAGGACACTCGCTCACATGACAACGCTCCATCTTAAGAACTCTCAGTAGCTGCAGGTTTTTCATGGAGTTGGGCAGTTCCAAAATAAGTGTCCCTGATACGTCCAACTCCACCAACGAGCATCCTAATTTGCCGATAGATTCTGGAAGTTTCTGTATCCACCGGCAGTCCCTCAACGACAAGCGTTGAAGTTTCACCTAACTTCCAATTGAATTGGGGAGTTCGAGGATCTTCACATTGTCCAGCAAGAGCATTGAAAGAGCATCTGTAAAGCAAATGGATTGGGCAGGTAACTTAGTGAGTAGCAATTCGAGGCACTAAGAGTTTTGAGTTTTGTCATATGAACAATCGATTGGGGGATTTCTTGTATAGAAGTGCCATCTATGAGAAGTTCTTCCAGCTTTTCCATGGCACCCATTTCCGGTGGCAACACACTAAGATTGCTGCAGGATTTCAAATTCAAGGAAACCAAGGATCTTGGATGGCAAATTGAAGGGTCTATCTCGACCAACTGAGAATAGCCTTCTAGAATCAACATCTCCAACTGTGAGTAATGGGAGAAGTCGGGAGTTATCTGCATTTCATTGCACTCTGTGAGGTTCAAAACTTTCAATCGTGGCATCTGCATCCAAAATAGAATATATTTCAGATAAAATAAATTCCTGGTGATGAGTTGAACGAAATGAAGTATGTTCCATCTCACCTTGATTTTATGCCAACCATCCCACTTGTGAGTATTGCAAAGGACCGTTGGTGCTTGCAGGCGAGTATCTCAGTCAAGGCGCGTAAGATGGCGACTTGTGGACGTGCGTCCAGTGTGGTTGGCGAAAAAACTTCACAAGCTGCCTCAATGGAGGAGCGGTTAATCATGGGTTGGTGTTTGTTTTTCGAAATAGGTGGCGGAAGGTGTCCAAATCACCACTGAACAGTAGCGAGCTCCCCAAGTTTGAGACCCGGCAGCGCGTTTGGTTGCAGTGGTCGTCCGTCGGCGACAAAATTTCAGGATTTGTCTCATTTAAGGGCGGCAGTCTAATGATGGTGCCGTTTTTTTCAAAATGAGCAGCGGAAGCATGCCAATTAATAACAACTAAAGGCCTTGGTCTTTGCGAAGAATTAGGAGAGACAAAGCCAGTTGCGACTGGTATAGTGGCAGCCATCACGTAATAGACTCAATGGATGCTTTTAAGATAATAATAGCTCTAATACAAAGTTGAAATTTGTAATTTCGGCTAAACGAGAAGAAAGTATGGTGTATTCACATTAGAAAATGAAGACTACAAGCATTCCCTTATATACAGGGTGAGAAGGCAATTAAGTTATATAATACTTAATGTAAATTACAATTAACCTAATCTCAATATATATAAGTCTAGCATCTCTTTTCTTTCCGTCTTTTCTTTTTTAACTTGAGTACGGGGGGAAGTTGGAGTAACTCCTCCAAGATAGAGAAAAACAGCTCACTCTTGATTTTAGGGGACCAGGCCACATTAAGTGCCGTTGACTTGTAGTTAGTTCCAGTCATTTACTGTTTAAAGTTTGATTGTTCTTTTCTTTTGTCAAAAAAGTTTGACTGATTTAGGAGTGAAAAGAGATGATCCATTTTTTCAGTAACGAAGTTTTTTAGCTTATTATCATCCCGGAGGTTGGATTAGTAATATAAGCTTACTCTTAAGTGACATGGAGTCCCACTAGTCATGAGTATGTCGCCCCTCGATGATCATCATCATGATGTTTTGGTTGGTTCCTTTGCAATGTAAATTTGATCATACCGTGGCATAGGATTACCACAACTCTAGTCCTACTAGCACAATGGCGTAATAGTAGTGATAAACTCTTTCAGATGCAACACAAATATTTTATGGTGAATGTGGAACTCCAACGATAATGTTTAGAGGTCAGTGTTGACGCCTGAAATTTTTGTCGATAATTTAGGTAATCTTTATGTGAAAATAATAAAAGACGTATCTAATAAAACACAAATAAATAAATAAATAAATGATAAGAGGGGCTTAATTGGGTCTTAGTCTAGTTTGTGCAGCCCGCAAAAGTTATCCATAGACCATTCGCGGCCCAAATCCACCAATGTAAAAAGAACGCATCACATAAATAAACTTAGCTGTGTCAACAAGATTCTGTTTCCTTTGTGAAAATAAGAAAGATAACAATTGAATAATTATTTATGATCAATGTATTTTTTTTTCACTATCAATAATAATTATGCATCCACATTTTTATGACCGATGTATTTTTTTTTTTCATTCATTCATCTTTACATAATACAAATAATTGATTTAAAATTATTTATTTTTCACAAAATAAATTAAAATTAATGCCCGATGTGTGGCCCAAGTAAGAAAGCACAGGCCTCTCTCTCTCTTTTCACCCCCGTGTCGCCGATCACCGAAGTCGAAAGAGATGTCACAGCCGAAAGCTAAAAAACACAGAATCGATAGATTCTTTTGGGCGCTTCTTCTACGCGGACGCCGATCTCCTGCGACGCTGCCGCCGCCGAGACGTTGCCGTTTGCGGCCAAAGACAGGCTCCGAGAGATGTACATCATTGCTTCGTTTATTGAGCTGAATCCGAGGTTTGTGATTTAAGGTTTCGAGTGAGCGTAGAAATGGTGATGTTGGATCTGTTGCTAGGAGTTCAAATGCGTTCCGATGTCATTGCAATTGTCTGGATCGGAATTGACGCTTTGATTATGACTCCGTGTTCTGTTTTTGAACTGATCGCCAGCGTTCGTTAAAATGCCCAAATGGAAATCGGAATACAATTTCGAGAAGCATTCTTATGCTTTAGTGTTTGGAATGATTGTTGTGTAATATAACCTGTTCGACTCATTAACAGCGTCTCTGTTTCCAGTGATTTAGACTATGGCCCAGATGTCCACATGCCATGGCTACCTGATTTGTTGTTCAAATCCATCCATGTATGTTGTCTCTGATCCTGATATTTTGCCATGCATATAGATTCATTTAATCAATTATCTAGATAAGCAAAGCATGTCGACTTACACCACAAGTAACGTATACTCCAAGAGGCCATGAATTCGTTTAGGCATCTGACTAGTTATGGTCGCCTAATTTAGATTATGCTTGCTGGTTGTGTATTCTCTTGCTCGGCTGATTGGTATTGTAGTCTTAATTTGGTATTACTTTAACGATGCTTGATAATTTTGCACTCTTGAATTCAAATGCAATCGTGAATTTCCTTGAGCTGTCCCATAGGCTAATTGAGGATCTCTTAATTGCACTGATTGCTATTCGTCATAGTGGCTAGGGAAGCTTTCGTATTGATATGATAGGATAGCGAATTTCTCAAGCGGCAGATGCGCCTATTATCTTGCATTATAATGTGATTTTGTTTTGAGATAATATGAAGTAGAACCATTTGTTGTGCAAAATACATGAACTGGTGAATTCTGACCAGGGTAAAGAGGAGAGGTCTTACTCTTGAATCTATTGATAGTCTGGAAGGTCTTACCTTAGACAGATTAGCTCTTTGCCATGAACTAACATTAAGAAGAATGAATAAAGAATCATGATGTACGAACAGATTACGCCCTTTTGGATACCTAATCTTGCACTGCAGTTTCCCGCTTTGTTTGGAGGGCGATCAGTGGGATCAAGTTTTCTTTGTCTCTTAAACCTCAGAGCTATACTTTTTACTATTTTGTTGAATCCGAGGTCTTAATGCCATGAAGTATAGCAGTTACCACTCTTTTGAATTTCATTCAAGCCCAGCGGACCACTTTAGAAAAAAGCTGGTCTTCTTATGCTGAGTATATTAGCCAGCATTAATCTGAGAGAAGCCTGTTTGAAATTGAGGGAATATTACCATAAAAACAGAGAGCAGTGAGGTGTTTGGTGAATGCTTGTGCATATATGCGTGTAAACGAGTGAAGAGTAACGAAGTGAATATTTTTGAGCTATTCAACCAAAACAAGAAAAGTATTTTTGAGCTAAATCTTCATTGCGCCGTGTTGACATCTTCTCCCTTGCTATTTATGCTTTGAGATTGTAAAAAATATCAGTTCTCCTTTCATTGATGGAAAATTGGTCGTTCATCTTCAAAAGGTACAAAAAAAAAAAAAAAAAAGATATAAAATAAATCGATGGTGAGAAATTACTAGTTTCGATTAGGGAATTGAGTCTTAAGAATAGCTTTAGTTCAATTTCATTTAGTTCATATTCATTTAGTATAGGAAGTTAGTTTTAGGGTAAAATGAATTTTAGTTAGCTTTCTTTACATGAAATACGTAACGAAGAAACTTAAAAAATTGAAATATAGAAAATGTCAAAAAATTAATGAAAAAATAAAAAGATAAAAAAATCTTTAGAATTTATGTTAGGTTTATCTTTAAGGAGTAGTTCATTTAGCCTTTAGCTTCATTAGTGAGAGTTTAAATAGGTAATTTCTCGTAGCCATACTTAGACATCATTTTGATTTATGGGATTAGCTCAAAGGGTTGTTAGACAACGAGGCCACATAGGTTTTTTGCCTGGCTGTTATCGGGTTACTTACTATCTTCAATGAATTGATTGTAATTCTTTTATATTGTTTTTCTATGTTGTGATTTGCTTGTTTTTATTGAATAGTTAGATTACATTTAGGACCATAAATAAACACAAAACCATCGCATGGAGACTTAGCATACAAAAATTGTAATTATTTATGATCCTAAAACTTGTTAAGTTGGTGCAATCAAATACTTCCGTGAATTTTGTCTAATTTGACTATAAAAAAATGCTGACGTGATTTTTTTTTTTAATCTCCCACATGGCATCTTATAGCGGCAAGATTGACTAAAGTACTCAAATGATGTCATTCTAGTTAAAATCTTTATTATTTTACACATGATCTTAATCAAATTAGATTAAAAAAGTCCAGAAGTTTTTCAAACCAAGTAAAAAAGCAAAAAGAGAAAAAGAGAAAAGTTTACAGACACGAGAGCCAGGCTCTTTGCCTCTGGGCCACCATCCCACTGCCACAAAGGATCGGCGGGGCGTCAGCAATGATCGGCGAGGGCTGCCAGAAACCCTTGTCGGCCCCCTGTCAACCATTGCCGATGCGCCCCGGCCTTTCCAGCATGGGCGACAGTCCACAGACGGAGAATCTGGCCTCTTCCACCGGTTGTTTTTATTTTTCCCTTTTTTGTTTTTATTTATTTATTTTTTACTTTTACCCTTTTTTTGTTTAGTTTGTCTTTTTTTTTTTTTTGGTGCTGTTTAGTTTGTCTTTTTGTTTTTGGAAAAGTTAAGATTTTGTGTAAAAAGAATTAGGATTTATACCTAAACGAAGTCTTTTTTTAGTACTTTAGTTAATCGTAATGACAGAACGCCTTTTTTAGTACTTTAGTTAATCGTAATGACAGAACGCCATGTAGGAGGAAATTTAAAAAAAAAAAATCATCATTTCTCATTAACCAAATTGGATGGAGTTAATGGAAGATTTAATTGCACTAATTTGACAAGTTTTAGGATTTGATTATACTTTTTGAAAGTTTAAACTCAATTGCAATTTTCTAATAAATTTTACTACTTGTAGTGCATTTTTCCCATCATTGTTCTTTTTAGTCTTGCCATTTGCACTTGTTAGACCAATATTCAAATAAAGATCTCTTCAAAAGGAGAAAAATGTCGCGTAGAGAGAAAATGGCTGGGACCTAGAAAAAGCTTTCAGGAAAATAGAAGAGGAGACTACTCGTGAGTGCATGAAGACTTTTGCAGATGGTTCTCTCGCTACACACGATGAGTCATCGCTACTACACCTAAGGGTAGGCAAGTGCATCTTTCATGTGGGGTTCGTAAACTCCTCTTTGCTTTTTCCTTTTGTTGGGTTTTCGCTTCATGAGAGGTAGATCGTGGAAGCAGGATGTTTGATAGCAATGGGCTTTGGCCACAATCACTTGCCAACGAAGATTGGAAGGTGAAGCTCTCTGAGGATAAGTCTTAAAATCTCAACCGTCTGTCAATTTCAATTGTAATATTCCTGTCGTGGGAAGTAGGGAGAATCTGCCTCAGTTGAGGACCGTTGGTCTCCAGCTCAGGATTACCTATAAACTCATCTTTCCTGGATCACAATAGGGTGCTCACCCATTCATTCCAATGTTTTCAGGTTCTTCAGCTAGCTAGCAGCTAGTAGGACGAGAGCGATGTCGATAGGAATTTGGTAATTGGATTTTGGATACTGTTGGGTATGAATTGTGTGTGTCTGAAAATATACGTTGGGTTTATTTGAGTTTGGAGATGTGTATACATCATCTTTGATATAATTTTAGAAACTTTGATCTTGTGACCAACGCCCTGTTGATCAAACATATGGATGTATATATATTTTGATGGTAGGTTTAAGTTGGTTTTGTTTTAGGCTGTCTTTCAGATAAGAAGATGGCTGTGTGATCCCACTATTTTTTATTTATTTTTTTTTAAGTTGGGGTGTGATATTGGCTATGGTGACGATGGTTACTGAGGACGGCGTGACGGCTATGAGATTTGTGAAATATGTGGGCATCGCGACCTACCCGGGAGGGAACAAGTTTAGGGGTATTGCCTAAAGGACAGGCCTAAGACCCATGATTAAGCGCGGGCTTTTCCAAGCTCATACCTCGCGTGACGTTGGGGGGTATTTTTAAGAATTTTGTAAAAATGAGTCGCCACTAACCTATTCGGGTCGGCTAGAAATCATGTGAGGTATGAGAGTGTACCTCACTTTCTACGCAACCAGAGAATCTAAGGTCGGGGATTTGATTACACTAATTGATAAATTAGTGCAATTTCGGTACTTAATCTTGTTCATTTTAAAAGAAATGATTTTTGTCAGGCAGTTTGAATTGATTTTATACCTATCCACTAACATGTGAAGTGATCATGCGCGTGCGCAATCATCAAAATAACAATCAGCAACTAAAGTAAACATTAAATGAATTGCAAGAGAAATAAACACCTAGCATTAAGAGATAAATAAATGACAATCCTAATTAGACCAAGGGGGAACCATAATCATCGCGTCGTAAGCGTGCAATCAAGGGCAATTGTATCCGAGGATAATTAGAACCCTAAGGTGAAGCCGTGCGGGCTTGTTCAATTTTAAGCACAATCTTAAGCCGATGATTTCCCCACACCTTTTAAGAGAAAATTGTCCAAGAATTATTTTAAAGCTTTTAGGGAACTCTAAAACAAACTTGGAATTTTTGGGATTTTTGAAATTTTTTTTTGATATTTTTAATATTATTTATTATTTCCTGAATTTTTTGAATTTTTTTTTAATATATGAAAAACAATTCGGACCAGGTCAAAAGACCCAGCCTTGCTAAACCGGCCCGGACCCCATTGGTCCTGGTCGTTTTTATAAAAAAAAAAACAGGCCGGCCCCAAGGCCTACTCGAAATAAACAAAAATAAGGCCCACGAAAATCCTTTCATAGAAACAGCCCATTCACAATTTTTGCTCTCAGGCCAACTTTTCATTTCAGCTCCTAACCTCACCAGCCCACTAACCAAACTAAAATCACAGCCCATTTTCTATTTCTATATTTTTTTTGCTTTTTCTTTTTTATTCTTTTTTATCCTTTTTTTGCGTTTCTCTTTTTCTTCATTTTCTTTTAATCTTTCTTTAATTTCTGGTCTTCTTCTTCTGGTCTTCATGTAGCCCCCCACGACGTCTTCATGCAGCCCCTTCCGTCCGACGATTTCCTCCACTGAACCAGCGCCAACGAACGTCATCTCCAGCGAAATTTCACCAGTGCTTGGACCCCCATCGCCCGTTGGTCATACCGCTCGACCGGCGGCGACCGCCGCCGGCCACCTTTTCCGACGACCAATAATCCGTTCACCGGAACAAAGAAAACCCTCACTCTCCCGACAACGCAGGATTATTTCGCGAAGACCACGCCAAAACACAGTGACCACGCGAACAAAAGACATGATTCAGCAGCTACGTAAGCAAGCACGGATCGATTCTAAGCTAAAACACGAACTGACTTTTCGGATCTCTCTGAGGCATTTTGTCGAACAGTTGGGGTGCACTACCAAATTTAAAGGTTTCCGGCTCAACCGAGCCTCGAACGTGCATTGGGGGTCTCGAACACAACATACAAGGAACATGGGAACGAAACGCAAGAGCGATGAGGGCCGGAGCTTGCGCGAGCCGGACGGCCGCGAGCTCCGGCCCGGTGCGCCTGAAATGGAGCAAGGAGGGAGCCGAACCTACCTGGTCAGCTCGAGGACGTCACCGGGAAGGTCTTCGGACAAGCCCGTGCGTGACTAAGCCGCTCTCGGTTGCTCGTATCGCTCTCTCAGTTCGCCGGCTCTCTCCGCCAGATTCGAGCTTCTCACTCTCGGCCTTTCTCTCGGACTTCTCCTTTCCCCTCTGCTTTCTCTCCCCTTTTTGTTCCCTTTTTCTTCTGCAGGTCCTCGCGCGACAACCCATTCCGTGCCAGCTGCCGGTCGGGCTGCTCCCGACCCGCGGATCACGCTGGCCGCCTGCCACCCCGATCCCCCTGCTCCTCTATCGCTGCTCCTCTGTCGCTGTGCTGCTGCTCCTCTGTTCTCTGCAGGTCGTCGCGCAAGGGAGGAAGACAGCTGGGCGTGGGCTGGAGGAGAAAGAAGCTGGGCCGGGCCCAGCGCGAGGGAAAAAGAAAAGGAAGGGGCGGGTCGGGTCGGGCCAAGGCCAGATCCGGCCCGACCCGACAGTTTTTTAAAATTAATTTTTAATTAATTAATTATTATTTTTTGTGACTAATTTCTAACCTTTAATGCTATTAAGTATTAAGTAAAATGACAAAATTTAGATGTCAATAGTGAGGTTGTGATAGAGACAATGAAGTTGGTAATTGTTGTCGTCAAGATTGTCTTAGGAATTGCCAAAGGTGCGATAAATTTGATGAATTTCACTGAGGTACAAGTTCTTAGTTTTGATGGATATTTAACTATCAGGGAAGTAATTGGTTGGCTTGGAAACCGAATAATTTTTCTTTTTTTTTCTGAGGATATCCCAGAAATAGAAGGGCAGAGCTTTCTTATGGTGGGATAAATTGAAGGAGCAATGTTTCGGAGAAGGAAAATCACCCGCGACTTGCTAGAAGATGCGTAGGTTGTTGTAATGTTGATGTTTGCCTAGGAATAACGAGGAATATTTGTTCGTTCGGCAAGATCAAAGGTATGTACAGCGGCAAAAGAGCATTGGTGATTATACGAGGCTCGTTTTATAGAATCAATGTTGATGTTTGCCTAGGAATAACGAGGAATATTTGTTCGTTCGGCAAGATCAAAGGTATGTACAGCGGGAAAAGAGCATTGGTGATTATATGAGGCTCATTTTACAGAATTTCCAAGACCATGCATATCTATGCTTGTTTCAGATGGTCTTGAAGGCAACCCCTCAAAGGCCGATGGTCGTGATTTACGAGCCTCAACACCAAGATATTGGGATCTTCGAATTTTCATTTGGAATGGTAGGTGATTTTGAACTCGAACATTTGTATCAAGTTAGTGATGATTTTTGCTATAGCAGACAGATTGAAACTGATGCAAATCATGAAATCAGGTTTTTCGTGATAATATGGAAGTTGTTGAAGGAGGAAAGCTAGGATTTCCTATAGGAAGTTGATTTTTTGTAATGCCTGAAATGGAGGGAACCTAATAATATTGGTAAAAATCTTTTTATCAAACCAAGAGCTTTTGATTGATTTCGTAGATGCAATTCGGAGAGATCTGCATAATGATCACATAAACCTGATTTTAAAGGCTGAAGACGGTAAAATGAGTGAACACAAGTTAAAACTTGTAAATACGTATAGAGCATTATAGAGAAAACTCTCAACTTTCTATTAATTCAAAGGAGAAGCTCATTACAAAAAAAATAATACCAACATAAATATTCTAAATTTCCTAATGATTCACTAAGTAAAAATAATTGGAAAGCTATTAAAAGAAGTACATAAAATCTCTTAACAGATTATCTAGAATCTAATTACCCATATCATAAAAAACATCAACCGAATGGGGCAACTCGGCTACTCCCTGAAGATTGTCACATCTAGGGATGTGGAGTTCCCGCAGACGAGAAAGGCAGGATATACTTTGAGGTAGGCCAGAAATACGAGTGTCGGACAGTTTCAGGATTACCAAGGACGACAATTTACAAATGTTAGAGGGGATTATCCCCTCTAAACTCTGGCACGAGGAGAAATCTACCTCTTCCAGCTTTTGCAAATGCAGAATAGCTTGAGGGAAGTTCTGTATGGAAGTACCCCTCATCCTAAGCACTTTCATAGCTTTCAAATTCTCAAGTGAAGGAGGTAACTCCTGAATCACAGTGTTCGATAAATCCAGGAGTTGCAGTGACCTGAGATTTCCTATTCCATCCGAAAGATTGAATAGCCTCTGGCAGTTGTTCAGAGATAGCGTGTTCAATTTCTCCAATAATCCGATGGACTCCGGGAGGGTACAGATTTCAGTGCCAGATAAATCCAGGAATTGTAGTGAACTGAGTTTCCCTATTCCATCTGGAAGATTCGATAGCCCTTTACAGTTCTTTAGAGACAGTGTCACCAGATTTTTCAGATATCCAATGGACTCCCCAAAGGTAACAATTCCACTGTTGTCTAGAGTGAGATGTTTGAGAGACGGCAAGGGCAGGATCAGATTAGATAGGTCAGTCAGCTCTTTACAATTGCGAGCGGTGAGAGTTTTAAACATCTTCATTTGGTGATTAATCGTCATCATTTGGAATTTCCATGGCCTCTTCGTTTGGAAATTAATCCGTGAAATGGAAGTTCCATCGATCAGCAGCTCTTTCAAGTGTATCATGGAACCCAAATGTGGCAATTCACGAAGGCGACTGCATCCCTTCACATTCAGCGACACCAACTTCGTCAGATTACTAACTGATGGATTGATAACTGCTAAATTAGAGCAACCTTCCAGAATAAGTCTTTTCAGCTCCATTGAACCAGGAAATTTTGGAGTGGCAGTCAATTGGACACAACCAGTGAGTTTCAAAACTTTCAGTTTCCTTGCCTGCTTGATTGACGGGATATAAAATAGTACTTGTTTAGTTCCCGAGAAATTTGTCTTCAAACGAAATAATTCTTTAAGATAGTAAATTCATTCCATACCTTCTTAAGCAGCTCCCAACCTCTCCAGTCTCCGTCAACCTGACTGCCCGACAAATCAAGAATCACCAAGTTTTGCAAATTCAGATTTAGCTCTGATTGAATGTCAAAAATCCTAGGGCTCCCTTGCCAATCAAGCCACCTTAATCGCAAAAAATGATTCCGAAAGTTTCCTCGAATATCAGCTTGATCCAGCTTGAGGAACCTCAAGTTCTGTAAACCATCAAAATGATCACATTCAAAACTGGTATTCCCTTCAGATCTGTCAGCAAACTCGAGCCTGAGGGCTTCAACTTTCTTGGTACCCTGTCAATCAAGCAAAACAAAATAAACTTAAAAAAAAAAAAGGAGCCGTCTCTCAGCATCGCACTTGATGAATAATTGAACGACAAGGATCAATAGCGGTATCAATTGGCATCTAAAGAAGAACAGATGTGGCGCTGTGGCGCAGTGCTCGCAGAAGTTACCTTCCTTTCTTCTAGTACATCCAGTGCCTCTTTGTGGCTCCACAGCCTACTGCGCTGGCAAGGTTCATTCTTGTTTTCACTCTTGACAATTTCCCTGCCAAAGGTCTTCAGCATTCCACGCATGCATAGTTTTTTATCCTCTCCGATTTCTACCAAAGACCTGACAAGAAGAGATATTATTGACATACAAGGACAATACTCACAGTGATCCCACATGTAATGGGGGATTCTCTTGTCCATTCCATTGAAGAAGCATGCTATATCAAGAAATATCTGCCGTGCATTCTTATCTAGGGTGGTATAGCTCTCGAGGAAGGCTTCTTGGACCCCCTTGTCAGGAGCTTCTTTCAACAGATTCCATTTTTCCATCCACACTCTTCTGCTTTTTCCGAACAGATACCCACCTACCTTCTCGAGCGCCAAAGGAAGCCCGTCAGCAGCAGCAACGATATCTGTTGCCAGTTTCTCAAAATCCTCGGGGGGAGAATTCCTATTAAAAGCATGCTTACAGAATAATGTCAGAGCATTATCTTCTTTCATCGATCCAAGGACGTATTTTTCTGCACCATTGACTTTTTGGAGGACATCACTTCTTCGGGATGTCACAATGACCATGCTCCCCGGGGCCAACCAATCAAGCTCTCCGACTAATGCGCTGAGCTGTTCTTGATCCTTCACATCGTCAAGGAGGAGGAGGACCTTCATGATGCCAAACCTGTCCTCAATATGTTTCAGAGCATGGTCAGAACAATCGAACTTTTGGGCAAATCCCTTGTGGAGGTTGGAAATTAGTCTGTTTTGCACAGACTTGATGCCGTGATCACTAATTGCAGCTTGGTTCTTTTCAAGAAAGCTACAGGCATCAAACAGATGGTTAAGTTTATTATAAAGACATTTCGCCAGGACCGTCTTACCAATCCCAGGGATGCCATGTATTAACACCTTTTCACATGTGTCTCCAATTTCAACCGCTTGCCCATCGCAGTAGTCAACCTTCAGCTTTGCCATTATTTCTTGCACAAGAGGATCGACTCCAACTAATTGTTTTGGCACAATTAGATCCCTCGTCTTCAGCTTCTGCTCAACTTCGCGGACAATTTGCTTTATGACATCGCCAAGAGGCCTGCCAAAATGCATATGGAATTAAAAGGACATGGAAGAGGAGGATCGAAAGTGGAAGAAGACCTATTTATGCATGATGCAGCCTTTGTCATCATTATAATAACGAATATATTATTGAATATGATTTGAAACTAGTTAATCTTAAAGCCAAAGTAGGTAAGATACATGAGAAAACGTAATCTCAGAACAGAGCACGTCATGGAAATTACTTTTCTTGATTTTCGTGGAGATGGTATCCCGTCAGGTCTCCGATCTGTTGGAGGGCAGACTTCCAGTGATGCAGCCCACATTGAAGACCGGCTCCCTCGACCAAGAAGATCGGCCTGCATTAAAGCTTTTGATGAATGAAAAATTTTGCTTTGAAGCAAGTATCGTGAACCTTGTAGAGTTCATCCCCTTGAAAACCTAGAAGAGTTTTCACTCCGTCCTTGAAGAGTCGGAGCTTTCGAAATCTGCATCCTTGAAGAGTTGCAGTCATCGATCTAGAAGAATCGGTGTCCCTTTCAACTTCCTTGGAGGCCTAGAAGAGCAACCAACGAAGTTCCTATCTTTTCCTTTTCTGTTCGTTACTTCCAACCCAATTTCGACTATCCTACAGTACTTATTTCGGAAAACCCAAAACACAGAAATTGTAGATCCAGAAGTCTTTGTTCATTTGGCTTTGGAATCAGGTCGATCCGATCTGTATCGACAAAGATACGACTGTTCTCCTGAGCTTGCGCAGTGCTGAAATTACTGTTCGTCCCGTTTCTTGTGCGCGAGTCACTCTCCCGATCCTATTGTTTGAGAAAGCCTCCCCTAGGCTTGCATCATTTGGTATCAGAGCTTTGGAGGAGAGGACAATGCCTCCAAGACAAGCAAGGCGTCGTGGCGGCAGAACCGTTCCCCTCAATGAATTGCACACACTTGCTGAGAATATGCAACAACAAATTGACGAACTGACGCAAGAAGTTCAGCGATTGAGGGCTGAAGCAAATAATTCTCCACCCCGTTCCAGGACTGAAAATTCCCATGGTGACTCTTCTTCTTCGGAGAGTGTTCAATCTATTCACGGTCGGAGGCATGTTCGACATCGTTTACAACATATTCGTGAGCCCGATTGGGAAAAGGCAGTCAAGAAAGATGTTCCAGAATTTACAGGTATTGAGTCTCCTGATGAAATTGTTGATTGGCTGACACTTGTGAATGAGGTGTTTGAGCATCGGAATGTTCCGGAGAATCGTCGCGTTGGGATCATTGCTATGCGATTCCGAGGCAAGGCGATTGCTTGGTGGAGACGTGAAAAACAAACTCGCCAATCCGTTGGCAAAGCACCAATCACTTCGTGGAGAAAGATGGAGAGCAAGATTCAAAAATATTTTCTCCCCAAAGGATATAAGAGAGAGCTCTACCAACGGTACCAAAATCTAAAACAAGGTACGCGAACGGTGGACCAATACACCAATGAATTCAATGAGTTGGTGATTCGTAACAATATCCAGGACCCAGAGGATGTGCTTGTGAACAAATACTTGAACGGTCTTCAATTTTACATTCAAGACGCCTTGGAAGTCCTCGACATTTGGGACTTAGGAGATGCACACCAACGGGCACTCAAAATGGAGCGCTCTCATTCTCGGAGACAGCAATCTGCTAGTAAGCCTTCTACTCAACCCCATGTTTCGAATCAACCTGCTACATCCGAAATACGTTGCTATTCTTGTGGGGAGTTGGGTCATCGTGCTAGCAATTGTCGAATCAATAAGAATCGACCAACCAGTAAAGCCTTTTTGGTGGATGATGATTCTGATGAGAATGCTGAGAATCCACTTGAAGAGGAGTTGAAAAATGATGAAGAAGCTGCGGATGATGAACAAATAGTGCATGCTGACACTGGCGAACTTCTTATGGTGAGGAAAAAATTTTCTTACTCCTCGAGACGACACTATGGTGAGGAAAAATTTTCTTACTTCTCGAGACGACACTAGAGATAGGTGGTTGCGTACCAATATTTTTCGTTCTGCTTGCACAATCATGGGAAAGGTGTGTCAATTAATTATTGACTCGGTTGTTGTGAGAATATAATTTCTGAAGTAGCGGCAAACAAGTTGAAGTTGGAATTAAAAACGCAACTACGCCTTATAAAATGTCGTGGTTGAAGAAAGGCACTGAGGTAACTATTTCCAAACGATCCCTTGTTAATTTGTCCATTGGTTTTGTTTATAGTGACAAGATATGGTGTGATGTTCTGCCGATGGATGCTAGTCACATTATTCTTGGTCGACCATGGCAATTCGATAAGAGGACTATGCATGATGGTTATCGAAATACATATTCTTTTGAATTTGGAGGCAAGAAGATTACGTTGGCACCTAGTAGGGTGGGAGATTCTTCTGATGATGATGGCAAGAATTCGAGGACGAATTCTTTTAAAGATGGGGAGGATGATGCAGCCCACATTGAAGACCGGCTCCCTCGACCAAGAAGATCGGCCCGCATTAAAGCTTTTGATGAATGAAAAATTTTGCTTTGAAGCAAGTATCGTGAACCTTGTAGAGTTCATCCCCTTGAAAACCTAGAAGAGTTTTCACTCCGTCCTTGAAGAGTCGGAGCTTTTGAAATCTGCATCCTTGAAGAGTTGCAGTCATCGATCTAGAAGAATCGGTGTCCCTTTCAACTTCCTTGGAGGCCTAGAAGAGCAACCAACGAAGTTCCTATCTTTTCCTTTTCTGTTCGTTACTTCCAACCCAATTTCGACTATCCTACAGTACTTATTTCGGAAAACCCAAAACACAGAAATTGTAGATCCAGAAGTCTTTGTTCATTTGGCTTTGGAATCAGGTCGATCCGATCTGTATCGACAAAGATACGACTGTTCTCCTGAGCTTGCGCAGTGCTGAAATTACTGTTCGTCCCGTTTCTTGTGCGCGAGTCACTCTCCCGATCCTATTGTTTGAGAAAGCCTCCCCTAGGCTTGCATCATCCAGGGATTAAGGATACCGTCATCTCTGCCGCGCTTCTTGTGCTCATTCAAGGCCCTCTCGAAAGGGCCCGTGCAGTAGCGTACATCCGACGGATTGACATAGTAGAAGATGGGGATGATGGTGTGATTCTTCCCGTCCATGCACTTCACCATTTTCTTCAATTCCATGAGACAGCTCTTGCTGGACGCGTATTCCTTGGAGATGACGGCTATTGATATCTTGGACTGCTCGATCGCCTGGATCAGCTGGGGGTTCATTTCTTTGCCTATCTCCAGCTCTTCCTCATCCCTAAAGACACGAATACCAACATCAGTCAAGCTGGTGTACAGGAAATCCGCAAAGTGCCTGCGTGTGTCTGGCCCTCTGAAACTCAGGAACACTTGGTAGTCTGGCTGTGGAGACATTGATGAGGAAGGATTGCTAACGTGACTGATGTCCATTGTTTCTGTAGCAGGTCTCAACAAAAACGTATAATGGCCCTCTGAAACTCAGGGACTCTTTTCTTGTCTTTGTCTGGGGGTCATAGACGCGCAAGTACTTTGGATTGGACCATCCTCACACTTTATAGACCAGAGTCGACTCGGTTTTGGGAGAGCAAATCGACTGTTGACTGGTCGGTGGCAGTGGCGCTTTTGGATTAGTTTCTGAACATTTCTTTCCCTCTTCTTATTACCCATGTTTTTATTTTGTTTTGATTTTTTTCTTCCAAATGAGGAAACGATTTATGAAAAAAAGAACAATAAAGTCCAAAAACCTAGTCATTGTTTTATTTGTGAGAAAAAAGGAGATAATTACCAAATCAATTTTTAACATATTTTAGGAATACCAATTCAATCATAAACTTTTCAATTTTATGAATATAATCCTAAATATTTGTGTGAAATTCCAATGTAATCCTTTTGAATAATTGCCAATAGAAAATTCTAACGTGATGTCCGGTCATCACCAGTGGTCCTACGCTATGCTAATAAATTTGATGAATTTGATGCACGAATTCTTAGTTTGATGCACGGGAGTTTTTGGTTGGCTTGCAAAACTAGATAGTTATGGATAAGTGTACCAAAAATACTAAGATCTGTCGCGAAAATACAATTGAATTTTAAAGTTTTCAAAAGTTGCAATCAAATTGTAAAATAAGTAAAATTTGTGTAACCAAATCACATCGCTTCTTCTTATTACTTCCTTGAAACGCATGAAGCTGACGTAATGCCCATTATGCGCCACATTGGGAAAAAACTGGAAAATATATAAAAGAAAAGAAGGATTAAAATTTAAAAAAAAAAAACTAAATAAAAAAGCTAACATTTAAAAAAAAAAAAAATCCCACCACCAAGGCTGAATGGGCGAGTTCAATGAAGCTCGAAGGATCCTCGTTCTGAGCTTGACCAAGCTCGAGAAGCCATGGTCACAGTCTCTAAATCTCTTTTGCTACACGAGCTTGGCGAAACTCGAGCGGCGGCCATGGCAGCTCTGTCTCCATCCCTCTGTTACTTCGCCCCTCTGTATCTCCCCAAATTCACAAACGCTGTGACAGAGGTAATCCAGTTTTCAGAGAAGCCGATTTGATCGCTACCAACCCCAAAAATAGAGGTGTATCAGGCTTTATCCATTTCTCCCTCCTTCAACCTCTTTAATCAATCGACAAGTTGGGGGAGGATTTCGAAGACCTGATTGCTTTAATACCAAATCAAATCTGCAGACAGAGTTACTGTTTGAGGAAGAAAACGAAGAAGAAGAAGATTCCGACTTTGAATTCACTTCCCTCAACATGGGTGGTTTGCCAGTCTCGGCCGACGATGTCTTTAACAACGGCTAGATCCGCCCGGTTTTCCCTCTGTTCAAACGAGACCTCATCTTTGCTAAAATCCGAGCCGTTAATGGAAGCAAGGGTCGTTAGAGGGGACTTATTGCAACTAAACGGCCCGAATCATGGAGGAGATGTTATCGATAATGTAATTTTTTATTGTGGAAATTCAAAAACAGGGAGTCTTTGGTGTTCATTATTTTCCATAACGAAACTACTAAAAATAATTGTTGTAGAAACCAAAGAGATGAATGAATCCGATTTCCCTCCCTTGAGTCACTTTTCTTTTTGTCTAGAGACCCACTTTTCGGTTTCGACTCCCAGGCACTGCAAGAGGCAGGGCAAAAGTCTGAGAGTGAGTGTAGAGTAGGAATAGAGTATGACTTAAAAAAAAAAAAAAAAAGAGACCCACTTTTCTGTAACGTGTCTTATTTAACAAGGATAGAATACAATGTACCTTCTCATAGGTGAAAAGATGACCGGACTCCATTTATGTAGACAATCAATACGTGCCTTTCATCAAAGCGCATTCTATCTTCATAAGAGTCGCACCTCTTCGAAAGAATTATAAATTCCTCGTAAAAATTGCACCTTTCAATAAGCGTTGCAACTTCTTGTAACTAATATTTCTTTCATAACATTTAAATAATTATTAAATCATTAATTAATAATATCATATACGCCACAATAATTCTTACAGAGATGCCACCCTCGTTAAGGAGTAGTCGGAAGGGCAACTTAAATTGTGGCTGTTTCGAGACTTCTTGCCGCGAGCAAAGCAATGGCAGGGACTCCCTCATGCTAAACCCTCCTTCTTGAGCTTTGTCGAGCTCGGCCAATCGGCTATGGCTGCTGTATATATATATATATATATATCTATTCTTACCCTTTTTTTTTTTTTTTTTTTCTCTTTTCTTTTTTGAATTTTTTTATAATTTTTCTTTTTGCTTTAAACTAGAAGTTCTTTCTGATGTGGTCCTCGCCAAACTCTACATCGTTGCCACATGTTTTAAAACGGTATTAAATTCCATTGGCTAAATTGGACAAAGTAAAAGAGGGACTTGATTGCACGAATTTGACAGGTTTTTATAACTTGATTGCATATTTTATAAATTTTAAGACTTAAATGTATTTTTGCAACAAATTTTAGGATGCTTGGTGTATTCATGCCTATTTTTTATGACATCGATATCTTATAAACTAGAAGAGTGAAATTGGTAAAGAATAAATTGAAGGC
The DNA here is from genome assembly GCA_016097545.1 of Eucalyptus victrix. Taxonomy (NCBI): domain Eukaryota; kingdom Viridiplantae; phylum Streptophyta; class Magnoliopsida; order Myrtales; family Myrtaceae; genus Eucalyptus; species Eucalyptus victrix. Next base: position 63,450,743 of record CM027839.1, on the reverse strand, counting down.
ACAGCATTATTACGGTGGGGTAAATCGAAGGAGCAACGTTTGAGAGAAGGAAAATTACACGTCATCACTTGGTCACAGATATGTAGGTTGTTAAAATGTTGATTTTTGCCTAGGGATAACGAGGAATATTTGTTCGATCGGCAAAATCAATGGTATGTACACTTGGAAAAGAGCATCGTTGGTTACACGAGGCTCGTTTTACAAAATATCAAAGTCAACCCGTCAAAAGCTGATGGTCGTGATTTACGAGCCTCTACACCAACATATTGAGATCTTACAATTTTCATTTGAAATGGTACATGATTTTGAACTTAAACATTCATTTCAATTTAGTGATGATTTCTGCGATAGCGGAGAGTTGAAATTGATCCAAAAATAATCATGAAATGATGCTTCTCTTGATAAAATAGAGGTTGTTGAAGAAGGAATGCTAGGTTTTTTGTCTTTTTATTGGAGGTTAATTTTGTGATGCCTGGAATTGATGGATCCATCTTTTTATTTGGGAAAATTGTTTAAAAAGTCATAAATTTATTGTATTTTTGTCAATTCAATTATAAATATTTTCATTTTGCCAATAGAGTTCAACCGGCTAATTTTAGCCAAAATTTGCCACCATGGACATTGGGGTGCTTAGCCAAAATATTTAACAATATTTTAATATTTTTAAATATTTTTATTATTTTTTGAATTTTGAATTTTTATTTTTCCTTATTTTTCCTTTGTTGGTAAGGGTCACTGACCTCTATCAACCGTACAGGCCTCAATGGAAGCAAAGGCCCTTGACCATGGTTGGCAAGGCCATGATGGCCTCACCCAAACCTACTTGTCTCCACTGCCCATGACCCTTGCTGGCCCCAACCAAAAAAAAAAAAAAAAAAAAAAGGAATATAAAATTTAAAATTCAAAAAATACTAAATATATAATGAAAAGTTGTCTATTGTCAGCGCCAACCATGACATGTAATTGGTCGATGTCTATTTCAACGAATTCTAACCAAAATTGGTCAAAAAGATTCAATTGACTAAATTGAAAAGTTGAAGATTGAATTGACAAAATTGTAATAAGTTTAATACTTTTTGAACAATTTTACCGTCAAATTTGATTGGAATCTTTTCTCAAAGCAACAACTGTTGATTGATTAGGTAGATGTGATTTCAAATTTTGAGAGTATCACGAGACATTTGTTTTATGATAAGAAAATCCAGCACTCGAGTCGCAACTCGTAACATGCATGAAGCACAACTGAGAAAAACTCCCAATTTTCTATTAACTCACAGGTTAAGCCCATTACAAAAGAGTACCACACGAATATAAACCCTGATGATTCAGTAATAAAATATAATTAGAAAGCTTGATGAAACATATAATCTATTTCTTCTGTCCAGAACCAGTCATCCTTTGAAGATTGTCGCACCTGGAGGCTGGAGCTAGAGATGTGGATTTCTCGGAGACGAGAGAGGCGGGAAATACTTGGAGGTAGTGGGCCGCAAATCCGAGTGTCGGACAGTTTCAGGATTGCCAAAGACGACAATCTTGCAATGTCGTCGGGGATTTTCCCCGCTAAGCTCCGGCATGACGTGAAATCTATCTCTTCCAGCTTCTCCAGATTTAGTATATCTTCAGGAAACTCCTGTATGGAAGTGCGGCTCATCCTGAGCACTTTCATATCTTCCAAATTCTTGACTGAAGGAGGTAACTCTCGAATCAGAGTGTCAGATAAATCCAAGAATTGCAGTGACCTGAGCTCCCCTATATCATCTGGAAGATTGGATAGCCCCCTGCACTCCCTGAGAGACAGTGTCTTCAGTTTCTCGAGCGATCCGATGGACTCCCCGAGGGTGACAATTCCAGTCCCGTCTAGAGCGAGATATTTGAGAGACTTCAAGTATGGGAGCTGATCGGATAGGTTAGTCAGTTTTTTACACTTGCAAGCACTGAGAGTTTTGAGCATCGTCATGGAACCCTTTTGGAAATTAATCCGTGAAATGGAAGTTCCATCGATCAGCAGCTCCTTCAAGCCTCTCATGGGACTCAAATCTGGCAATTCACGGAGGTCACGGCAGCACTTCACATTCAAAGAAACTAATTCCTCCAGATTACCAAGTGATGGATGGATTTTTCGAATAGGGGAATGTTCCAGAATAAGTCTTTTCAGCTCCACTGAAGCAGGAAATTCTGGAGTAGCAGTCAATTGGGCACAACGAGTTAGTTTCAAAACTTTCAGTTTCCTTGCCTGCAAGATAAATAGGACGTCTTAGTAAATGTTGAGTTCCTGAGAAATACATAGTCAAAAGTAAAAATGCATGAAGATAGCGAATTCATTCCATACCTGCTTAAGCAGATCCCATCCTCCCCAGTCTTTGTCAACTTCACTCCGTGACAAATCAAGAATCACCAGTTTTGGCAAATTCAGATTTAGCAATTTAACGTCGAAAATCTTAGGGCACCCTTGCCAATCAAGCCACCTTAAGCTCGAAAGACAATCCCCAAAGTATCCCTGAATATTAGCCTGATCCAGCTTGAGGAACATCAAGTTCTGTAAACCATCAAATTGATCACATTCAAAACTGATATTCTGTTCGGGTGGGTGATTAAAATTGAGGCCGAGGGCTTTGACATTCTTTGTACCCTGTCAATCAAGCAAAGCAAAATTAACTTAGAAAAATGGAGCTGTCTTTAGCATCACACTTGACAAATAATTGAACGAGAAGGATCCATAAGTGCATCAATTGGCATCTAAAGAAGAAAAGATGTGGTGCAGTGCTCGCAGAACTTACCTCCCTTCGTCCTAGTACATCCAGTGCTTCTCTGTGGTTCCATAGCCTACTGCGTCTGCAAGGTTCATTCCGGTTTTCATTCTTGACAATTTCCCGGCCAAACTTCTTCAGTATTTCATGCATGAGTAGTCTTTTATCCTCTCCGATTTTTACGAAAGACCTGGCTTGAAGAGCTTGAATCGTTCTAGAAGGAGAATACTTACAGTCATCCCAAATGTAATAGGGGATTCTCTTGTCCATTCCTGTGAAGAAGCATGCTATATCGAGAAATATCTCCTGTGCATTCTCATCTAGGTCCGCATAGCTCTTCTCCAAGGCCACTTGGACTCTCTTGTGAGGAGATACTTTCAATGCAGTCAATGTTTCCCACCACACTTTCTTCGATTTTATAAGAAACAGAGATGAACCTGTCACCTCGAGTGCTAAAGGAAGCCGGTTAGTAGCATCAACGATAGCTATTGACAGTTGCTTGAATTCCTCACCGGAAGAATCCGTTCCAAAAGCATGCCTACAGAACAATTTCAGAGCTTCATCTTTCTCCATCGGTTCAAGGAAAAAACTTTCTGGACCATTGATGTTTCCAAGGACGTCTTGTCTTTGGGATGTCAGAATGGCCGTGCTTCCCAAGCCAAGCCAATCAAGCCCTCCGACTAATGCACTGAGCTGTTCATGGTCATATACATCGTCAAGGAGAATGAGGACCTTCATGGTGCTAAAGTTCTTCTGAATATGAAGCAGAGCTTCCTCAGAAGAATTAAACTTCTTGGCATTTCCTTTATGAAGGTCGGAAATTAGCTTGTTTTGTAGAGACACGATGCTGTGATGTCTAATATTGGCTTGGATCCCCCCAAGAAAGCTACAGGCATCGAACAGATGATAAAGTTGATTATAAACATACTTGGCCAGAACCGTCTTACCCACCCCGGGGATCCCATATATTCCTAACACCGTCACACTTGTCTCCCCAATTTTAACCGCTTGCCCACTGCGGTAGTCAACCTTCAGCTTTGCCATTATTTCTTGCACATGAGAGACGACTCTGACAAATTGTTTCGTCACGATTAGGTCTTGCTTCTTCAGCTTCTGCTGAACTTGGTGGACAATTTGCTTTGCCACTTCGCCATGAGACCTGCCAAATGTATGTGGAATAAAAAGGACATGAAAGAGGAGGATTGAGAGCGGAAGAAAACCTATTTGTGCATGATGCTGCCGTTATCATTGTTATAATAGCGAATATGTGATTGGATATCGTTTAAAACTAGTTAATTTTAACGCAAAATCAAGCAGGATACACGAGAAAAGTAATCTCAGGCCAGAGCTGGTCATGGGAATTACCCTTCATTTTTTTCGTTGAGATGGTGGCCCTCCAACTCTCCGATCAGACGCAGAGTGTCATCTCTGCGCTTAAGGAAACTGCCATCTCTGTCACGCTTCTTGTGCTCAGCCAAGGCCCCTCTGAAAGGGCCGCTGCGGTTGCGTACATCCGACGGGTCGACATAATAGAAGATGGGGATGATGAGGCGATCCTTGTTGTCCATCATGCACTTCACCATTTGATCCAATTCCGGGAGACAGCTCTTGCTGGACGCGTACTCCATGGAGATGACGGGTATTGATACCTTGGACTGCTCAATCGCCTGCATCAGCTGGGGGTCGATCTCTTTGCCACTCTCCATCTCGTCCTCGTTCCTAAAGACACAAATCCCAACACCAGCCAAGCTGGTATACAGGAAATCCGCGAAGCCAATATGCATCTCCGGCCCTCTGGAGCTCAGGAACACTTCGTAGTCTTGCTGTGTAGACTTTGATGAGGAAGGATTGGTAACATAACTAATGTCCATTCCTTCTTTTCCTTTTTGGCCGGAAATGTCCATTGTTTGTATAGCAGATCTTGAGAAAACGTGCGAAGGAGCTCGGTCACTACAAACGCGCCCGTACTTCGGATGGACAATTCTCACAATTATAGGACAGAGTGGCTTTGGTTTTTGGGCTTTTGGGTGAGCAAATCGACAGTTTGACTGGTCGGTGGCGGTGGCACTTGATGATCTTCTTTTGGTTGGTTCTGCTCTGTATCCGGATTAATTTTTGAACATTTTTTTCGCTCTTCTTATTTCAGTTGTTTTTTACTTTGTTTTTTTTTCCCAAATGACGAAACTATTTATGAAGAAAAAAAAACGATAAAGTCCAAAAACCTATTCTTTGTTTTATTTGTGAGGGAAAAAAAGAAGACAGCACCTATTGATAATACAATATTAGCAATTACTCTCTACCATTAGGGGCGATCAGTCTCCGGACCAGACCATTGGTCCCATCCAACCGAACCGGTCACTTTTTCCTTTCCACTACTTGTTGCCATATGTTATGAAGATTTTTTTTTTTAAAAAAAAAAGCTGATCACTTTTATTTTTTCTTTTTGAAGAAATTAAAAGGAAAAAAAGGTATGTAGTCGGTCTGGTTCGATTCTCTCTTGGAACCGAGAACCGGATTGCCCGGACGCCGGTTCTATTTTTAGGGATTGGGAACCGGACCCAACACTCTCGGGAATAGGACCAAACCAGCCAGTTTGGTTCGGTCCAAGTGGCTCCCAATTTGAGCGGTCCATTTTGCACACTCCTATCTACTATCTTCATTCTTCAAAGGAAGGAGTCCTCCACCTAGTAATTTTAACAAAGGACTTATAGTCCACCAGTGGAATCCAGCATCATTTGAACCAGTAAATTGTCATGGATAGGCCAATTGAATTCCATAATGTCTGCGAGCGTGCATGCATGATAAAAAGTTACCAATACATGTGATTGTGCTACTTTCTCAACCAACAGCGTAAGTGATAAATTGATGGCTGACAGCACACAAGTGACATGCGCCTATCGTGCCGTTTGGCCTTTCATTGGGTGATTTATTATCGTGCATTTCGATGACATGCTTATTCCACAGTGAGGATAAGCAAGACCGCATGACACATCTCCGGTAAGTATTCCAAGCTTCGAGAGAGCAAAAATTAATTGCTATCTCAACAAATGTCACTTCTTGACTAACAAGGTAACTTTCCTTTGCTATGCGATGACTAGCTCAGGAATAGAGCTGGATCCTAGTAAGATTGAAGCTATCACTTCTGCAAACGCCGCTAACGCTTCATGAGATTCGAGGCTTTCATGGCCTCACTTCTTTCTACAGGAGATAAAAAAGTAAAAAATCAAATACTAAATGCCTGAAGGAGAAAGGCTTCAGAGGAAAGAAAAGCCGCAAAGGAGATTTGAGCCCTTAAAGAACATGATCAATGAAGCTCCAGCGTCAGCGCCACTGAACTTTAATTTGGTTTTTGAGGTTTATTGCTGTTGGAAAATTTTGAAGAAGATGAAAATAATATCAACCGTTTGAGGCGTGCAAATACTATTTTCAAGGATAATTGCACTACTTGGAGTATGAAACTCGTGCAACAGACTCTAACAGTTATCGTCTAATGTGTATATTCCTCATAGGGAACATACATCAAAACTATACGTAAAACCCATGGAAGGAGAAAAGAGAATTTCTTATTAAGGTGTCTCTGTTAGATTGTAGTTTTTTTTTTCTTTTTGGTGGGTCGAATCTATTAGATTGTAGTTGGAAGTTGTCTTTGGCAAATGTAAGAGAGGGTAGGTATAAAACAAAATAAACCAACTGGCTTTAATATTTAAAAATCAAACCGTTACAAAATCGTTACCAAAATTATAGCATAATAATGACTTTCTTGGCTGCCATAACTTCTATCAAAGCCGTTACAAAATAATAATTTTCAAACTCTCAAAACTGTCCAAATATGTAATAATTGCGATGCTTCAAATGTTGGCATGGTGTTTTGCTCGGTCAAGAAAACCGCCACATCGCCTTTTTGGGTGAAAAACGTATGATGCCAATACGTGTGTATATAGATGTGCGTGCTCTCGGTCATTGGAGCCACTATTTGCTAACAAAAGAATGCGTTTTGGACTCTAACAATGAGGAACAGCACACGAACTCTCAACAGAACCTTAATCGCTGACATGCAGCTTGGAGTGAGAATTTCTAGTCATTTTTGTTTCTCCTCAAACATTAACCTTGCGATCTGGCGCTCAAAATCAAGTCAAGGATGCTTTAAGCCACCAACATACGTTCCTCTCTACTATGCAAATCGAGGTTATTGGGTTTGAAGTAGTAAAAGATTTGTATGAAGTCTAGATTTTGGAAGATAAACTCCTAAAATTTCACATTGCACGGTTTCGCATTCAGTGGTGTGTTCTCGCAACGTACATTGCATCAAGCTATTACTTTTTAAGCCCTTGATGGTGGACTGGCGGGGGTCATTTCGCTCGTGACAAGACTTTGGCGCTTGCTAGGGAGAACCTTCAACGGCCATAAATGGAAATATGAAGCGGCTCATTGAATGATGCAAAATTTGCCCCATTGCAAAAGCTGGAGGCTAAAGCACTGTTTTTTACTTGCCGTTACCTATTAGACAAGCGCCTTTGGGAAGATACGAGTATGGTATGGACTTTGTAATGAGTTTGCCAAATACTCAAGGCAACAAGGATTTAGGTTGAGTTTCATTCGGTACTTTCAATGGGTTTTCCGAAATTGCGTTTGGTAAATTATAACTTACAAGTCTTTTGTAAAATAATTATGGGCTAAATACTATTTGGAAAAACTCATCTTGCAAAGGACTTTAACTGCATTTTTTCTTTTTTTATTAAAAAAAAAAAACCCTTCACTAGTGAGCCAAATCTAACATTCGCGGCCATCGTTTGAGGCAACACAACCTCAAGCGACCCTCGATGAGGACCACATGAGATCGCACGATTCTAGGCCGCCTAAAGTCGTGCTACCACCAACAACAGCTGCTGCCAACCTGAGCCCTTCATCGAAGCTGGCACTTGAGTTGCACAACCTTGTCAGCCTCTTGTTGGCTCCTCACTAGCCTCTCGCCAGCCATTAGCAACCAGATCTAGCCTTGCTTGCTGTCCTCACACAAAGAAGATGAATAGTAACAACGAGGGTAGAATGAGAAAATGAAAAAATTGGTAAGAGTAGTTTTGAAAGAAAAAAATTATTTAACCGTAGAAATAACCTTCCGCAAATGCCGAAAACCCAATGCAGGCCTTTTAGCTTTGCCAAGGCTAACATTTGACCAAAGAAGTCTCCAAAAAATATGCCAAACAACCCATTTTTTTTCCCTAAGGGACTTTGGGGAAACAAACGCAATTAGTCATGGTTGTGGTTGATCGATTTTATAAAATGGCAAATTTTGTACCATTTAGTAAGACTCTTGATGAGATACATGTTGCTAGCTTTAATTTCATTAAAATTTGGCGCCCACATGTTGTTCCTAGGACAATTACTTCTTATCATTATGTCAACTTTACGAGTCATTGCTACATTATGGCCAAAAAAGAGGACTCAGGTTCAATTTCGTTCTGCTAGTCATCCTCGTACTGATTGACGGACAGAGGGATGTTAACAGAATTTTGGGCAATTTATTAATCAGATTTATTGGAAGACATTTTAAATAGTGGAATTTGTTAGGGCACACAAGGTGATCATTTTGTTTCTCTGTTTTTTCTATTTTTTTTATTCTTGATAATAAGTTTGAAAAAGAAATCTATTTGCTAATGTAATTTCATTTTTTTTATTTTGGGAAAAAAATTTAGCCCAGAAATAGATTTAGAATAAAAATAACAAGTAAAATTTTTTTACTAGTCTATTTTTGGAACGATAACATAAATCAAAACTCATCTCACCGCTCGCCCTCACCACCTATGGCTACCGCCCGCACACCAATGCACGACTTCTACAATGACGCTTTCAATTAAATAGACCAAGGCCCTATTTAGTAACCGACCAAGTAATGTCGATTCTATTCTTTTATTCCCGGAACAAAATAGAATAGAAATTTGTTTGGTAACTTTTTTATTCACGAGAACAAATTAGTTCCGGGAATAGATCTCAAAAAAATTAGGAAGTAAGAAAAGGTTGCCTCTTTATTTCCAGGAATAATTCTATGTCGCGACCTCTTTTTTTTCTTTGGCGCCCGATCAAGGGCGGGCGCCTTGCGGAGGCTAATGGCTCGGCTGAATTTAGTTATGCTCGGACTCTCCCAAGTCCACCAATTCACGACTTTAATAGTCTAAAATTTTAACCTACAAGTTAATTTTTAAAACGGAGTCGCCATTAATCGATTTGGGGTAGGTTGATTAGAAACCCATGCGAAGTATTGGGAGAAATACTCGCTCCTGCGCAACCAGAGAAATTAGGATCGGGGACTTGATTACACTAGTTAATCACTACTGCCATTTCGATACCTAATATTGTTTAAGCCCTAAGGCTTTTTTGGATTTTTGAGGGATTCTCCATGTATTTGTGGGGAGGAAAAACATTTTTTTTGGGTCTTTTTCTATTTTTTGGACATAAAGGGACTTTTTGGATTTTTTGGCATTTTTTTGGAAAATACAAGTCTTTTTTGGCATTTTTTTATTTTTGGCATTTTTTGGAAAATATGAAATATTTTTGATTTTTTTTCGGAAAATAAAATATTTTTTACTATTTTTTAAATATTTTTCGAAAATAAATCATTTTTTGATTTTTTTAAAGAAATTATTTATTTTTATTTATTTATTAAAATATTATTTAAAATAATAGAAAAGCCGATCCGGGTCGGGTCCGCGAGTTGGTCCGACCCAGTCGCCGACTTCAACGAGATGGGCTGCGTAAGCGGCCCGACTCGTTTTTTTCTTTGTTATTATTTATTAAAACGGCTCGATGGCCCGTCGTTTTGGGAACAATCTAGCCCGACCCAACGACCCGACGAAACCCTACCCGGATCCGACTTGAATTCCGGCGCGGTTCCCACGAGGAACCTTACCCGACGGGGCTTTCGCCCAACCCGGTCGCGACCCGAATTCGCAACCCCAAATTCCAGTGCTTCTTTGCGGCGCCAGAGAGGGGATGGCGGGGACGCCGACAACTCAGCCGTGGTGGCACGACGGGCGACGGATCGACGACGACAACGGTAGCTACATGGAAGACAGCAGTGGCCGACTTCTTGATGGGACACGGCGTAGCAGCAACACGGAGCCTCTTGGCCAATCGGGATTGAGGTCGAGGCTAGGGTTTCAAAAAAAGGGCGTGTGAAGGAGACGACTAGGGTTTCAAGCAGGGGGAAGCGACGGCGACGACGCGACCGACAGTGGTTGATACCTGTCTGCAGAGGAGGCACTGCGCGGCGATGAACGGTGGCGGCAACGATAGACCAACACGACCGAGGAAACTTCACTACGACGGCTTCGATTTCGTGTTGGTTCTTCGAGCTTTGGAGGAGAAGCAGCTCGTGGGGGAGACAACAGCAGCAACTGGCGTCGGGATCTCGTGGTTCGCGGCTGGTGCTCGACTCACGGCGGCTTTCTCTGGTTTCTCTTCTCTCCAGTAGCCCCCTCACACTCAGATCTGATCTTCTTCGCTTCTCAGCCTGACCCTCTCCTCTGGATTTGACCTCGTTCAACCTCCTCACGCTCAGATCTGGGCTTGTGAGTGCTCGGGCCTCCCCTGAAGTCTCTCGGGGGAAGCTTGCGACGCTCGCTCGCTTTCGATCGCTCTCTCCCTCTTCGGCCGCGAGCTCTCAGATCTCGGCCTACTCATCCTCGGCCCCCCTTTATGAAGTCTCTCAATGGGAGGTTTCGAAGATCTGCAGCCCTCGATCCTTTGCCGCTTCCGTGTGTGTTTTCCGACAAAGGTGGAGGGCCTATTTATAGGCGAGGGGGCGACCGGTCGACGGAGCTTCGACCGCCGATCCTCGCGCTGAACGGCCTCCGCCGATCGAACCGATGTCCCATCCGCCACCTGTCCGCCAGCTGCCCCCCACGCACGTTGCCGTCCGTCTGCTCATCCGGTGTCATGCTCTTTGCGCGTGTGTTGCAGAGGCGGAAGGAGGAGGAAGATGACCAAAGAGGGCCGGGCTAGAGGAGGAGGAAAATGGGCCGTAGGGGCCCACGTGGAGGGGGAAGAGGGAGAGAAAAATGGGGTGTTTTTTTTTTTATTTTTATTTTTTTTGCTATGTTTTTTGTTTTTTTTATTATCCAAAAAAAAGGCAATATAAATAATAATAATAAAACCTAATTAATTAAAAAAGGAAATTTAGGCGTCAACAGCTACCTCTCTTTGAAGGTGAGTTTGCAGAGGTTGCATTCAAAGACAAACTGATGCCTAAATTTTATCCATGCACGCGTAGTGATTATATTTTATTTGGGACCTATTATTCTATGCAGAAAAAGAGCAATATAACTTTATATATAATAAGACAGATAAGAAGATACCTGTAGTTACTTACCGGGAGTAAGCGAGATAGGGTGTGAACCCCGAGTTTAGCAAGTATCAAGGCGTCATCTTACTTGGTGACATGAGAAGGTTGCTTTTCCAGGACTCAAACCATTCTTCGGTCGCCTGTTAAAATAATCAATAATTTGTCTAGGACCCGAACCTCTCTTCGGTTGCCTTGACGAGAAATTGCCTTTCTAGGACCCGAACCATTTTTCGGTCGCCTGTTAGAGCAATAAGTGATTTACCTCGGACCCGAACCCTTTTTCGGTCGCCGTGACGGTAAAATGCTTTTCCAGGGCTCGAACCATTCTTCGGTCGCTTGTCAGAGCAGTAAGTGGTTTGTCTCGGACTCGAACTTTTCTTCGGTCGCCGTGATAGGAGATGTGCTGACCTTTCTCAGGGCATCTATTTGTGGGTGCCTGATCTGTATCGAGGACACCAGTTGGTACTCGACCTTTCTCGGGAGATGCGCCAATCTTTCTCAGGGTATCATATTTGTTGGGGTGTCTGACTTCTGTCAAAGACACCGGTTGGTACCCAACCTTTCTCGGGAGATGCGGCAACCTTTCTCAGGACATCGATTTGTTAGGGTGTCTGATTTCAGTCGAGGACACCGGTTGGTACCCGACCTTTCTCGAGAGATGCGCCAACCTTTCTCAGGGCATCGATTTGTTGGGTGTCTGACTTTTGTCGAAGACACCAATTGGAACCTGACCTTTCTCGGGAGGATGTGCCGACCTTTCTCAAGGCATTGATTTTGGAAGATACCTGGACATTCATAGGCATATCAAAGAGTACCTGGATATTCACAAGTACTAACCTAAAGGGTATTTGGGCCTTTGCAAGCGTCGAAGAGTACTTGGATGATCACAAGTACGAATTCTGGAGGGTGCCTGGATGTGCGCAGGCGTTGAAGGAGTACCTGGATGATTACAGGTATTGAAAGGGTACTTGAATTATCACAAGTACAAACTCTTGAAGGATACCTAGACATTCGTAGATATCGAAGGGGTACTTGGATAATCACAAGTACAAACTCTTAGAGGATACCTGGGCATTCACAAGTATCGAAGGGGTACCTGGATGATCACAAGTACTAACTCTTGGTAGATGGAATCAAGGGCATACCTGAGATATTCGTGAAGGTCTCTCACCTCCTGATATGTAGAAATATCGATGATGGGTCTCGCATATTCGTGAAGGTCTCTCACATCCTAGTAGTTGGAATATCGAGGACGTACCTTGGATATTTATGAAGGTCTCTCACCTCCTGGTAATTGGGAATATTGAGGACGTGCCTTGCATATTCATGAAGGTCTCTCACCTCCTGATAATTGGAATATCGAGGACGTACCTTGGATATTCATGAAGGTCTCTCACCTCCTGGTAATAGGAATATCAAGGGCGTGCCTTGCATATTCATGAAGGTCTCTCACCTCTTGGTAATTGGAATATCGAGGACGTGCTTTGGATATTCATGAAGGTCTCCCACCTCTTGGTATTATAAACTTGAATGTGGTATGGGGCTTACTTGGATTGCCGTAGGCACTTAAAAGGGGTGGAACACCTGGGTAGCCGCAGGTGTACAAAGTACTGGAATATTTGGATGAACACAAGTATTTAATGATACGACCTGGGACCACGCAGTTGGTCTAAGTGTAAGAAAGCATACCTGGGTAGGCGCAGGCACACAAAGCAATGGAATGCTTGAACAACTGCTATTATTTGGTAACAACTCGGGCAAGCTGAGTGTCATGAAAAGGGAGTACATGGACGACGGTGGGTACTTGACGATATAGGGATACCTAGACAGCAGTAAGCATTCAAAGATAAAGGGATACTTGGTTAGTCACAAGTATCAATACTCTGGGGACAACTTGAACAAGTCGAGTGTCAGGGAAAGAGAGTATCCGAACGGTGGCCGATACTCAAAGACAATGGGGATACCTAGACAGCAGTAGGTATTCAACGATAAAAGGATACTTTGTCAGTCATAAGTATTAATACTCTAGGGACAGTTCGAATAGGTCGAGTGTTGATAAGAGGGAGTACCCGGCAAGTGGTGGGTACTCAAAGACAATGGGATACTGAGATAGTTGCGAGCACCCAAACTCAAGGGACGACTTGAATAGGTCGAGCATCAAGAAGAGTACCTAGACAGTGGTAGGTACTTTAAGACAAATGGGGATAGGAATATGCTTACCTGGCAATATCTCTGATCTCTGAGAGTATGTCTACTATTTGGACAATAAGCACACATGATCGTTTATGCTGTAAATTCATGAGTTCAAATGTGATTTATGCATGACAATCTTATCAGTTTTGTATCATTCGAATTCCACTATGGAAGATTTTGAAAGACAACCTTCATTTAGAATGTAGATGTCTTGAGCATGCCAGATGGGGGACTTTCAGTCTAAAAGGACTTTTCACTTACTCTCATAGGAAAGGTTGTTCTATCATGACCATTGATGCATAATTTATAAGGACCACATTATCTCACTGTCATCATGTCAGCAGGGGTCTGAGTATTCTCGCGAGTGGTACGACTTTACCAATGTGAGAGGTCTTTGTTGAAATTGTGATGAAGGCTTGGTCAATGGCTTATCAAAGGGGACCAACAAGGTCATGGCTCTGTGAAAAAGATGCCGCATGCTCATCTCCAGGTTTGCAAGTCAAGAATCCTGCGAAAAGATATTGAATAATCTTACTCGTACTTCTTCGAGCGATGCTTATAGATATATGAAATCCTACGTTAATTAAAGTGCCCCTAGTTTGAAGAGACTTTTTACAGTGGAATGAAATGTAGGCTTGACTCATGTGTAAAAAGGTAAGAGCTAGCGATCGCCTTGGCATTTGTCACCGGTCTTTCTTCTCACAGTCAGATGAAGGTTCCATTATTCGAACCACAACAACAACTTCTCTTAGGAATACAAACAGCTGTATTTTTTGTTTGGAGACATTGGCTTTGTTTTTACCAAGCACACTGCTTTTTTATGTCCGTAGTTTTTGCTTTTGTTTTTCATCCGCGGGCATTGACCTTGCTTTTACCAGGTACACTGCTTTTTTATGCCCCTATTTTGTTCTTGTTGCTTGAGAGCTGATCTTGACAAGTTCAAGCAAACGCCTTTGTTAGACTATTAAGTCTTCATCTTTCGCCGGCACTTCTGATTATGCTGCTTAAATGGCAGTAGCTTTTGCTTTGCCTCCATGTGAGGGTGAATTTACAGACTCAATTGAGTTGTACAATGGATACAAGTGTGTAAAGAAAGAATTGCTCTTCATGACTCTAGGGCACTTAAATTAACGCGAGTGTTCATATGCAATAAAGACACTCGAAAATTGATGCAAGTGCAAGCAAGAGAAATTCTATCCCTTTTCTCACCTCGTGATGTTGACTTGCCTTCGATTTGCCCTAGTGTGGGGTGGTTCTTTGATGGGGGTAGGATAGAAATTTCACCAATGTATGGGGCTCAATAGGGTGAGCAATGAAATGCCTCTTACTATTTTGGTTATCGTACCATTCACGAGAGAACTCTTTACCCTGCAGTCATGGAATCTTCTGCACTCATCTCACAAGTGTATAGATGGGGGACTGTGTGTAGGATATAGCTTGCCTTTCATCATTCTGACGCGCCTCATCCAGCATGCTCAATTAATCTTGTATTCTTCACTTAGTTGTCTATTCTAATAATCCTTGATGGAATCAGTGATCTAGATAGACAAAATCATCATGCAAAATCCATTTGGAAAAGGCATGTAGTATTTTAAACATGAGAGAGTTTGTACTCTTAAAACAAATGAATGGTTCAAACAAAGACCCTATTGATAGCTTTAGGGGTTAATAAAATAGTGTTTCCAAATATGTTAAATCTTGAATATCAAAAAGATTATTCACAAATGTGTATCGATGGTTGTCCCTATTGATTAGGGATATGACACACGAATGATCAACCAATGTTGGGGATCTGATCATTAATTTGACGGGTCTTTTTGCTTTTGCCCTCAAGACGCCATTTTGCTTGGGTGAGCTTATCAGAGTTTGACATGCTTCTCATTGATTTGTTATCTTTGCTTTTGACAGTCAAGTGATCCTGAAGTGAGAGGGGGACACGAAGTCCTATGTCCCTTGCTTCGTTAGGTCTATTATTCTTTAAATTGGCTTCTGGATGACACGTCCTTTTACACGAAGCCAGGTGAATTTGATGTGGGTCATTTCCACGTACTAGCTTGGCCAATATTGATTTGCCAAACCTAACCATCAAGTTTGGCTCTTGAATCATGATGCTTCTTGCCAATAGGGGGAATATGTCAAAAGTGAATTCAGAGAGGGGGGAGTATTGGAAACGATACCAAATTACTCTTCTCCAAAGTTTGTATTTGCTGACTCCTAGGGATATTTGAATGTCGATGATAGCCTTTTCGTCTTGGCACAGTTTGACATTTCTTTCGATTGGCCTTCCTCACTCATGGCCATGTATGCATGATTGATGGTTGTCGATTTATCTTCAACGCCTTCCTTCTGTGGAATTTTTCTTCTGTCTTTGACTATAGCAGCATTGAGCAAAGTTATGTACTTCAAGTTTCTATGGAATCTGAGATGGACAATCAAAACCTCCAATTCTCTGATGGCAATCACTTCTTGGGAGAGCATGCGTCTGGAGCACGAAGTGAGGTTTCTAGGCCCTAAGTCATCGTCTGAATAGGGGCTGGAGATCATTTCAACTGTCTGGATTTTCTCCCTGTTGACAGTAGTCAATTCAAAGGAAGATAAGAAATTCCTTTTCTGCGCTTCTTGGCTTGTCGAAGCCGGAAATTCCATTGATGAAACCGCAACATCTAGTTTCTCGGGCATGTTGTGGAGAAAAGATATTGCTCCGGCTTGAGAAGAAGTTGGGCAGGAGCGAGGTGGAGTGCACAAAGCTCCTGAGGACGGTTTGATTTCAACCGTATGCCTGTACCTATTACGTCCTATCTTTGGTTTCCTAAAATAGAAAATAGAGGACATCATTTCTAAAATCATATTTAGAGAATAAAACTTACCTTCTTTGAAGTGGGATGATCTTTTCTGTTTGCCCCTGTTTTCTTGGCAGGATGTCTTTGAATTTAACGAGTTTACATGATGCGACAGCTTCAAATGCCCCATATCACACTAAGTCAAAGGGGATGATATTATGAGACATGAAGTGAATGAGTTCGAAAGACAAACATGATTAAATTTAACATCTTGTTTTGACGAAAGCTTTTGGTAGTGAAATATTTTTTGTTTTCAAAAGTATATATCTTTGGAGGGAAAAGAGCATGAGGAAGCCCAGCCCTCAGTATTCTCTTTGGATGATATTTTTTCATGGTTGGATAGCATCAGCGGGTTGGTTTGGAATACCGCCTCATGCTCTCAAAAAAAAAAAAATATTAGAACTATACATTAGATTACTGGAAAATAAAACAGTAGCACACTAGACAGGATGAGAAACATGAACTTATAAAAACAAGCAAGACCCATGAAAACTCCTATGAAAAAGGAGCACTTTGATAGTGTTGATTCTGAAATCAAGCGCCTGAGAGTTCCTCGCCTCCAGTAGACTCGAAGTATTCGCATGAGAGGATCACTTCGTTGAAGCTACGGAAGTGCAAACCATGTAACCAACAACGATGCTTGCGAGGTAAAGCTCCTATGAACAGCTTCATCATTTCTTCTTCGGCCAGTTGAGGGTAGGTTTGCATCATAAAAGCTTTCCACATCCTTGCATATGCTCGAAAATCTTCCATTGGTCTTCTTCTAAAGTGAACCAAGTTCTCGCAAGGCAGTTCAATTCCAATCTGGCTTTGATACTGAAGCAGGAATGTAGAAGACAGCTCATTCCAATCTCTCATGAGGTAGATATCTACTGTGATGAACCATTGCAATGCAGGCCCTATAAGACTTTCTTGGAAGGCTCGAGTTATGAATGACATTGGGCTATAGTTCGACTCATTTCATCGTGGAGATATTGTAAATGAGCCACGGCGCAAGTCGTGCCATTATACTTACAGAGATTAGATATCCACATCTCTCCAGGGGTCATGATCCTATGAGTGCAAGACGGGCTTAATGTATCCTGGTTAGGCCATTGGTTTTCCCATTGCATATTCATTGTAGTGGTGAATTTTTCTGTTTCAGGGAAACTGGACTCTGCCGAGATTATCTCATTGCTTTCTTCTAGGTCAAAATCACCAAACGAGGATGAGGCATTTAAGCTATCTTCATGGTCAGGTGACAAGCTTAGTAGTTCATTGGGATCATAGCGGATAAGGACGAATGTTCCCTCTTTTGACAGGCTTTCAACCCTGTGTGTGGCTAGAAAGCAGTTATACGATGAATGGCCGATTTCATCTGTATAACACTGGTAGTCCTTGGGATTGTATCCTAGGGATTGGAAGTCTTCAGGGTTATACTTTAAGGGATGGTAGCCTTCAGGGTTATATTCTAGGGAATGCTCGAAGTTTTGGTGCGGCGACTCATCAGCTATCAAATTTTGCCTATACTCAGTGGTAGATGTTGAATTGATTTGTTTAGGCATTCTTTTCTTGGCTTCTGGTCCAGACCTTTTAAGTAAGGCACTTCGTTTCGCCAGTTCGATTCTATCAAGGGGAGTGAGAGATAGTGGAGCTTCACTCTCTACTTCCCTCTCTAGATTGATAGGGGTCGGTATTCTTTGAACCCTAGCTCTTGCAGTAAGCTTGGGGAGCCATCCTGTCGTGCCCCGGTCTTGAACAGGTTTTGTGTTTTTGACTTCGTACATAGGCTCCTTGTCTTTCCTAATGGGAAACTTTTCAGCAATAGGATGTTGCTTAGTTGCCCATTTATCATGCGAGGCTTCATTAACATCTTCTTCCCCTATCTCATCGATTAACGGCTCCTCATGCTCCGCGACCATCAGTTCTTTGTAGGGCAAGGCAATGTTAGGGCTGATGTCAATATTATATTCTTGGTGGAAAACATGAATTAGTTCCCCCCAGGTCTTGAGGGGACTAATCTTCCTGACAATGTACCATCGCAAGGCGAGGCCAGTCAAGCTTGATTGGTACGATTGAATCATCTTTCGGACCAGGTAGGCTTGCAAGTAGGTCTCTGGGCAGGAGGTATCATGATACCTTTCACATTCAGGTGCTTTGAGCTCTTCAAGGATCTCAATGCCGGCGTAATTGGACAGGTCCATGGGATTCTACCCCTGCAGCTAGTTTAACTTTTTCATGATCTTTTCAAACTGTCTATGGTGTTGGTTATTCTCTGGCAAATTCATGGGTGTCATGACGATGCTTAAAGTAGCGACGGAGTTGGGCTCAGCTTGAGTAGATTCCATTTGCCTCGAGAGTTGTCGAAGGACAATTGACATCTGTCCTACGCCGTCTTCAATGTTGGCAAGGCGATTTTGTACATCATTTTGATCAGGCCCTATTACGTGAGGCCATTCGCGGGTGGCTTATAGTTGACGATTCATAATTACCTGTCGTCGCGAAAACAACGAATGAGCACGAAAGTAAACAAAGATTGACCCATGGCAATGGTCTAACTGCTTTTTTATTTATCAAAAGAGGATTTTATAGACCGTAGACTTCTGACATCTAAAACTTGAAATTGAAATGACAGAAGGAAATACTAGATATTAAATAAAAGTCCATAAACAATGGGACAAAACTTTCACGATATTAACACTAAGGGGCACATGATTGTTATTTTATATGCGACATGGAGCTTTGTTCTTGTGAGGATGCCTGCTTCCTTGAACTGGCTCTAAGATATGTATCCAGTCTATTCCCAAATCCCTTTGCATAAGCTCTGTTTGCTCGTGCTGGCTAATCTCACTGATTGGGTGAGGGACCGATGGCTTCAGTTTTGTCGGAATACGATGGTTGTGGATGTAGGATGTAGAGGCGTGGTGGGCTTTTTCTTCTCCCTCAAGCCCTTCAGGTACCACGATTCTTTTGCGATGGCACTTGCTCCATGTCTTTTCGACAATGGCAATCTCGAATGCGTAGTCACGACTTGGGTGGGTAAAACAGAGTGGATGTATTTTCTTCTTGGAAAGCGGCAGGATTTCTTGAAGGGCTCCATACGGTCGAGCCACCCTATATGAGTAATAGGGAGTGCCGCCGGTGAGGCCGAGCAATGGAATTGGATCGCTTTGTCTATAAGCAAAGCGAGCTCTCTTTTCACGAAACCAACCAACATACCATTGGAATGTCTCAGGAGTGGGGTCTCTTAAGAAATTTATCCAGTTAAACAGCTTTGGTTGGGAATATACGGTTCTAGGATCACAAACTTATGTAATGGATTTTCAAAATCATTTTCGGATGATTGCATGAGGCATCGAAATTCATTTAGGTGAGAAAAGAACCAAACCTGCAAAATTTTTGGGGAGGCTCGCATGATTTTTTCTGTGTTTTCTCTAAAACGATTAAGAGACAAAAACGTTTCAGCTAAAATCATGTTGATGCAATTTTGCCCTCTCGAAACCTGATCAACCACCCATGCCATTGAGGGACTTATGGCGTTTCTTTGATGGGGAAAAACGATGAACCCAAAAAAGGCTAGAAGGAAAATTTCACTTTTTTGGGTCATGGGTTGATTTTCAAAACAGGCAATCAAAAATGCTAGTGGGTAGGTGTTATGGTTGTTTTCAAGAGTTTGCCTCACAACATGGACTTCAGTTCTTAAAAGCTGTGCTAACCCACGCAACGAGTCAATGCCTGTTGGTAGCCTAACAAGCCGATTCTCAAGAGACTTTCCAGTGATGATGCTATATTCCTCCAGAGTTGGGGTTAGCTCGAACCCACCGAACATAGAAGTGAATGTCCTCGGGCACCAGAAATGTGCCATGGCCTACAGGACTTCAGGATGAACAGAGATTTGGAACAATGATAGGAGATGACTGACTTTGGCTTTCATGCGCTCTTGGGCAAACTCGTCCAATTGACCCCACCATCTGAAGAGCTCTACTTTGGGAGTGGGAATAAACTGGATATTGTCTTCTCCCATCCCATATAAACCGGGGCTCGAAAAACCTACCTTAAATTGCAATGGGCCAATAAAAAGACTGAGTAAAAGTAAAGAAATCACTTTACTTTTAAAGCAAATGGCAAGCACAAAGACATGCATATGGGATGTGTGGCTCGATTTCTAACTGAGAAGGCTTGTTGAAATTAAAAAGGTATCCGTCTATCGTAGTCTTGCGTTAGCAGCATACCCTCTTAATGTCGGTTAAAGAAATTCGGGGAAAAGAAAGGCAACCTCTACATCGCAGTCTCGCGTTCAAGGCTGTATCTTTCTTAACACCATCCTAAATATCTTATGGCGGCCCAGATCCAGCGGCCAGGTTGTGTGTGCCATGTGTAGTGCTAAAACATTTAAGGATGCACAGCAGTTTATAATCACAAAACATTTTATAGATAAAAAAAAAAAACTCTAAGCTATTAACCTGCACAAAAGAAAAAGACCCAAGTCAGCAAAGCTTTTAAATAAAGATAAAATGGCCTAAGTCCTCAAAGTCCCCGTGGAGTCGCCAAGGCGCCCGCGACCTCGCTTTTTTTCTTTGTCGCCCGATCAAGGGCATGCGCCTTGTGGAGGCTAATGGCTCGGTTGAATTTAGTTATACCCGGACTCTCCCAAGTCCACCAATTTACGACTTTAATAGTCTAAATTTTTAACCTGCAAGTTAATTTTTAAAACGGAGTCGCCACTAATCGATTTGGGGTAGGTTGATTAGAAACCCATGCGAAGTATTGGGAGAAATACTCGCTCCTGCGCAACCAGAGAAATTATGATCGGGGACTTGATTACACTAGTTAATCACTAATGCCCTTTCGATACCTAATCTTGTTTAAGCCCTAAGGCTTTTTAGATTTTTTAGGGATTCTCCATGTATTTGTGGGGAGGAAAAACATTTTTTTTTTTGGGTCATTTTCTATTTTTTGGACATAAAGGGACTTTTTGGGTTTTTTTGGCATTTTTTTGGAAAATACAAGTCTTTTTTGGCATTTTTTTGGAAAATATGAAATATTTTTTATTTTTTTATTTTTCGGAAAATAAAATATTTTTTACTATTTTTCGAAAATAAATCATTTTTTGATTTTTTTGATTTTTTTAAAAATAAAATATTTAATTTTATTTATTTATTAAAATATTATTTAAAATAATAGAAAAGTCGACTCGGGTCGGGTCCGTGGGTTGGGTCCGACCCAAGTCGTTGACCCGAAATGCAGATGGGCCCGCATAGCGGGCCCAACTCTTTTTTTTTCTTTGTTATTATTTATTAAAACGGCCCGATGGCCCATCATTTTGGGAACGATCCGGCCCGACCCAACGACCCGACGAAACTCTACCTGAATCCAACCCGAATTCTGGCCTGGTTCCCACGAGGAACCCTACTCAATGGGGCTTTCGCCCAACTCGGTCGCGACCCGAATTCGCAACCCCAAATTCCAATGCTTCTTTGCGGCGCTAGAGAGGGGATGGCGAGGATGCCGGCAACTCGGCCGTGGTGGTGCGACGGGCGGCGGATCGGCGACGACGACGGCAACTACATGGAAGACAGCAGCGGCTAACTTCTCGACGGGACACGGCGCGGCAGCAACATGGAGCCTATTGGCCAATCGAGATTGAGGCCGAGGCTAGGGTTTCAAAATAAGGGCGTGTGACGGAGACGACTAGGGTTTCAAGCAGGGGGAAGCGACGGCGACAACGTGACCGACGGTGGTTGATACCTATCTCCAGAGGAGGCACTGTGCGGCGATGAACGATGGCGGCAATGATGGACCAGCATGACCAGGGAAACTTCGCTACGACGGCTTTGATTTCGCGTTGGTTCTTCGAGCTTTGGAGGAGAAGCAGCTCGTCGGGGAGACAACAGCAGAAACTGGCGTCAGGATCTTGTGGTTTGCGGCTGGTGCTTGACTCATGGCGGCTTTCTTTGGTTTCTCTTCTCTCCAGCAGCCCCCTCACACTCAGATCTGACCTTCTTCGCTTCTCAGCCCGACCCTCTCCTCCGGATTTGACCTCGTTCAACCTCCTCACGCTCAGATCTGGGCTTGCGAGCGCTCGGGCCTCCCTTGAAGTCTCTCGAGGGAAGCTTGCGACGCTCGCTCGCTTTCGATCGCTCTCTCCCTCTCCGGCCGCGAGCTCTCAGATCTCGACTTGCTCGTCCTCGACCCCCCTTTCTGAAGTCTCTCAGTGGGAGGTTTCGAAGATCTGCAGCCCTCGATCCTTTGCCGCTTCCGTGTGTGTTTTCCGACGAAGGTGGACGGCCTATTTATAGGCAAGGGGGCGACCGATCGACGGAGCTTCGACCGCTGATCCCCGCGCACTGAACGGCCTCCGCCGATCGAACCGGCGTCCCATCCGCCAGCTGTCCGCCAGCTGCCCCCCATGCGCGTCGCCGTCCGTCCGCTCATCCGGTGTCACGCCCTCTGCACGTGTGTTGCAGAGGTGGAAGGAGGAGGAAGATGACCGAAGAGGGCCGGGCTAGAGGAGGAGGAAAATGGGCCGTAGGGGCCCACGCGGAGGGGGAAGAGAGGGAGAAAAACGGGCTGTTTTTTGTTTTATTTTTGTTTTGCATTGTTTTTGTTTGTTTTTTTTTATTATCCGAAAAAGGCAATATAAATAATAATAAAAAAATCTAATTAATTAAAAAACAAAATTTAGGCGTCAACATTCTAGAATCAAGCCCATTTTCTTTTTTCTTCTCTTTTCTTTTCTTCTTTTCATTTTCTTCTTGTTCTTCCTTTCACCGATTGTCGGCCGATCATCAACCTTGGCAATGGTTGGCGACCGACCAAACAAGGATTGATGGCCTTATCGGCCGAGCTTGGTCGGTGACTAAGGCCCTATTTGGTAACTTGATAGCTCACTGTTCGCCCTCATTGCCCATGGCTGCTACCCGCACACTAATGCACGATTTCTACATCGATGCTTTCAATCAAATAGTCTAAGGCCCTTTTTAGTAACCAGGCAAACAAAGTCTGATTCTATTCTTTTATTCTTCGAAACGAATTCCCGAGGATAAATTTATTCTCAAGAATAGATATGGAACAAAATCAAGAAGTAAAAAAAAGTTGTCTCTTTGTTCCCAAGAACAATTCCAAAATCAAGCCCATTTTCTTTTTTCTTCTCTTTTCTTTTCTTCTTTTCATTGTCTTCTTCTTCCTTTCGCCTTTGTTGCCGGCCAGTCGCCGACTTAGCGACGTTTGGCGACTGACCAGACAAGGACCGACGGCCTCGTCAGCCAAGCCTTGTTGGTGGAAAGAGCATGGGAGGAAAATATTTAAAAATGCATCAAATAAATTTCTATTTTAGGAACAAAAATTTTGTATCATTATTAAATGTATATCTCTACATAGAACCTCATCTAGAAAATAAAAATAAAAAAAATCTATTTCTGATCTTAGCAATAGAATGGTTATCATTTACGGCCTTATTAGCTCAAACTAAGTTCAGCTATTATAATTCGGTGAGTGAAACTACAGGAAAAGGCCCATTTGAAGCTGTGCTTGGAAAGCATCATTTAAGCCATCACCTACAAAGCGTCAATTTAGTGGAGACACTGAAAAAAGGGCCTAAGGAAATCAAAGTAAGAATTTTGAAGCACATCGACAAGTACTGCCGTCGACGAAGGTGATCTCATGTTTTTATTTTCCACCGGATTATCGTGCGAAATCATCTCCTTGAGGGGATGATCCTTGTCAAGTTTTGAAGTACATTGACGATATTGGCTAGAAAATTGAACTTCCAGGAGAGCATGGTGTTTCTGGTACATTCAATGTTGCTGATCTACGACCATAGCATGAAAACCAAGAGCTCGGTGAAGATTGGCCTCAAGATTATCGCTTGCTATTATTTCGAAAAAACGGAAATATATAGGTAATATTTTGAAACCTTTTTTGGAGATATCAAGATTTTCTAATGCTATTGGAATAGTGGAATGATATATATATTTCCTGATTCTCAATATATTTATTGGTTTTCTTAGGATTATTTTATCTAGATTAGGAATTTAATAATATTGTTGCCTATTTGAAATTCATATTTTCGATATGTTATATCTTCTTTGCTTAGAGGTCACTCAAAGGGCTCTAGGCTCTCAACAATAAATACCCAGGACCTTTATTTAAACACAGTAGAGTTGATCTCAACTATAAACTCCTTCTCAAATAGTTGATCTTCCGTCATATCTACTTTTCAATCATTGCTTCACTGCTTGAACCGACTAAGCACCTCGTTGTTATGCTTAAAAGACAAATCCAGATCCTCCTCGAAACATCTTCAACAAAGAACAATACACACCTGGCACCACCCTTGAACATAACATGAGAGATCCCCTTAAGTCTTAATGCATGCAACCTAACAATATATGAGGTCTATTGAACACTGTACTAAAATTCACTCTCTACTTTTACTACTGATGTTGCAATGTTCACAGAAGTTCACCTTCTCAGTCCGGTAGCCTCCTAGTAGATTGATTAAGAACCTTCATCTGTCTCTTACTCATGTGACAAGTGGTATGTGCCGCAATTGAGTCTTGTATTGATTTGAAGCCTTCGAGAATCTAGTAAACAAGCCATCAGTGTTGTTCCCTATAGGAGATATGACCTGTGGTCTGTCTTCCCTTGCATCGCAATTAGCATATCTCAAGAGACTTTCAAAACTCCATTTTCAACTAAGGTAGTATCCGAATTTGTCAAGAGCACTTATGAGATCAGGTTCTTCCTCATCTCTAGTACATACCTTACATCAATCAATCAATCTTCTCAGTATAACATCTTGCATCATAATCTGAAATGTGTCGATCCCTACCATTAATATTTTCTGCAACTTTGAGCTTCAAAATGGTGGCCAAAATCATTTTTTTTCACCATATGAGATTCTGTTATTTATGATCCAAATTTGCTTGAGGGCCAGTCTTAAATTCTTAGCTGAGAAACATCATGATTTTCACGGGAGGAATCAATTATAAGTCTGGTCTTTTCCAGTAACAATTTCACAGTCCGGATCTCCCTAGTAGTAAGCTATAAAGGGCATATGCTAATAAGACTCAACTTCAAAAGCATTAAATAAAAGCCCATTGTACAAAATGAAGTGCACTTTTACCGACAGTATTCTGATAAACGGCGAAATTCTCGTTTGTTCAGGTCCTAGCCCTGGCATTTTTACGTCTTGATCAAGGTCCTTATCTACTTACTTTGCTTAGGGATATGGCTTCTCCTTTACAATGCTCATGAAAAGTTGCATGATAAGAACATTCAAATCAAACTCCCAATCATCGTCTGATGAACTCATGGTGACTGCTAGCACATCATTAGGATTGCCTGAACTATTATCTAATATAATAATAACATTATCATCAGCAATAGACTACGCCTTGACTCATTTACCTTGTTATTCAGACAATCTATCATGTAATGTCCACCTCATTGCGAAGATTACATTGCTAATTTCGAAAGTTGGACCTTGATTTAAAACAGCTCTCCATCCGCTACCTTCGGACCTTCTGCATTCGTCTCTACCTTAGATAACCAAACCTTAGTCCATATCCTTCGCTAAGTTGTATGCTCCAAACTTCTTTTCCCACTCCTCAGCAAACAAGACGGACTTTCCTTCTTCCAAATATGCCCTTGTAGTATTGATCAGTAAAGTACTCAAAAGAACCTTGTTAATGTTTTTCATGTCTGTCATGAGTTTAGAAAACTCGTTTACATGAAATTTAATAGATATGCCTTCAACCATCCTACTAAAACATCATTTTCAGCATATGCAAGCAATTGTTCAAACCCCTCATTTAATAAAAGTAAGTCCAATTTTTCCCACAGCCTGCGACATCCTTCTCTTCATCTTCAGCCACGTCAAGCAACACCTCATCTGATAGATTTAACAATATAATTATTGGTCCTTTTCATCGTTCCATCTACTCCGATGCCTTCACCAAGTCTTGGGTTTTTATTAGGGTACGCATCTCAATGCTCTGCAGTCCAAAATTTTTCTTCCCTATTCAACTTTTCAATCCCACCTTTAGCTCCAAAAGTAAAAGTAGTTTCTAGACAGCGATCGGAATGGTAAATGCTCCAAATGGACTCCAGAAACTCTTTAACTTTATCTTACTAATTATTGTCAACATAACTTGATAGCTCACGGATCTTGCAATTCAAGTTTAATTTACCTTACTAATTATTGTGAACATAACTTGATAGTTCTGAGTGTCGCAATGCTTACTATACTAGGAGAGCTAACAATAAATAAATTCATCGTTAATCCAAAGAATTACAGAGTTACAATTGCTGCATCGTTCAGATGTTTCCCATTCCTAGATTACACTCAAAGCAAACTCTCAATTGTTATCGCACAATCTCTCACAAAAGAGCTCACTTAGAGAGCTCATAAAAAGAAAACTCTAAAGACTCCTTTTGCTTGCTCTAATATGTAATAACCAAATGGAATTCTATTTAATATATGTTCTAATGCGAATTATCAACTCAAATTAGGAAAACTTCTTTTTCTTCGTTTTTTTATCTTTAATTCAAGATTTTTTTGGGTCAAGATCTTTAATTCAATATTAGATTCCACTAAATTTTGGACTCCACTGAATTTGCTTGGACATAAAGTCCAAGTCAAAAGACATTCAAAATCAGGCTAGACTTCAATCGGGTCAAATTTCGTATGCGAGCTCAAACTCAAGATATAAAATAATAAAAAAATAAATTATGCACAAGTTAATCAAGACAAAAGGTCCTAATACCTTAGGAGTGGGGAATCAATAGCATGTATAATGGCATAATTAGGTGAAAATCCGATTGCTTGGATGTACGACCATAATAATTTGGAGATAAACAATTGATCGGTGTGTTAGAACCGGATTCCGCATTTGAATAAGTTCAAAGTTCTGATCTTATGATGCATCTGATTTTTAAGTTATGTCAACATTATTATCAATATTATTACTACGCTGGAGTGTCGTTTAATAAGATAAAATAAAAATAAACAGCCGATAAAGGCGAAAGTGATGGGCACAGAAATCGATGTTTGGCGATAAGAACAGAAGAAATTTATTTATAATACGAACTTAGTCTCGGAGGGGGCGAGATATTACATTTTTTTAATGAACTTTCATATGAATTATTGCAAAATTTTCCATAAAACTTGTACAAAGCGGCGACCTAACATCCCTTTCCATTCCTCGTTATTGCATGGATATGCATGCGATGTAAAACACAACTACCATCATAATATTTTCTTCGGTCAGTGAACAATTGACGGGAGCAAACGTTAATGGCCTGGCCAAGAATCTCTGAACAGGCGTACATGCGTCACGCCAAAGTCTCCTTCTGTCCAGGACGTGAAGACGCAACGCTCCTGTTATCTCTATCATGCAACGTGCATGCTGGCATAGATTCTGCGTGCCATGTAACGATAGACGCGAAACAGTTCTTTGACATACGAAAAAGCGCATGTGACGAAAAAGTCCAAAAAATAACCTTCGATGTTGTTCACATGATAGGTTTGAATGATTATGATAGAGAGACTATTGGATAAGACCTGCTGCTCTCAAACGAGTGATAGTAGTTCGTAATTAGATTTTTCACTGTTATCTCTACCATGCGTCATATAAAGACTTGTACGCTAGCATAGATTCTGCACATCATGTAAAGACGAACGCAAGAACAGTTCTTCGAGGTACGAAAAAGTGCATCTAACCAAAAAGTCGAAAAACTAATCGTAGATGTTGATGACGTGGTGGGTCTGAATAGTCATGATGAAGAGACTATTAGGTAAGACCTGCCGCTCTTAAACAAATGATAGCAGTTTGTGATTCATATAAAAACTTGTACGTTCGCATAGATTCTGCACGTCATGTAAAGACGGATGCAAAACAATTCTTCGAGGTACGAAAAAGTGCATCTAACCAAAATGTCGAAAAATTTATCGTAGATGTTGATCACATGATAGGTTTGAAAGGTCATGATGGAAAGACTATTGGTTAAGACCGGCCGTTCTTAAATGAATGATAGTCGTTCATGATTAGATCTTTCACTATTATCTTTGCCATGCATCATTTAAAAATTTGCATGCTAGCGTACATTCTGCAAGTCATGTAAAGACATAAGTAAAACAGTTCTTTGAGGTACGAAAAAATTCATGTGACGAAAAAGTCCAAAAAGTAACCTTCGATGTTGTTCGCATGATAGGTTTGAATGATAAGGATGGAAAGACTATTGGGTAAGACCTGTCACTCTTAAATGAATGATGGTAGTTTGTGATTAGATTTTTCACTGTTATCTCTACCATGCGTCATATAAAAACTCGTACACTCGAATAGATTCTGCACGTCATGTAAAAACAGATGAAAAACAGTGCTTTGAGGTACGAAAAAGTTCATCTAACCTAAAAGTCAAAAAATTAACTGTAGATGTTGATCACGTGGTAGGTTTGAATGGTCAAGATGTATAGACTATTGGGTAAGACCGGCTATTCTTAAACGAATAATGGTCATTCATGATTAGATTTTTCACTATTATCTCTACCATGCATCTTATAAAAACTTGTACATTAGTGTAGATTTTGCAAGTCATGTAAAGACGAACACAGAACAATTCATTGAGGTACGAAAATGTGCATATGACGAAGAGTCTAAAAATTAAACATGAATGTAATTCACATGGTAGGGTTGAATTGTCTTGATAGAGAGACTATTGGGTAAAGCAGGCCGTACCTAAATGAATGATAGTCGTTCGTGATTATATATATTTTTTTATTTGGACACGTGCCTTTGACTCTCAAGTAGCTAATAATTCAGTAAGATTGACAGTTCTTGAAGGAACAATCATTGGTTTAGAGCTAAGTAATATTTCTCCTTCCTTTAAAACGCATTTTTCTTTTAAGAGGCAATTATTATTGGTGGGACTAATATTTCTTGAAAGAATAGTATTGTTCCAAAATTTGATTTTGTTTCAATATGAAGATGTCATTTGATCACTCGTGTAAGGGAGAAGAATAGCATAAATCCCATAACTTTCGTACGATACTCACTTGAATATTGTGACTTTTTTTTTTCGTGTACTTAAATGTCACATCGAAGTAAAATCAATCATTTGAGTACCATTTCCGAAAAATCATCCTACATGGATATTTTATTTTATTTTTTAACTTTCTTTAATCTTTGTGTTTTTTTTCCCTTTTTCTTAAGGGCTGACGAGGAGCCGTGAAACCCTCACTTGAATTGAACAAGGCCAAAGTGAGGGTTTCACAACCAGCAAGGGTCAATGGTGACCCTTGCTGACCCAAAAAAAGGGGAAAATAAAGGAAAATATAAAAATTCAAAAAATAATAATTAGTGAATATTAAAAAATTGTCCACGTTAGAACTAATGAAGCCACATAAGATAATCAGCATCCAAGTCGGATTTTCTAGCAAGCTAAATCACTGATAACACTTAAGTGATCGATTTTTCACGGTCGTGACACTTAAGTGTGCAAAAAAGATAATTAAAGCACTCAATTGAGTGCTGCATGAAAGTTGTGGCGCTTGCATTATTCATACCCCTCGTGTAAAGAATGATAGTTGTTCAGGTGTTCTTTATTTGGAGACGTGTACCTAACTTTTGAAGCATATCATTAATGGGTCCGATTATTTAGGTAAGATTGAAAGTTCCTAAAATAATTTAATTGTTCTAGAACTAGATTTATTTATTTATTGAAAAACGCGCATTCCTTCTAAGTTTCAATCATTAATGGAGTCATCGCTCCGCTAAGATGGACACTTCTTAAAAGCCTAGATCTTGTCCTAGAATTAGGTTTTCTTTATCAAGACATGCTCATTTGACTTTTAAATTTCCAATTATTAATGTGTTTATCATTCGGTAAAATTGGCAGTTCCGTAAAAAGTGATAAGTCGTTCTACCGCCTTCAGACTTTTTGCATTTGTCTCCACACCGAATAACCAAACCTTACACCATATCCTTCGCTAAGTTGTATACTAACAACTTCTTTTCCCAATCCTCAACAAACAAGACAGACTATACTTCTTCCAAGATAATTGTAGTATATGCCCTTGTAGTATTGAATCAATTAGCACTCGAAAGAATCTAGTAGAGATGTCAACATCATGCCTTGTTTCTTGGGCAATGCTTCATTGACGTTCTTCAAATCTATCATAAGTTTAGTAGACTCGTTTACATGGAATTTAATAGATATGCCTTCAACCACCCTACTAAAACATCATTTTCAGCATATATAAGTGATTGTGCAAACCATTCATTTTCTCATAAAACAAAAAAAAGTGACTCCAATTTTGCCCGCAATGCTACGGCATCCCTCTCTTCATCCTCGGCCACTTGAAGCAAAATCATTCATTTGATAAATTCAACAGCATTATGCTTTTCATCTACTCCATCATCAACTCTACCTTATCGGTCACTTTCATCATTCCATCTACTCCGATGCCTTCACCAAGTCTTGGATTGTTAACAGGGTTTGCATCTCAATGCTCTGTAGTCCAAAATTATTCTTCCCAAATCAACTTCTCAATTACAACTTTAGCTCTATACGTAATAGCAAATACGTTTCCAGACAGTGATCAGAATGGCAAAAGGTCCAAATCAACTCTCGAAACTCTAAATTTAGCATACCAATTGTTGTGAACATTTCTTCTACTTGCATTAAACATGAATTGCAAGATCTGGAACACAAAAGATTTATGTGATTTAGTCTAATTGTCTGTATTTACTGTACTAGGAGAGCTACTAGTAACTAAAACTATTATTAATCCAAAGAATTACAAAGTTACAACCGGTCAATCGTTCGAGTGTTTTCCGTTCCATTACACTCAAAGCAAACTCTCAAGCATTATGTCACAATCTCTCACAAAAAACTCAGTCATAAAGCTCATAGAAAGAAAACTCTAAACATTCCTTTTATTTGTTCTAACGTGTGATAACCGAATAGAATTCCATTTTTCATATATTCTTATACGAATTATCAACTCAAATGAGGAAAATTTTATTTTCTTCCTTTTTGATCTTTAATTGAAGATATTTTTTTTTTGTCAAAATCTTTAATTCAAGATTAGATTACACTAAATTTTGGACCCCACTGAATTTGCTTGGACATAAAGTCCAAGTAAGAAGACATTCAAAATCCAGACTAGACTTCAACCAGTTTGCTCTACACTTGCCATAGTATGAAACATGTATATCATAATTTTGCTAACTTTGCAGACTCAAACTCAAACATAAATTAACAAAAAAATCAATTATGCACAAGTTAATCCAGACAGAACGTCCTAATTCCTTGGGAGTAGGGAATCAATAGCATGTATAATGACAAATTAGGTGAAAACCCGATTGATGGACTGTACAACCATAATAATTTGGAGATAAACAATCGACCGGTGTGTTAGAACCGGGTTCCGCATTTGAATAAGTTCAAAGTCCTGATCTTATGATGCATCTGATTTTTAAGTTATGTCAACATTCTTATCAATATCATTGCTGCGCTGGAGTTTCGTTTAATAAGAAAAAATAAAAATAAACAGCCGATAAAGGCGAAAGTGATGGGCACAGATATCGATGTTTGGCGATAAGAACAGAAGAAATTTATTTATAATACGAACATAGTCTCCGAGGAGGGGAGATATTACATTTTTTTAATTAACTTTCATATGAATTATTGCAAATTTTTCCATAAAACTTACACAAAGCAGCAGACGATCTAACATCCCTTTTCATTCCTCATTATTGCACGGATATGCATGCGATGTAAAACACAACTACCATCATAATATTTTCTTCGGTCAATGAACAGTTGACGGGAGCAACGTTAATGGCCTGGCCAAGAGTCTCTGAACAGGCGTACATGCGTCACGCCAAAGTCTCCTTCTGTCCAGGACGTGAAGACGCAACGCTCCTGTTATCTCTATCATGCAACGTGCATGCTGGCATAGATTCTGCGCGCCATGTAACGATAGATGCGAAATAGTTCTTCGAGATACAAAAAAGTGCATGTGACCAAAAAGTCCAAAAAATAATCTTTTCACATGATAGGTTTGAATAATAATGATGGAGAGATTATTGAGTAAAACCTGCGGTTCTTAAACGAATAATAGTAGTTTGTGATTAGATTTTTTATTGTTCTCTCTACCATGCATCATATAAAAACTTGTACATTGGCATAGATTCTGCATGTCATATAAAGACAGATGCAAAATAGTTCTTCAAGGTACAAAAAAATGCATATAACCAAAAAGTCAAAAAGTTAATCGTAGATGTTGATCACATGGTAGGTTTGAATGATCATAATGGAGAGACTAATGATAGTCGTTCTTGATTAGATTTTTCACTATTATCTCCACCATGTATGATTTGAAAACTTGCATGCTGGCGTACATTCTACAAATCATGTAAAGATGGACACTGAATAGTTTTTCGAGGTACGAAAAAGTGCATGTGATGAAAAAGTCCGAAAAATAACTTACGATGTTGTTCACATGATAGGTTTGAATGATCATGATGAAGAGACTATTAAGTAAGACCTGCCGCTCTTAAACAAATAATAGTAGTTCGTGATTAGAATTTTTACTATTATCTCTACCATCCGTCATATAAAAACTTCTACGTTGACATAGATTCTGCACGTCATGTAAAGATAGATGCAAAACAATTCTTCGAGATATGAAAAGGTTCATCTAACCAAAAAGTGAAAAAAATTAATTGTAGATATTGATCACATTGTAAGTTTGAATGGTCATGATGGAGAGACTATTGGGTGAGACTAGCCGTTCTTAAATGAATGATAGTCATTCATAATTAGATTTTTCATTGTAATATCTACCATGCATCATTTAAAAATTTGCATGCTGGCATACATTCTACAAGTCATGCAACAATGGACGCAAAACAATTTTTCGAGGTATGAAAAAAGTGCATGTGACAAAAATGTCCAAAAAATAACCTTAGATGTTGTTCACATGATAGGTTTGAATAATTATGATAGAGAGACTATTGGGTAAGACCTGCTGCTCTTAAACGAGTGATAGTAGTTCGTGATTAGATTTTTCACTATTATCTCTACCATGCATCATATAAAACTTGTACGCTAGTAGAGATTATGCACATCATGTAAAGACGAATGCAAGAATAGTCCTTCGAGGTATGAAAAAGTGTATCTAACCAAAAAGTCGAAAAATTAATCGTAGATGTTGATCACGTGGTGGGTCTGAATGGTCATGATAGAGAGACTATTAGGTAAGACCTACCGCTCTTAAACAAATGATAGTAGTTCGTGATTCATATAAAAACTTGTACGTTCGCATAGATTCTGCACGTCATGTAAAGACGGATGCAAAACAATTCTTTGAGGTACGGAAAAATGCATCTAACCAAAATGTCAAAAAATTTATCGTAGATGCTGATCACGTGATAGGTTTGAATGGTTATGATGGAAAGACTATTAGTTGAGATCGGCCATTCTTAAACGAATGATAGTCGTTCATGATTAGATCTTTCACTGTTATCTCTGCCATGCATCATTTAAAAATTTGCATGCTAGTGTATATTCTGCAAGTCATGTAAAGACATAAGTAAAACAGTTCTTTGAGGTACAAAAAAATTCATGTGACGAAAAAGTCCAAAAAGTAACCTTCGATGTTGTTTGCATGATAGGTTTGAATGATAAGGATGGAAAGACTATTGGGTAAGACCTATCACTCTTAAACGAATAATAGTAGTTCGTGATTAGATTTTTCACCGTTATCTCTACCATGCGTCATATAAAAACTTGTACACTCGAATAGATTCTGCACATCATGTAACGACAAATGAAAAACAGTGCTTTGAGGTACGAAAAAGTTCATCTAACCGAAAAGTCAAAATATTAACTATAGATGTTGATCACGTGATAGGTTTGAATGGTTATAATGTAGAGACTATTGGGGAAGACCGGCCATTCTTAAACGAATGATTGTCATTCGTGATTAAATTTTTTGCTGTCATCTCTGTCATGCGTCTTATAAAAACTTGTACATTAGTGTAGATTTTGCAAGTCATGAAAAGACAAACGCAGAACAATTCTTCGATGTACGAAAAAGTGCATATGACGAAAGAGTCTAAAAATTAAACTTGGATGTAATTCACATGGTTGGTTTGATAACCGTATAGAATTCCATTTTTCATATATTCTTATGCGAATTATCAACTCAAATGAGGAAAATTTTATTTTCTTCCTTTTTTATCTTTAATTGAAGATTTTTTTTGTCAAAATCTTTAATTCAAGATTAGATTCCACTAAAATTTGGTCCCCACAAAATTTGCTTGGACATAAAGTCCAAGTAAGACATTCAAAATCCAGGCTAGACTTCAATCAAAGAGACATAAATGCTCTACACTTGCCATAGTAGGGAATCAATAGCATGTTTAATGACAAAATTAGGTGAAAACCCAATTGCATGGATGTACAACCATAATAATTTGGAGATAAACAATTGATCGGTGTGTTAGAACCGGATTCCGCATTTGAATAAGTTCAAAGTCCTGATCTTATGATGCATCTGATTTTTAAGTTATGTCAACATTATTATCAATATTATTACTACGCTGAAGTGTCATTTAATAAGAAAAAATAAAAATAAACAGCCGATAAAGGTGAATGTGATGGGCACAGAAATTGAAGTTTGGCGATAAGAACATAAGAAATTTATTTATAATACGAACTTAGTCTTGGAGGGGATGAGATATTACATTTTTTTAATGAACTTTCATATGAATTATTGCAAATTTTTCCATAAAACTTGTACAAAGTAGCAGACGACCTAACATCCCTTTCCATTCCTCGTTATGGCATGGATATGCATGCGATGTAAAACACAACTACTATCATAATATTTTCTTCGGTCAGTGAACAATTGATGAGAGCAAACGTTAATGGCCTGGCCAAGAATCTCTGAACAGGCGTACATGCGTCACGCCAAAGTCTCCTTCTGTCCAGGACGTGAAGACGCAACGCTCCTGTTATCTCTATCATGCAACGTGTATGCTGGCATAGATTCTGCGTGCCATGTAACGATAGACGCGAAACAGTTCTTTGACATACGAAAAAGCGCATGTGACGAAAAAGTCCAAAAAATAACCTTCGATGTTGTTCACATGATAGGTTTGAATGATTATGATAAAGAGACTATTGGATAAGATCTGCTGCTCTCAAACGAGTGATAGTAGTTCGTAATTAGATTTTTCACTGTTATCTCTACCATGCGTCATATAAAGACTTGTACGCTAGAATAGATTCTGCACATCATGTAAAGATGAACACAAGAACAGTTCTTCGAGGTACGAAAAAGTGCATCTAACAAAAATGTCAAAAAATTAATCATAGATGTTGATCATGTGGTGGTTCTGAATAGTCATGATGAAGAGACTATTAGGTAAGACCTGCCGCTCTTAAACAAATGATAGCAGTTTGTGATTCATATAAAAACTTGTACGTTCGCATAGATTCTGCACGTCATGTAAAGACGGATGCAAAACAATTCTTCGAGATACGAAAAAGTGCATCTAACCAAAATGTCAAAAAATTTATCGTAGATGTTGATCACATAATAGGTTTGAATGGTCATGATGGAAAGACTATTGGTTAAGACCGGCCGTTCTTAAATGAATGATAGTCGTTCATGATTAGATCTTTCACTGTTATCTCTGCCATGCATCATTTAAAAATTTGCATGCTAGCGTACATTCTGCAAGTCATGTAAAGACATAAGTAAAACAGTTCTTTGAGGTACGAAAAAATTCATGTGACGAAAAAGTCCAAAAAGTAACCTTCGATATTGTTCGCATGATAGGTTTGAATGATAAGGATGGAAAGACTATTGGGTAAGACCTATCACTCTTAAACGAATGATAGTAGTTCGTAATTAGATTTTTCACCGTTATCTCTACCATGCGTCATATAAAAACTTGTACACTTGAATAGATTCTGCACGTCATGTAAAGACAGATGAAAAACAGTGCTTTCAGGTACGAAAAAGTTCATCTAACCTAAAAGTCGAAAAATTAACTGTAGATGTTGATTACGTGATAGGTTTGAATGGTCATAATGAAGAGATTATTGGGTAAGACCGACCATTTTTAAATGAATGATAATCGTTCAGCGAGAAGAACTGAGTAAGACCCATAAATTTCGTATAGTGCTCACTTGGATGTCATAATTTTTTTTTTTGCGCACTTAAGTGTCACATCAAATTAAAATCAATCATTTGAGTACCATTTCCGAAAAATCATCCTACATTGGTTTTTTTTTTTCTTAACTTGTTTTTATCTTTGAATTTTTATTTTATTTTATTTTCATGATTTTTTTAAGGGTCAGTGAGAAGCAATGAAACCCTCACCCGAAATGGGCGAGGCCGCAGTGAGGGTTCAATCAACCAGCAAGGGTCTCTAGTGACCCTTGCCGACCCAAAAGAAAAAAAAAAAAAAAAGAAAAACAAAGGAAATTCAAAAATTCAAAAAATAATAATTAATAAATATTAAAAAATTATCAACATCAAGACTTGGTGAAGTCATGTAGGACAATCAACATCCACGTCGAATTTTCTAACGAGATAAATCACCGATAATACTCAAGTGATCGATTTTTCACGGTTGTGGCACTTAAGTGTGCCAAAAAAATAATTAAAATACTCAATTGAGCACTACACGAATGTTGTAGCACTTACGTTATTCATACCCCTCATGTAAATAATGATAGTTGTTCAAATGTTTTTTTTATTATCATTCAAATGTTTTTTTATTTGGAGACATGGACCTGACTTTTGAAGCAAATCATTAATGGGTCCGATTACTTAGGTAAGATTGACATTTCCAAAAGAGAAAAAAAATGTTCTAGAACTAGATTTATTTATTTATTGGAAAACACGCATTGGTCATCACTCCGCTAAGATCGACACTTCTTGGAAGACTAGATCTTGTCCTAGAATTAGGCTTTCTTTATCAAGACATTCTCATTCGACTTTTAAATTTCCAATTATTAATGTGCTTATCATTTGGTAAAATTGGCAGTTCTTGAAAAAAGTGATAAGTCGTTATAGAATCAGATTTTTTAAAAAAAAATTTAGAAACACGTAAATGATTAGTGAGTACAAATTATTCATGGGCTAATCATTTAAGTAAAATCGGCAGTTGTTGAAAAAAGTAATAAGTCGTTATAGAATCAATATTTAAAAAAAAAAATTAGAAACACGTAAATGATTAGTGAGTACAAATTATTCATGGGCTAATCATTTAAGTAAAATCGGCAGTTGTTGAAAAAATAGTAGTTATTCTAAAGCTAGAATATTTTTATCTAGATTGTACCAATTCTTAATAGGCTAATCGCTCTGGTAAGACCGACATATTTTGAAAGAATAGTAATAGTTACAGAATCAGGATTCTGATTACCTGGAAACGTGCATCTGACGTCTAAGCACAAATCATTAACCGAGAAAGGAGTCATAAATGGGGCTGCACTTAGCAAGGAGTTTCTGAAGCCTAGCTGAATGCTTTCGTATATTCCGAGCTGTAGAAGCTTTCAAAAAAATCAAAATGGTGATTTAAAGTGACGGGCCAAGTTCCAAACAGAATCATAGAACCAAAATAAATACCTATCTCATTTGCTAGCGCCATTCGGAGGTAACCCTTGAGGAGTAATTCACCTAATTGGTTAGAAATGAACAAGCATATAAACCCATAACCAAACGAGACCCAACACAATAACGTCAGTTCATTGAATTATTGTTTTGGTTATGGGACAAGAAGATTTTCTATCTGCATACAGATGGAGATAATGGGAGAACTTGTGAGCTGGACAAGTTAATTGCCCAAGCCCCAAGCCCATATTTTAGAGAAGTGAGAATTTGGGTTGCTTTTACAGTCAAATCCGATCCATTTATGTTTAATTAACGCATTACCTCTGTTCTTCAAGCCTGTAAGCTTAATCTAAGAGACAACTCTAAACCGTTGTGTCTAATTTATAACTAATAATAAAAAAACACAAATCAAGCACAAAAAGGAATATGTACAACAGAAATAACGCGCCGTCCCGTGCCTTGAAAAAGTTGGGATAAATATTTTTTTATGGATAAAATCATTCAAATTCATAAGTATTTTAATGCGCTCCATTTCAAGAGAAGGTTATACATGTCGCTGTTTCTTATTTGGTAATGGAGATTCAAAGTGGTAAATTGATATATTGCTTTTAAGATGGTCACGTGGGCCCCCGCTGAATTTGCTTAGACATAAAGTCCCAAGTCAGAAGACATTCAAAATCCAGGCCAAACTTCAATCGGGTCGGATTTCATATGCCAATTCAAACTCGGGATATAAATTAACAAAAAAATATCAATTATGTACAAAGCTAGCTGAAATGTAACAACGTGATTCCTTGGGAGTTAGGAAATCATTGTGAAAACCACATTGCATGGACTGCACAACCATAATTATTTGGAGATAAGCAATTAATCGGCGCGTTGAACTAGATTCCGCATTTGAATGAGTTCAAAGTTCTAATCTTATCCTGCATCTAATTTTTAAATTCTATCGATATTATTATCAGTATTACTACTGCACTGAAGTGTCCTCTGGAAAAAAAAAATTAAAATAAGGAGCCAGTTAAGGTGACAGTGATGAGCGTAGAAATCGAAGTTTGGCGATAAGAAAAGAAGAAATTTATTTATAATACGAACTTAGTCATGGATTGGGCGAGATATTACATTTTTTTTATTGACTTTCATATGAGTTATTGCATATTTTTCAATAAAACTTTCACAAAGCAGCAGGCCCACTAACGTCCCTTTCCATTCGTCAGTTTGTTAAATTTAAATTAAGAAAATTAAAATAATAATTAATTAATATAAATAAATTAAATTTAAATATAAATATTATCGAATTTTTAATAAAAAGAAAATTTAAAATAACAACAATTTTCGTTTTTATTTTTTCCTATTTTTTATTTCTATATTTTAATTTCTTTCTATTCTAAAATATATATTTTCTATATATAGAATATATATTTAATTTAGTATTTCAATTTATTATTTAGTATTGCACGGATATGCATGCATTGCAAAACACAACTACCCTCATAATTTTTTTATTTGTAAGCGGAATATTGGTTGGAGCAAACATTAGTAGGCTGTTAAAAAATCTTTGAACACACGTACATGCGATGTCTTTTTTCTGTCCAGGAGATGACAACGTGACATTTGTGTCATCTCTATCATGATTTTTTTTTTTTGTCAGTGGACTATCGGTTGGAGCAAATATTAATGGCCTGGCCAAAAATCTTTGAATACATGTACACGCGATCTCTTTTTTTTTTTTTGTTTTTGTCGGCGGACTACTGATTGGAGCAAACGGTAATGGCCTGCAGAAAAATCTGTGAACCCACGCACATGCGATCTCCTTTTTCTGTCCAAGAGATGAAGACGTGACATTCATGTTATCTCTATCATGAATTTCTTTCTGTCAGTGGACTATTGATCGGAGCAAACATTAATGGCCTGGCCAAGAATCTTTGAACACACGTACACGCCATCTTCTTTTTCTGTCCAGGAGATGAAGACGTGACATTCATGTTATTTCTATCACGCATCATATATAAAAACGCGTATGCCGTACAATGACTTCGAGAAACAGTTTTACATCCGTATTTATTAGATGCCTTTTTGTACTCGAAAAATTGTTTTGTGTCAATCTTTACATGACATGTTGGCTCCATGCCAACGTACAAGTTTTTATTTGACAAATGATAGAAGTAAGATCTGTAAGTCTCACCAAATTATTAACTACTTAAGAATCAAATACATGTGTCCAAATAAAATAAAATAAAATCCAATCATGAATAACTACTGTTTGTTTAAAAACAATCATTGAACCTTTTGGGTAAACAAGCCATGACACATGGTAAGGATAACCAAAAGAAAAAAAAAAAGATTCAATCTTGACCATTCAACCTATTCAACCTATTGGGCAAGATCGGCCATTCTTTGAAAAATGATAGGCGTTTGTGATTAGATTTTCTTTTTCTTTTTTTTTACACGCGCATTTGACTCTTAAGTAGCTAATGATTTAATAAGACCGACGGTTCTTGATAGGACAATCATTGGGTTAGAGTTGGATCTTTTTTTTTTTTTTTTTTCCCTTTTGAAGCACGCATTTTGCTTTTAAGGGGCAATTATTAATGGTAGGACTAATAGTTCTTGTAAACATAGCAATTATTCCAAAATTAGATTTTGTTTTAATACGAAAACGTGCATTTGCTCACTCGTGTAAGAGTGATAGTTTCCGAAAGAATGATAGTTGTTTTAGAATTAGATTTTTTTATTTATTTGGAAACATGTGCATGACTTTTAAAGCAAATCATTAATGGGCCCAATTAATAAGGTAAGATTGACAGCTCCTAAAAGAAATGTAGTAATTCTAGAACTAGATTTATTATTTATTTATTCACAAACACGCATTCCTTCTTAAGTACATATCATTAATGGGGTCATCACTTGGCTAAGATCGACACTTCTTGAAAGACTAAATTTTGTTGTAGAATTAGGCTTTCTTCATCAAGACATGCTCATTCAACTTTTCAATTTCCAATCATTGAGGATAAGTTGTAAATGGGACAGCACTTAGCAAAGAGTTTCCAAAGCCCAGCTGAATGCTTTCGTATATTCCCAGCAATAGAAGCCTTCAGAAAGATCAAAATGGTGATTTAAAAGTGATGGGCCAAGTTCCAAATAGAATCATAGAATCAAAATAAATAACTATCTCATCGGCTCGCACCATTCGGATGTAACCCTTGAGGAGTAATTTATCTAATTGGTTAGATATGAGCAAACAGGTAAACCCATGATCAAACAGGACCCAACACGATA
The DNA here is from genome assembly GCA_016097545.1 of Eucalyptus victrix. NCBI lineage: Eukaryota > Viridiplantae > Streptophyta > Magnoliopsida > Myrtales > Myrtaceae > Eucalyptus > Eucalyptus victrix. The sequence continues at coordinate 63,409,727 of CM027839.1, read as the reverse complement.
ACGTCAGTTCATTGAATTGTTGTTTTGGTTTAGGGTCAGGAAGATTTTCTTACCTGCATCCGGATGGAGATGATGCGAGAACTTGGAAGCTGGACAAGTTAATTGCCCAAGCCCAAGCCCCACGCCCCAAGCCCCAAGCCCCAAGCCCATATTCTATGAAAGTGAGAATTTGGGCTGCTTTTACATTTAAATCCGATTCATTTATGTTTAATTTACGCATTGTCTCTGTCCTTCAAGCCTGTAAGCTTAATCTAATGGATAACCCTAAACCATCGTGTCTAATTTATCACTAATATAAAAATAAAACTAAAAACCAATCAAGCACAAAGCAGGAATATATACAACAGAAATAATGCGTCCTCACATGCTTTAATATAGTTGGGATAACATCTGTTGATGGATAAAATCATTCAAATTCATAAATATTGCAATTCGTTCCATTTCAATGTTTATGGAATAGGCTGTACATTTTCTCGTTGCCTCCCATTTGATAATGGAGATTCAAAGCCGTAAATTGATATCTTGCTTCTTAGATGGTCACGTGGGTTGGAGTTACGGAACAGAACCGGCCCTATAGGCCCAATTTGTTGATTTTGATGGGTTTCGGCCTTTTACAAGGGAAGTAAAAGGAATTCGGGTGGAAACGAGTTAATCTTGTTCATAAGTCAGTCGAGCTCGGCTTACGTGTTACTGGAGCTTGGCTTTTGTCGAGGCGAACTAGATTCAAACAATGGAGGAACGGCTGACGGTTCGAACTTAGTTTACTGACGGTTCGCAGAAAATCTTTTCTGGAAAAACATTTTTCATTTTCCGGCATTTGTTTTGCTCAGAAAACTAAATCAACAGAAAACGTTTTCTTGGTCAACCAAAACTATGCATAGTTCTAGCGTAATGATTTTTTTTTTTTTGGTAAAATAATTCTAGCTTAATGATTTTTTTTTTTTTGGTAAAATAGTTCTAGTGTAATGATTTCCTCTTCCAAAAAACCACAACATTTTCCAAAATATGATTGAGTATCAATGCTTGAACTTGAAACTCTACGTTTGAACACAGGAACTCTAATAACTCTAATTCGCAAGTCTCCAATGCTCGGGCTGGGTCCATCAAGGGCGGGCCTGAGTGTCTAACGCACTAGCACAAGTCCATCAAGATTGGACCTCAGTCCATTGAGGTAGGTCTCAAGACCTCAGTTCCTAGGCTCGGGTCCCTCGTGCCTATGCCCAGGTCCATCGAGGCTGAGCCCAAACCGCTAGTGCCTAGCTATGCCCTAGCAACAAAGCTCAGGTCCATAAAGGTCGAGCTAGGGCTGCGATGCTCGAGCTCTAGTCCCCAAAACTGAAGCTCGGGTCCACAAAAGCCATGCGTGAGTTGTTAGCACTTGAGCTCAAGTCATTGATTAATGAAACGTTCGTTTTTAAAATATAAATGTTTTAAAAATTGAATTTCCAATTATTTTATTATAAAAATTTTAATTTTAATTTTTTTATTTTTTAAACTCAAACTTATAATTATTTTTATTTAAAAAAACTTACTTTTTTTTTTTTTTCGTTTCTTTCTTTTTCTTTTTGCTTCTTCCTCAACCAATCATGGACCCAAAGCGACAATTGGCGACTGACCCCAAGTGAGGGATAAGCTCGCCGATCAGGCAAGGCTCTAGCCAGTTAACCTCCGGCAAGCTCAAGCTTACCTGAGGCTAGTCACCGGCCATGGCCGTGGTTGGCAATTGGCCGTGGTTGGCAATTGGACAAAGAAGAAGAAAAAAGAAAAAGATAAAAAGAAAAGAAAAAATAAAATAAAATAAAATAATTAAAAATTCGATTTTTTATAAAATAAAAATAAAAAATATTAAAAGGAGTGCACAAAGGAAAATCTCATTTTTGTGTTTCAGTCAAGCACTGAAAAATATTATCATTTTCTAGGAAAATGGCTCTTTGAAAAGTTTTTCAAAATTTTCATATTTTTCGCAAAAATGGAGGCTTAGACTCTATTCATTTCAAGGAAAATTAATGATTTAGAAAACGTTTCTCTCAAAATAATCGCTTATTACTTAAGATAATTATCCAATAAAAAATTCATTATTGACGACAATTTATGTCTAAAAATTTTTTGTAGACATTGAAAAAAAAATTGTTCATTCATTTTTGTGAACAATATAAACAATCATTTTAAAGAAAATCATTTTCAAATCATTTATTTTTTGCTGAACAAATAAAATCAAATTATGTTATCCTATCTAGTATCTAATGACACGTCTAGGTTGGGATAAAATCGAATATGTCAACATTGTGGATAACTTATCCTGGATCTAGGGTGGCATAACAGATTGAATGCAAAAATTACAAACAAAGATTAAAAAGAAATTGAGAACGGAAATGAAGGATTGCTTGTTTCTATTCACCCACTGGAAAACATGGCCATAGCTGTAATTAAGCGGCATACTTCACTTTGCAACGAGGGCTTTCTAACTAAAGTCAATGTGCTGCTCCGATTATCCAATTAACTTGTAACTGGTGATAAAAAAAAAGTCGCGCTCTAGTATTAATTTTAGACCCAATTGAAATTTTAATTTCCAAGTTTTAAGTTACCTTAAACATGGATTTAAAAGTAATGTCAAGTTGAGGGCTAATGGTCCTCAATTGGCTTAAATTCTCTCAAACCCTTATCTCATGCAACGTTAAGATTTTCATTTTAATTTGAACCCTACGAGGATTTTATATGAGGAGTCGCCATAAGCCTATTGGGTAAATTAAGTGTGGTAGGAAGTATACCTCACTTCCTATGCAACCAGAAATTTAGAGTTGAGGGTTGATTACATTAGTTATCTAACCGGTGCCCTTTTGCTACCTAAACTTGATTATTTGTTAGCTAAGGTATCCACGTAGTCTTTTTATCAAATTATAAATCCTAAGGTTTTTGTCCGTTTAATGTTCATGCAAAGGTCTAACCTAACCATTCCATTAAAGTAAAGCAAATTATGACATATGAAAGTAACATAAGAATCACAAACAATTAATCAAAGGTAGTAATGAAAGAACGAGTAAAGAGTAAAGTGCGATAAAATAACCCAATACAAATCATACAAAGAATATAATATGGCCTTACTATTAAGTCCTATGATAGCAACCCCTATGAAATTGACTTAGAGACTATCCTATCTTCAAATGGGTAATATGGGTTATTGAAACTTTCGGAGAGACAAGAAACCCCAAGTTGGCACTTTGTCATCCTAAGTCAGGGTCATAATTCAGCTTTTGGATATTAGATGCTCATTTAGTCCCTTTCAAGTTTCTCCTAGGTTACACCATTTTCTCGTTACCTACCCAATTATTAGAAGTGAAACCTAAATTTAACTAACGTACTATGATTTTTTATTTCTTGTGAAGTGACATTTCCAAACTACTATCTCTATATTAATCTGATTATATTTCTCAAACTAAATCTAGTTTATTCGTTAAGACTAATCGGCTAAACAAATCCTAAGTGATTTTAAACTAAACCAAGAATCCAAAATTTAATCCAAAATGAACACACATAAAATCATCAATTGATCAATCAAATAAAGGCACGAGTTACGTTAAAAATTAAAGAATAGAACTTTCCTAACTATATGAATTCCATTGAAATGATTAGGACTGGGCCTGTATTATTCATATAGACCGTGATTTGGTTAGAGAACTTTCCTAACTTTCCTAACTATATGAACTAAGTCTAATAATAAAATCTAACAACCAAATCACGGTCTATTTCTCTAACCAAATTTCATAATTTTTCTATTTTCAGATTTATTTTTAATTTTTTTTTTTATATTCTGCAAAATGGGGACTAGGACTGGGCCCCATTCTTGGGCTAGGTCCACCTACAACATCAGGGGTTGGCTATATAAAGGCGGACCATGAACAAGCTTATTAATCAAGCAGTCAAAATTCACAGGTTCAATATTGAATGTAACACGATACTGAATGTAACACGTCAAGCCCATTGCATACTATAAACTCTCTAAACCCTATTTCAACCATAAACCCGTTAAAGTTCACTTCAACTAAATCCACAATAAGGCCATATTAAAACCATGTTCAACCACAACTACATTCAAGTCAACACTAAGCCCATTTCCATCTCATTTTCTTATCTTCTATTAGTTGTCTTGCATTTCCCACTGTCTCTTTCCTCTGGACGCTTGCAAATTTCATTTTTCTTTTTATCTTCTTCAGAGTTCAACATCCCCAAGAATTTGTAATAGGAAAAGATGCTTACCAATGTAAGAAAACTCACTTCATTTGAGCTATGAAAACTCACATTTCGATATTAATATACAAATTGAATTACCATGTCTAAGTTGCCTACTTCGAACAGGTTTGAACTTACATGTAAGCATGGAAAACTACCACAAAGATAGTGGCGGAGTTGTCTATTATTGATCGCAAGAACATGAGTAATAACAAATATATTTAAAGAATTGTATTGTTGTTAATTGCGCCAAGGCCCCAAGCGCTGGATTGCACATGCAAGGCAAGCCCCGCTCGCTCTTACCCGCCCCTCCCTCCATGGTGGCTAAACCTGCTTATCCAGTTAGACCCATTTATATGCTCAATTTCTAAATTGATAATCAGTAATTGTCACGACCTCTTTTTTTTCGGCGCCCGCAGTCGGGTACGAGCGCCTAAGGAGGCTAATGGCTCGGCTGAATTTAATTATGCCCGGACTCTTCCAAGTCCACCAATTCACGACTTTAATAGTCTGAGTTTTTTAAATTGTAAATCAATTTTTAAAATGGAGTTGCCACTAATTGATTTGGGGTGGGTTGATTAGAAACCCAAGTGAAGTATCAGGAGAAATACTCACTCCTGCGCAAACAGAGAAATTAGGATCGAGGACTTGATTACACTAGTTAATCACTAATGCCCTTTCGGTACCTAATCTTGTTTAAACCCCGAGGCTTTTTGATTGTTCGAGGGATTTTCCATGCATTTTTGGGAGGAAAAACATTTTTTTTTAGTCATTTTCTAATTATTTGGACACAAAAGGGATTTTTTGGGATTTTTTGGGTATTTTTTTGGAAATTTTTTTTGGCTTTTTATGATTTTTTTTGGCTTTTTCATGATTTTTTGGTTTTTTTTTATTTTTGGCATTTTTTGGAAAATATGAAATTTTTTGATTTTTTTTATTTTTCGGAAAATAAAATATTTTTTAAATATTTTTTAATATTTTTGGAAAATAAATTATTTTTTGATTTTTCTCGATTTTTTGGAAAATAAAACATTTTTTAAATATTTTTTTTTTTGAAAATAAAACATTTTTTTGATTTTTTTGAAATAAAATATTTATTATTTATTTATTTAAAATATTATTTTATATTAAAAAAATATAAAAACTGATCCGGTCCGATCCGTGGTTGGGTCCGACCCGGCCGGCGTTGCGGGCTCGACTCGGATTTTTTTTCGTCTTTTTCTTTTTCTTTTTATATTTTACTGAAACGGCGTCGTGGCCAAGCGTTTGGGGGCGCCCGGCCCGACCCGACAACCCGGCCCGATAGCCCGCTCCGCAACCCTACTCCCCGCGAACCCTACCCGGATCCGACCCGAATCGTGACTTGACTCCCGCCGCCCCCGAAATCGTGGAACCCTACCCGGTTCGTGGCCCGGGTCCGATCCGATGACCTGAGGCCACGAACCGGAAAATCGGGAACCCTAGGGTTCCCAATTCGCGGCGTCGAGGCATCCCGGCGGCAGCGGCGGCGACACAGCGACAGCAACCATGAGAACGGGACAAAGAGGAGAGCTGCGATGACGACAGCGACGGTGATAGAGACGGTATGCTACCTGCTCGTGGCAACGGCGCGACAAGGGCAACGACGACGGCAGGGCTCGCGTGGCCCCCTTCCCCTCCAATTTCTCTCTCTCTACCTCCGGCCAGCCTCGGATTTCCGGCCGCGAGTCCTCAGATCCCTTGAAGTCTCTCAGTGGGTTGTCCAAGGCCTACGACTTCGATCCGTCTCCCTCTCTCTCTCTAGCCTCTCCTCCGGCGAGCCTCGGATCCTTGGTCGTTCGACCTCGGACCTCCACTGAAGTCTCTCAGTGGGTTGTCCGAGGTTTGCAAGCCCTAGATCCGACTTTCCCTCTCTTTGTCCCTCCGGCAGAACTTCTCCCTCTCCGGCCGCGAGCCTTCGGATCTGGGCTTGCTCGACCTTGGCTCCCCTTCTGAAGTCTCTCAGCAGGAAGCTCGAAGCCTTGCAGCCTTCGATCATTCTCGACGTCCCGGTGTTCGCCCCCTTTCGACGGTGGCCCCCCTCCTCAATTTATAGGCGCGGGGGCGGCCGGTTGGCGAGGCTTCAACCCGCCGGTTGGATCGCCGTCCCATCCGCCATCATTGTCTCCTCCGGTCACGTCCCGTCGACACCACCTGCTCCTCTGCTCCGCACGCGACCGCCGTCTACTCATGCTTCTCCGGCGTCGCGCCTGCTCGCGCCTGCTCTTCATTGGCGCGAGGAAGAAGACAACGCGGAGGGGCTGGGCTTGAGGCGATGATGGGCCGAAGACCCATGCGGGGGCTGCTCCTTTGCTTCTCTTCCGTTTTTGCTTTTTTTTTTTTTCCGCTTTTCTTGTTGTTTTTTTTTATCTAATTAATTTTTTAGGCGTCAACAGCTGCCCCTCTTTGAAGGTGAGCTTGCAGAGGTTGCATTCAAAGACAAACTGATGCCTAAATTTTATCCATGCATGCGTAGTAGATTATATTTTATTTGGGACCTATTATTTTATGCAGAAAAAGAGCAATATAACTTTACATATACTAAGACAGATAAGAAGATACCTGTAGTTACTTACCGGGAGTGAGTGAGATAGGGTGTAAATCCCGAGCTTGGCAAGTATCAAGGCTTCATCTTACCTGGTGATATGAGGAGGTTGCTTTTCCAGGACCCAAACCATTCTTCGGTCGCCTGTTAAAACAATCAATGATTTATCTAGGACTCGAACCTTTCTTCGGTTGCCTTGACTGGAGATTGCTCCTCCAGGACCCGAACCATTCTTCGGTCGCCTATTAGAGCAATCAGTGGTTTGTCTTGGACCCGAACCATTCTTCGGTCGCCTGTTAAAACAATCAATGATTTGTCTAGGACCCGAACCTTTCTTCGGTCTCCTTGATGGGAGATTGCTTCTCCAGGATCCGAACCATTCTTCGGTCGCCTGTTAGAGCAATCAGTAATTTGTCTCTCACCCGAACCATTCTTCGGTCGCCATGACGGGAAATTGCTTCTCCAGGACCCGAACCATTCTTCGGTCGCTTGTTAAAACAATCAATGATTTATCTAGGACCCGAACTTTTCTTCGGTCGCCTTGACGAAAGATTGCTCCTCCAAGACCCGAACCATTCTTCGGTCGCCTGTTGAAGTAATCAGTGGTTTGTCTCGGACCCGAACAATTCTTCGGTCGCCTGTTGGAGTAATCAGTGGTTTGTCTCGGACCCGAACCATTCTTCGGTTGCCGTGAAGGGAAATTGCTTCTCCAAGACCCGAACCATTCTTCGGTCGCCTGTTAAAACAATCAATAATTTGTCTAGGACACGAAGCTTTCTTCGGTCGGCTTGACGGGAGATTGCTCCTCCAGAACCCGAACCATTCTTCGGTTGCCTGTTGGAGTAATCAGTGTTTTGTCTAGGACCCAAACCTTTCTTCGGTCGCCTTGACGGGAGATGCACCGACCTTTCTCAAGGCATCTCATTTGTGGGTGCCTGATTTGTATTGAGGACACCAGTTGGTACCCGACCTTTCTCGGGAGATACGCCGACCTTTCTCAGGGCATCTGTTTTGTGGGGGGTGTCTGATCTCTGTCAAAGACAACAGCTGGTACCTGACTTTTCTCGGGAGAATGCGCCGACCTTTTTCAGGGTACCAATTCTGGAAGATACCTGGACATTCGCAAGCATATCAAAGAGTACCTGGATATTCACAAGTACTAACCTGAAGGATATTTGGGCATTTGCAGGCTTCAAAATGGGTATTTGGCTGATCATAGGTATTGAAGGGGTACTTGGATGATCACAAGTATGAATTCTTGGGGAATACTTGGACATTCACAAGCATCGAAGGGGTACTTGATAATTGGAAATATCAAGGACATACCTTGGATATTTGTGAAAGTGTCCCACCTCTTGGCAATTGGGAAATATCGATAGCGTACGTGGGATATTCATGAAGGTCTCTCACCTCTTAGTAATTGGGAATATCGAGGGCGTACCTGAGATATTCGTGAAGGTCTCTCACCTCCTGGTAATGGGAATATCGAGGGCGTGCCCCGCATATTCGTGAAGGTCTCTCACCTCCTGGTAAATGGGAATATCAAGGACGTACCTGAGATATTCGTGAAGGTCTCTCACCTCCTGGTAATTGGAATATCGAGGACGTACCTTGGATATTCATGAAGGTCTCTCGCCTCCTGGTAATGGGAATATTGAGGGTGTGCCCCGCATATTCGTGAAGGTCTCTCACCTCCTGGTAAATGGGAATATCGAGGACATACCTGGAAATTCGTGAAGGTCTCTCACCTTCTGGTAATTGGAAATATCGAGGGCGTACCTGAGATATTCGTAAAGGTCTCTCACCTCCTGGTAATGGGAATATCGAGGGCGTGTCCCGCATATTCGTGAAGGTCTCTCACCTCCTGGTGAATGGGAATATCGAGGACTTACCTGAGATATTCGTGAAGGTCTCTCACCTCCTAGTAATTGGGAATATCGAGGACGTACCTTAGATATTCATGAAGGTCTCTCACCTCCTGGTAATGGGAATATTGAGGGCGTGCCTCGCATATTCATGAAGGTCTCTCACCTCCTGGTAATGGGAATATCGAGGGTGTGCCCCGCATATTCGTGAAGGTCTCTCACCTCCTGGTAATACAAACTTGAATGTGGCATGAGGTTTACCTGGATGGCTGCAGGCACTCAAAAGGGCTAGAGCATCGGGGTAGCTGCAGGTGTACAAAGCAATGGAATACTTGGATGAACACAAGTATTTAATGATATGATTTGGGATCACTCAGGCAGGTCCAAATGTAAGAAAGCATACCTGGACAACAGTAGGTACTCGACGATATGGGGATACCTAGACAACAATAGGTATTCCAAGAGATGTTTGGTCAGTCACAAGTATTAATACTCTGGGGATGATTCGAACAGGTCGAGTGTCAGGAAAAGGGAGTATCCGAACGGTGGCCGGATTCAAAGACAAGTAGGTATTCAACAATAAATGGATACTTGGTCAGTCACAAGTATCAATACTCTGGGGACAACTCGAATAGGTCGAGTGTCAAGAAAGGGGAGTATCCGAACAGTAGCCGGGACTTAAAGACAATAGGGATACCTGGACAGCAGTAGGTATTCAATAATAAAGGGATACTTGGTCAGTTACAAGTATCCATACTCTGGGGACAACTCGAATAGGTCGAGTGTCAAGAAAAGGGAGTATCCGAACAATGGCTGCTATTCAAAGACAAGAGGGATACCTAGACAGCAGCAGGTATTCAACGATAAACGGATACTTGGTCAGTCACAAGTATCAATACTTTGGGGACAACTCGAACAGGTCGAGTGTCAGGAAAAGGGAGTATCCGAACAGTGGCCGGTACTCAAAGACAAGATGGATACCTAGACAGCAGCATGTATTCAACGATAAAGGGATACTTGGTTAGTCACAAGTATCAATACTCTTGGGACAACTCGAACGGGGCGAGTGTCGATAAGAGGGAGCACTCGGCAAGTGGTGGGTACTTAAAGACAAGGGCATACTTAGAGAGTTGCAAGCACCCAAACTCAATGGTCGACTTGAATAGGTCGAGTGTCAAGAAGAGAGTACCTGGACAGTGGTAGGTACTTTAAGACAAATGGGGATTAGGATGTGCTTACTTGGCAATATCTCTGATCTCTGAGAGTATGTCTGCTATTTGCACAATATGCACATATGATTGTATATATAGCAAATTTATGAATTTTTAATGTGATTTATGCATGAGAATTTTGTCAGTTTTGCATCATCTAATTTTCATTGGGGAAGATTTTGAAAGACAACCTTCATTTAGAATGTAGATGTTTTGAGCATGCCAGATGAGGTACTTTCAATCTGAAAGGACTTTTCGCTCACTCTCATGGAAAAGGCTATCCTGACCATTGATGCGGGATTTATAAGGACCACACTATGTCACTGTCATCATGTCAACAGGGGTCCGAGTGTTCTCGCAAGTGGTACGACTTTACCAATGTGAGAGGTCTTTGTTGAAATTGTGATGAAGACTTGGTCAATGGCTCATCAAATGGGACCGTCAAGGTCAAGGCTCCTGAACGAAGTGCCGCACGATCATCTCCGGGTTTGCAAGTCAAGAACCCTGCGAAAAGAGATAGAGTAATCTTGCTCGTACTTCTTCGAGTGATGCTTATGCACATATGAAATCCTACGTTAATTGAAGTGCCCTTAGTCTGAAGAGACTTTTACAATGGGAATGTAACGTAGACCTTGGCTCACATGCAAGAGGGTGAGAGTTGGTGATTACCTTGGCATTTGTCACCGGTCTTTTTTTCTCACTGTCAAATGGAGGCTCTATCAATTGAACCACAACAGTAACTTCTCTTGAGAATACTTTTGACTGGAGGGCATTGGCCTTGCTTTTATCAGGCACACTACTTTTTCATGCCCCTATTTTTTGTTCCAGTTCTTCATTTATGGGCGTTGACCTTGCTTTTACCAGGTACACTGCTTTTTTATGCCCCAGTTTTTTGTTCTTGTTGCTTGAGGAACTGATCTTGACAAGTTCAAGCAAATGCCTTTGTTAGACTATGGATTCTTCATCTTTTGTTGGCATTTCTGATTATGCTGCTCAAACGACAGTGACTTCTGCTTTGCCTCCATGTGAGGGTGAATTTACAGACTCAATTGAGTTGTACAACGGATACAAGTGCGTAAATAAAGAATTGCTCCTCACAACTCTAGGGCACTTAAATTAACGCGAGTGTTCATATGCAATAAAGACACTCGAAGATTGATGCAAGTGTAAGCAAGAAAATTTCTATCCCCTTTCTCACCTTGTGATGTTGGTTTGCTTTCGACTTGCCTCAGTGTGGGGTGGTTCTTTGTCAGGAGCATAGCAAAAATTTGTCAGTGTATGGGGCTCAAAGTGAGCGATGGAATGCCTCTCACTGCTTTGATCATCGTACCATTCGCGAGAGAACTCTTTATCTTGTAGTCATGGAATTTTTTGCACTCATCTCACAAGTGTATAGATGGGGGATTGTGTGTAGGATATGGCTTACCTGTCATCATTCTAACGCGCCTCATCCAACATGCTCAATCAATCTTGTATTCTTCAATTAGCTATCTATTCTAATAATTCTCAATGGAATCAGTGATTTAGACAGACAAAATCATCATGCAGAATTCACCTAGAAAAAGGCATGCGGTGTATGATGTGATGGAGTTTGTACTCTCAAAATAAATGAATGGCTTTTTACTCAAGAAAAACTTATTAACAGCTTTAGGGGTGTTTACTTGGTGGAACGGCTTTCACGAATGTGTTGAAACTTGAATATTAAAAGAGTTATTTACAAAAGGGTGTCAATGATTGTCCCTATTGATTAGGGATATGACATACGAAAGTTCAGTTAAGGATTGAGAATCTGATCATTGATTTGATGGGCCTTTCTTCTTTTGCCTCTGCAGAAGAGAGGATGTACAAGTAGATCAATTAGTCTGGCCAAAATCAAATGTGAGTTGAGGCCTGAAGATTTTCTGTCATTTGCTTTGGCGATATTTGAGACGCCATTTTGTTTGGGAGAGTTTGTCATGCCTCTCATTGATTTGTTATCTGTGTTTTTGGCAATCAGGTGATCTTGCAACAGACAAGGGGGAGTGCGTTAGTCATGAACTCTTTCAAGGGTCGGATAATTGGAAGCGATACAACTTTACCCTTCACTAGTTTGCAGACGATTGGGTGAACCTGAAGTGAGAGGGGGACACGAAGTTCTACATCCCTTGCTTCATTAGGTCAATTATTGGTTCCTGGATGACACGTCATTTTTCACGAAATCAGGTGAATTCGATGTGGGTCATTTCCACGTACTAGCTTGGCCAATATTAATTTGCCAAACCTAACCATCAAATTTGGCTCTTGAATCTCGATGCGTCCTCTCAATAGGGAAAACATGTCAAAAGCGGGTTCAAATAGTGGGGGTATTGGAAACGATACCAAGTTACCCTTTCCCAGAGTTTGTATTTGTTGATTCCTAAGGATATTTGAATGTCAATGATGGCCTCTTTATCTTGACATAGTTCAATGTTTCCTTCAATTGGCCCTCCTCATTTGTGACTATGTATGCATGATTGTTGGTCATTGATTCATCTTTGACGCCTTCCTTCTGTGGAATTTCCCCTTTTGTCTTTGATTAGCAGCATCATTGGGCAAAAGTCATGTACCTCAAGCTTCTATGGAATCTGAGATCAAAGATCTCAAGCTTTCTGATGGCAATTACTCCCTGGAAGAATATGCGTCTGGAGTGAAGCTTATGGATTCCAAAGTTATTGTCCAGGGTGTGGGGCTATAGATCGCTTTGACTGTCTAGATTTTCTCCGTGTTGACAGTAATCACTTTAAAGGAAGAGAAGCAATTCCTTCTTTGTGCTTCTTGGCTCGTTGAAGCTGGAAGTCCCGCCAATGAACTTGCGACATCCTGCCTTAGCTATCATGTTATGCATGCTTCAAGTTTGATAATATGCCTGTGCCTATTACGTCCCATCCTTCGTCTCCTGTAGATGGAAGAGAGAGGATGTCATTTTTGACATTATGTTCAGCGAATATGACTTACCATTTTGAAACGTGATGATCCTTTCTGTTTGCCCCTGTTTTCTTGGAATGGTGCTTTTGAATTTGGTTTGTTCACACGATGTGCTAGTTTCAAATACCTTTTGTCACACTAAATCAAAGGGGATGATGTTTTGAAACATAAAGTGAGAAGATTAGAAAGACAAACGTGCTTAAATTTATCATCTTGTTTTGACAAAAGCTTTTGGGTAATGAAATATTTTTTATTTTCAAAATACATCTTTGGGGGAGAAAAAACATGAGGAAGCCCAGCCCTCAGTATTCTCATTGGATGATATTTTCTTTTCATGGTTGGATAACATCACTGGGCAGGTTTGGAATACTGCCTTATGCTCTCAAAACAAAATATTAGAACTGTACAATAGAGTACTTGGAATGGAAAATACAACAGTAGCACATTAGACAAAGTAAGAAACATGAAATTATAAAAACAAGTAAAGCCCATGAAAACTCCTATGTAAAGGAGCACTTTGATAGTGCTGGTCTTGAAGCTAAGCGTCTTTGAGTTCCTCGCCTTCAGTAGACTCGAAGTATTCGCATGCAATGACTATCTCGTTGAAGCTATGGAAGTGTAACGCATGCAGCCAACAACGATGCTTACAGGACAAAACTTCTATGAACTGCTTCATTAACTCCTCTTCAGCCAGTTGAGGGTGGGTTTGCATCATGAAAGCCCTCCACCTCCCTGCGTATGCTCGGAAATCCTCCATTGGTCTTCTTGTGAAATGAGCTAAACTCTCACAAGGCAATTCAGTTCTGATCTGGTTTTGGTACTGATGCAAGAATGTGGAAGTCAACTCATTCCAATCCTTTAGGAGATAAATATTTGCTGTGATGAACCATTGCAATACAGACCCCGTAAGAGTTTCTTGGAATGCCTGAGTTGTGAACGACATCGGGCCATAGTACCGACTCATTTCCACATGGAGGTACTGCAAGTGTGCCACGAGGCAAGTCATGCCGTTATATTTGCGGGGATTGGGTATCCACATTTCTACGGGGGTTAGGATCCTATGAGCACAAGACGGGCTTGATATATCCTGGTCAGGCCATTGGTTTTCCCACTGCATATCTGTTGTAGTGGTGAATTTTTCTGTTTCAGGAAAGTTGGACTCTGCCGAAATTACCCCATTGCTTTCTTCTGGGTCAAAATTTCTGAATGAGGATGAAGTATTAAAGTTATCCTCATGGTCAGAGGACGAGCTTAGTACTTCGTTAAGATTGTAGCGGATAAAGACGTATGTTTCCTCTTCTGACGGGCCTTCATCCTTGGGTGAGAGTAGGAAACAATTATACGATGAATCGTCAGTTTCATTGTCGAAATAACGCTGGAAGTCCTTGGGATTGTATTCTAGGGCCGGGAAGTCTTCAGGGTTGTACTCTAGAGGATGGTGGCCTCCAAAGCTGTATTCTTGGTAAATGCTGAATCGATCTGCTTAGGCTTTCTTTTTTTGGCTTTTGGTCTAGACCTTTTGAGTAAGGCTCTTCGTTTTGCTAACTTGATTCTATCAAGAGAAATGAGAGACATTAGAGTTTCACTGTCTGATTTACTTTCCAGGTTGATAGGGGTTGGTATTCTTTGGACCCTAGCTCTTGGAGTAAGCTTGGGGAGTTGTCCATTTGTGCCCCGCTCTTGAACAGGCTCTGAGTCTATGATCTCGTACAAAGGCTCCTTGCCTTTCCTAGTGGGAAATTTTCTAGTAACAGGATGTTGCTCAGCTACCCATTTATTATGCAATGCTTCATTGACACGTTTCTCTCCTATCTCAGCAACTAATGGCTCCTCGTGCTCCGCGATCATCGGCTCTTCATAGGGCAAGGTGACGTCAAGGGTGATGTCAATATTATACTTTTGGTGAAAAACATGAATTAGTTCCCTCCAGGTTTTAAGGGGGCTAATCTTCCTAACCATGTACCATCGCGAGGCAGGGCCAGTCAAGCTTGATTGGTACGATTGAATCATCCTTCGGACCAGGTAGGCTTGCAAGTAGGTCTCTGGGCGAGAGGTACTAGCATACTCTTCGCATTCAGGTGCTTTGAGTTTTTCAGGGATCTCAATGCTGGCGTAATTAGACAGGTCCATGGGATTCTACCCCTGCAGCTGGTTTAACTTTTTCATGATCCTTTCAAACTGTCTATGGTACTGGCTATTTTCTGGCAAATTTGCGGGTGTCATGATGGTGTTTGAGGCAGCTATAGAGTTGGGCTCAGCTTGAGTGAATTTCATTTGTCTTGAGAGTTGTTGAAGGACAATGGACATCTATCCTACGCCGTCTTCAATGTTAATGAGGCGATTTTGTACATCATTCTGATCGACCCCTATTGGATGAGGCCATTTACGGACGAGTGGTGGTCGACGATTCATAATTACCTATCGTTGCAAAAACAATGAATGAGCATGAAAGTAAATAGAGATTGACCCATGGTAATGGTCTAACTACTTTTTTATTTATCAAAAGAGGATTTTGTAGACTGCAAACTTCTGACATCTAAAACTTGAAATTGAAATGACTTAATGAAATGCTAAAAGTCCATAAACAATGGGACAAAACTTTCACACTATTAACACTAAGGGGCACATGATTGCCAATTTATATGCGACGGGGAGTCTTGCGCTTGCGTAGAGGCTTGCTTTCTTGGACCGGCTTTGAGGTGTGCATCCAATCCATTCCCAAATCCCTCTCCATGAGCTCTGCTTGCTAGTGCTGGTTGCTCTCGCTGATTGAGTGAGGGATTGATGGCTTCCATTTTGTCGGGATACGATGGTTGTGGATGTAGGACGTGGAGGCGTGGTGGGCTTTTTCTTCTCCCTTAAGCCCTTCAGGTACCACAATCCTTTTGCGATGGCACTTATTCCATGCTTCCTCAACAATGTTAATCATGTATTCAGAACTTTGATGAGTGAAGAGAAGTGGAGGGATCCTCTTCTTGAAAGATGGCGGGATCTCCTAAAGGGCTCCATACTGTCATGCCACCCTTTGCAGGTAATAGGAAAAAGCACTGGTGAGGCCGAGTAACGGAATTGGATAGCGGCGCTTGAAAGCAAAGCGAGCTCTCTTTTCATAAAACCAACCAACACACCATTGAAATGCCTCAGGAGCCGGGTCTCTTAAGAAGTTTATCCAATTTAAACAGCTTTGATTGGGAATGTATGGTCCTAAAACCATAAATTTTTGTAATGGATTTTCGAAATCATTCATTCCAGATGATCGCATGAAGCCTCGGAATTCACTTAGGTGAGAAAAGAACCAGACTTGTAAAATTTCCGGAGAAACCCGCATGATTTTTTCCGTGTTTTCTTTAAAACGATTAAAGGACAAAAATGTTTCAGTTAAAATCATGTTGACATAATTTTGCCCCCTCAAGATTTGATCAACTATCCATGCCATCTTAGGACTTATGGCATTTCTTTGATGGGGGAAGATGATGAGCTCGAAAAAGGCCAGGAGGAAAATCTCATTTTTTTGGGTCATAGGTTGATTTTGAAAACATGCATTTATGAATTCTAGTGGGCAGGTATTATGGTTGTTTTCAAGAATTTGCCTCATGACGTGGATTTCAGCTCCTAAAAGTCGCGCTAATCCGCGCCACGGGAGGGCGCCTGTCGATGGCCTAACAAGCTTTTTCTCGAGAGGCATTCCAGTGATGATGCTGTATTCCTCCAGGGTTAGGGTTAGCTCAAACCCACCAAACATAAAAGTAATCGTCTTCAAGCACCAGAAATGTGCCATGGCCTGTATGACTTTGGGACGAACAGTGATTTGAATCAACGATAGGAGATGACCGATTTTGGCTTTCACGCGTTCTTGGGCAAGCTGATCCAATTGACCCCACCATCCGAAGAGTTCCGCCTTAGGAGCAGAAATGAACTGGATATCGTCCTTCCCCATCGCACATAAACTGGAACTTGAAAAGCTTATCCTAAATTGCCATGGGCCAAATAAAAAGACTGAGTGAAAGTAAAGAAATCATTTTGCTTTTAAGTAAAATGGCAAGCATAAAGACATACAGATGGGACGTGCGGCTCGATTTCTAACTCAGATTGTTTGATGAAATTAAAAAGGTATTTGCCCCTCGCAGTCTCGCGTTAGCAGCATACCCCCTTAACCTCGGCTAAGAAATTCGGGGAAAATTAAAAATCGCAATCTCGCATTCGAGGTCGTATCGTTCTTAACACCATCCTAGAAATCCTATGGCGGCCCAGGTCCGGCGGCCGGGTTGTGTGTGCCATGTGTAGTGTTAAAACAGTAAAGCATGCACAGGAGTTTATAATCACAAGATAATCTATTTTAAGCAAAATTAAAAATAAATTTCTAAGCTACTAACCCGCATAAAGAATAAACAAAAACAAGTCAGTAAAGAATTTAAACAAGACAAAAATGGCCTAAGTCCTCAAATCTTCCCCAGCGGAGTCGCCAAGCTATCGCGACCTCTTTTTTTTCGGCGCTCGCAGTCGGGTACGGGCGCCTAAGGAGGCTAATGGCTCAGCTGAATTTAATTATGCCCGGACTCTCCCAAGTCCACCAATTCACGACTTTAATAGTCTGAGTTTTTTAACCTGTAAATCAATTTTTAAAATGGAATCGCCACTAATCGATTTGGGGTGAGTTAATTAGAAACCCAAGTGAAGTATCGGGAGAAATACTCACTCCGCAACAGAGAAATTAGGATTGGGGACTTGATTACACTAGTTAATCACTAATGCCCTTTTGGTACCTAATCTTGTTTAAACCCCGAGACTTTTTGGATGTTCGAGGGATTTTCCATGCATTTTTGGGAGGAAAAACATTTTTTTAGTCATTTTCTAATTATTTGGACACAAAAGGGATTTTTTGGGATTTTTTTGGTATTTTTTTGGAAAAATACAAGTCTTTTTGGCTTTTTATGAATTTTTTTGGCTTTTTCATGAATTTTTGGTTTTTTTTTTGGATTTTTGGCATTTTTTGGAAAATATGAAATTTTTTGATTTTTATTTTTATTTTTCGGAAAGTAAAATATTTTTTAATATTTTTGGAAAATAAATTATTTTTTGATTTTTCTCGATTTTTTGGAAAATAAAACATTTTTTAACATTTTTTAAATATTTTTTTGAAAATAAAACATTTTTTTTGATTTTTTTGAAATAAAATATTTATTATTTATTTATTTATTTAAAATATTATTTTATATTAAAATAATATAAAAACCGACCCGGTCGGATCCGTGGGTTGGGTCCAACCCGGCCGACGATTCGAACGAGGGCGTTGCGGGCTCGACTAAGATTTTTTCGTCTTTTTTTTTTTCCTTTTATATTTTACTGAAACGGCGTCGTGGCCAGGCGTTTGGTGGCGCCCGGCCCGACCCGACAACCTGGCCCGACAGCCCGCTCCGCAACCCAACTCTCCACGAACCCTACCCGGATCCAACCCGAATCGTAACCTGACTCCCGTCGCCCCCGAAATCGTGGAACCCTACCCGGTTCGTGGCCCGGGTCCGATCCGATGACCCAAGGCCACAAAACGGAAAATGGGAACCCTAGGGTTCCCGATTCGCGGCGCCGAGGCGTCCCGGTGGCAACAGCGGCGACGGCACCGATTGCAACCATGAGCACGGGACAAAGAGGAGAGCTGCGACGACCACGACGACGGCGATAGAGACGGTATGCTACCTGCTCGTGGCAACGGCGCGACAAGGGCGGTGACGACGGCAGGGCTCGTGCGGCCCCCTTCCCCTCCAATTTCTCTCTCTCTCTACCTCCAGCCAACCTCGGATTTCTGGCCGCGAGTCCTCAGATCCCCTGAAGTCTCTCAGTGGGTTGTCCAAGGCCTGCGACTTCGATCCGTCTCCCTCTCTCTCTCTAGCCTCTCCTCCGGCGAGCCTCGGATCCTTGGCCGTTCGACCTCGGACCTCCCCTGAAGTCTCTTAGTGGGTTGTCCGAGGTTTGCAATGTGGCATCCCAGAAATTCAAGGCCGAGCCTTAAGGTGTGTTAAAAATCTTTGACTAGGTGATAGAATTTCTTTTGGCTTATGCCTTAGCCAATTAGTCTTTTAATTTAAATGAATTATGCTTGTGATTGTGGAAATTTAAATTTAATAGATTAATAATCTATGCTTGGCCATATGATTTAAATTTCAATGAGCAAAAATATCCTAAGACTTTGGCCAAGATTGAAAATTGAAATTTAGAAATATTTATAGAAAGGAAAAAAAAGGGTTATTTTTGAAATGGGCCTTGGGCCCATTAGCCTAAAGCTTGGTGGGCCAAGCTAGTCGGCCCATTAGGGCCCAAGAGGGAGCTCGACCAGCCCAAGGGGATGGCCGGATGGGCCTAAGCCCAAGCCCAATCAATTCAAAAATAAAAATGCCAAGTGGCAAGGGACAAAAGCATGCATTGGTGGGATTATAGGCAAAGCAATGATTACAAATGATGGGATTAAGGGGATATAAAAGGGGTTAGGAGAGAGAAATGGCCGGTTACTTGCTCCATTTTCGTCCAAAGAGAGAGGTGTGCGAGAGAGAGAGCCCGAGCGGAAGAGAGAAACCGAGAGGGAGAGAGAGGAGGCGGAGCCGAGAGGGAGGTGCAGCCGTGTGCTCGCCGTTCGTTCGCCGTCCGATCGTCGCCGTTCGTTGTTGCTTGTTCATCTTTAAGGCAAGTGGAATCCATAACTTCTCTTGCATGTTTGTTGTGGTGTTTGCATGTTAGATTTTAGGTATGATTTGTGCGAAAAACCGAGGTAAGAGTTGATTGTTTGCAAACCGTGTGACTGTTCTTGTTCGGTTTGTTGGAGTCAGTGGCTTGTTCGAGTTTGCATGGGTGCTTGGAGTTCGATTTTGGCTTCGGTGTCTTCACGAAAGTTGAAGCTAACGTCTTGTACTATGACATACTAAAAATTCGTAGAAAAAGATGAACATTTGAGGGCTCAAAAGTTCCATTATACGGAGACTTTAGATCTGCGAAATTTTCATTGACCTCTTGTCGATTTCTTGTTTGCATGTTGATTTCTGTTGGAGATCTCACTTTGTTGTCTTCTTGAAAGTTGTAGGAAACACCTTAAGCTACAACATAATCAAATTTGAAGCAAAAATAACAAGTATAACTTGGTGAATCGGTTAGATCTTGGAGATGGTTGGTTCTGGTGAGGTGTACCGAGACACCCGAGAATTCATGGAGTATAATGGTGACCATAGCTTGGTCATTTGGCCTAGATCTCTTCATGAAACTTGTAAAGGACACCTTGGTACATAACATAATCAAATTTCAGAAGAAACGAAAGAGAATTGTTGGGTGAAAACTAAGAAATTCGGAGGAGTGTGTTCTGGACGTCGCGGTCGTGATTCCAGAAGCTTCGTAGGGCTATAGAAATTAATCTAAAAAGAATTTGGCTTAAAGTTCTTCACAAAAAATGCACGAAAATGTGTTGGCTATCACGCTGTAAAATTTCGTAATTTTTGAAGGCCATATGGGTATTTTAATCGAAATTATTTGGAAACCGTGTAAGTCTGGCCATTACCCGAATATAAGGTGCTATTTCATGGAAATTGTGAAATTTATGAGAAATTCAATTTGGCCATGAATTTTATATGAAATTGTAACCCTATTAGTGATTGTTAGAATATTATGATTTTTGGGAAAATCATAGATAATAAATATTTATTTATGAAAATGAATAAATATAATAATATAATAACATAATAATAAAATAATAAAATAATAGTAAAAGAAAAATAATAAAGGGTTACTCCATTGGCCATAGATTCCATTTAATTAATTCATGTTGTTATGTGATAAAGTCTTGGTATGGGTGTGACATTGAATTGAGATGTATAGGTGATGAAATCTTGGCATGTGTATGACATGGAATTGAAATGTATGTACGTAGTCAATGTTGAGCATGATCTTGAATTGTCATCACATCATATGTCATGATAAATTGCATCATAATAATGTGAATTGAGAAGACCGTCGGAGGTGAGCCGACGATGCCCCGGGAGTATCGGGATGCCTGGCTAGAAGGGTACGGCCGGTTGCCCGGTGGTCATGAGTGGCCGAATGCCGGAGGGTCCTCGGAGACCGAGTGGTATCGAGATGCTCGGAGAGTAGGGGAGCCGGAAGCTCGGGCATGGTAATTATGCCGAGGGATACTCGCGATGCCGGATTGGGTGCGAGATGCCTGGCCTGAAGGGTGCGGCCGGTTGCCCGGTGGCCTTAAATGGCTAGATACCGGAGGGTCCTCGTGATGCCAGTTGGGGTACGAGATGCCCGGGGAGTGGGGGAGCCGGATGATCTGAAATTGTATCTTGGATACATGGGGGACGCAAACATTGGTCCCGGGAATGAGAAATATGATGGTCCAAGATGAAATTGGAATTAAATCATGCATGATAATATATGATGATATGCATGATGATGAGGATATATGCATGATGATATGCATGATGATATGCATGATGACATGCATGATGATGTGTATGATGAGGATGATGATATGCATGATGATAATGAGATATGCATGATGATGTGCATGATGAGAATGATGATATGCATGGTGATATGCATGATGATAATGATATATGCATGACGATATGCATGATGAGGATGATATGCATGATGATAATGATATATGCATGACGATATGCATGATGAGGATGATATGCCTGATGATACATGATGGTATGTGCATGGTTACAAGGTAAGTAACGCCTGCAATGCATGTATGAATTGTATGGTGCATTGAGTTGTTATTGGATTTCCTCATCTGCTGGGTAGTTGTACTCACCCCTTTTGGGGATAACATTTCAGATTAGAAAGATGCCGCTTCCGACCGTCACGCGAGGCACCTTCTATGGTATCCCGTCAGATGTAGAAGTAGAATGTACGGAGATCGACTGCGTCACTATCCCTGGACTGACATTTGTGCGAGTGCGTGTGCTGGTTATGTACGACGTGGGCCCGGGCCGAGGGCCCGGGCCATCCAGGAGTTTTTGTCTGTTCATGTCCGCCGAGACGGAGTGTTTAGGGGGATGTTGCCGCCACCACCACCCGATGCACCTGGATGGGTGTGATGGTTGCGTGAAGGGTAGAGAGCTGGTGTCAACTTTTTGGGAAGTAGCCGCCACTGTTGGATGGGGGATGTCATGTGATTTTCTTTAGGGGTCGTAGTATCTTTTTGGGTTGAGGCCGAGTGTGGTTGAAAATCTTTGTCTCCTTTTTGTTGTATCGACCCGTGAAAAACCCATCGCGATAATATGTAAATAAAAGTGGCATGGCTTATCTTTTAAATCCTGATGATTAGTGGTGTGTATTTGTATCATGGATTGGTAGGGGGATAGATGGTGATGTCTAATTTGCTTCCGCTATGAGTCATGTTGGGACCGATTCGTTTTAAAAAAAAAAAAATGCCTGTGATTAACGACACTTGTTTTAAGTACAAGATAGAAAGAGGAAAGAAAGTGTAACATCGGCGCTGGTGACGACCTGAGAAGGGTTCGGGGTGTCACAGCCGCCCTTTTTGGTATCAAAGCGAATGGTTAAAGGTGGAGTGATAAGGAGCCTCATTTGGAATTGAGGAACATGATGACAATACACACCATAGGATGTAAAACGAAATAATTGAGTAATGGGTGATGAGAATTCACTCGTAGATCCCTAGTAGTTTGTTTTGAGCTGCTTTTAGGTGCCAGTAACATGTATATGTTACTTATGTAGTGATAGTAATTGCTTTGAGTGGAGGCAGTGAGTCTCAGATTATTCCTGAGGCAATGCTTGGAAATTGCAGGAAAGTCATGGTGCGAGCTGGAAGTGTTCATCCATCGAGGGCTGAAGCCTCGCCGCAAGGGCTGAACCCCGAATGGAAGATATCATGCGTGCATTAGCCAATATTGGAAATCTCGATGGAGAGGCAGGCGCAAAGAACAGCTCCCGGAGCGTAACGCCGTACTCAAGGACTAGTGGAGCAGTTTTTGAAGTTGAAGCCACTTAAGTTTAATGGAATGGGAAGTCCTGAGGAGGCAGAGCAATGGATTGATGGAATGGAAAGAATTTTCCGGCTGTTAGACTGCACTGATGCTGAGAAAATAGTCTTAGCAGAGTATCAATTGGAGGGAAATGCGAAGTTTTGGTGGAGAGCATCGAGGGATACGATCTTCCCACCAGTGTACCGAGGTTAATCGGGAAGAGTTTGTGAGAGCTTTTAATAGGAAGCATTTTTCTGACCGTGCTAAGGATAGGAAAATTACCGAGTTTGTTCGCTTAGAACAAAAGGAGCCGACGGTAGATCGCATGAGGCTAGATTTTCTGAATTGTCTAGATATGCTCCTAGGCTAGTTGAGGACCAGGAAGAGAAAGCTAAGAGATTTCTGAAAGGGCTGAGGACTGATATCAGGAGACAACTAGTGCCTCTGAACATAAGAGATTATAATGAGATATATGAAAGGGCACAGTTGGTGGAACAGGAGTTGATGAGGGAATATTCAGAGGATAAGAAACCATCGTCTTTTAGTGATGTGAGAAGGGGTAAGAGACCCTATACAGTCAAGGTCGACACTGGGATCTAAAAAGAAGAGTAATTTTGGGAATTATGGAAGAGGCAAGGGTAGCCTCGAGTTTGGGAAGGACACCTTATCGTAATGCGAGTGTCGAATGTGTAATGGGCGACATGGCCCAGGACCTTGCATTGGACAACCAAAGTGCTATGGTTGTGGACAGATAGGCCATATTAAGAGAAACTGCCCTCAGGAGAGATCGCACGCGAGTATGGGCTCGGTGCAGCAACCGTTGCAGAATGCTACTAAGCCAAACTTACCAAGGAATCCCCGGAGGCCACCAGCACAGGGAAGAGTGTATGCGATTACCCAAGAGGAAGCGGAAGCTTCCAAAAATGTTATCTCAGGTACGATCCTTATAAATGATAAAAAGGCATATGCATTGTTTGATACGGGTGCTACGCATTCGTTTGTGTCTGAAAGATATAGACGGTTGAGTAAGATAAAAACTATGCCTCTTGAGATACCTCTTTGTGTTTCTACGCCTCTAAAGGATATGTT
Source organism: Eucalyptus victrix (assembly GCA_016097545.1). Classification (NCBI taxonomy): domain Eukaryota; kingdom Viridiplantae; phylum Streptophyta; class Magnoliopsida; order Myrtales; family Myrtaceae; genus Eucalyptus; species Eucalyptus victrix. Next base: position 63,385,849 of record CM027839.1, on the reverse strand, counting down.
ATTGTCTACATTGGTGTGTGGAAATTGTAAGATAACAATGGGAGGAAAAGATATGGAAATAGATTTAGTTGTAATGGCCATGTATGATTTTGATGTTATCATAGGAATGGATTGGCTTCACAAATATCGGGCTCAGATGGATTGTTATAGGAAAGTAATCCAATTTACCTTACCTGATCAATCTAGTTGTGAATTTCTTGGAGGTCAAACCCACCTACCTGTAGCACTTATTTCGGCAATAGAAGCCTATGCTTTACTTGACAAAGGATGTCAAGGATATTTGGCCATAGTTAAAGATTATACTAGGGAAGAGCCTGAGATTGATGAAATTCAGGTAGTTAATGAATTTCAAGATGTATTCCCCGAGGAATTGCTCGGATTGCCGCGTAGCGAGAGATTGAGTTTGAAATTGAATTAATGCCACCGGAACAGACCAATATCAAAAGCCCCGTATAGGATGGCCCTAGTTGAATTAAAGGAATTGAAAGTGCAACCGCAAGAATTGCTTGATAAAGGATTCATTAGACCAAGTGCTTCACCTTGGGGTGCACCGGTCTTGTTTGTGAAAAAGAAAGATGGATCGATGTGCTTGTGTATTGACTATAGGCAGTTGAATCAGGTGACCATTAAGAATAAGTATCCTTTGCCTAGAATTGATGATTTATTTGACCAACTCCAGGGAAGTTCAGTTTTCTCTAAGATTGATTTGAGGTCGGGATATCATCAGTTAAGAATTAAGAAAGAGGACATTCCTAAGACTGCGTTTAGAACTCGTTATGGGCACTATGAGTTCCTTGTTATGCCATTTGGATTGACTAACGCCCCTGCTGCATTTATGGATTTGATTAATAGAATATTTCAGCCTTATTTAGACCAGTTTGTAATCGTGTTTATTGATGATATTCTGGTATATTCGAAAGGACCTAAAGAGCATGAACATCATTTGAGAATAGTTTTGCAGACTCTGAGAGAGCATAAGTTGTATGCTAAGTTCAGTAAGTGTGAATTCTGGTTGGATCGGATAGTATTTCTAGGACATGTGGTGTCAGGAAAAGGAATTGCAGTAGACCCAGCGAAAGTTGAAATGGTAGTAAATTGGCCGAGACCGACGACACCTACTGAGATACGAAGTTTCTTAGGATTGGCTGGTTATTATAAGAGATTCATTGAAGGATTTTCAAGGCTAGCAGGACCTTTAACTAAGTTGACCCGAAAGAATGTGAAATTTGAGTGGAATGGAGAATGTGAAAGGAGTTTCCAGGAGTTTAAAAGGAAATTGACTTCAGCTCCAATCCTGACTATACCTACTGGACCTGATGGTTTTACGGTGTATAGTGATGCATCTCACAAAGGACTAGGATGTGTTTTGATGCAACATGGCAAGGTTGTAGCCTATGCATCCAGACAATTGAAGCCTCATGAGCTGAATTACCCGACGCATGATTTAGAGCTAGCAGCTATAGTGTTTGCCTTGAAGATATGGAGACACTATTTGTATGGGGAGAAGTTTGAGATCTACACGGATCATAAGAGTTTAAAGTATCTGTTCTCACAAAAAGAGTTGAACATGAGACAAAGGAGGTGGATGGAGTTATTGAAGGATTATGATTGTGAGATAAGATATCATCCAGGAAAAGCGAATAGAGTAGAAGATGCTCTTAGTTGAAAGTCGGCCGTAGAAATAGCTAGTTTGAGGATGGCGGAATGGAAATTCTTGGAATCTGTGGCAAATTCCGAATTTAAATTGGAAGTGGATTGTCTTATTGGTATGCTTAGTGCATTGAGGATTGAGCCAGAGATTATCCAGAAAATTAAAATTCTGCAAGAATCTGACCCAGAGATTTTGAAAGTGAAAGATGCTGTATCTTTAGGAAAAAAAATCAGAATTTCAGATCTCTGATGATGGAATAGTAAGATGTCAAGGACGACTTTGTGTTCCCGACAATGAGGAATTGAGGAAGGAAATTCTGTCGGAGGCACATAAGAGTAATTATAGTATCTACCCAGGTAGTACAAAAATGTACAGAAATTTGCGTCAGCAATTTTGGTGGAATGGTATGAAGGCAGATACGGCTAAGTACGTTTCTCAATGTTTGACGTGTCAGCAAGTAAAAGCGGAGCATCGAAAACCCGCAGGACTCTTGAGACCATTAGATATTCCTGAATGGAAATGGGAACATATAACGATGGACTTTGTGCAAGGATTGCCAAGGACGTCAAGTGGTCATGACTCTATTTGGGTTATAGTGGATCGTTTCACTAAATTGGCACATTTCTTAGCGATTCGCATGGACTACCCAATGGATAAGTATGCAGACATGTATGTAAGTCAAGTGGTACGCTTACATGGTGTTTCAGTGACCATTACTTCAGATCGAGATTCGAGGTTTACATCGAATTTTTGGAAAAGTCTCCAAGTTGCGTTAGGATCTAAGCTTCAGTTTAGTACAGCTTTTCATCCTCAGACAGATGGTCAATCAGAAAGAGTAATCCAGATACTGGAGGATATGTTAAGGGCTTGTGCAATCGATTTCAAAGGAAATTGGGATGAAAGATTGCATTTGGTGGAATTCGCCTATAATAATAGTTTTCAGAAGAGTATAGGCATGGCACCTTATGAAGCATTATATGGAAGGAGATGTAGGACTCCTATCTGTTGGAGTGAAGTAGGTGAAAGGAAACTAACAGGACCTGAAATGGTACAAGTTACCACTGAAGCTGTTGATATTATCAAAGAAAGACTTAGAACAAATTTCGTAGTAGACGTAAAGACTACGCAGATAGACGTAGAAGGCCTTTAGAATTTAGTGCAGGAGACCATGTATTCCTTAAGGTATCTCCAATGAAAGGGATATCTCGATTTGGGAAGAAGGGTAAGTTAAGCGCTAGATTTGTCGGACCTTTTGAGATACTTGAGAAAATAGGAGACGTGGCTTATCGTTTAGCATTACCTCCTAAGTTAGGAAATCTGCACGATGTGTTTCATGTATCGATGTTGAGGAAGTACCAGCCGGATCCTGGTCACATACTCGATCATGAAGCCATCAAAATGGATGAGAAAGTAAGGTACATTGAAGAGCCTGTGCAGATATTGGATCGAAAGGAGCAAATTCTTAGGACTAAAAAAGATCCCATTAGTTAAGGTGTTATGGCGACATCATGACATGGAGGAAGCCGCATGGGAAAGTGAGGATCAGATGAAAGAAAAGTATCCCTATTTGTTTCAAGAAGGCGCGAGTAGTGCTTGAATTTCGAGGACGAAATTCTCTAAGGAGGGGAGAATTGTGGCATCCCAGAAATTCAAGGCCGAGCCTTAAGGTGTGTTAAAAATCTTTGACTAGGTGATAGAATTTCTTTTGGCTTATGCCTTAGCCAATTAGTCTTTTAATTTAAATGAATTATGCTTGTGATTGTGGAAATTTAAATTTAATAGATTAATAATCTATGCTTGGCCATATGATTTAAATTTCAATGAGCAAAAATATCCTAAGACTTTGGCCAAGATTGAAAATTGAAATTTAGAAATATTTATAGAAAAAAAAAAAAGGGTTATTTTTGAAATGGGCCTTGGGCCCATTAGCCTAAAGCTTGGTGGGCCAAGCTAGTCGGCCCATTAGGGCCCAAGAGGGAGCTCGACCAGCCCAAGGGGGGATGGCCGGATGGGCCTAAGCCCAAGCCCAATCAATTCAAAAATAAAAATGCCAAGTGGCAAGGGACAAAAGCATGCATTGGTGGGATTATAGGCAAAGCAATGATTACAAATGATGGGATTAAGGGGATATAAAAGGGGTTAGGAGAGAGAAATGGCCGGTTACTTGCTCCATTTTCGTCCAAAGAGAGAGGTGTGCGAGAGAGAGAGCCCGAGCGGAAGAGAGAAACCGAGAGGGAGAGAGAGGAGGCGGAGCCGAGAGGGAGGTGCAGCCGTGTGCTCGCCGTTCGTTCGCCGTCCGATCGTCGCGTTCGTTGTTGCTTGTTCATCTTTAAGGCAAGTGGAGTCCATAACTTCTCTTGCATGTTTGTTGTGGTGTTTGCATGTTAGATTTTAGGTATGATTTGTGCGAAAAACCGAGGTAAGAGTTGATTGTTTGCAAACCGTGTGACTGTTCTTGTTCGGTTTGTTGGAGTCAGTGGCTTGTTCGAGTTTGCATGGGTGTTTGGAGTTCGATTTTGGCTTCGGTGTCTTCAGGAAAGTTGAAGCTAACGTCTTGTAATATGACATACTAAACATTCGTAGAAAACGATGAACATTTGAGGGGTCAAAAGTTCCATTATACGGAGACTTTAGATCTGCGAAATTTTCACTGACCTCTTGTCGATTTCTTATTTGCATGTTGATTTCTGTTGGAGATCTCACTTTGTTGTCTTCTTGAAAGTTGTAGGAAACACCATAAGCTACAACATACTCAAAATTTAAGCAAAAATAACAAGTATAACTTGGTGAATCGGTTAGATCTTGGAGATGGTTGGTTCTGGTGAGGTGTACCGAGACACCCGAGACTTCATGGACTTAAATGGTGACCATAGCTTGGTCATTTGGCCTAGATCTCTTCATCAAACTTGTAAAGGACACCTTGGTACATAACATAATCAAATTTCAGAAGAAACGAAAGAGAATTGATGGGTGAAAACTAAGAAATTCGGAGGAGTGTGTTCTGGACGTCGCGGTCGTGATTCCAGAAGCTTCGTAGGGCTATAGAAATTAATCTAGAAATAATTTGGCTTAAAGTTATTCACAAAAAATGCACGAAAATGTGTTGTCTATCACCCTGTAAAATTTCGTAATTTTTGAAGGCCATATGAGTATTTTAATCGAAATTATTTGGAAACTGTGTAAGTCTGGCCATTACCCGAATATAAGGTGCTATTTCATGGAAATTGTGAAATTTATGAGAAATTCAATTTGGCCATGAATTTTATATGAAATTGTAACCCTATTAGTGATTGTTAGAATATTATGATTTTTGGGAAAATCATAGATAATAAATATTTATTTATGAAAATGAATAAATATAATAATATAATAAAATAATAATAAAATAATAAAATAATAGTAAAAGAAAAATAATAAAGGGTTACTCCATTGGCCATAGATTCCATTTAATTAATTCATGTTGTTATGTGATAAAGTCTTGGTATGGGTGTGACATTGAATTGAGATGTATAGGTGATGAAATCTTGGCATGTGTATGACATGGAATTGAAATGTATGTACGTAGTCAATGTTGAGCATGATCTTGAATTGTCATCACATCATATGTCATGATAAATTGCATCATAATAATGTGAATTGAGAAGACCGTCGGAGGTGAGCCGACGATGCCCCGGGAGTATCGGGATGCCTGGCTAGAAGGGTACGGCCGGTTGCCCGGTGGTCATGAGTGGCCGAATGCCGGAGGGTCCTCGGGAGACCGAGTGGTATCGAGATGCTCGGAGAGTAGGGGAGCCGGAAGCTCGGCATGGTAATTATGCCGAGGGATACCTCGCGATGCCGGATTGGGTGCGAGATGCTTGGCCTGAAGGGTGCGGCCGGTTGCCCGGTGGCCTTAAATGGCTGGATACCGGAGGGTCCTCGTGATGCCAGTTGGGGTACGAGATGCCCGGGGAGTGGGGGAGCCGGATGATCTGAAATTGTATCTTGGATACATGGGGGACGCAAACATTGGTCCCGGGAATGAGAAATATGATGGTCCAAGATGAAATTGGAATTAAATCATGCATGATAATATATGATGATATGCATGATGATGAGGATATATGCATGATGATATGCATGATGATATGCATGATGACATGCATGATGATGTGTATGATGAGGATGATGATATGCATGATGATAATGAGATATGCATGATGATGTGCATGATGAGAATGATGATATGCATGGTGATATGCATGATGATAATGATATATGCATGACGATATGCATGATGAGGATGATATACGCATGATGATATGCCTGATGATACATGATGGTATGTGCATGGTTACAAGGTAAGTAACGCCTGCAATGCATGTATGAATTGTATGGTGCATTGAGTTGTTATTGGATTTCCTCATCTGCTGGGTAGTTGTACTCACCCCTTTTGGGGATAACATTTTAGATTAGAAAGATGCCGCTTCCTACCGTCACGCGAGGCACCTTCTATGGTATCCCGTCAGATGTAGAAGTAGAATGTACGGAGATCGATTGCGTCACTATCCCTGACTGACATTTGTGCGAGTGCGTGTGCTGGTTATGTACGACGTGGGCCTGGCTGAGGGCCCAGTCATCCAGGAGTTTTTGTCTGTTCATGTCCGCCGAGATGGAGTGTTTAGGGGGATGTTGCCGCCACCACCACCCGATGCACCTGGATGGGTGTGATGGTTGCGTGAAGGGTAGAGAGCTGGTGTCAACTTTTTGGGAAGTAGCCGCCACTGTTGGATGGGGGATGTCATGTGATTTTCTTTAGGGGTCGTAGTATCTTTTTGGGTTGAGGCCGAGTGTGGCTGAAAATCTTGGTCTCCTTTTTGTTGTATCGACCCGTGAAAAACCCATCGCGATAATATGTAAATAAAAGTGGCATGGCTTATCTTTTAAATCCTGATGATTAGTGGTGTGTATTTGTATCATGGATTGGTAGGGGGATAGATGGTGATGTCTAATTTGCTTCCGCTATGAGTCGCGTTGGGACCGATTCGTTTTTAAAAAAAAAAAAAAATGCCTGTGATTAACGACACTTGTTTTAAGTACAAGATAGAAAGAGGAAAGAAAGTGTAACATCGGCGCTGGTGACGACCTGAGAAGGGTTCGGGGTGCCTCCTTTGGTCACGTCTCGTCGACACCACCTGCTCCTCTGCTCCGCACGCGACCGCCAGTCCGCTCATGCTTCTCCGGTGTCGCGCCTGCCCACGCATGCTCTTCAGTGGCGCGAGGAAGAAGACGACGCGGAGGGGCTGGGCTTGAGGCGATGATGGGCCGAAGGCCCATGCGGGGGCTGCTCCTTTGCTTCTATTCCGTTTTTGCTTTTTTTGCTTTTTTTTTTTTCGCTTTTCTTGTTTTTTTTTCTAATTAATTTTTTAGGCGTCAACAGTAATCTAACACAAACCGATCATACAATTTTAGTACTTAAACCCTATTTTACTGAGTATACATAATAAATAATTAATTAAAATTATCTGGTTGCTTATATACTAAGAATTTGTTAAAAACACATTTTTAAAGACTTACGTTGTGTCAAGCGTTGACCTCTGTAGGAAGAGATTACGTTGTCTTAACCGCTCTTAAGGAGCCACGTAACTCCTGTGCCAGGAAGAAACCAGCTCAGCTAACCGCTCACCATGCATGCATCTGGAGAAAATAAGAGGCGACAACATATGAAAGCAGATTGATTGTGAGGCAAATTACACTGATCGGACGAACGAGTCTCGCTTGACTCGGTCATTGAAGATGCCATGATTGTTGTTGTTTAATTCGTAAATAGCTTTAGCTTAAAAAAAAAAAATTCGTAAATAGCTTCATTAATCGAACATTGGCGGATGCGGATTAAGGCTTGACAATAATGAATTACTAGGCTAAGGAAGCATTTGTTTCATGAAAAATTCAAGATTTGAAGAAACATTTATTTGAAATAATCGCTTGTAAATAAATGAAAATATTTCATCACCTACAAAAATAGGTAGTTATGAATTTTCGCCGATAACAAATTTTTTTCTTTGACTTTTTTTTTTTTTAATCGATACAAGCAACCATTTTTCGGAAGAGATTTTTCAAATTTTAAGTTTTTCCTAAAACAAACGCACCCAAAATTCGTTCATGGAAAAGCAAGTTCATCTATTCAACGTATGCTTAAAGGATGGCCTGATCTTGCTTCAATAAGTGGAGAGAGAAGAAGTAAGCGGATCTAATGCTGCGTCATTTATTCAACGTATCTTAAGTAATTATCTCATATACAGTATCCTCCTGCTTCTTTTTTTTTTTTTTTTTTTTTTTTTTTTTTTTTTAATAACAAACGTAAGAAGTGTCCATTTACAAGTTTTTTTGTTTTCCAAAGAAAAGAGAAATTAGAATATTGTAACAACATTGCCATGTTTTTTTTGCTTATTTTGTTCATTCTAACGTTTGTGCCGGAACATGGCGTGGGTTTGTGACTAGTTTCATATAATTGAAAACTATATTCAGGGATGTAAGTCTTCATCAATCGATCTTCTCATGTTACAAACCTTTAAAAGGTCAGGAAAGAAAATATTAACAAGTGGGATTTTGCATCACTTTCCCTTAAAACTTCAAAGAATATGAATTGCAAGATCAAACTAGATCTGGGAAATGACGTCGTCGCATGTAAAGAACATTCTAAAAATTAATTCCCTTAGTAGAAGCTAGGGCTAACGCATTTAATTCCCTTAGTAGAAGCTAGGGCTAACGCATTTACTTACCAAGACATTGTTTATGTTTTTTCTTTTTTCTTTTTTTGCTTTGTTTCGTCTCTTTATGATTTTTCTCCTTTAAGGCATGTCGTAAAGAGTAATTAAGATGCTCATATATCCACCAAAAGATTGTCAGTTTCTGGAAAATAGTGAAGAAAGTTAATAGATGTCTATGAAAAGTTTTTAGCGGTTCTACACTTAACAAAAGTCAAATTTTGAACATTTGAAGAAATAAAGAGTGGAAAATAAAAGTTACACCTGATACGTAGCTAACCAATGCTCAGATTCTTATCATCTTTTTTTTTTCAATCTAGATAATTACGCGCAGAGAGAGAGAGAGAGAGAGAGAGAGAGAGAGAGAGAGAGAGAGAGAGAGAGTATATTTTTAGGAAATATTCACGTAATTATTCATCAAGGAAATGTTTGCACAAGACATCAACTGAGACTCGAGAACGCCCATGAACAAGAGCAAGAAGAATACACAACACACGTAAATTACAAAGAGCAGCAACGCGTGCCCTCAAATATCATCGAGTACGTCTCAGTTTTGATCCCCCACGCTGATCAACTTGGCATCCCGCAGCTTAGCCTCCTTCCTTATTTAACCGACCACCGTGGCCGCGTCGATCCTCTCGGCAATCACTTCCAACATAGTTCCACGCTCCCCAACATAGCGCGTGGATATCACATCTGTTTCAATGACGAAAACGTACACAAGAGAGGATGATGAGAAGGCTAGGGTTTTCTTAATACACTAAAGGCGAAGGATATCGATAGTTAATGCTCGAAATCATTCCGATGAAATTTGTGTATGTGGAGGATCGGGACATGAGGGTCGAAACGTGTTCTAGGAATCATTACCAGTTGCTGCGCTAGTTGCGATCGTACGTGCCTTGGCCTTGCGTGTGTTGTCCTCCGTCATGAGATCAATCACTACCTTCCTCTGGATATGAAGGACAAAACGGCAGAGAGATATCAGCCCGCGAAGAATTGAAGTTTCTAAAGAAGAGGGCGAAGAAGCCACGACCATCGATGCAGGAACCTTAATCCAAACAAAACGAGGAAATAAACCGAGCACGAGAAAATTAAGATAAGAGAGCGGAGTAAGCACAGACCGCCATGTCGTATCTCAGACCGATCTGTTCTCTCTCGTCTAGCTGAGCCCTTCTCTCTCTCTCTCTCTCTCTCTCTCTCTCTCTTTCTCTAGACACAACGTGCTTGGCTTGATGGATGATGAAGAAGATGAAGTTTTCATCTGGTGTCGTCCTTTTATAGAGATCTTTGAACCCGACTTCAGGCAATTTGCTAATTAAAATCACGGTCGGTCCATTGCAGCGAAGTTACCATGACATTTCCGATCTCTTGCCAGTAAGTTTTACTCGGAACAGTCGACAAGCATGGCTCTCATAATTTCCACGACACGCGTTATTTTGGGGCACATAAGTCATACATATCATATAGTTATACTCTATTCTATTTTCACACGATATTTTCCACGTTGAGATCACGAATGTAGTTATTGCCGTAGCACTTACGCAATTTCATGATTCGATTTACGTAGCTATTGCATGTCCGTTCTTCTAAAAACAAAAAACAAATAAAATCGTTTCACAAAGTTCAAAGGAAATTGAACTTGCTAGGTTCTAAAGTCAGAGGATGATGACGAGGCTTTGAATTCAAAGGATCGCGGAAGCTTCCTCGGACAAAATTAAGCGATGATTCATGTACAAAGAGTTTACTTGGGCTCGGGTACAAAGGTCCATGCGGTGCATGATCCTTGGTCGTCGATGATGATAGTCATGAGAAGTTAACATAGAGATAAGCAATGATCATGAGCTACCAAGAATTTAGCATGCTGGTCTTCCTAAAATGTTGGCGAACGTAGCATTACTCAGATGTAGATGTTATAATTTGGACGGGTGCATGTATAGGAGGATCGAACGAATCATTTTCGAATTCGTCATGACATGAAAAACCGAACAGAATTAATTCATGCCCAGCTGGAATAATCCTCCTTACAATTCATTAGCCAATTATCTTTACAAAGTCGATCATATAATCGGTGGTGAACATCTTGGAAAGAATGCAAAATGTAATGGACATGACGAGGCTTTGTGCGTGTTCATGAGTTAATAGGTTATGTGATAAGCACGGTTCTCATAGTCCTACACGACACGCCTTATTTGGAGTCAAATAGACACACAAATATGTTGTCATGCTCTAGTACTTTCACACGATGTTTTCTGGATAGAGATGACTATTGCAGGACTTTTTGCCTTTGCACTTGAGCAATTTTACTTTTCTATTTGACTAGTTATTGCATAACGGTTCTTCCAGAAGCGAGATTTCAATCGGAGAGTCCAAATGAGATTGAACTTCCTAGGCTTTGAATTCAAAGGATGACTACGATTTGCTAGGCTTTAAATACAACGGGTTGCCAGAAAGATTTTGCTAGGATAATAGCCTTTGAGCTATTATGAGAAAAACAGCTCATCATAAGCCATAAATTCTTGAAGTGTTCACAACAATATATAATTATTTGTTATTTGATTTTTTATGGTTTATAATGGATTGTTATTCTCACACTAAATTAAAGATTATCACTTAATCATTTCTCATTACTAGAACGTCCTTAGACACACCCAAAAATAAATAAATAATAATAATAAGAAAGGAAGGAAGGAAGGAAGGAAGTAATGCTTCATGTATATAGAGCTCACTTGGGCTCATTTACCAAAGCCCATATGGTGCACTATCATTGTGTTGAGATGTACATATGAATTGTGTTTAAATAAATCACACTTTAAGGATGGTGCAGTAAATTAGTTAATATATCATAGTTAGCCAATCACTTGTTGACTTAAGATTTTGAGTGAAAGATAGTCCAACCGAATATGTTGATAAGCTCAGACTTAAGCACTCCTTTGATAATTCCCTCCAGTGAAGGTAACAGGTTCCCTTTGCCTTCTCCCAACAAATGGTATGAGAGCCAATGGTTAATTGGTGACCCAATCTCAATGTGTATTGGTACTTGGTGAATGTCTCTCAAGGAATGAATTTAACTAAAGAGGTTCTCAGTTTGACAAAAGAGACCTAGAGTGAAGGTGTTTATGAATGAGATGGAGATTATTGGGATGTACGTGCAAGTTGCGTTATAGAAAATCTCACATCGAAAAATTGATGTACTATAAATTAGTTAATATATCCTAATCTTTCCACAACTCATTAATTTTGGTTTTTGAGTAAAGTGGACTCAACTGAATTTACTAACGAGCTTAGATTTGGATTCCTTTTAGTGATTTTGCGAGCTAAAGGTCTCAGGCTGCTTTTGCGCATTTGGAACAAATTGGTCATCAATTATAATAATCATGAATAGTTGACATTGAGAGGCAAGCAATGATTATGAGCGACCGAGAATTTAGTATGCTAGTCTTCGCGAAATGTTGGTGTTTGCAGCATCACTCAAACAAAAGTTAAGATGTCAACAACATGGACACAATGGTTTGCACGAGCGAATGTATAGGAGGATCAATTGAGCTGGAATTTGTGATGTCATGAAAAACTGAACAGAATTAACCCATGCCGTGTAACGGAATAATCCTTGATTCACGTCAAGTTGCATAGCGATAAAGTGCTGTGATATTCATGGTCCAGCACTTATTAGGCACACAGATATTTCACAGCACGGTCGAATTAAGCTTTCTATATCATTCAATAGAAGAGTTAGCTTGGTTCGTTAATCGTTGGAGTTAAACCAAGAAGTTTTTGTTAGCAGATTATATTGCCTAAGTCAATCATAGTCGGTAGTGAACATCTTGGAAAGAACGCCAAAATGTAATGTTAGTCAGGGAGGCTCAGTTGATCAGCTTTTTAATTGTTTTCAAGGTTTTACAAAATACCATCCGACCGCATTGCTCTTCTAGTTTTCTGATTCAATAAAAGTTCCTTGCGGTTTCTTTACTTGTCTTCGATTAAGTATCTCCTCATTGTTCTAGTAATTCCAATCTTGCAAAGTCCTTGAGACTTCAAAACACATTAAAATCCATTAGCTTTTGATCTGTGGTCAAATTTGATACTTTAATCGGCCATGGATCAATTTCAATCGGAGTTCAATAATTAAAACCGTTGAGTTACTGGCAACTGCAGCTCAACGAAAACTTATGTAAGACTCGGATTATTAGCATCCAAGAAGTAAAGTAAAACCCATGAATAAGAAAATACTCCCATCAATAAAAGGACAAAATTAAAAATTCGTCTTCTTTTCTTTTTCCCCTTTTTAAGGGAAGAGACCTAATCAAGTCTCATTAGGAGGATATTCAAATTTTTATGTACAAATTTTCTTGATTCTATTTACAATAATGAATGGGTAATGATATCTAAGATATTAATTAATCCAATATGTAACTAGAATCTATGAGAACATAGCGGACAAAATTGTTGATTTATACCCTTTCATGACAAAGTTCTTGACTCTTTACCCATGTATCATACTATTTTCAATTTTTGACGTCTGGTCAATAACGTATGTGCCAAATGATTCCCCCCAAATTTCACGTTAAGGAACACTCTTAATTTGGCCACACAACCATGAAGGACCAACTATTATGGATTCATTAGAAAACATGAGAAACAAGAAAGGGAAAATATATTGAATATAGAGGTGAAGATGCATGCCGGGAATCTTGAGGATGCGTTAATTCTAATAACGCAAGCTACAGAATCCATCAAAACAGCATGCCTTTCCACCTACGAGAAGTGGGGTCCTTTTAAACCAGCAACACCTGCAACCCTACAAATATACACACCCAAATGGCCACTTAAATAATTCTTAAAAAAAAGAAAAAGAAAAAAGAAAAGAAAAGAAAAGAAAAGAAAAGAAAGGGTTCACAATTGGTTAAAAAGAGGACAATATGCGGTGTCCATATTTTATTATTTGGAGTTTTTTTTTTTTTTTTTGGGGTCTAAAACGGTAATATATTGCTAACGGAAATTAAATGAACCGTTCCACATCGTATCCAAGTACATAAGATCGAGTAAAAACAAAGGAGGAGAAGATAGCCAATCAGAAGATAGTAAAGAAGCCCCATGGGCTTTTGCGGCCCGATCAGCAACGGCGTTCGCCTCACATCTGCAGAACCGGATTTGCAAATTAGGGAAACGAAGCAAGAGAGTCGCACAGTTGTGGAAGAGTACTCTGCTCTCCCATGGCGTCAAGTTAGGGTGAAGGAGGGCTTCCACAAGGACAGCGCAGTCCAATTCCAGTACCAATCGATCTTTGGCTTTCCCTTGTTGCAGTAGAAATTGAAGAGTAAGAGAAAAGGTGAGCACCTTGGCCTGCAGAGCTGAGGAAGCGTTAATAGTGCGTGTAAATCCATTGATTAGAAAGCCTGAGGAGTTCCGGCAAACGCAGGCCACCGATGCTCCAATAATGGCAGACAGGTAAGAAGCATCTATATTGACTTTAATTACTCCCTTTTCCGGTGGTTGCCATCGTTGTATTTCAGCTGAGATCTGAGAACTCCGATTCTGCTTCTTTCCATTATAGCGCCGATCAGACTGGACGTTTGCTAAGGCCACCTGCACTACCTGCTCCGAGTTTGATCTTTGCTGGCGGAAGATGGAATTATTACGAGCTTTCCAAATTTGCCAAAAGATGGAGGTAATAATCTCCAGTACTAGTAAGCCTTCTCTGTTATCTAGTAGATCTACTAGCCAGTTTTCAATCCTGTGAACACCTCTAAAAGAAATTGAATTGTGAACCAGAGGATGAGACCAAATAGCACTTGTCCAAGGGCAAGATAAGAATAGATGTTCCATGGTTTCTGGGGCCTGATCACTGCACATACCACATACCAGATCCGATATAATGTGTCTATTGTGGAGATTTGATTTTGTTGCCAATGCATTGTTGCAGACCGACCACATGAAAGCTTGTATTTTAGGAGTAGTATGCATATTCCAGATTCCATTCCACAGTTTACGAGGAACTTGGAAAGATGAAGAAGGTAGGTTCTAGTCGTTCATAAGTTGCTGTGTTCTGATAGAATTGTAACAACTTTTAACTGTAAATTGGCCATTGAGCTTTCCCCTCCATATTAGCCGATCATCAAGTAGTTGTGGTCGAATAGGAATAGACATAATTTCATCCACCATTTGATTATCAAAACTCTAGCGAAGGAGGGAAATATTCCAAGCATTTTGGTTGGGTAGTAAAAAACCAGCAACTTTTTCTGGTTCACCTCTAGGAGCTGGCCCACCTATAACGCCCTTAGCTAGCCATCTATCTTCTCGGATTTTTATCCTTTTGCCATCACCAACCGACCATTGAGTCTTGTCTTCTATTGAGTCCCTGCCTACCAATATAGTCTGCCAACCCCAGGAGAGTCTTGTTCCCCTTGTAGCAGACCAGAAATCTTGTGAAGGATAGTATAGTCCCTTAAAAAGGCGGCTCCATAAGGAGGAATGATTATGGAAAAGCCTCCAAGCTTGCTTACCTAGCAACACCTTATTGAAAGTGATAAGGTCACGAAAACTCGTACCCCCATTGTCTTTTCGGCTCTTTAGTAAATCCCAGTTTTTCTAGTGAAGAGGAGCTACTTTTGGTTTGCCACCAGAATCTAGATATTCTCTTTTCGATTGACTTACATAGGGAAACATGGATTTTAAAAGTTGACATCGCATATTGGGGGAGTGCCTGAATGACTGTTTTAATCAACACTTCTTTTCCCCCTTTGGAAATAAGCCTTTCTTTCCACCCTTCCAGCTTAGATTGTACACGACTCAACAGCCAAGCAAACATTTCTCGTTTTGATTTCCCTCAATATGAAGGTAGACCAAGATACTTGCTAGTCTTTTCTAGTACAGGGACTCATAATGCATTAGCCAAATTCTCTTGGAGACTAGTAGGACAATCCTTTGTAAAAAACATGCCAGATTTATTTCGATTAACTGCTTGTCTAGTAGCGTGACAGTATTGATTCAAAATATTAGCTAAATTCTGACATTCCAAGAGTTTACCATCTAAAAAGAATATGGCGTCATCTGCGAAAAAAAGATGAGATAGGGTAGGACACCACCTATTCAATTTAATACCTGTAAGATTTCCCATGTCCACTACGTTACCAATGAGATTAGAGAGAACATTTGCAATCAGGATGAACAGGTATAGAGATAAAGGGTCACCTTGTCTCAGACCCCGAGTAGGATGAAAGTATGATAGAGGTTTTCCATTAAACTTGACGCTCATAGAAACTGTAGTCATACATTACAGCACCCATTGAACCCAGCGAGGATGAAAGCCAAGTTGTAGGAGATAGTCTTGTAGAAAGAGTCATGTAGAAAATCCCATTCCACCCTATCGTAGGCCTTTTGCATATCTAGCTTTAGAACTGCTTGAAACATCTTTTTCCTCTTTCTTATCCTTAGCTGATGGAGCACTTCTTGAACTACTAGAATATTATCTTGTATTTGATGGCAACTAACAAAGGCACTTTGTTCTATCGCTATTAGCTCAGGTAAACAAGGTTTGAGTTGATTGGCTAGAACCTTTGAAATAATTTTATAAATGAAATTGCAAAGGCTGATTGGTCTGTATTGGTCAAGTCGTTCTGGGTGGGAGATTTTAGGAATTAGTGAAAGATATGTCCTATTATATTCAGGTTGCAAGACACCATTGTTGAAAAATTCATGGACAGTAGAAAAAATATCTTCCTATAAAATTTCCTAATGAGATTTATAGAACTGACCATTCAAGTCGTCAGGACTGGAGCTTTTGATTCCCCTAATTGAAAAGTAGCAAACCGAACTTCTTCTCTAGTGATTTCAGCAACAAGGTTAGTATTCATTTCTGATGTCACCACTGGATTGCACTGCGCTAGAATAGGCCCATAGTCACGATGCCCTGCGGATGTGTATAGTTCCCTGAAAAATTGAGTGGTCATCTCCTTGAGGTGGGTCAAGTCACAAACCCAAACATTCTGATCATCCTGCAGCATACTTATCCGATTTCGCTGCCTTCTTTGAATCGTAGTGGCGTGGAAAAACTTTGTATTTTTGTCCCCCCAAGTTAGCCAGCTTACTCTTGATCGCATCGCCTAGAATTGTTCCTCCTGTTGCCATAACTCCTAGAATTTCTGTTGTAGGCTTTTAACCAGAACCTGGTCGTAGTGGCTATTAGGTTGATTGTTCAGAAGTTGAACCTGTTGCTTGTGATAATTTATCTGATGCCTAGCATTAACAAATTTGGATCAGCTCCATTTTGTGAGGGCAATAGAAATTTCTTTCAGCTTATGAGGTAACGTCACCGATCCTAGCTCGAGAGAAGCCCATGATTCTACAATAATAGATCTACACTCCTTGTCTTGTAACCAATAAGCTTCAAATGTAAAAATTTTGTGTCTTCTAGATCGTATAGCTTCAGTTGTTAGAAGGAGCGGGCTGTGGTCGAAGCCAAGAGCTGGTAATGCAAAAACTTTAGCTGCAAGGAAAGTAAGTCGTCATTCTCTAGAACATAACATTCTATCCAATCTTTCCTTTACAAGGTCCTCTCCGGAACGATTGTTATTCCAAGTGAATGTGCAGCCTTTGCTACCCAAGTCCATTAAAGAGCAATCGTTTAGAAATTCTTGGAATGAGTACATACGATGAGGTGTTGCTGGACGCTTACCTACCTTTTCCCAGGGGTACAAGATATCATTGAAGTCGCTTGCACACAGCCAAGGTAAAGTATTACCTTGACTAATCTGTTTGAGTTCCACCCAAAGACTTTGTCGAGATTGTTGACACCTAATTTTTTGCCCAAATTATTGCATATAGATTATCTAGGTGTTTAAAATGGAAGATGTTTTTCCTATAAAAAAATTAATTAATTAATTAAAAAGAAAAAAGATTAAAAAAAGTTAAAAAAAAAAAGTTGGGGCCAATGATCTAAATGTGACTAGCCAAGCTTAGGAGGTAAGATTGGAATTAAAATAGCAAATTAGGGCAAAAATGCAATTTTCAAAAGTTGAGGGATCAATTCGCAAATTTTGTAAAATTTTACCCGAGCCCTTAAATCATCATCTTAGCCCCTAATTAAGTTGAAATTGAACTTGGTTTAGGTCTAATTAATCGAATTGGGCAAAAATGACCAAATTACATTGAATTGGACATTTTCGGGCAAGAAAATGGCCAACTTTGAGTCACTCTCTTGCAAAATTGGGTGGAGACAATTGCGAAAAATGGTCAAGATCTTAAGCTGCTATACATGAGGTTGCTAATTGATTAGAAACCGCGGCCAAATTGATGGATTAAAGCACTCAAACCAGCTACCAAAACCCAGCCCACGGTTAGGTCTTAATTCAGAGCTGCTAAGTAGGCATATTGGTGGCCTCAGCATATCTCACTCAGCAGCCCATTTAGCTCGATATTTGCACGTGATGGAAGGCCATATATAGTAGTGCAAGTAGACGGAAATTGGCCAGGGATAAGTCGCCGACAGCACGGGAAAATCGCAGCAAAGTTCGCACACTCAATAGCTGCAGAAGTTAAAAAATTGGCTAAGTCAAAAGAGTAGGTGAAGTAGCCCTGTTGACAGGCTTGGTAGGTGGACAAAAGGCGAACCAAAAATCCCTTAATTCGGGGGATAAGATCACTGAAGCAAGGTCTTTCAAGGGATGAGAGAGAGGAGACAAGGGGGAGAGGGGAGAGCTCGGAATCGTTACCCAAATACACCCTCAGAAGCAACTCCAGAAAAAGCAAACCCAGAAATTCCAGATCAACCTTTTGAGAGAAAAGTGAGATTTTCACAACCCTTCGGCCAACATTAGCCAAAACCTTCAACTAGAGAGTGAAACTTCACTCAAATATCTTTCCATCCATAGGTCGCACGGCCTAAATGGAGATCTGGAAGGCCTCCTAAAGCCCCCCGAAAAACACCCTCTAGGCGGGCCAGGAGACATTGAAATTTTTTCTAAGTGTTGAGTCCAGTTGGTCACGAGTGAGGAAAATGCAGTGTTTTTGAGAAAGTTGAGAAACAAATGAAGAAAATATTGACTTCTACTCAAAACTAGAATACATATAGTTTGGCTTGATGTCAATTTTTCCAACAAAAGACGTCTTGAAGTCTAATTTTAGAGGTGAACGAAAACCTTTGTTATCAGTTCTTCTTTTTTGCAGATCTCATTTCCAGTTGAAGAAGCCAACTTCTACGTGCTTCCAGAGGACAATTTCTCGGTTTCCTTGGGCAAGAATCACTTGAAAAGGAAACTAGGATGCAAGGTAAGCATCCTAGATGTACGTATTTTCGAGTTTGAACATGTTTTGATAATGAAAATCAAGAGGGAAACCAGCCTGAAAAACTGATTTCTGAGGTTGAAATTTTTCTAAGTGTTTGAAATCTCTTCAAGAGTGTTGCATGTGTGCTTCTTGGAGAGGTCGTTTTGATGTTGTTCGGTGGGTCATTCTCTGTGATGTTTATTGCATTTGAAAGCTTATGTTACCTACTTTTACTCGGATCATGTAATGTTTCCTTTAGATCTCGTATGCGATGAGTGTTGGGGCTTGAATATGGGCATGCAACCTGTTTGCTTGACTTTGGTTCAAACCCAGATTTAAAAATCAGCTCAACCCACATATTTGAGGCCGATTTTAGCTTGGTTCTTGTGTGTTGTAGGCTATGATTTCTATCTAATATTGCTCATTGCATGTGGTAGTACAATCTTGATGCTTTAGTTCCACATGAGATTGCTTATGAGTGGAGATTGAAGGCTGCAAACATGGCTCGAGGAGGCTGTTGGGGCTAGTTTAATGCACACCAAGTGTTCGACAAAATGCCCAAACTAAGCTTTGATCTTTGAAACGGTCGATTTGAGCTTGAATATTGTGATATTCATGTGCTGTGTTACTCCATGTTAGCATAGATCGGCTTAAAGAATTTTATTATTTAAAAAATAATAATTAAAAAAAAGAAAAAAATATGAATTTTCAAAAATATCAAAAAATGTTAGATAGCATCAAATTAGGATAGAAATGACATATATGAAATTTTCCTAATTTTAAAAGGTCACTTTCCTAATTTAATGCTATTTTTGGTATTTTATACCCATTTTTGTAAATAATCCATTTTGCGTAGATTAAAACTATTTAAAGTAATTTCATGAACATAGAGTAATTTCATGCATATTTGAATTCTCATTTTGCTCATGGGGGTCCTATCCCGGGGCGTGATAACAAGGCCATGTAATATTATTTGCTCGACTTGTATCAGGTTTACCTTTTCTGCGTTTATTTTCAAGTCATTTCAATTTCTTGGATGTTTACTTATGCGCCGCTTTTCATTAATTTGAGTGTAAATTTCTCTTCTAAATTATGTTAGAATTAGTCTAGCCTTTTAAAAAAAAAAAACTACAAAAACATTTGCATAGACACTTAGTGGTTTCATAAAGATTATAATTGGTAATCAAGATTGTATGGCCATTTAGATAAACAACCTTTCAAGTTAGTGGTACTGCAAGGGCGCCAATAGAAACATTAGCGTAAACAAGTCCTCGTTTCTAGAAATCTCTGGTTGCGTAGGAATTGAGACAACACTCCCGTGTCTCGATTGGTTTCTAGCCGATCCCAATAGGCTAGTGGCAACTCCTAGAATTACATAGATTGTTAAGAACTAAAAAACAAAATCCAACGTCGCGCGAGGTATGGGCTTGGGAGAGCTCGTGCCTAATTTAAGGCCATTGGTCCGCCTCTTTAGGCAAATACCCCTAAACCTTCTTCTTTTTCCCCGGACGGAAAAAAGGAGGTCGTGACAACTTGGCGACTCCACTGGGGACTTGGTTGCAAACCTTAGAAGACTTAGGCCGTAATAACTTGGTTGATTGTTCACTAACATGGTCTTCATTAGATAGCGCGTGTGAAAGTCGCGTGGAAAACAAGGTTAGTCCACTAACAATGTGTTAAATGTTTTTGTAGGTTTGGAGTAATAAGGGGTGGAGTGTTTGTTAACCCATTTCTTTTGCAGGGAGGCGTAGGAATGTATGCCTATATGAATGAAATTGAAGTGTTGTTTGGATATCAATTGTTGTGCGTGCCTTCATACTTGCACTACACATTTACACACACAACCCGCGATCTAAAACCCCGATCGCACCAGGAAGCCCATAGGAGGTGCCAAAAGATGGAACCCGTGCGGGGAATGACCCATGGTTATCCACTTTTGGTCCCGCTCATTTTGATTAATGATAAAGAGAACTGTCGGACGTAAGCGCGGAGTGGGGAAAACTCTTTTGATCTAATCAAAACGGGGACCTTAAGCCTTTAGAATTCCACCTTTATGCGTCAAACCTCACAAGTTTACATCCGCATGTCTATGTGATTGAAAAAAAATGTCTCTTCACCCACTGTAAGTATGATTTCTCCATCTACTTGCTCACTTTGGATTGAAATTTTCATTTTTTGAGATTTGCGGAAATCAATGGAATGCCCTTAGCGATATAGGCTTGGCTCTCACTCTTAATAAATAAACATTTCAAATACCTTTGCTCTAACCCCATAAAACAAATGTTTTTGTTTTCAATTGTGAACTCAAAGTCACATTTTGTATAGAAATTCTTCCACGTCAATATTACATTTTGGGGCATAGAATTAAAATCAAAATTTCAATAAAATTCTTTCTTGGTCACATTCCGAAATTAAAATTCAAATCACATTTTGTCTATTGATTTCTCAAAATAAAATCACCTCACCTTTGCATGAGTGAAATTACAAATTAATTTTTCAAAATCAATGCCCCATTTGTGTATGAAACTTTTCAAACAGAGTGGGCATTCAATTGATAGCCACGGATCGATCTTTTAATGAAATCTCCTCTTACTAATAAAATCTTGGCGAAATACCAAATTCTCGTAAGTGGATACTACGGAGAAGGTATCATCGCCTCGATTTCATTGTAAGAGGCGGCTTTATTGAAAGATCAATTTTTCATCCATGTACTGACATTATCTTCCTTTCGCAGGTCATGCGTGACAACCATTCCTTGAACTCCTCTTGCTTGACCATGCCAAAAGTGGACTTTAAAGCTAGGACGAGAATTGTGCTTATTATGCTCCCTTACGAAAGAGCTTCTTGTACTTTATCCTTGTCATTATTCCTATTAGGAACCGTGTTTTGCATTTTGGGTTTTGATTGTGGACCCAATCAAATGCTTTTGTAAATCATACAACTCACATTTTTTAATAATGAAATTAGAGTTCATAAAAGTTATATTCTTTAAAATACTTGAAGTGTTTCAAATGGACCCTCTGGGCTGAGTTTTATGCCTTAGCTTCAAAATGTGTGAAAATGAGTTTCAAGAAGAACTTACGTAATACTTTATCTCTTCACTTAATCGCTTTTGCAGGTTGATCCGTAGAACGATGCTTTGAGGGGGTAAGGTTGTAATCGTTCCAATAGGGATTTCTTGTGCAACAACTAACTCAGTCATCCATTTTTGTCAAATAGGCAAAATGACGGTTTTGTTCAAGATTGACAAAAGTGCGGGCCTTTCCCTAATAGAGCAAGTCATGAGATGCACCAATTCATGCTCATTTATGGGCATATTTGGTTGAGCCACGAACTACTTGAATATTTTCGCAACATATGAATTCAAACATTGTGATTAAGTGTGAAAAGAATCATCAAGGCCTCGAAGATCACAAATCTACTAGTCTAATGAAGTTCCACATGCTAGATGACCTCATATTAATTTGACATTCTTCGTGGAAGAAGAAATTTGTAGACATTCTTTGGCATCAAACTACTTCGTTGGTTGCGAACAAGAAGCATCTGCAATCCCTACACTTCCAACGGTTTCTTGGCATCCAATCCTGTATGGAGATGATTATTGGTGGTATGCAAGACAACACTTCAAGATGTAGATGTACACAAACAAGAATCGGTCATCAAATGTTGCTTTCAAATAAAAGGTGGTAATCGTTTCAAGTTAAATTCGATTTATTTTAGGAATGACTTGTCCTTGCACTTTGTGCAGATTTTAGTGAGGCAAATTACTGGCAAGCAACAAGATTACACAGGGAGGACAACCTGGTCCAAAATCACACGATCTCTAAAAGAAAAGGGTGTGTTCGTTCCAAAAGTCAAAAAAACTCATTCATAAACTGACATAGCCACCCATGCTTACAGATTGTGAAGTGGGAAATGCATTGACGCAGCAAAAATGGCGAAAAATCACCTAGCCTAAAAGGGGTATGCAGGAAATTGAGTAAAGCATGAAGGGCTAAAATGAAACAGAGATTCATCAATCCAACATGATGGAGCTGCATATGGACAAGTTATCTAACCTAGTGTGGCATGCATTTGACCATAAGGACAATGTCTTGCCTTCTTCAACAAAGCTACAATGAGATGCTGAATTGCCTGACTTTGAAAAAGGGTGTACTTCGTTCATAAACCTAATGTACCTAAGAATAAAAATAATACATTGTTTCCATATGTGTAGGAAATTTTAATTGGGGCAGATGGCCACAAAATGGATTAGGGGCATGCAATGCTTAAGCCACCTAACTTCTAAAAAGGAAAAGATTCAAATGGAATAGACATTTGCCAAGTGAATTACTGTCAATCATGAAAGCAAATCCCTCTCCATAGCCAAGGAAACAAGATGGAATGAAAGCATCAAATATGCCGTAAAAGGGAGTATCTCGTTCCTAAAATGAATCATGTCGAATATGAAAATAACATATTACGTCTCTTTTTCCTTGTAGTGGATAAATGGGGCAAGTCACTCAAAGTAGGGTAACTCTCACTCATGAAGCAAGATGAAATAAAATCAATTGATTTGGCACAAAAAGTGCACTTTGACTGATGGAGCAACACCTTATACCAAGAAGGCATGCTAAGGCCCAACTATCCATTTTGATGGAATAAATGGAGCAAAACATCCAAGGAGCAATGCCCTCACGTGTCGAAACAAGGAGTACCCCTCTCCTTTCATCTTTGACGCCCACTCAGAATGAGTGAATTTGATAACATCTAAATGGCCCATTTGAAAGCAAGATCTTCAAGGAAATGTTAACACCTGAGGAGCAAAAGCACATGAAGAGGAAACACAAGACATTTAAAGTCAACTGCAGGAGAAGGGTAATTCGGTATCATTTCCAAAATGCCCCTCTCTAACTTCATTATTTGACATAGTTCCCTTGTTTGACAGGAAGTGTCGGTATTTGAGGAACAAACTCGAGAAATTGATTTAAGCATAATCTATATCGACAAAGTAAGCATGTGGAGTTAACACATGACAAAGTCACCTAAGTTGGCTTAAAATATGTGTCGTTCTAGAGCCGAGTCAATTAAATAAAAAAGGAAGCGCTCCATAGACACTACAAGCACTTCGGCCTGGTGGTATGGGAATGAATGAACGGTCCGAGAGGTACGGGGTTCGATCTCGTAAACGGCAACAAGGTTGCCATGTCAAAAAAAAAATAAAAAAATAAAAAAAATTTTTGCATCTCTTATTTTTGCAAAAAGAGGAAAATGCTTGAACTAATGAGACCAAAGACTTGAGATTCTCTTCAAGCCTTAAAACAGTACATTCATTCCGTTGTTTGCCACCAAATGGTGAAACTGACCAAGGGTAATGTTGTATCGTTTCCACTTTTACAATCGCTGAGGATTCATGTACTAACACATTCCCTTTTGTTCTTCGTAGGGTCGCTTGACTATTAAGGCACAGGTAAGTACCCTTCTTCTCAAAATCAAATGAAAAAAATGGAGAATTTCCATCGCAAAAAAAGAATATTTAGTGTTTTTTAGAAACAAGCACAAAAAATGGAAATTGAAGAAACAAGTTTTCCACTAAGTTTGCAAAAATCTTCTTTATCTTTAAATTGTCCATCCACTTGATGGATCACTCATTTCGAATCAAAGTTCTCTATGGAGATTAATCCACCCAGATGATCTCAACAAAAATGAAAGGCGATGTCACTTATGCCAAGCGAGAAACACTTAGGATGAGGAAAGGCAACCCATTTCCAAACATGTCCTTTAAGCACTCTGGGATTTGAGTGAAAAAAGATAACCCGTGTCGTTTAAGGTCAATGATTCATTCGCAAGCGGTACATAGATCAAGATGATAAGAGGCATTTCTTTTCTCTATCATACACACTACAGGTGACAATAGTTAGCCTATTTGAGCCTTTTAATGTGAAGAATTTTCTACAAAATATCCCTGTCAAGAACCACCCCACGATGGGGCAATTACGGAGGTTTGGGTTGACATTATTTGGAGAAGGAAGATGAGAAAAGTTTCTTTACTCTCACTTGCATAAATTTTTTGTGGTAACTTCAGGTGAATTCTTATGGAAGCTTAAAGCATCCCAAGGTGAAGAAGAGCATTCTTTTCTCTTCCCAAACACCAATACCCTTTGCTTAAACCATATTGAGCCTAACTATTCATTTCTAAAACCCGAGTGGTGATTATCTCCCCACATTGGGGCAAGGCACATGATTTACCAATGCAATTAGTGTTTATATGAGAATATGAAAAGCATCTTGAAAGTCCCAAGAGCTCAAAAAGTTTGAAAGAACAAAATTCAAGTGAAAATTAAGGGGCATGAAAAAGTGTGTCTGGTAAAAGCAAGGCCAATGCCCGAAAAAAAAAAAACAAGTGTGGAAAAAAACAATTGCATTAAGAGGAATATCTTGTGAAAGCAAAAATGGCAAAAAAAATAAAATTGCCTGCATTGAAAAGAAAATAATTGCAAATGCAAAAGCCATTATGTTAAGATGATTAGTCAAAGGACTTTCGAGACAATTTGAATTCTAAACATTGAGGGCTTTAAAAAAAAGGATGATAGAGTAATGATGCCATGATAATCACCAACTCCCAGATCCCCCTTTGACAAAAAGTTCTAAGCCTTTTGAGCTAAGCCTTTTGAACCTTTCCCCAAATCAACATTACAACCCATTTCCAAAGTTTCTTCAGATTGGGATGATTCAAAGTGGAAATAAGGACTTCCTAAAGAAGATGCCGCTCGAAGAAGTGAGAGTAAGGCTGTCTTATCTCATCTTAAGGTTTCTTGACTTGTAAACCTGGCGGAGATGTCAATCAGTGATTAATTCATTTCATAGCCAATGATGCTTATCCATTGCTAAAACCATGACCAAACCTGCACTACGGTCCTTCTAAAAGACCTCTTTGATTGGTCAATGTGTACTTATTGCGAATGATTCAAAGCCTTGCACACTGGAAGAGTAAGGTTGAGTGATCAATTTATTTCCCACATGAACAGATGGGATCAAACAGCCATTTTCTTGAGGATACGCGAGAAGCCCTTTCTGACTAGGGATCCTTGCTTGGCATACTTAACAAACCTTTCTCATAAGTCAGGGTCGTTCCGACAAGGACTTTTCTCCCAAGAGAATTTGACGATTAATGATATCATTCAAGCGTGATGACAGTTTTGCGAGTTTGTCAAGTTGTCGGAATTAGTTTGATTTGTTTATGCAATCATTGTTTTCTCATTACCGATACACTTTTGATAGTGTTTCTAATGACATGTTGAAATTGACCTCATCTAGTATGCTTTCGCTACTAGAATACTTGTTATAATGAATACTATTTGATGTGCATTATCCATTTCAGAATATTCTCGAACGACAGGTTCCTCTAGTGAAACCACACAATTTCAAATGGTTCATGGATTAGCCTTAAATCCTGCATTTTCAAAGGGTTCTTGGTTATCCTTAAACCTTACAATTTCACACGGTTCATGGGTTAGCCTTAAACCATGCAATTTTCAAAAGGTTCTTGGTTATCCTTAAACCTTGCAATTTCAAAGGATTCATGGGTTAACCTTAAACCATGCATTTTCAAAAGGTTCTTGGTTATCCTTAAACCTTGCAATTCTAAAGGTTTGTGGGTTAGCCTTAAACTATGCATTTTCAAAAGGTTCTTGGTTATCCTTAAACCTTACAATTTCACACGGTTCATGGGTTAGCCTTAAACCATGCAATTTTCAAAAGGTTCTTGGTTATCCTTAAACCTTGCAATTTCAAAGGGTTCATGGGTTAGCCTTAAATCATGCATTTTCAAAAGGTTCTTGGTTATCCTTAAACCTTGCAATTCTAAAGGTTCATGGATTAGCCTTAAACCATGCATTTTCAAAAGGTTCTTGGTTATCCTTAAACCTTACAATTTCAAAGGGTTTATGAGTTATCCTTAAACCATGCATTTTCAAAAGGTTATTGGTTATCCTTAAACCTTGCAATTCTAAAGGTTCATGGGTTAGCCTTAAACCATGCAATTTTCAAAAGGTTCTTGGTTATCCTTAAACCTTGCAATTCTAAAGGTTCATGGGTTAGCCTTAAACCATGCATTTTCAAAAGGCTCTTGGTTATCCTTAAACCTTGCAATTCTAAAGGTTCATGGGTTAGCCTTAAACCATGCATTTTCAAGAGATTCTTGGTTATCCTTAAACCATGCAATTTTAAAGGGTTCTTGGATTAGCCTAAAATTATGTATTTTCAAGAGGTTCTTGGTTATCCTTAAACCATGCAATTCTAAAGGGTTCTTGGATTAACCTTAAATCATGCACTTTCAAGAGGTTTTTGGTTACCCTTAAACCATGCAATTCCAAAGGGTTCATAGGTTAGTCTTAAACCATGCATTTTCAAGAGGTTCTTGGTTATCCTTAAACCATACAATTCCAAAAGGTTCATGGGTTAGCCTCAAACCATGCATTTTCAAGACATAATTTCAAAGGGTTCATGGGTTAACCTTAAACCATGCATTTTCAAGAGGTTCTTGGTCATCCTAAAATCATACAATTTACATGGTTAGTGGGACTGCCTTAAACCACACGGTTAGTGGGACTACCTTAAATCACACGGTTAGTGGGATTGCCTTAAACCACACAGTTAGTGGGACTGCCTTAAACCATAAGGTTAGTAGGACGCCTTAAACACACCTTAGTGGGATTGCTTTAAACCACAAGGTTAGTGGGACGCCTTAAACCACACGGTTAGTGGGACTTCCTTAAACCATACGGTTAGTGGGACTGCCTTAAACCACACGGTCAGTGGGACCGCTTAAACCACAAGGTTAGTGGGATCGCTTAAACCACATTGGGACCGCTTTAAACCACAAGGTTCGTGGGACTACCTTAAACCACAGGTTAGTGGGATTGCCTTAAACCACAAGGTTCGTGGGTATATCCTTAAATCACACTTTTCAAATTGTTCACAGGTACATCCCTAGATCACGCACTTTACATTAAGCTTACTTGCATTTTCATTTTGCTATTGTAAAAAAAAAAAAAAAAAAACAACAACAACAACACAAAACAAAACAAAACAAAACATTAGGTGTCACCTTATCTTTGAAAGAAGTCTCTTTGAGCTTCATTCCAGAAAAGGGCAGCTGTTGACACCTAATTTTTTGCCCAAATTATTGCATATAAATTATCTAGGTGTTTAAAATGGAAGATGTTTTTCCTTTAAAAAAAATTAATTAATTAATTAAAAAAAGAAAAAAGATTAAAAAAAGTTAAAAAAAAGTTGGGGCTAATAATCTAAATGTGACTAGCCAAGCTCAGGAGGTAAGATTGGAATTAAAATAGCAAATTGGGGCAAAAATGTAATTTTCAAAAGTTGAGGGACCAATTCGCAAATTTTGTAAAATTTCACCCGAGCCCTTAAATCATCATCTTAGCCCCAAATTAAGTTGAAATTGAACTTAGGTCAGGTCTAATTAATCAAATTGGGCAAAAATGACCAAATTACATTGAATTGGACATTTTCGGGCAAGAAAATGGCCAACTTTGAGGGACTTTCTTGCAAAATTGGGTGGAGACAATTGCAAAAAATGATCAATATCTTAAGCTACTATACATGAGGTTGCTAATTGATCAGAAACCGCGGCCAAATTGATGGATTAAAGAACTCAAACCAGCTACCAAAACCCAGCCCACGATTAGGTCTTAATTCGGAGCTGCTAAGTAGACATATTGGTGGCCCCACCATATCTCACTCAGCCGTCCATTTAGCTCGATATTTGCACGTGATGGAAGGCCATATATAGTAGTGCAAGTAGACGGAAATTGGCCAGGGATAAGCCGCTGACAGCACGGGAAAATCGCAGCAAAGTTTGCACACTCAACAGTTGCAGAAGTTAAAAAATTGGCTAAGTCAGAAGAGTAGGTGAAGTAGCCCTATTGACAGGCTTGGTAGGTGGACAAAAGACTGACCAAAAATCCCTTAATTCGAGGGATAAGATCACTGAAGCAAGGTCTTTCAAGGGATGAGAGAGAGGAGACAAGGGGGAGAGGGGAGAGCTCGGAATCGTTACCCAAATACACCTACAGAAGCAACTCCAGAAAAAGCAAACTCAGAAATTCCAGATCAACATTTTGAGAGAAAAGTGAGATTTTCACAACCCTTCGGCCAAAATTAGCCATAACCTTCAACTAGAGAGTGAAACTTCACTCAAATATCTTTCCATCCATAGGTCGCACGGCCTAAATGGAGATCGGGAAGGCCTCCTAAAGCCCCCGGAAAAACACCCTCCAGGCGGGACCAGGAAATACTGAAAATTTTTCTAAGTGTTGAGCCCAGTTGGTCACGAGTGAGGAAAATGTAGTGTTTTTGAGAAATTTGAGAAACAAATGAGGAAAATATTGACTTCTACTCAAAACTAGAATACATATAGTTTGGTTTGGTGTCAATTTTTCCAACAAACGACGTCTTGAAGTCTAATTTTAGAGGTCAACGAAAACCTTTGTTGTCAGTTCTTCTTTTCTGCAGATCTCATTTCCAGTTGAAGAAGCCAACTTCTACTTGCTTCCAGAGGACAATTTCTCGGTTTCCTTGGCGAAGAACCACTTGAAAAGGAAACTAGGAAGCAAGGTAAGCATCCTAGATGTATGTATTTTCGAGTTTGAACATGTTTTGATCATGAAAATCAAGAGGGAAACCAGCTCGGAAAACTGATTTCTGAGGTTGAAATTTTTTTAAGTTTTTGAAATCTCTTCAAGAGTGTTGCATGTGTGCTTCTTGGAGAGGTCGCTTTGATGTTGTTCGGTGGGTTATTCTCTGTGATGTTTATTGCATTTGAAAGCTCATGTTACCTACTTTTACTCAGATCAAGTAATGTTTCCGTTAGATCTCGTATGCGATGAGTGTTGGGGCTTGAATATGGGCATGCAACCTGTTTGCATGACTTTGGTTCAAACTCAGATTTCAAAATCAACTCAAACCACATATTTGAGGCCGATTTTAGCTTGGTTCTTGTGTGTTGTAGGCTATGATTTCTATCTAATATTGCTCATTGCATGTGGTAGTACAATCTTGATGCTTTAGTTCCACGTGAGATTGCTTATGAGTGGAGATTGAAGGCTGCAAACATGGCTCGAGGAGGTTATTGGGGCTAGTTTAATGCACACCAAGTGTTCGACAAAATGCCCAAACTAAGCTTTGATCTTGAAACTATCGATTTGAGCTTGATTATTGTGATATTCATGTGCTGTGTTACTCCATGTTAGCATAGATCGGCTTAAAGAATTTTATTATTTTAAAAAATAATTAAAAAAAAAAAGAGAAAAAATATGAAATTTTCAAAAATATCAAAAAATGTTAGATAGCATCAAATTAGGATAGAAATGACATATATGAAATTTTCCTAATTTTAAAAGGTCACTTTCCTAATTTAATGCTATTTTTGGTATTTTATACCCATTTTTGTAAATAATCCATTTTGCGTAGATTAAAACTATTTAAAGTAATTTCATGCACATAGAGTAATTTCATGCATATTTGAATTCTCATTTTGCTCATGGGGGTCCTGTCCCGGGGCGTGATAACAAGGCCATGTAATATTATTTGCCCGACTTGTATCGGGTTTACCTTTTCTGCGTTTATTTTCAAGTCATTTCAATTTCTTGGATGTTTACTTACGCGCCGCTTTTCATTAATTTGAGTGTAAATTTCTCTTCTAAATTATGTTAGAATTAGTCTAGACATAAAAAAAAAAAAACTACAAAAACATTTGCATAGACACTTAGTGGTTTCATAAAGATTGGTAATCAAGATTGTATGACCATTTAGATAAACAACCTTTCAAGTTAGTGGTACCGCAAGGGCGCTAATAGAAACATTAGCGTAAACAAGTCCCCGTTCCTAGAAATCTCTGGTTGCGTAGGAATCGAGACAACACTCCCGTGTCTCGATTGGTTTCTAGCCGACCCCAATAGGCTAGTGGCGACTTCTAAAATTACATAGATTATTAAGAACTAAAAAACAAAATCTAACGTCGCGCGAGGTATGGGCTTGGGAGAGCTCGTGCCTAACTTAAGGCCATTGGTCCGCCTCTTTAGGCCAATACCCCTAAACCTTCTTCTTTTTCCCTAGACGGAAAAAAGGAGGTCATGACAGAGATGGTGCACTGCTGGTGCATGTAAGCATGTAAGACGCATTGTTAAGCCAAACTCCAAGTCCGTGCATATGAGGTCAAAGAAAGCCGTAGAATGATGGTCCACAACCAATGAAACATGATCATTCCAGAATACTACTAAACCACCTGCCAAGCCGATAGGATTGTTAAGAATTTTTTTTTGAAAATCTTAATTTCTTCTGAAGGCGAAGAAGCTTCTCATCTCGATTTTTAGTCTCCATCAGAAACAAAATGTCGGGCTTTTTTTGGGTCACTAAGACCCTTAGAGCGTGAACAGTTAGAGGATTGCTCAAACCCTCACAATTCCAACTTATTAACCTCATTTGTTACTTGGTGGCTGTTTAGGGCCAACCACCAAAGCCCAACATGCAGAATCTTCTGCCTCAAGGATGGTTGTCTCTTGTAACTGTGATTCATCAAGTCCTTCAAACGTGCTGAGCTTTTTAGCTTTCTTAATTAGACCTGATTTTACATTCAACCGTGTGCTTTTAACCTTCTTGGATTTGAAAAAACCTAGTTCCGCTTCAGTGATTTGAAGTTGCTTCTATTTTGCAGGGATGTTTCCCAATTCTGCTTCAAACCTCGTAGACCCCGTGGTTAAAGGTTGCCATTGGATCGGTTTGGCTGCTGTAATAAGATGGCTACTAACAGGTAACTCCATAATGTGTTTGTCTTTGGAATTTCGTGAAGGGTCGGCTGAAACCAAAATGGGCGTCTCCTGAGCAGGAATCATTACAGAGGGTGACGGCAGAGTTTCGGGGACATGCTCATTAGAATCCTGCTGAGGGTAGATGGGCGCATAAAAGGTACGCCAAAAGGGACTATGTTCCGTAACCTCTACTCTGAGCCTTTGGCCATAGCACATATTATCCTTTCCTTCCACTTTACTTTCGTCATAAAGGAAATCTGTACAATACGTGGCATAGTGACCAAGCTTGCCACAGGAATAACAGAAGTGAGACAGCCTTTCAAATCTAAAGTAAAGCCAAAAATTCTTCCCTTCCAATCTGATTAGTTGCCTTGTTTTGAGTGGTTGATTGATGTCTATTTCCACTCTTGCCACTGCTTTAAGGTTTGAAGCATCCTTATTATCAATTTTGACATTCAACACTCTACCTACATGTCTTACCGCTTTACTAATCATTGTTTCAGTACACCATTCCAAAGGTAGGCCAAAAACTTGAACCCAAAAGGCGCAGGTATTGAAATCATAGCAGTGCATTGGTGTGTTTGGTGTCCAGGGTTTTAAAATTACCAAGTGATTGGCGAAACGCCAAGGGCCATTCTCAAGTACTCGCTGTTTTTCCTCTACTGATTTAAATCTCACAACATACAGTCTAGCTTCGACTTGTGATATATCCACATTGTCAGCACACCAAACCCTTTTCATAGTGCTTTGAAACGCCTGAAAATTAACTGATGAAGTTGAGAAGATCTTACCCACTAGGATCATTTGGCATTCCTCGATTTTTGCACTTGTAGCTGCTTCATCCCATACTTCTATTTGTTGTTCCAGCCAGAGATGGCCCAGTTGAGAGCACAAAGCAGCAAGGCGAGCCTCATCTTCACTTTCTGGGCTGTCCATCGAAAAGAGTAAACAACACAAATCGAGGGAAGAAAAGCTCTGGGGAAAAAGGCCAGACACCATCAGTGCGAGAGGTGAACCCCTGTCCAGATAGCCAAATTGGAGGAAGAAGAAAAGCATCAGAAAGCTAAGCTAGCCAAACCCCTGTCCAGATAGCCAAATTAGAGGAAGAAGAGTAGCATTGGAAAGATAGGGCTCCTTCCAATGAAGATAATAGGAGCATGCAACCATGGATGAAATCATTAGGCATAGGGCGATGGTGAGAGGATGGGAAATCTAGGGTAAAGAAGCTGAGTGGGGCAACACCAAAAAAGCTGTGAAGAAGACTTCAATGGCGGGTAATACGGGAAAACTACCAAAGAGGTAGAAGGAGCTCTACATTTCGAGAGAGGCAATTTGGGCTATAATTTTCTTCAGAGAGGCAATTTTGACCATTATAGTCATTTATTTGGAGTTTGGACGGACCCTTTTTGTTCCAAAAGATTAAATCTCACGAAAAAATTGTAATCAAAGAATTGTATTGTTGTCAATTTCGCCAAAGCCCCAAGCGTTGGATTGCGCAACAAGGCAAGCCCTACTCTTTCCTGCCTCTCCTTCCATGGCGGCTAAACCTGTTTATTATGATCTATGTTCCATCTGTTAATTCAAATCAATAAATTAAACGCAAAACGATCATATAAACTAAGTACTTAAACTTAATAATACTAAGCATGCGTAATAAGTAATTAATCAGAAATATCTAGTTGCTTATACATTAAGTACTCGTTAAAAAAACGTTTTTTAAGAACTAAGTTGTGTCAAGGGTTGACTTATGTAAGAAGAGATTACGTTGTCTTAACCACTCTTAAAGAGCCACATAACTTCTGTGCCAGCAAGAAACTAGCTCAGCTAACCGCGCACCATGCATGCTTGTGGAGAAAAAAGAGGCGACAACATGTGAAAGCGGATTGATTCCAAGGCAAATTTCACTGATCGGACGAACGAGTTTCGCTCGACTCAGTCATTGAACATGCCATGATTGTTGTTGTTTAATTCGTAAGTAGCTTCATTAATAGAAGATTAGCGGATATGGATTGAGACTTGATAATAACTAATTACTAGATTAAGACTTGTCCATGGAAAAACAAGTTCATTTGTTCAACGTATGCTTAGAGCATGACCTGATTCATTTATTCAAGGTGTCTTAAGTAATTATCTCATATACAACATCCTGCTGGATTTTTCTTATAAATAAAAAGATAAGAAGTGTCCACTTACAAGTATCTTTTTCAAAGAAACAGAGATTAGAATACTGCAATAGCGTTGTCATGTTTAACTTTTTTTGTTCATCCTAACGATGGTGCCCGTGCATGGCATGGGGTTAGCAACTAGATTCATCTAATTGAAAACTATATTCAGGGATGTAAGTCTTGATCGATCGATCTTCTCATGTCACAAACCTTTGACAGATCACCTACCTTCTGAAAAACAAGCTAGAGAAAGAAGAGAGCCACGGATACTGCATAAACTATCTTGCATCAGTTCAAACTCAAGGCTCAGAATCTTATCATCTCTTTTTTTTCAATCTAGATAATTACAGAGAGAGAGAGAGAGAGAGAGAGAGAGAGAGAAGGTATAATAAAGGAAATATTTACATAGTAATTCTCCTTGAAATGTTTGTACAAGACTGTTGACACCTAAATTTTAATTAGGTTATTAATTAGGCCTTATTTTCTTTTATATTTTCTTTTATATTTCCTTTTTCGGATAATAAACAAAAAAATAACAAAAACAAAAACAAAAAAGCAAAAACACACAAAAAAAAGCAACAGCCCACCCCCTTTTTCTTCACGTGGGCTCGCACGACTTGGCCCACCCCCCTTTTTTCTCCTTCTTCTTCCTTCTTCTTCTTCCTCGTTCCTTCCTTCTCCGCCTCTGTAGTTCACATGCAGCGACGACGACGCGCTCGAAGACAACCTACGGCCAAGGAGGGTAGGCCGACGTCGGCCAGAAGAGACAGATCTCGAGCGCCATCATGGATTTCCTTCAATGCCGAGCATGCCTTGTGGAGGAGCTCGGATGGGACGTCAGTTTGGCCGGCGGAGGCAGTTCGGCATGCGAAGATCGGCGGTCGAAGCTCCATCGACCGGCCGCCCCCTCGCCTATAAATAGGCTTCTCCCGACAATGGCAAAGGACAACGAACTCAGAGATCTTCCCTTGAGAGACTTCAGGGGAGGATCAAAGAACGAGCACGCGAGAGATCGGGTCGCGAAGCTCGAACGACCTCCCTCCGAGAGACTTCGGGGGAGGCAGGAGGCAAGCGAGCCCGAGGGGAGAGATCTGAGGTAGGGGTCGAGAGAGAGAGAAAGCAGAGAAGGAGGTCAGATCTGGAACTCCGAGAGAAGGAGAGGCCGTCTGGACGTCGGATCTGGAAGGGGGGAAGGCTCGCGGTCGTCGTGCTGGACTCCCGTTGCGTCATCACGGCCCAGTGAGCGAATCCCTGTAGCTGGGCCAAGCCGTGCCCCGACGTCGTTGCTGCCCCAGATCCCGCCGTGCTGCCGCCGTGAAGCTCCCTGGTTCGACACCTCGCCGTTGCCTTTCCCTTGACACTGCTGCTGCCGTTCCCAGACGTCCTACCGCAACTCCTCGATGCCATCCTTGACGACTCGCCGAGACCCCCTGCCGTGTTGGGTCACTGTCGCACCTCACACCGCCACAGTGCCGTCGCCTGCTTCGACGCCTCCGTCGTTCCCTCCATCGACGCCATGATTAGGTGAGAGGGAGCAAGCATCGCGCCTGGTCGGACTCGGATCAGAGGTTGGTCGCGGTCGGGTAGGGCTCCATGAATCCGGGTAGGGTTTCTAGAATCGGGGCGCAGCTTGTAATCCGGGTTGGCGGCTAAGGGACGGGTCGGGCATGGGTTTGAACTGGGTAGAGTTCCGCCTGGGCCGAGTTATGCGAGTGGGCCGAGTAGTCATTGGGCTGAGTTTCTTTTAATGAAAAAGGGTCAAAGTGGGTTTGGGCTTTTAGTTTTTTATAAAAAAAAAAAGAAAAAAAGACAAAAAAAAATCCGAGTCGGGCCCGCAATGCGCCCATTCGGGCTACCAACCCGGGTCGGACCAAACACGGATTCGACCGGGTCGGTTTTTATTATATTTTAAATAAAATAATATTAAATAAATAAATAAATAATTTATTTTAAAAAAATAAAAAATAATTTATTTTCGAAAAAATATTAAAATGTTTTAATTTCCAGAAAATCGAAAAATGTTTTAAAAAATGTTCAAAAAATGTTTTATTTTCTAAAAAATAAAAAAAATTTTCAAAAATATTCCATAAAAAACAAAAAATTTATTTTCCAAAAAATCAAAAAAAAATATTTTCCAAAAAAAATTCAAAAAAAGCCAAAAATTTCAGAAAAAAGCCAAAAAGACTTGTATTTTTCAAAAAAAATACCAAAAAAGGTCCAAAAAAATCCCTTTTATATCCAAAAAATTAGAAAAATACTCAAAAAGTGTTTTTCCTCCCAAAAATGCATGGAAAATTCCTAAAAAATCAAAAAACCTCAAGGTTTAAACAAGATTAGGTACCAAAATGGCATTAGTGATTAACTAGTGTAATCAAGTCCCCGATCCTAATTTCTCTGGTTACGCAAGAGAGCAAGTATTTCTCCCGATACTTTGCTTGGGTTTCTAATCGACCCACCCCAAATTGATAAGTGGGGACTCCGTTTTAAAAATTGATTTACAGGTTAAAAACTTGGACCATTAAATCGTGAATTGGTGGACTTGGGAGAATCCGGGCTTAATAAATTTCAGCCGAGCCATTAGCCTCCTTGGGCGCTCACGTACGGGCGCCCAAAAAAAGGTCGCCCGATTGGGGGATTTTTGAGGACTTAGGCCATTTTATCTTTGTTTAAATGCTTTGCTAACTTGGGTTTTTTTTTTTTTTCTTTTTATGCAGGATAAAAGCTTAGAGTTTTTTTTTTTTTTAAAATAAAATCATTTTGTGATTATAAACTATTGTGCATCCTTAAATGTTTTAAACACTACACATGGCACACACAACCCGGCCGCTGGACCTGGGCCGCCATAGGATTTGTAGGATCGTGTTAAGAAAGATATGACATCGAATGCGAGACTGCGATGTAGAGGTTGCCTTTCTTTTCCCCGAATTTCTTAGCCAAGGTTAGGAGGGTATGCTGCTAACGCGAGACTGCGACAGGCGGATATCCTTTTAATTTCAACAAACCTTCTCAGTTAGAAATCGAGCCGCACATATCATGCACATGTCTATGTGATTGTCATCAATTTTCTCGCGTGAAATAAGTTTTTATTTCGTATACTTTGCAATTTACTTACCTTCCTGTATATATTGAGTAGTCCATGATTAGTGTAGGATTTAATATCGTGGTCATCTAAATTTGAAGTAATTGTCATAAAGTTTTTTTTTTTAAAGTTTAAAAAAAATTTTGCAAAAAATTACTTTCAGTTGATGTTTTTATTCTCAAGCATGTTACAAAATTTTTTTCCACAAGAATTTTCATTTGCCTCAAAAAAGGGATAGAAATCTTTTTTCAAAAATTTGTTACAACTCATGCTTTCTTTCACCTTTCAAATTGAATATCTTTTTAGCTCATGTTAACATGTCACATGCCATTTTTCAATCCATGTTTAGGAAATCCTCTACCTTTTCATGAATAAACAAAAATAGTAGGATTAGGTTGTCATCATGGACTGACTCCTATTTACACCTTGTCTTCACACATGCTTGTTTATTCATGACTAGGTAATCACGGAATGTCAACGTTCACCGATCCGACTCGTTCAAAAGCAAGAGCAAGAATGGCTGAAGAAAATGTACCAAGCCATATTGCGGTCATGGAAAGTGAAATGAAGCAAGTCTTTAATGTGCTTCAACAACTTTCAAAGCAGATAGACTCCATCCAGGGCAAACTCACTCCCGCCCCGGCCTCAATTGAGGTATTGTTGCCACAATCATCTATCAAGAGTGATCAAGGTGGAGATGCCAACGATAACGTGCCCGAATTGGAGGATGATCCACACCCAACCATGATGAGAAAGCTAGGCCGACAGTTTGTTAAAATTGAGCATGACAAACGCCTCGAAAAGCTTGAGGAGAGATTGAAACAAATGGCAAGGCCCCCAAGATCCTACTTTGACGGACCTCTCCAATTTATTTATTCCGAAAATGTCAAAATGCCCGAGTTTGAGAAGTATGATGGCACGACTTGCCCTAGGGCTCATTTGCAAATGTACTTGGTTCGAATGACCCAATATGTTAATAATGCACCATTAATGATCCAGTTGTTCCAATCAAGTCTAATAGGCCCCGCCCGAGGTGGTACATTATAAAGAACATGAATCTCCTCGAAACATGGAGCGAGGTGAGTGAGGCATTCCTTAAGCAAGTATAAGTTCATAATGGACATTACCCTTCTCGTGAGGATCTTGAGCGAACCGAAAAGAAAAAGCATGAATCGTTCAAAGAATATACTTAGATGGAGGAATCGGCTGCCCAAATTAGTCCCGAACCAATCGATTTTGAGTTGAGAAAGATGTTTATCAAAACCCTCCTTACGAGTACCGCAATCGAATGGTAACAACAATGCCGAATCATTTAATCAACTCATTCCAAAGAGGAGCAAATCGAGATAGGGTTGAGGGATGGTTGGTTCACGAACCCGCATCCACGGGCGGTGTTCAAGACATGAAGAAAGATAAAGAACCCCTGGTAGATGTCAATGCAACCTACAATCATTCTCCAACAATTCAAACAAGTGCAAGACAGCAACAGACCACCAGCCGTCAGCCATCTCAGCGTTACAACAACAAGAGACAATTTACTCCTCTTCCTGGATCTCCGTCACAGGTACTAGCAATCCTCCGGAAAAAGAACCTCATTTCGATTGAGCCAAAACGACCCAATGCTGAAAGTTTTTCCAACTATGACCCATCAAAAATATGTGACTATCACATGGAAGAAGTGGGGCATTCGACTGATGAGTGCTTCGCCCTCAAGAGTCAAATCCAGAACCTCTTAGACACTAAACCTTTCTCATTCCAGAGCAATCCGCTCCCTAATCACACCAACAAAGTAAACGTGGTATTCAATTATAAAGATAGTTAGAGCAGAAATGTCGAAGCACATACCGATGACATCTATCAAGGGCTGGTAGAGGCCGGGTATTATTCAGGCAATGAAGTGCCACCCTTAGCAACGGAGAAAGAAGGGCCAGATGACATGACCACCATGTTTGGAGACCTTTTCATGGACACCATCAACGAAGGACCGTAAGGGGAAATGGGTGCAGGCCCTCTCAAGTAGAACCCTTTTTAATTTCCTTTCATATTCCCCTACGTGGGAACATGTACATCTTTCTTAAGTCTGGCTTGTTTTATTTTCAACATTAGTTCCGCTTAAAGAACTAACTTTTGAAATCACTCTTCCAAAATGTAAATCCACCTATTAAATAAAGTTGAAAATATTTTGAGAGCATGAGGCGGTATTCCAAACTAGCCAGGTGATGCTATCCAACCATGAAAAGAAAATATCATCCAAGGAGAATACTGAGGGCTGGGCTTCCTCATGCTTTTTCTCCCCCAAAGATGTATTTTGAAAATAAAAAAAATATTTCATCACCCAAAAGCTTTTGTTAAAACAATATGATAAATTTAATCATGTTTGTCTTTCGACTCACTCACTTCATGTCTCGAAGATCATCCCATTTGACTTAGTGTGACAGGGGGCATTTGAAACAAGCACATCAAGTGAACTCGCCAAATTCAAAGACACCCTGCCAAGAAAACGGAGGCAAATAGAAAGAATCATCCTACACCAAAAGAG
Source organism: Eucalyptus victrix (assembly GCA_016097545.1). NCBI lineage: Eukaryota > Viridiplantae > Streptophyta > Magnoliopsida > Myrtales > Myrtaceae > Eucalyptus > Eucalyptus victrix. The sequence goes on along the minus strand of CM027839.1, from coordinate 63,346,597 downwards.
GGTAAGTCTTATTCTCTGAATATAATTTGGAAATGATGTCCTCTCTCTTCTATTTACAGGAAGCGGAAGATAAGACGTAATAGGTACAGGCATACGGTTGAAAATCAAGCCGTCCCTAAGAGCTCTGTGCACTACACCTCGCTCCTGCCCAACTCCTTCTCAAGACGGATCAATATCTTTTCCCCACAACATGCCCAAGCAACTAGATGTTGTGATTTCATCAATGGGATTTCCAGCTTTGACAAGCCAAGAAGCATAGAAAAGGAATTTCTTCTCTGGAATTGGCTACTGTCAACAGGGAGAAAATCTAGACAGTTGAGGTAGTCTCTAGCCCTCTATTTCAAATGATGACATTAGGGCCTAGAAACCTCACTTCTTGCTCCAGACGCATGCTCTCGCAAGAAGTAATTGCCATCAGAGAATTAGAGGTTTTGATTGTCCATCTCAAATTCCATAGAAGCTTGAAGTACATGACTTTGCCAAATGCTGCTAATGGTCATATGGTCAAAGACAAAATTCCACAGAAGGAAGGCGTTGCAAACTACCAATCATGCATACATGGCCACGAATGAGAAAGGCCAATCAAAAGAGACGTTGAACTGTGTCAAAGACAAAAGGCCGTCATTGACATTCAAATATCCCTAGGAGTCAGCAAATATAAACTTTGAGGAAGAGTAATTTGGTATCGTTTCCAATACTCCCGGTATCGTTTCCAATACTCCCAGTATCTGAACTCACTTTTAACATATTTTCTCCTATTGACAGGAAGCATAGGATTCAAGGAACAAGCTTAATGGTTAATTTGGGCAAATCAAATGATCCATATCGATTTACCTAACTTGGTATGAAAAGACGTGTCGTCTAGGAGCCAGTTCGGTTAAATAAAAAAGGAAGCGCCCTACGGACACCGTCGGCGCCTCTAGCCGAGTGGTATCCGGGAAGAAGCAAAACGGTCCGAAGTCGGGGGTTCGAATCCCCGACGCGGTAGTTAGTCGCTTGGTAAAAAATAATAAAAAAATTTTGCTTCTCTTGCGCCTGCAAATTACGATAGAACAGGTGACCTAACAGAGCAAAAGACATAGAACTCCGTGTCCCACTTGCACTTTAGGTCCATCCAATCTAGTGAAGGGTAATGTTGTATCGCTTCCAAGTTATTCGACTCTTGAAAGAGTTTCTGACTAACATGATCCCTTTTTATCTGTTGCAGGATCACTTGATCGTAAAAAATGTAGATAACAAATCAAAGAAAGACATGTCAAACTCAGATAAGCTCTCCTAAGCGAAATGGCATCCTGAGTAATCACCAAAGCAAATGACAGAAAATCTTCATACCTCAACTCACATTTTGATTTTGGCCAGACTACTTGATCTACTTGTACATCTTCTCTTCTGCAGGGGCAAAAACAGAGATGCCCGATCAAATTCTCAATCATTGGTTGATCATTCATGTGTCATATCCCTAATCAATAAGGACAACCGACGACACCCATTTGCGAATAACCCTTTTGATATTCAAAATCTAATATATTTGGAAACACCATTATGTTAGCCGATAAAGTTGTCAATAGGGTCTTTTTTTGAGTCAAAACCATTCATTTGTTTTGAGAGTACAAACTCCATCACATTTAAAATGCTGCATGCCTTTTCCAAATGGATTTTGCATGATAATTTTGTCTGTCTAAATCACTAATTTCATTGAGAATTATTATAATAGACATCTAATTGAAGAATACAAGATTGATTGAGCATGCTGAATGAGGCACGTCAGAATGACAAAAGGTAAGCCATACCCTACACACAATCCCCCCCATCTATACACTTGTGAGATGAGTGCAAAAGATTCCATAACTGCAGGGTAAAGAGTTCTCTCGCGAATGGTACGATAACCAAAACAGTGAGAGGCATTTCATTGCTCACCCCTTTGAGCTCCTTACACTGGTGAAGTTTCTCCCATACCCCCGTCAAGAACCACCCCACACTGGGGCAGATCGGAGCGAAACAACATCACAAGGTGAGAAGAGAAATAGAAATTTTCTTGCTTGCACTTGCATCAATCTTTGAGTGTCTTTATTGCATATGAACACTCGCGTTAATTTAAGTGCCCTAGAGTCATGAAGAGCAATTCTTTCTTTAAGCACTTGTATCCATTGTACAATCCAATTAAGTCTGTAAATTCACCCTCACATGGAGGCAAAATAGAAGTTACTGCCATTCGAGCACCTATTGAAATGAAGACTCAATAAGTCTAATAAGGCATTTGCTTGAACTTGCCTAGGCCGGTTCCTCTAAACAAAGAAAAAAAGCAAGGGCATAAAAAAGCGTGTACCTGGTAAAAGTAAGGTCAATACCCATGAATGAAGAACTGAAAAAAAAAAAATAGGATATAAAAAAGCAGTGTGCCTAGTAAAAGCAAGGCCAATGCCCCCCAAAAAAATAAAAATTGTAGCCAAGAAAAAGTTGTTTGTTCAATTTATAGAGCCTCCATCGATAGTGAGAAGAAAGCGATGACAAATGCCAAGGCAATCACTAGCTCTCACCCTTTTACACATAAGTCCAGCCTACATTGCATCCCATTGTAAAAGTCTCTTCAGACTAGGGGCACTTCAATTAATGTAGGATTTCATGTGTACATAAGCATTACTCGAAGAAGTACGAGCAAGATTACTCTATTTCTTTTCGCAGGATTCTTGACTTGCAAACCCGGAGATGACCGTGCGACACTTCGTTCATGAGCCTTGACCTCGATGGTCCCATTTGATGAGCCATTGACCAAGACTTCATCACAGTTTCAACAAAGACCTCTCACATCGGTAAAGTTGTACCGTTTGCGAGAATACTCGAACCCCTACTGACATGATGACAGTGAGATAGTGTGGTCCTTATAAATCCTGCATCAATGGTCAGGATAGCCTTTTCCATGAGAGTGAGCGGAAAGTCCTTTCAGACTAAAAGTTTCTCATTTGGCATGCTCAAGACATTTACATTCTAAATGAAGGTTGTCTTTCAAAATCTTTCCCAGTGGAACTTAGATGATGCAAAACTGACAAAATTATCATGCATGAATCTCATTTGAACTCATAAATTTACAGCATATACAATCATGTGTGCATATTGTGCAAATAACATACATACTCTCAAAGATCAGAGATATTGCTAGGAAAGCAAATCTCTATCCCCATTTGTCTTAAAGTACCTACCACTGTCCAAGTACTCTCTTATTGACACTCGACCTATTCGAGTCGTCCCTTGAGTTTGAGTGCTTGCAATTGTCTCAGTATCCCATTGTCTTTGAGTACAGTATTCCCCTTTATTTTTAGGTACCTCCCACTGTCTAGGTACCCTCCTATCGACACCCGACCTGTTCGAGTCATCTTCGGAATTTAGATGCTTGAGACAAACCAAGTATCCCATCATCCATGAGTGTTCATCATCATTTAGGTACTCCCTCTTATCGACACTCGACCTGTTCGAGTTGTCCCTAGAGTATTGATGCTTGCAACTATCTAAGTATCCCATTATCTTTGAGTACTGACCACTGTTCGGATACTCCCTTTTCCTGACACTCAACTTGCCCGAGTTGTCCCCAAATAATAGCAGATGTTCAAGCATTCCGCTGCTTTATGTGCGTAGCCTACCCAAGTATGCTTTCTTACACTTGGACCTACTGAGTGGTCCAAGATCATGTCATTAAATACTTGTGTTCATCCAAGTATTCCGGTACTTTGTACTCATGCGGCTACTCAGGTGTTTCAACCCTTTTGAGTCCCTGCGGCCGTCCAGGTAAGCCTCGTGCTACATTCAAGTTTATGTTGCCAGGAGGTGGAGACCTTCATGAATATGCGAGGTACATCCTCGATGTTCCCCACTACCAGGAGGTGAGAGACCTTCACGAATATCTCAGGTACGCCCTCGATATTCCCAATTACCAGGAGGTGAGAGACCTTCATGAATATCCCAGGTACGCCCTCGATATTCCCAACTACCAGGAGGTGAGAGACCTTCATGAATATCTCAGGTACGTCCTCGATATTCCTAAATTGCCAGGAGGTGAGAAATCTTCACGAATATCTCAGGTACGTCCTCGATATTCCCCTTTACTAGGAGGTGAGAGACCTTCATGAATATGCGAGGTACGTCCTCGATATTCCCAATTACCAGGAGGTGAGAGACCTTCATGAATATCTCAGGTACGTCCTCGATATTCCCAATTGCTAGGAGGTGAGAAACCTTCATGAATATGCGAGGTACGTCCTCGATATTCCCAATTACCAGGAGGTGAGAGACATTCATGAATATCTCAGGTACGTCCACGATATTCCCCATACCAGGAGGTGAGAGACTTTGAATATCTCCCGTCCTCGATATTCCCAATTAGGAGGTGAGAGACCTTCATGAATATGCGGGGCACGTCCTCGATATTCCCCATTTACCAGGAGGTGAGAGACTTTCATGAATATGCGAGGCACGTCCTCGATATTCCCAATTACCAGGAGGTGAAAGACCTTCACGAATATGCGAGGCACGTCCTCGATATTCCCAATTACCAGGAGGTGAAAGACCTTCACGAATATGCGAGGCACGTCCTCGATATTCCCAATTACCAGGAGGTGAGAGACCTTCATGAATATACGAGACCCGTCCTCGATATGCCCCTTTACCAGGAGGTGAGAGACCTTCATCGAATATCCCAATTACCAGGAGGTGAGAGCACGAATATCCTCGATATTCCCCATTTACCAGGAGGTAAGAGACCTTCATGAATATGCGAGGCACGTCCTCGATATTCCCAATTACCAGGAGGTGAGAGACCTTCATGAATATGCGGGGCACGTTCTTAATATTCCCCATTTACCAGGAGGTGAGAGACCTTCACGAATATGCGAGGCACGTCCTCGATATTCCCAATTACCAGGAGGTGAGAGACCTTCATGAATATACGAGACTCCTCCTCGATGTTTCCACATACCAGGAGGTGAGAGACCTTCACGAATATCTCGGGTACTCCTTTGATATTTGTGATCATCCGGGAGGTGAGAGATCCCCAAAGATCTTTTACGCCCTCGATATTGTCCAAGTACCCCGGGAGGTGAGAGACCTTCACGAATATACTTGTGATCATCCAAGTATCCCCCAAGAGGTTGTACTTTGAATATGCGAGGTACCTTCGATCCTCGATATTTCCAATTATCAAAAGGACCTTTGAATATCCCTGTATCTTCCGAATCGATGCCCTTCGATACTTGTGATCATCCCATCCTCCGGAGAAAGAGATTGGGTTGTGATCATCCAAGTACAATCTCCCAACAAATCGATGCCTTGAGAAAGGTCGACGCATCCTCCCGAGAAAGGCGGGTTCTGAAGAAATGTTCGGAAGTCGGACAAAAAAATTCTCGAGAAAGGTCGGCGCATCTCCGAAGAAAAGTTCGGGTCCTAGACAAATTAACTTATTGCTCAAATCAGGCACCCACAAATGAGATTCGAGGTCTGGCGCAATCTCCCGTCAAGGCGACCGAAGAAAGGTTCGGGTCCTAGACAAACAACTTATTGCTCTAACAGGCGACCGAAGAAAGGTTCGGGTCTTGGAAAAGCAATTCCCCGTCAAGGCGATCGAAGAAAGAGACAAACCACTTCTTGCTCCAAAAGGCGACCGAAGAATGGTTTGGGTCCTAGAGAAGCAATCTCCTCATGCAACAGGTAAGATGACGCCCTGATACTTGCCAAAACTCGGGGTTCACACCCTATCTCACTCACTCTCGGTAAGTAACTGCATGTATCTTCTTATCTGTCTTAGTATATGTAATGTTATATTGCTCATTTTCTGCATAGACATAATAGGTCCCATATAAGATATAATCTATTGCATACGTATGGATAAAATTTAGGTATCGAGTTATCTTTGAATGCAACCTCTCGCGAACTCACCTTCAAAGAGGGGCAATTGTTGACACCTAAATTTTAATTAGGTTATTAATTAGGCCTTATTTTCTTTTTATTTTATTTTTTTTCCTTTTTCGGATAATAAACAAAAAACCAAACAAAAACAAAAAAAAACAAAAAAGCAAAAACACACAAGAAAACATAAGCAACAGCCCATTTTTCCCCCTTTTTCTTCACGTGGGCTCGCACGAGGCCCACCCCCTTTTTCTCCTTCTTCTTCCTTCTTCTTCTTCCTCGTCTTCCTTCTCCCCCGTAGTCTCATCCCCAAACCGGATGACGCACTCGGAGAAGACAACCTACGGCCAAGGAGCAAGGCCGACGTCGGCCGAAGCGCACGTGGATCTCGGGCGCCATCATGGATTTCCTTCAATGCCGAGCACGCCTTGTGGAGGAGCTCGGATGGGACACCGGTTTGGCCGGCGGAGGCGGCTCGGCGTGCGAAGATCGGCGGTCGAAGTTCCATCGACCGGCCGCCCCTCGCCTATAAATAGCTTCCCCGACAAACGAAGGGGGAGCGAACTCGAAGATCTTCCCTTCAGAGACTTCAGGGGAGGATCAAAGAGCGAGCACGCGAGAGATCGAGTCGCGAGGCTCGAACGACCTCCCTCCAAGAGACTTCGGGGGAGGCCGGAGGCAAGCGAGCCTAAGGGGAGAGATCTGAGGTAGGGGTTAAGAGAGAGAGAGAAAGCAGAGAAGGAGGTCAGATCTGGAACTCCGAGAGAAGGAGAGGCCGTCTGGACGTCGGATCTAGAAGGGGGGAAGGCTCGCGGTCGCCGTGCCGGACTCCCGTTGCATCACCACGGCCCAGCGAGCAAATCCCTGTAGCCGGGCCAAGCCATGCCCCGACGCCGTTGCTGCCCCAGATCTCGCCGTGCTGCCGCCGTGAAGCCCCCTGGTTCGATACCTCACCGCTGCCTTTCCCTTGACACTGCTGCTGCCATTCCCAGACGTCCTACCGCAACTCCCCGACGCCATCCTCGACGACTCGCCGAGACCCCCTGCCTTGTTGGGTCGCCGTCGCACCTCACACCGCCACCGTGCCGTGGCCTGCTTCAACGCCTCCGTCATTCCCTCCATCGGCGCCGCGATTAGGTGAGAGGGAGCAAGCATCGCGCCTGGTCGGACTCGGATCAGAGGTTGGTCGCGGCCGGGTAGGGCTCCACGAATCCGGGTAGGGTTTCTAGAATTGGGTCGCAGCTTGTAATTCAGGTCAGCGACTGAAGGACGGGTCAGGCATGGGTTTGAACCGGGTAGGGTTCCGCTTGGGCCGGGTTATGCGAGTGGGCCGAGTAGTCTTTGGGCTGAGTTTCTTTTAATGAAAAAGGGTCAAAGTGGGTTTGGGCTTTTAGGTTATTTTTAATAAAGAAAAAAAACAAAAAAATCCGAGTCGGGCCCGCAACACGTTCGGGCTACCGACTCGGTCGGACCCAACCACGTGGATCCGACCCGAGTCGGTTTTTAAGTTTTATTTTAAATAATATTTTAAATGAATAAATAAATAATTTATTTTAAAAAAATCAAAAATAATTTATTTTCAAAAAAAATATTAAAAAATGTTTTAATTTCCAGAAAATTGAAAAATATTTAAAAAATGTTGAAAAATGTTTTATTTTCGAAAAATAAAAAAAATTAAAAATATTCCATATTTTCCAAAAAATGCCAAAAAAATCCAAATTTTCCCAAAAATTGCCAAAAAAAAAGCCAAAAAATTTAGAAAAAGCAAAAAAGACTTGTATTTTTCCAAAAAAAAAACCAAAAAATCCAAAAAATTTCCCTTTAATATCCAAAAAATTAGAAAAATACTCAAAAAATGTTTTTCCTCCCAAAAATGCATGGAAAATCCTCAAACATCCAAAAACCTTAGGTTTAAACAAAATTAGGTACCGAAAGGGCATTAGTGATTAACTAGTGTAATCAAGTCCCCGATCCTAATTTCTCTGGTTGTGCAGGAGCAAGTATTTCTTCCGATACTTTGCTTGGGTTTCTAATCGATCCACCCCAAATTGATTAGTGGCGACTCCGTTTTAAAAATTGATTTACAGGTTAAAAACTTGGACCATTAAGTCATGAATTGGTGGACTTGGGAGAGTCCGGGCTTAATAAATTCAGCCGAGCCATTAGCCTCCTTTGGACGCTCACCTCACGGTGGGCGCCAAAAAAAAGAGGTCGCGACAGTACAAGACACTGATATGAAGCAACCCAACACAACTGCAAACCCCCCGAATATAAAACTAAGAAACTAAAAGTGAGAAAACACATCAACTGAGATTCCGTAATGCCCATGAACAAAAGCTAGAAGAATACACACTAAAACCACACGAGCAACAGATGTGCTACTCAACGCTGATCAACTATGCATCTCGCAGCCCAGCTTTCCTTTGTATCCTGTCAACGACTGTCACCGCGTCGATCTCCTCAGCGATCACCTTCAGCCAACTCCATGCTCTCCGACAAAGGTGGCAAACTTCACCCCTGTTTCAATGACAAAAATAAATATAAAAGATATTGGTGGTTAATGCGCGAAATCATTCCAATAACATTTGTGTACAACTAATCCTTCTTTTCATTTTTGGTAGTACAGGGCATGAAATGATCAATAAGATGATATAAAGGATCTGGAGATGAGGATGATTGGGAGTACTAATCAGAAGACTATCTTTAGCCTTTATAGATGTGCACAAAACGTGTTCTAGGAATCATTACCATCTGCTGCGCTTGTTGCAATCTCGCGTGCCTTTGCCTTGCGTCCCTGGTCACCCGTCATGAGATTAATCACTACCGTCCTCTGGATATGAATGACAGAACGGAAAAGAGATATCAGCCCGCGAAAGAAGAACGGAAGTTTAAAAAGAAGAGGGCGAAGAGGAGACAACTATCGATGTAGGAACCGCCAACCAAACAAAACGAGGAAATAAACCAAACACGAGAAAATGAAGACGAGTGAGCGGAATAAATACAGACCACCATATCGGATCTCAGACCAATCTGCTCTCTCTCGTCAAGCTGAGCCCTTCTCTCTCTCTCTCTCTCTCTCTCTCTCTCTAGACACAATTTGCTTGATTTGGTAAATGAAGAAGATGAAGTTTTCATATGGTGTCGTCGTTTTTATAGAGATCTTTGGAGACGACCGAGTCGTCACCGACTTCGAGCAATTTGCTAATTAAAAATAGGCGTCATATGAACGCGGTCGGTCCATTGCGGTGAAGTTACCATGACTGTTCCCACCTCTTGCCAGCTTCATCTCTCCATAAGTTTTACTCGGAATAGTTGACAAGCACGGCGCTCCTAGTCCCCCCGACACGCGTCATGCGGAGTGGCAGTCGTACAATATTTTGTAGTTATAATCTGTTCCACTTGCGCATGATGTTTTCTACATTTAAGATCACTAATGTGGTTATTGCCTTGGTACCTACGCAATTTTATAAATCTATTTACGTAGCTTCCCCAATCACAAAAAGAGTGATGCTTCATGTACAAAGAGTTTACTTGGGCTCGTGTACGAATGTCCATGTGGCGCACTGTCATTGTCATCAATGATAATTGTCATGAGTAGTTAACATAGAGATAAGCGATGATTATGAGCTACCGAGAATTTAGTATGCTAGTCTTCCTAAAATACTTGGTGAACGTAGCATTACTCATATGTAAAAATTGAGGTCTCAATGGTATGGACACGGTGATTTGCATGAGCGTGCGTGTATATGAGCATCAATCAAATCATTTTGGAATTCGTCATGTCAGGAAAAACTGAACAGAAAAAATCTATGCCCCATAATTAATCCTCCTTACTATTGGTTATCAAATTATATTGCCAGAGAGAGCACGCATCTTTTATGGTTCGAGTCAGGTAGCATGAAAACCCGACCCAACTCATTGACACCTCTAGTTTTGGTCCCCAAAGCTGACCAACCAAGCGTTTGGCGGCCCAGCCTTCCTTCTTACTTTGTCGACCACGTCACTGTACCAATCCCCTCGGCGATCACCTCCAACGAATCAATATTGTTGTTAATTGCGCTTAAGCCCCAACCATTGGATTGCGCAGCAAGGCAAGCCTTACTCAGTTCTTAACTCCCCCTACTTCCATCGGCCTTATCCAATTAAGCCCCCTTTTTATTATCATCTATGTTCAATCTATTAAATTAAATCAATAAATTAAAACGATAATATATACTAAGTACTTTAAAATTTATATTACTGAGCATACGGAAATAAATAGCATAAAATGCTCGGGTGCTTATATACTAAGCAATGGTTAAGCAACGCTTTTAAAGTCTACGGTGGTCTCAAAGGGATGACATCTGTGTGGCAAATTACAGAGTGTCGCGACCTCTTTTTTTTTCAGCGCCGGCAGTTGGGTACGAGCGCCTAAGGAGGCTAATGGCTCAGCTGAAATTATTAAGCCCAGACTCTCCCAAGTCTACCAATTCATGACTTAATGGTTCAAGTTTTTAACCTGTAAATCAATTTTTAAAATGGAGCCGCCACTAATCGATTTGGGGTGGGTTGATTAGAAACCCAAGTGAAATATCGGGAGAAATACTCACTCGCGCAACCAGAGAAATTAGGATCGGGGACTTGATTATACTAGTTAATCACTAATGCCCTTTCGGTACCAAATCTTGCTTAAGCCCCGAGGTTTTTGGATGTTCGAGGGATTTTCCATGCATTTTTGGAAGGAAAAACACTTTTTTTGAGTCATTTTCTAATTTTTGGACATAAAAGGGATTTTTTTTTTGGTATTTTTTTTTTGGAAAAATACAAGTCTTTTTTGGCTTTTTCTGAATTTTTGGCTTTTTCATGGATTTTTTGGCCTTTTCATGAATTTTTGGCTTTTTTGGATTTTTGGCATTTTTTTGGAAAATATGAAATATTTTTTATTTTTTGATTTTTCGGAAAATAAAATATTTTTATCATTTTTTATTATTTTTCGATTTTCTGGAAATTAAAACATTTTTTAATATTTTTAAATAATTTTTTTATTTTTCAAAAATAAAATATTTATTATTTTATATTAAAATAATATAAAAACCGACCGGGGTCGGGTTCCGGGTTGGGACCGACTGGGGCGACCGCCCGCGGGACGCGGGCCCGACTCGGATTTTTTTGTCTTTTTTTTCTTTTAAGAAAAACCTAAAAGCCCAAACCCACTTTGACCCTTTTTCATTAAAATAAACTCAGCCCAAAGACTACCCGGCCCACGTGCATAACCCGGCCCAGGCGAAACCCTACCCGGTTACTGGGAAACCTGGTCGGATGAACCCGCGAGCTAACCCGGTTCCCAACCTCCTTTCTCCTTCGCTCCCTTGCGGCGCTGGTGAGGGGGGAGAAGCATCATCGGCGAGGACAGCTACGACAACGGCCACTACGATGGCGACGACAGAAGAACGGCGGCCACCACGGCGGCGACGACGGGCTAGATGGTGACGACAGTACCGAAGGCGGCGACAAAACGGTTGCGACAAGGATGGGTCTGTACCGGTGTGGTCAGCCGCGGCACGGTTAAAAAAAAAAGGGGGGGTGCGACGACGACTATGCGACCGGAGGCAGCGGATCCGAGTGTCATTACCTGTCCGCGACGAGATGCGCGAGTCGGCTTCACGGCTCCGGTTTGCACAGCACGGCGGCGACGCGTGAGGACGGCGGCACAGCAAGATCTGGGGCAGTAGCGGCGTCGGGACGAGGAACAGCAATGACGGAGCAACGGTCGCAAGTGGTGGAGAGCTTCCGGCTTCCCAGATCTGGCCCTCCCTCCTCCGGCTGGCCTCGTTCAGCCCTTATTTCACAGATCTAGGCGCTCAAATTTACCTTCCTCGGGCTCGCTTGCCGTCGGCCTCCCCCGAAGTCTCTCGGAGGGAGGTCGTTCGAGCTTCGCGACCCGATCTCTCGCGTGCTCGCTCGTTGATTCTCCCTGAAGTCTCTCAAAGGAAGATCTCCAAGTTCGCTGTGTCCTTCGACGGAGATGGTGCCTCGCTATTTATAGGCGAGGGGGGCGGCCGGTCGACGGGGATTCGACCACCGATCTTCGCACGCCGAACGGATGCCTGCGGCCGAACCGACGTCCCATCCTCGCTCCTCCAACAAAGCGTGCTCGGCATTAAAGGCAGCCATTAATGGCGCCTGAGATCCGTCATCTCCGGCCGACGTCGGCCTACCCTCCTCGGCCATAGGTTGTCTTCAAGCGCGTGAGTTGCAGAGGCGTAGGGGGAAGAAGGGAGAAGAAGGAAGAAGGAGGGGGAAGGGTTAGGTCGTCCGGGCCGAGCCATGAGGGCCTGCGTGAGAGAGAGAGAAGGGAGGGGCTGGGCTTGAAGGCCCAGCCCCAGCAGCTGCAATTTTTTGTTTTTTCTTGTCTTTACTAATTTTTTGTTGTTGTTTTTGTTATTTATTATTTATTATATTAAAACCTAATTAATAACCTAATCAAAATTTTAGGTGTCAACAGCTGCCCCTCTTTGAAGGTGAGTTCGAAGAGGTAGCATTCAAAGACAAACATGATACCTAAATTTTGTCTATACATAAGCAATAGATTATATTTTATTTGGCACCTATTGTCCTATGCAGAAAATGAGCAATATAACATTACATATACTAAGAAAGATAAGAAGATACCTGTAGTTACTTACCGGGAGTGAGTGAGATAGGGTGTGAACCCCGAGTTTTGGCAAGTATCAAGGCGTCATCTTACCTGGTGATATGATGAGGTTGCTTCTCCAGGACCCGAACCATTCTTTGGTCGCCTATTGGAGCAATAAGTGATTTGTTTAGGACCCGAACCCTTCTTCGGTCGCCTTGACGAAGAATCGCTTTTCCAGGACCCGAACCTTTCTTCGGTCGCCTGTTTTAGAGCAATAAGTGGTTTGTCTAGGACCCGAACCTTTCTTCGGTTGCCTTGACGGGGAATTGCTTTTCCAGGACCCGAACCTTTCTTCGGTCGCCTGTTAGAACAATAAGTTGTTTTGTCTAGGACCCGAACCTTTCTTCGGTCGCCTTGACGGGAGATGCGCCGACCTTTCTCAGGGCATCTGTTTGTTGGGAGATAGTACTTGGATGATCACAAGTACAAACTCTTGGGGATACTTGGCTGATCACAAGTATCGAAGGGGTACCTGGACGATCACAGGTACAAACTCTTGGGGGATACCTGGATGATCACAAGTATCGAAGGGGCACCTGGACGATCACAGGTACAAACTCTTGGGGGATACCTGGATGATCACAAGTATCGAAGGGGTACCTGGACGATCACAGGTACAAACTCTTTGGGGATACCTGGATGATCACAAGTATTGAAGGGGCACCTGGACGATCACAGGTACAAACTCTTGGGGGATACCTGGATGATCACAAGTATCGATACTCTGGGACAACTCGTATAGGTCGAGTGTCGATAAGAGGGAGCACCCGGTAAGTGGTGAGTACTCAAAGACAAGGGGATAGAAATATGCTTACCTAGCAATATCTCTGATCTCTGAGAGTATGTCTACTATTTGCACAATATACACACATGATTGTATGTGTTGTAAATTCATGAGTTCAAATGAGATTCATGCATGACAACTTTGTCTGCTTTGTATCATTCGAATTCCACTGGGGAAGACTTTGAAAGACAACCTTTATTCAGAATGTAGATGTCTTGAGCATGCCAGATGAGGGACTTTCAGTCTGAAAGGACTTTTCACTCACTCTCATGGAGAAGGCTATCCTGACCTTTGATGCAGGATTTATAAGGACCACACTATCTCACTGTCATCATGTTAACAGGGGTCCGAGTATTCTCGCAAACGGTACAACTTTACCAATGTGAGAGGTCTTTGTTGAAATTGTGATGAAGTCTTGGTCAGCGGCTCATCAAAGGGGACCATCGAGGTCAAGGCTCATGAACGAAGTGCCGGACGATCATCTCCGGGTTTGCAAGTCAAGAATCCTACGAAAAGAGATAGAGTAATCTTCCTCGTACTTCGAGTGAGGTTTATAGACATATGAAATCTTACGTTAATTGAAGTGCCCCTAGTCTGAAGAGACTTTTACAATGGGATGCAATGTAGATTTGGCTCATGTGTAAAAGGGTGAGAGCTGGTGATTGCCTTGGCATTTGTCACCAGTCTTTCTTCTCACAGTCCAATGAAGGTTCTATGGACCACAACAACAATTTCTCTTGGGAATACAAATGACTGTGTTTTTGTTTGGGGCATCGGCCTTGCTTTTACCAGGCACACTGCTTTTTTTCATGCCCCTATTTCTCATCTCAATTTTTCATTCATGGGCATTGACCTTGCTTTTACCAGGTACACTGCTCTTTTTTATGCCCCAGTTTTTGTTCTTGTTGCTTGAGGAACTGATCTTGACAAGTTCAAGCAAATGCCTTTGCTAGACTATGGAGTCTTCATCTTTTGTTGGCACTTCTGATTATGCTGCTCAAACGACAGTGGCTTCTGCTTTGCCTCCATGTGAGGGTGAATTTACAGATTCACTCGGGTTGTACAATGAATACAAGTGCGTAAAGAAAGAATTGCTCTTCGTCATTCTAGGGCACTTAAATTAATGCGAGTGTTCATATGTAATAAAGACACCCAAAGATTGATGCAAGTGCGAGCAAGAAAATTTCTATCTCTCTTCTCACCTTGTGATGTTGCTTCACCTCCGATCTGCCCCAGTGTGGGGTGGTTCTTGATAGGGATAGAAATTTCATCAGTGTACGGGGCTCAATGAGGTGAGCGATGGAATGCCTCTCACTATTTTGGTTATCGTACCATTCATGAGAGAACCCTTTACCCTGCAGCCATGGAATCTTCTGCGCTCATCTCACAAGTGTATAGATGGGGGGGGACTGTGTGTAGGATATAGCTTGCCTGTCATCATTTTGACGCGCCTCATCCAGTATGCTTAATCAATCTTGTATTCTTCACTTAGCTGTCTATTATAATAATCCTCAGTGGAATCAGTGACTTAGACAGACAAAATCATCATGCAGAATTCATCTGGAAGTGACATGCAACATTTTGAATATGATGGAGTTTGAACTCTTCAAAACAAGTGAATGGTTTCAACTAAAAAAAAAAAAAAAGACCCTATCGATAACTTTAAGAGTTAACATTATGGTGCTTCTAAATATGTTAATTTTTGAACATCAAAAGGGTTATTCACAAATGGGTGTCGATAGTTGTCCTTATTAATTAGGGATATGACACATGAATGATCAATCGGGGTTGGGAATCTGATCGGGCATTTCTGCTTTTGCCCCTGCAGAAGAGAAGATGTACAAGTAGATCAATTAGTCTGGCCAAAATTAAATGTGAGTTGAGGCCTAAAAATTTTCTGTCATTTGCTTTGGCAATACTTGAGACGCCATTTTGCTTGGGAGAGTTTGTCATGCCTCTCATTGCTCTGTTATCTTTGTTTTTGACAGTCGGGTGATCCTACAAAAGATAGGAAAGAAGGTGTCAATCATGATTTTTACAGGAGTTTAAACAACTGGGAGTGATACAACATTACCCTTCACTACTTTGCAGATGATTGGATGGACCTGAAATGCGAGTGGGACACGAAATCCTATGTCTTTTGCTTTGTTAGATCACCTGTTTTCTCGTAATTTGCAAGCGCAAGAAAAGCAAAAAAAAAAAATTTTACTAAGCGGCTAACTACCGTGTCGGGGATTTGAACCCCCGACTTCAGACCATTTCGCTTCTTCCCAAATACCACTCGGCTAAAGGCACCGACGGTGTTCGTAGGGCGTTGTTTTTTCATTTAACCGACTCGGTTCCTGGATGTCACGTCCTTTCATACCAAGTTAGGTAAATCGATATGGGTCATTTGATTTGTCCAAATTAATCATTAAGCTTGCTTCTTGAATCCTATGCTTCCTGTCAATAGGAGAAAATATGTCAAAAGTGAGTTCAGATACTAGGAGTATTGGAAACGATACCAAATTACTCTTCCCTAGAGTTTATATTTCTTTGACTCCTAGGGATATTTGAATGTCAATGACGGCCTTTTGTTTTCGACACAGTTCAATGTCTCTTTTGATTGGCCCTCCTCATTTGTGGCCTTGTGTACATGATTGATGATTTGCAACACCTTCCTTCTGTGGAATTCTGTCTTTGACCATATGACCATTAGCAGCATTGAGTAAAGTCATGTACTTCAAGCTTCTATGGAATCTGATATGGACAATCAAAACCTCTAATTTCTCTAATGGCAATTACTTCTTGCAAGAGCCTGCGTCTGGAACAAAAAGTGAAGCCTCCAGATTCTAAGATTGCTGACTGGGACAGAAGGTTCCTTCTAACCAGACCAGTTCTTGAATGACGCGTCCATTACACCAAGTTGGGAGAAATTGACATGGATTACTCTTACGAGTCTGCCTGGGTAATGTCGATTTGCTCAAGTTATGCCATCGAATTTGCTATTTGATTTTCAACACTTTTTTAAATGCTGGTGATTATCATTCATTTTTCTTCATCGAGTCAACCAAACACACGCCCCTTTTTTTTTTATGATGGTAGAAATACATCACTTATATATAAAGGTGCATAGGCATTTTCATTACGATAGAGAAGTGTTTGGCAATGCCAGACAATGAACATCTTTCAAGGGTAGTACTTTTTCACAGCATCGGAATTAATTGGTTTAGAGAATTCTCGCCCATCCATCTCAGTTAGGATCAAGGCTCCTCCAGGGAGTATCTTCTTTATTACATAAGGACTCTTGTAATTTGGGGCGAACTTGCCTCCAGGCTCTAGAAAGATTGGAAACGTCTTTCTCAAGACTAGCTCATTTACCTCGAAGTGCTTGGGTCGCACCTTTTGATTGAACAATCGAGTTACCCTCTGCTAGTAACACTGACCATGACAGAGGGCTTTCAGTCGCTTTTCGTCGATCATATTCAGTTGCTCAAGCCTTTGTTGTGTCCATTCTTCCTTGGACAATCCTGCTTGGGATAAAATTCGCAGGGAAGGGATTTCTACTTCCACGGGCAAAACTGCTTCCATGCCGTAAACCAGGGAAAAAGGCGTTGCCCCAGTGGAAGTTCGAATCGAAGTTCGATATGCTGTTAGTGCGAAGGGTAACCTCTCATGCCAGTCGCGGTAGTTTTCAGCTATCTTGGATAGGATTCTCTTGATGTTCTTGTTGGTGGCTTCCACGGCTCTATTCATTTGTGGACGATAAGGGGACGAGTTCATATGTTGGATTTTGAACTCAGAAAATAATTGATCAATCAACTTGTTGTTCAGGTTTGACCCATTGTCGGTGACGATAGCTTCTGGTACGCCATAACGGGCGATTATGTCACGTTTGATGAACTTCATAACGTTTCGTGCAGTTACGCTTGCATAAGATGCGGCCTCGATCCATTTTCAGAAGTAGTCGATTGCGACCAAAATGAATCGGTGCCCATTTGATGCCTTCGGATTGATTGGGCCAATTACGTCAATGCCCCACATTGAAAATGGCCACGGCTCAGATAACTGATGTAATTCAGTTGGAGGGACATTTATCTTGTCCCCGTGAATCTAACAACGATGACAGCTTCGCACATGCTGAGCACAATCACTCTCTAAAGGGAACCAGTAATAACCCAATCTCATTATTTTCTTGGCCAACATACGTCCATTCATGTGAGGACCATATACTCCCCCATGAATTTCTTGCATTATTTGTGTGGCTTCATTTGCATCCACACACCTTAGTAGGACTGAGTTATATGATCTTTTGTACAAATTTTCACCGCTGACGAAGAACCTCGAAGCCATTTTCATTAGGTATTTTCGATCAGAGGGAGTACTTTCTTCAGGGAATTCCTGCTTCTGGACGTATTTCATGATGTCATAATACCAGGGTTTCCCGTCAGATTCTTCAGTTATAGTCATGCAGTGGGCCTGTCTTGTCAGGACTTCAATCTTCAAAGGCTCTATTTCTAACCCTTTCGTTACTTGCAACATAGATGATAGTGTTGCTAGTGCATCAGTAAACTGGTTATGAATTCTAGGTAGGTATTCAAATGAGATGTCCTGGAATTCTCCTACCAATTCTTCCAAGTAGTCGTGATAAGGCACCAGTTTGGCATCTCTTGTCTTCCATTCGCCCACAGTCTGGAGGATAATTAAGGCGGAGTCACCGAACACTTTTAGTTTTGACACTTCCATTCCAATAGCCGCTTGTAGGCCAAGGATGCATGCTTCATATTCGGCTATATTGTTGGTGCATGGAAACATCAATTTTGCAGCCACAGGATAATGTTGCCCATTTGGGGATATCAAGACCGCCCCAGTGCCTGAACCTGACAAATTTACAGCTCCGTCGAAGAACATAGTCCATGTGTCCTCTTCTACTGTTGAAATTCGGTCATCTGGGGAATGATCCTCACGTACTTCTTTAGGACAATATGCCAACATATCAGCAATCACCCGACCTTTAACTGATTTTTGCGACATCACCTGGATGTCGAATTCTGAGATCAGGATTTGCCATTTGGCCAATTTTCCCACCAAGGCCGGACAACCCAGCAAATACTTGATTGGGTCACTCTCAGTTACAAGGAATGTCTGGTAATGCAAGGTATACTGTCGGAGTCTGTGCAACATCCATACCAATGCAGCTCATGTTTTTTCTGATTTGGAGTAGTTTTGTTCTGACGTTGTGAACTTTTTACTCAAATAGTAAATAGCTCGTTCCCTCCCATCATGGGGTCCTTTCTGTGCCAACATTGCACCTAGGGATTCACTGTTGATGGTAAGGTAGAGGGTCAAAGGGTGTCCTGGAGTCGGGGGTACTAAAACAGGGGGTTTCATCAGGTACTGCTTTAAATTTTCAAACGCCAGTCGGCAGTCATCATCCCATTTGATTTGTGCATCTTTCCGAGAAGTTTAAAGAAAGGCTTTGCAGTTTCGGAAAGCTGGGAAATGAATCGCGCAATGTAATTTAATCTTCCCAGGAGACTCCGGACTTCTTTTACAGTCGAGGGAGGAGGTATCTCAAATATCGCTTTAGTTTTTGACGGGTCCACTTCTATCCCTTTACAGCTCACAATGAATCCAAGTAATTTGCCAGAAGTTGCCCCGAACACACATTTCGCTGGATTCAATCGCAACTTAAACTGGTGAAGTCGTTCAAATAGTTTCTCCAGGGTCTTCACATGGTTTTCTCCATGTTTGGTTTTAGCGATCATGTCATCGACATATACTTCAATTTCTTTGTGCATCATGTCATGGAAAAGGGTAACCATGGCTCGTTGGTAAGTTGCTACAGCGTTCTTCAGGCCAAAAGGCATGACTTTATAGTGAAAAGTTCCCCATGGAGTAATGAATGCCGTCTTTTCCTTGTCTTCCTCCTTCATCTTTATTTGGTTGTATCCTGAAAACCCATCCATGAAAGAGAAAAGTTTGAATCCAGCAGTACTATCCACAAGAATGTCTATGTGAGGTAGCGGGAAATCATCCTTTGGGCTTGCTTTGTTCAGATCGCGGTAGTCAACACAAATCCGGATTCGACCGTCTTTCTTCTTCACCAGTACAATGTTTGCTACCCAACTAGGATATTGCGAGACTTCAAGGAAGCCTACTTCCAGGAGCTTCATTACTTCTTCTTCAATCTTTTTTGACATTTCAGGCTTAGCTCTTCTTAGCCGCTGCTTCTTGGGGGCCACATCAGGGTTGGTTGGCAAGCTATGTTCCACGATCGTTGGATCGAGGCCTGGCATATCGGCATATGACCATGTGAATACGTCTTGATACCTTTTTAAGAGGGCAATTAAGCTTGCAGCTTCTTCTTTAGGGAGGTTCGCGCCAATCTTTATCTCCCTTGGATCTTCTATGCTGCCTAAATTGACAATGACGGTGTCTTCAATAGTAGGGGGCCTTGTTTCTTCGTGGCGCTTCCAATTCCGTTGAATTTCGTCAGAATCATCAAAATCATCATCTGAATCATTAGAATTGCTATCATGGCTACTTACGGTGTTGGTTTGGACCGTTCCCATACCCTCGCCTGCCGCTAGATTATTCCTGTGTCATAGAGTAGAGAGGTTAAGGGAACAAATAAAGTTAGTAGCATGCATGCTTCTTTCTTTTGAAAATGTGATAAATTGTTTTTAAAGATTAAAGACAAGGAAACATGAGGAGACCCGGGCCTCAGATTTCTTCTTTCATTTGACGGCTGGCTATCATCAATGGGCCGGTTTGGTGTGTCTCGTCATGCCCTCAAAATGTTTTCAACTTTATTTATTAGTAGACGGATTTACAAGGTGATTTCAAAAAATAATTCCTTGAGTGGAACTGATGTTGAAAACAAAACAAGCCAAACTTTAAGAAATATGTACGGGTTCCCACGCAGGGGAGTATGCAAAGGAATTAAAAAAGGGTTCTACTCGAGCGGGCCTGCACCCATTTCCCCTGACGGTCCTTCGTTGATAGCGCCCACGAAGAAGTCTTCATACCAGTCACTAGTCACGCCTCCTTATGCTCCCAACTTTGTGAATTTCAGATCGTCCATGCCTCCCCATCCATCAGGGACGATGCTCTGATGATGGTCATAGAAACCTTGGGGAATTGAATAGTTGACATAATAGTCGAATTTACCACTTGGTTGGCCCCAAGTGTCCATGATTGACTTTCCTCTATGCGCTTCCTTAGCATGCTCAGGGAGCATGGTATGGGTGCTAGGTACCACGAGAAGGTCATCTTTGCCATAACATAGCCACGGGGAGTGGAACGTGAATACCCCAGCATCCAAAAGATCCTGAATCTTGTCTCTCAGGATGGTACAGTCATCTAGCGAGTGTCCTAATTCCCCCGAATGATAGTCACAGTACTTGGATGGATCATAATCAAGGAAGTACTCCGGAGTAGGACGCCTCAGTTCCCTAGAGATTATTCCTTGCTCTAGGAGGATGGGGAAAATAGTGACCATCGATTTAGGAAGAGGTAAATATGGCCACGTGTTTCTTGAGGACTGTGGTAGCCGAGCTCCTTGCCAGATTGTGTCAGTAGGGTCTTCTTCACTTACTTTGGCTATCAACTCCTCATTGTGACAAGAGTGGAATGTACGGGCAGCTTGAACAAAATTTCCTATCAAGCGGTATATGCTATCACGTAGTTCATCGACTTGACGCTGAAGCTGGGTGAATGAAAAGTTATCGCTTGTTTCTTCTAGTTGTTCCTCCTCAATGGCACCTATGAAAAGGTCCCCAAACATGGTGGTCACGTCATCTGGCCCTTCTTTCTTTGTAAGTACGGGCTGAGTTATGCTCTTCTGACCCATGCCCAAATAAATGGGAAACTTCACGCTTTCATGGTTGAATTGTTTTGGAACGCCGATCATTTCTTCTTCCTCATGCATCATCCTGGTTGGGCCTGGGAAAGTTTCCTCGAGACGGGGATATACAAGGCCGATTTTTTTCTTCACTTTTTTATTTGGGGAATATCCTAAACCGATAGTATAGGGTCTCCTCAGGGCTTCAATGGGCTGACGGATGCCCTGACTTCTCCTACCAAGTCCTTGTCCTGGAATAAAATCGTGTCCAACCATGATTGCAGCGCTTGATACCTCGGGGACGAGGGGCAAAGTCCCTCGAGTTTCGTGTATAGTAGACACGAGCTCAAACGATTGATAGCTGGCTTCGCTTTTGTCACTAGGTTCAACATAAGGGATGGCCGTCTCAAGGTAGATGCGGTGATCTTCCTCCCCTCGGACTGTGATTAGTTTTCCTCCAACCACAAACTTCACACTTTGGTGGAGGCTCGAAGGTACTGCTCCTGCGACATGGATCCATGGGCGCCCTAAGAGGAAATTAAATGCAGTGGGGATATCCATCACCTGGAACAAAATTTTGAATGTGGTTGGGCCAATTTGAATGTCGAGCTCGATCTCTCCTACTGTTTCCTTCTTTGTTCCATCAAACGCTCGAACGGAAGTTTTGGGTACCTGGATCCATGATCTCTCTATTTTAAGGCGACAGAGTGTCGCTAGTGGACATATGTTAAGAGCAGATCCGTTGTCAATCAGTACTCGAGCGACATGAGATGCGTTGCATTTGACTGATATGTAGAGGCCCTTGGTGTGTCCTCTACCCTCCTCAGGAATTTCTTCATCAGAAAATGCCATTTGATCCTTTAGAAGAATGGTACTGACAAATTCCTCAAGTTTGTCATGTTCAATCGTTTCAGGGACATGTACCTCACTTAATACTTTCATGAGGGATTTCTGGTGCTTGACAGATGTCTGAAGCAATTCCAGCAGAGAGATCTGCGCTGGTGATTTTCGTAACTATTCCACCACATTATATTCGCTAGCCTTAACCACGGCTAAAAACTCCTTGGCTTCTTCGTCAATGATAGGCTTAGCAGACTGAGTATTTGCTTGAGCATAGGTTCGCCCGGATCGTGTGACTAAACCAACATCAAGGTCATAAGACCATGGTACTGCATTGTTGTATTCGTATTTGTAAGGCTGGGGAATCTCGATGACTATGGCTGTTTCCGCTGTTGATTCTTGAACAATGGCTCCTTTCCTTTCAAAGACGCTCTCAAGTGAGGTGGAATCCTTCTTCTCCTTTTCTGCATTTAGCGCAGCAAATTCTTCATACCAGTTGATGAGGACTTGCGATATGGTAGAAACTATGCTGGCGTGGCCGATGTACACGATGATTCCGGCCTCTATCATTCTTAATACCCTTTCCTCCATTATTGCAAAGGGTGCTATTTCATCACTTGGATAATACCCAGTTTCTATTAGCCCTCGATAGATGTCAACAATATGTGCATTGACATTTCTGATTTGACCTGCTTCAGAACTGAATATCATGTTTACTTTGTCAGCATGATCAGGGAGCAGATTGCTTTGGATATTTGGCTTTGCAGTTTGGAATGAGAAGGCCTTAGTATCCAGCAGATTCTGGATCCGATGCTTAAGGACGAAATACTCATCAGTTGAATGACCTACTTCTCCCATATGATAGTCACATTTTTTGGACGGGTCATAACTGGAGAAGTTTTCAGCTTTGGGTCGTCTTGGCTCAGTTGAAAGGAGGCTCTTGTTTCGGAGGATTGCCAAAACCTGGGAGGGGGATCCTGGAAGCGGAGTGAATTGTCTTCGGTTGTTGTAGCGCTGGGGTGGACGACTATTGGTCTGTTGTTGGCCTGTGCTTGTCTGAACGGTCGGGAGGTGACCGGTATTTGCAGTGTAGGTTGCATTAACATCTACCAGGGGTTCTTTGTCTTTTTTCAGGTTGAGCCTTCTGCTGACGGGTGCAGGTTCAGTGAACCAGCAATCCCTTAACCCTATCTCAATCTGCTCTCCTACGGGAATGAGTTGATTGAATGATTCAGCGATCGTAGTCACCATTCGGTTGCGGTATTCATAGGGGAAGGTTTTGATGAACATTTTTCTTAGTTCAAAATCAGTTGGTTCGGGACTGATCTGAGCGGCTAGATTTCTCCATCTAATAGCATATTCTTTGAAAGATTCATGCCTTTTCTTTTCCATGCGCTCGAGATATTCACGAGAAGGGGTAATATCCATTATGAACTTGTACTGCTTGAGGAATGCCTCACTTGCTTCACTCCATGTTTCAAGGAGGTTTATATTTTTTGTGATGTACCATCTCAGGGCGGGACCGACTAGACTTGACTGGAACAACTGGATCATTAGAGGCACATTATTAATGTATTGGGTCATTCGAACCAAGTACATTTGCAAATGAGCCCTTGGGCAAGTCGTGCCATCGTATTTCTCAAACTCAGGCATTTTGAATTTTTCCGGCATTTTGACCTTAGAGTAGATGGAGAGGTCTGCTGGAGTAAGATCTTGGAGGCCCTGCAATTTTTTTAGCCTCTCTTCAAGTTTCTCAAGGCATTTGTCATGTTCAGTCTTAGACAAACTGTTGGGCTTTGCTTTCTCAACTATGATTTGGTGCGTATCATCCTCTAATTCGGGCATGTTATCATCGGTATCTCTTCCTTGATCACCTCGGGTAGACGATTGCGGTAACAATACTTCAATTGAGGCTGGGGCGGGAGCTAATTTGCCTTGGATGGAATCTATTTGCTTTGAGAGTTGTTGAAGCACATTGAAGACTTGCTTCATTTCACTTTCCATAATCTCGACACGGCTTGGTACATTTTCTTCGGCCATTCTAGCTTTTGGATTTGGTGAATATGACTATGACGTGATTACCTGTTAGCACAGAAAGTGGAGAAAACGTAAATGAGGGAAACACATGAAAAACTGGCTCATGGCAAGGGTCGAGTCATTCTTATTTATTAACAGGAGATTTATACAGAGCTCTTTACACTAGTTAGAACGACCCTAGATATTCACATTAGAAATATTCACATCAAAAGTCCCACTGCCCATTTTTATATGTGATGGGAAGTTCCAGTCTTGTGAAGCCGCTTGCTTCTTCGTACTAGCTTTGATACGTGTCTCCTGCTGGTCTCCAAGCTCTTTTCAAGAGATTCGATTCGCCCTTGCGGGGGTAAGTTTATCAACTACATCGGGGATTACTGGTTGTAGCTCCTTGGGAATTATATGGTTGAGGATGTAGAATGTTGATGCATGATGAACTTTTTCTTGTCCTTTTAACCTTCTGGGCACGACGATCTTTTCAGTGTGACATCTACTCCATGCGTTTTGGATTATGCGGATCTCCTCCAAGTAGTTGTAGTCTGTATGGGTGAAAAAGATTCGGAACAATCCTGATTTGAGCGGTGGCGGGATTTCCTGGAGGACCCTGTATTGACAAGCCACCCTATATGGATAATATGAGGTAGCTCCGTAGAGGCCCAGCAACGGGATGGGGTTGTAATAATTAAGCGCAAAGCGCGCCTCTCCTGCAAAGAACCATTTAGCTCGCCATAGGAATGTCTCGGGGACCGGGTTTTTAGCAAGTTAATCCACCGAGAATACTCTTCGTTGGGAGAATATTTTTCCAAGGTTTGAAACTTTTGTAATGGGTGTTTAAACTCGTTGATTTCAAATATTTGCATGAGGTGCCCAAATCCTTTGATATGGGAAAAGAACCACATTTGTAAAATTTCTAGAGCGGCCCTCATGATTTTTGCTTTCTTTTCTTTAAAACGACTAAGGGATAAAAACGTTTCGGCTAAAACCATGTTCACATATCCTGCTCCAAAAATGACTTGATTTATCACCCATGTGATTGAAGGATTTATAGCATTCTTTCGATGGGGAAAGATAATAAAACCAAAGAATGCTAAGAGGAAAATCTTGGCTTTTTGGGTCATTGACTGTTTTTCAAAGCATTCAGTTAAAGATGATAGCGGAAAAGCATTGTTGTTGGCTTGAACAATTTCTCTCACCGAATGATTTTTTAGAAATCGTGATAGACTAACCACAGGGTCAATGCCGATTGGTGGTTTGGCAAGCTCGCTTCCCAGCGGCATTCCTATGGCGAGACTGTACTCTTCTAGAGTCGGAGTCAGTTCAAATTTGCTGAACATGAAGGTGGGTGTTTCAGGGCACCAGAAATGTGGTAGTGCTTGCATGACCCCAGAGTGGATATTGATTTGGAGCAATGGGAGGAGATGACTGATTCTTGCTTTGACGCACTCTTGGCCGAGCTGATCTAACTGCTTCCACCATCTGAGAAGCTCTTCCTTTGGGGTAGGAATGAACTGGATATCAATTCTTCCCATCGCATATAAGAACGGGAAATACACAACATGACCCTATTTTGCCATGAGCCAGAAAGACTGAGTAAAAGTAAAGAAATCACTTTGCTTTTAAATAAAATGGCAAGCACAAAGACATACATATGGGATGTGCAGCTCGATTTCTAACTCAGAAAGCTTGATGAAATTAAAAGGGTATCCGCCCGTCGCAATCTCGCGTTAGCAGCATACCCCCTTAACCTCGGCTAAGAAATTCAGAGAAAAGAAAAGCAACCTCTACATCGCAGTCTCGCGTTCGAGGTCGTATCTTTCTTAACACCATCCTAAAATCCTATGGCGGCCCAGGTTCGGCGGCCGGGTTGTGTGTGCCATGTGTAGTGTTTAAAACAGTAAAGCATGCACAACAGTTTATAATCACAAGATAATCTGTTTTAAGCAAAATTAAAATAAATTGCTAAGCTTTTGACCTGCATAAAGAAAAAACCTAAATCAGCAAAGCTTTTAAACAAAGATAAAAATGGCCTAAGTCCTCAAACTCCTCAGCGGAGTCGCCAAGCTATCGCGACCTCTTTTTTTTTTCGGCGCCCGCAGTCGGGTACAAGCGTCTAAGGAGGCTAATGGCTCGGCTGAAATTATTAAGCCCAGACTCTCCCAAGTCTACCAATTCACGACTTAATGATTCAAGTTTTTAACCTGTAAATCAATTTAAAATGGAGCCGCCACTAATCGATTTGGGGTGGGTTGATTAGAAACCCAAGTGAAATACCGGAAGAAATACTCACTCCTGCGCAACTAGAGAAATTAGGATCGGGGACTTGATTACACTAGTTAATCACTAATGCCCTTTCGGTACCTAATCTTGTTTAAACCCGAGGTTTTTTGGATGTTCGAGGATTTTCCATGCATTTTTGGGAGGAAAAACATTTTTTGAGTCATTTTCTAATTTTTGGACATAAAAGGGATTTTTTTTATTTTTTTGGTATTTTTTTTTTTTTGGAAAAATACAAGTCTTTTGGCTTTTTCTGAATTTTTTGGCTTTTTCATGGATTTTTTGGCTTTTTCATGAATTTTTGGCTTTTTTTTGGATTTTTGGCATTTTTTGGAAAATATGAAATATTTTTTATTTTTCGGAAAATAAAATATTTTTATCATTTTTTATTATTTTTCGATTTTCTGGAAATTAAAAACATTTTTTTAATATTTTTAAATAAAACATTTTTTTATTTTTCGAAAATAAAATATTTATTATTTATTTAAAATATTATTTTATATTAAAATAATATAAAAACCGACCCGGTCGGAGTTCGAGGTTGGGACCGACCTGGGCCGGCGACCCACCCGCGGACCAACTCGGATTTTTTTGTCTTTTTTTTCTTTTAAGAAAAACCTAAAAGCCCAAACCCACTTTGACCTTTTTTCATAAAAATAAACTCAGCCCAAAGACTACCCGGCCCACGCGCATAACCCGGCCCAGGCGAAACCCTACTCGGTTACTGGGAAACCTGGTCGGACGAACCCGCGAGCTAACCCGGTTCCCAACCTCCTTTCTCCTTCGCTCCCTTGCGGCGCTGGTGAGGGGGGAGAAGCATCACCGACGAGGACAGCTACAACAACGGCCACTACGGTGGCGACGACAGCAGCAACGGCGGCCACCACGGCGGCGACGACGGGCTAGACGGTGATGACACGACTGAAGGCGGCGACAAAACGGTTGCGACGAGGATGGGTCTGTACCGGTGTGGTCAGCGGCGGCACGGTTAAAAAAAAAAGGGGGCGTGCGACGGCGACTATGCGACTGGAGGTAGCGGATCCGAGTGTCATTACCCGTCCGCGACGAGATGCGCGAGTCGGCTTCACGGCTCCGATTTGCACAGCACGGCGGCGACGCGTGAGGACGGCGGCACGGCAAGATCTGGGGCAGTAGCGACGTCGGGACGAGGAACAGCAATGACGGAGTAGCGGTCGCAAGTGGCGGAGAGCTTCCGGCTTCCCAGATCTGGCCCTCCCTCCTCTGGCTGGCCTCGTTCAGCCCTTATTTCATAGATCCAGGCTCTCAAATTTACCTTCCTCGGGCTCGCTTGCCGCCGGCCTCCCCCGAAGTCTCTCGGAGGGAGGTCGTTCGAGCTTCGCGACCCGATCTCTCGCGTGCTCGCTTGTTGATTCTCCCTGAAGTCTCTCAAGGGAAGATCTCCAAGTTCGCCATGTCCTTCGACGGAGATGGTGCCTCGCTATTTATAGGCGAGGGGGGCGGCCGGTCGACGGGGATTCGACCACCGGTCTTCGCACGCTGAACGGATGCCTGCGGCCGAACCGACGTCCCATCCTCGCTCCTCCAACAAAGCGTGCTCGGCATTGAAGGCAGCCATTAATGGTGCCTGAGATCCGTCATCTCCGGCCAACGTCGGCCTACCCTCCTTGGCCATAGGTTGTCTTCGAGCGCGTGAGTTGCAGAGGCGTAGGGGGAAGAAGGGAGAAGAAGGAAGAAGGAGGGGGAAGGGTTAGGTCGTCCGGGCCGGGCCATGAGGGCCTGCCCGAGAGAGAGAGAAGGGAGGGGCTGGGCTTGAAGGCCCGGCCCAGCAGCTGCAATTTTTTGTTTTTTCTTGTCTTTACTAATTTTTTGTTGTTGTTTTTGTTATTTATTATTTATTATATTAAAACCTAATTAATAACCTAATCAAAATTTTAGGTGTCAACACAGAGCCATGTAACTCGTGCCAGGAAGAAACCAGCTCATCTAACTGTGCACTTCGCATGCATATGGAGGAAATAAGAGGCGATAGCATGTGAAATCAGATTGATTTCACAAGGCAAATTACACTCTGATCGGACGAACGTGTCTGGCACGACTCGGTCATTGAACATGCCACGATTGTCATTGTTTAATTCATAAATAGATTCACTAATCGAATATTAGCAGATACGGATTAAGACTTGACAATAATGAATTACTAGATTGAGATTTGTCCAAGGAGGAATCTACTTGAATTAAATAGAGAGACAAGACATAAGTGGACCTAATGCTGCTTCATTTTCCCAACGTATCCTCATCTAATGACTTTTAAATAAATGGATCATTCGTTATATTTTGAGCATCTGAGTAAATAAGGAGTGGAAAATAAAACTCACATTAAACCCGCCCTAGTAATCATCCATTGACAATCAACCAAGCACAAGTATCACACCAAACACCTAGCTGACCACCTAATTATTAAGGAACAAAACTTGAGAGAGAAGAAAGCCACGGATATTGTATACAGTATCTAGCATCCGGTCAAACTTAACGCTCTGAATCTTTCTACTCTTATTAATTACGTAGATGTGAGAGAGAGAGAGAGAGAGAGAGAGAGAGAGAGAGAGAGAGAGACTAATAAAAAAACATTCACTCAGTCATTCGAAGCAACGCAAACACACATCATCTCCTTGATAGCAACGAAGATTCTCTAACTCCAATGAACTTAAGCTAGAAGAGAATGTTTTTAGCAATGGTCTCCAAAGCTGACAATCATGCCTTCGGCAGCCCAGCCTTCCTTCTTATTTTGTTCACCACAGTCGCCGTATAGATCTCCTTGGCAATCAGCTCCAACAAATCTCCACGCTCTCCAATAAAAATTGCAGATTTCAACCCTGTTTCAATGACGAATACATACACAGGAGAGGATGACAAGAAGATTAGCGTTTTTGTCAAACAATTAGAGGCGGAGGATTGACGGTTAATGCACGAAATCATTCGGGGAAAATTTGCGTGTATGGAAAATCGGGAGATGAGGTGGTGATTAGGAGAATTAATCGGCAAAACTAGACATAGCCATTGTAAATCGGCAAGAAATGGGTTCTAGGGATTGTAACCGTTCGCTTCGGCTACTGCGATCGTACGTGCCTTGCTCTTGCGTTCTTGTCCTCCGTCGTGAGATTGATCACTGCCTTCGTCTGGATATGATTGGCACAGCGGCAAGAGATCCTAGAAGAAGATTACGAGAAGGAGACAACTATCGATGTAGAAAGCATAAACCAAACAAAACGAGGAGCAAAACCTTAACGCAAGAAAATCAAGATGAGTGATAAGAGTATTTGCAGAACTCCATTGTGCCTCTGACGCCGATCTTATCTCTCTGTGGTCAAGCTAGTTCTCTCTTCTCAAGAAACCAAAGTGCTGTGAGGAAGAAGATCAACCTCGATATGCGGTCCGTTTTACAGCAAAGCGGCCACCGACTCTACGCAATATTACTAATTAAAAATAGAATTCTTATCAGAAGCTTCGAAATGTTTGTCCTGATTCAAATCCGTGGCTGAACCGAGTTATAGTTTTCGAGATGTTCTTATTTCTTCTTCAAAAACTTAATTGGGGTGTTCTTGAGAATAAGACTAGAGAGATCGTGCATCGAAGATTCTTCTCCGCAAGCATACTTATTCATCAAGTAAAACCCCGTTCCATGTTATATCTGAATTGTCGGGTCACACATTTCGTTTCAAATCCATCATATCCCATTGCATTTGAATTGCTAATGCCATTGCATTTTTAAGGTGTCTTAATTCTAATTTTGAACTTGTTGTATAATATTGCAGTCGAATAGCCATGTCATGTTATTCTTAATGTGACATCCTGAAATTCGAGTCCTCTGAGGAATGAATGGATGTGAATTTCGTCAATGCATTGTTGGTTGATCTCACTCGGAATTGATCACTCCTGAGATACTGACCTTGAGGGGAAAGGCTAATGAGGACAGAACTCGTACGACTAAAGGACTCGACCTGGGAAAACGACTTGACCATGAGATTTACGTGAGGACGATCCTGTAGATAGGCAGGCCGATTCTAAGGACGACTAAAAGTCGATTCGCGGACAGAACATAATGGAACGACGGGTGATTCCGTTTACTGTTATCGAATCCACGAACGACCCTATGTCGATCCTCAGTAATCGTGTACTTTGAAATAAGAATCTATCCTCCATAATTTCATGCAGTCAAGGACGTCCATGCGTCGAGATGTCTTGAACGTGGTTTGGCACGAGTCGGTCACGCGTGAATCCTCACAGCCACCTGTCAGTTTGAGTTGTAACCGAAATGGCATTTGGCGAAATTGACATGGCAAGAGAACTTATTATTGGACTTCGAATTATCGGGAATGTCCGGGATGGACTTTGGATGAAGCTACTTCAGACAGTCGACAGAGCCAGTTAAGCCGAGCAATTGGAAAAAAAGGGATTTTCGGACCGAGGAAGCAAGCCGTGAGGTCGTGGGCCGGGCCAAGCCAGTGTGGGCCCTAGGCCCAAAGTTGAGACAGCCACCAAATGGGCCTAAGTCAAGCAAGTGAGCCCATTGGGCCAAACCAACTATTTCTCTTTCAAAGCCCATGGTCCAACTTTGAGCCCAATCAAGCCCAACCAAATTCCCAAGCCCATTCCTATTCATGGCCAAGCCCAATCCTTAGGCCCATCCACCAATGTCAGCCCAAGGTCAGATTTGTAATTTGTGCAAGGTGAAATAACCAAAATACCCCTAGTTGTAGGGAGAAAAGGCTAGAGAAGAGAGAGAAAATGGTGATGGCTTGGCATGGGGACTTGAAGCAAGCATTGATGGGGGTCTTGACAGCCCTCACTTCACTCTCTCTCTCCCCCATTCGGCCTCCCTCGAGCGGAGCTCTCTCTCTCCTCGTTTTCCCTCTCCTTCAGTTTCTGCTCCAGCTGACCCTTCAGTGAAGAATCGAGTCAAAAGTGGTCTTCCCGGATGAATCAGCCAACAATCTACATATCACCGTGACCGGGAGAGACAGACCGTTCCAACGAGCCCAATTTCGTCCCGAACGGAGCCGCCGACCGGCCTGGGCGCCGCCGTGAAGGAACCGGTCGCTGGTCCGTCGGTCCGCCTGCAGCCTGCACTGTTTCGCGTTTTCGGCCATTTTTCTCCCATTCCGGTCCTTCTTCCGCCCATCCCAACCTCCAGCAAGACCCCCAAGACCTCCGGGAGCCACCGGTTGCCAACCACCCGCTCGCCGGAGCTCCAATCGGCCCGTTTTTGCCGTTGAAGTTGCTGGTTTCTTCTCTGCAGTTCAGCCCAGATTAGAAGCAGAAGACAGGAAGAAGTTCCAGACTTCGAGGCCCGTTTTCAGTGTCTTCCCGGCCTCCGTTGGTGTCGCCGCTTTGAGGTTTATCGACCGCCTTGGTGTCGTGGTCGCCGTGAACTCACCGGCGCGCAAAACCGGTGAGTTTATCCTCTAATTCTTGCTTAGTGAGTTAATGACGCTTAATGGGTGTTTAGATTAGTCTAATTAGGTTTTGGTGGTTAGATTAGATTATTTTAATGTAAATTAGATTAGTTGTATGATTAGTTTAATGGATGTTTAATTAGGGCTAATTGTATGATTAAATTAGTGTAATCTTGTTTAAACCCTAGTTAATTATTTTTAATTAATTAATTATTTCGAATTTATAAATATTATTTTATTAAATTATATTATTATAATATAATATTTAATTATTTAATTTTCGGAATTAAATTTAATTATTTAATAATTTCGAAAATTATCGGGATGGCGGTCGTTAGAATTTCGAGCTGATCGCAGCAGTGCGGTCGGTTTGTGTTAATTGTAAGCTTAAATTGAGAAATTGAGTGATTGATGATTATGGTTAATTATTCTAAAAGTGTGGAATTGAGTGATATTGATGAAGTTGTGGTATTTAACTTGAAAATACCCGGTGTTGGCTTTTAGCACCGTAATTGATTGGTCGGACTAGTTTGAATCTATTGATTGATTTGATTGATGATTGGTTTGGGTTAATGTTGAACTGATAGCTTTGGCAAGCATTTGTTTATATATGTATCAGCTTGAGCGAGCAAATATTATATATATATATATATATATATATATATATATATATATATATATATATATATATATGCTACGCTTCAGTGAGCTATATATATATGCTACAGCTTCAGTGAGCTATCTATACGCTACAGCTTCAGTGAGCTATATATATATGCTACAGCTTCAGTGAGCTATCTATACGCTACAGCTTCAGTGAGCTATCTATATGCTACAGCTTCAGCGAGCTACCGTCTATATAATATAGCTTTGAAGAGCATTTGTCGTATTAACGACTGGTATGATAGACGGTATGGAAAGATAGATAATATGATTGAATTGAATCATTGTGATCAATCGGATTTGGTTAAATTATGAAATGTACTGACGTGCAGGAAAGGGACTGAGGCGAGGTAAGCCCTCTATCCTATTTGTGTGGCTAGAGCGCCCTGAGGCGTATTTTCTTCCTAATTGAGTTTTAGAGGGTAGGACTCGCTGAGACGTAGTCTCATCCCGGTTGTGGGATAATATTTCAGGTCCCTAGATGACGGTCGTGGAGGACCGAAAGTCCTGGAGTTCGGAAGGTGGAGGCTGAAGAATCGGTGAACGTGTCTGACAAGTTGGTCATAGGACAGTTCCCTAGTTGTTGAGCCTGTCTATTTTGTAGACAATCCAGTGTCGTATATAAACCTATGTGTTTATAGAAAGCTTGTTTGGTTGTGATTGATTGCCTGCTTTTCTATCCCAAGTTAAATGTTGTCAGGGGATTTGTTTCGCTTCCGCATGTGTAATATAAAAATGAATGGGTCGGCGACGTGTCCTGGGAAGTCGCATTTGTATCGACCAGAGTGGGATGTTCGCGCGCTCGGAGGATCGGGGCGTGACACTTAATGTCCAATAATTATTCCAAATTTGTCATGTTATGTCCCATCTGAGTTTTCTTGTCATGCAATTTCATGGTTCGTTGAAATTTCCACTTTTTCATGCCATAAACATGTTCATGTTTGATTAGACATTTCAATTTCCATATCACTTGAATTGGGATCTCTTTTGTATGTCATTCATTATTATTTTTATTATTATTGATTTTGGCAAACCACCCGAAATCTTTGATATCCAATTGAAGCCGCGTCATATTCACGCTTCTCGTAGTCCCCCACGACACGCCTTACTTGGAGTCAAGTAGTCATACATAACAGTAGTTGTCCTCTGTTTTACTTTCACACGATGTTTTCTAGATAGAGACTACTAATGCAGCAGTTTTGCCTTGGCACTTAAGCGATTTCATAAATTTATTTTAGTTGTTGCATAACGGTTTTTCTAAACACGAAGTTTCAATCGGGGGGTCCAAAGGAAATTGAACTTACTAGGCTCTGAATTCAAAGGATGACTCCATTTTCTACCAAGGATTGCCAAAACGTCCTGACACACGCAAGAAGTAACACCTCATGTGTATAGAGTTCACTGGGGCTCATGTACCAAAACCCATGTGGTGCATTATCATTGTGTTGTGATGTACGCGTAAATTGTATTAGAATAAGCTCAACATTGAAGAATTAGTATAGCTTGAATAAATTAATATATCCTAGTTAGCCCATAATTTATTAACTTAAGCTTTTGAGTGGATGTCAATCTAACTATATATGTTGACGGGCTCGAACTTGAGGTTTTTTTGGGCGATCTCCTTAGGTGAAGGTATTGATTTCTATTGTCCACTCCCAACAAATAGTTTAAGAGCTAATGGTTGATTGGTAACCTACTCCCAATATGTATCTATATTTGGTGAATATCTTAAGGAAGCAATTTAACCAATGCCTTTTTATATCTAGCAAAGACACCTTGGTGACCCATCCCCAATGTTTATCTGTGTTTGGTAAATATCTCAGGCAAATGATTTAACCAACATGGTTTTTAAGTCTAGCGGAAGAGACCTAGAGTGAAGGTGCTCCCAACGGCAGCAACACCTGAATTTAGGGGACCAAACCTTACATCGAGCTTACAAATGAGAAGGAAATTATTGAAATACACATGTGAGTTATGTTAGAAAAATATCAAAAGATTGATATTAGTTTCAATGACTCCAATCATATTAATTCCAAGAATAATCATATTATCAATATATAAGCACGCTAAAACACCATAATTTTTAGTGAATTTAGAATATATACACTTATAAGCACTATTATGTTCGAAACCATTAAACAATATGGCTAAATCAAATTTTTCATGCCATTACTTAAGTGCTTGATTAAGCCCATAAAGAGATTTAACCAATTTTTTTTTTTTTTTGCGCTTCTACTAAGAAAAAACTCTCTAATTATTCCATGTAAATTTCCTCATTTAAATTTTCATTAAAGAATGTAGTTTTGACATCCACTTAATAAATGTAAAGATGATAAATGGATGCGGATGCAAAAATAATTCGAATTGCAAATCCATGGCAATGACACGTTCATGAACCACAAAAGCACGAGAAGAGGATCAATTTCCATGATAGCACCGCCTTATTTTCGGATTTTTTGATGAAAAAAGATTTACAAGAAATCCAACATTGGCCCCCGGGTAAATGTGCAAGACTCAGAGTGAGGGGACATGGCCACCAGGAAAACAAGGCAGCATATTCATGTACTGTAGTTACAGTCACAGCAACCAGTAGCTTAAGGCAACAAGACATCGGTTCCCTGTTGGATTGAAATCGACAGAATTTCGCAAAGAGGAGACACTTCTCTATATGCGCATCCACACCCGCTTGGACATCTCTCCGACGGTCACCATGGACGGACATGGGAACACACCGAGATAAAAAGCAACAAAGAATGACAAAAAAAATGTGCTCAGATTTTCGGTCTTAACAACAATGAAAAGTAAGCAAAATTGAGTCTACGCGATAATAAGATTATTAATCCACATCGCTGCATCCTCAGATTTACATAAGAATCGCAAACTACTTCACAGGGATGTCTAAAGGGCATTTCAACAAACCGTTCCTATGCACTGAAAAATTTGAATTTAATCAAGAGATCTAAGTTATTTCTTGTCTGATATCAGCATTTAGAAAAAACAAGGAAGTTACCAATCATCAACTAACATCCCAAATTTCTCAAAGATTTTTTCAAAAGCATCACAAATAGCGCTCAGCCTTGAGTCTTACCGAAAACAGGGCCAAACATGGAAGATGGTATTACCTCATCGAGGGGTTATTCTCAGCTACGATCAATAGTTCGGTTAGCGCAAGGAAACTCTGGGAAACGTTGCTTTTGAAGGTGAGCAACGGGTATGGGGCTTCGGATTCGAACGACTCACTTTGAGTCTCCAACACGGAGGACAGGACCGAATTGGGCATTCCTTGTGACAGGACGAGTGAACAGAGACGACACGCACTCCAGGGAAGGCAACGATTGGCAATGAAGAGGCAGGAGGGAGTTTCGCGCAAGTCACCGAGAAAGCCACTTCAATATTCTCCAAAGTTCCACCAATCTAAGCCACCAGTGCCCTCTACCCTAGTTCTCTCCCAATGGGTAGGCTCGTCAATGGTGGGTGATGATAAACCAGCAGCGTTCAGTGGACGATTTGAGGGCGACCCCAAGAGAAAAACTCTGAGCATCACCTCTGGAGTCCCATCTCTCTCTTTCTCTCCAACAAACGAATCTTCCCTTTATCCATGCGTACCCACGTCCCAGGAAGGACAAAATCCGTTGCGAATTGATTTATTTATTTAAGAAGTTCATTATTCTAGAAAAATAATTTTTATTAAAAATCATATATACTTTTATCCCATATATTCTTGGGGATAATTTTATTTGAGTTATATCCTTTTTATATCCTATTTTATCCTATCTTATATAGACATCAAACACAAGATACAAAATTTTATCTTAACCACCAAACTTAGCCTTAAAGGTCACTAGTTTAAGGTGAAACAGACAATGTTAAGGAAGCATGAAGGCTTCTGTCGCTGGGGGTCAATAGAACATGAAAGTGGGGCTAAACTGACGGGCTCTTTTTTCTGTCTTCTTACTCTTTGCATTGTCTAGAATGAAGTAAAAGGAACCGCATGCAAACAAGTAAACCTGCTCATGTGTTACTCGAGCTTGGTTTTTTGTGGAGGCCAACTAGATTGAAACACTATAGGAGCAACTAAAAGTTCGAACTAAGTGCGATCAAACATGACAAAGATGATCCGATGGAGTTTGCAATGTGCAAGTAGCTATTACTTAAGTTTCACCAACATTAATACTTGACACATGACTTGATACGACACAACATACCGACACATTGTTTCTCAAAAAATTAAAGAATTTCAACATATTTTGGAGACGTTGTATATTAAATGTATATATTTATATATTTTTTATCATTATTTTAATAAAATTAATTTGATTCAAATTTACAAATAAATAATTAACAAAAAAGTCTAGAATTAATTTACACTAAAAATATTAATCCATAATTTGTAAATATCATTCATTGTTTTAATTTGACAAATTTAACTCCATAAAACTTGGAGAAAAAAAGAGCAATCCATGTTTTGGACTCGCGTGTCAAAACGTGTCTAAAGAGAAGAAAATAAATAAATTTGGAGGTTAATTATGTGTCACAAAAAGTGAGAGTCACAAAAGAAGAGAATACTATATTTTTCTTTCCCCCCTATTAATTTTTTTTTTTATTTTTTCCATATTTATATTTTGACTCGTCATTTTTGAAAATTTTTAAATTGACTCCGTACACATCAGAATGATGTATTGGAGTTCCGAACTCGTCTGTCGAAATATACTCTCCTGGGTGTTGGATTTTCTAAAACTCATTGACCGACACGTGTCAAAATGTCTAACATAACACGAAGGCTCCAAAGAGTGTTGGTGCTTCTTAGGTTGTTACATCCACATTGCCATTCACGTCCCTAATTAATAACCATTGCTAGGGACGAAAGTTTGCTTGTTCCTCCTACTCACCCACTCAATGTTGAAATAATAGTTATTTCCTTTTGCACGTGTTGCTAATTTGGTTTTTCAATTATTAGAGTTAGTGGAGTCATGTGTGTTAGTTGTCTTAGTTTTTAGGTGTTAGTGGGGTAAGTGCTTTATGCAGAACATGTGTAGTTATGGTGTATTTTACGTTATGTATTTTGTCTTTTGTAAAAGACTTGGTGGTTCTGTACGAGAGAAAAAGTTTTAGCCTCATCTCTCCTCCCTTTAGCAATTTAACAGAGGTATCAGAGCCTGAAAGAAATGTGAGAGAGGTGTGAGATACTTTCGTCAGAAAATTGCAATAGCAATATTTTCAATGGCCACTAACAATTTTATTCAACCAGCAATTCCACGCTTTGATGGTCACTATGACCTTTGAAGCATGCTAATGGAGAATTTTTTACGATCAAAGGAGTATTGGTCGGTTGTCGAATCTAGAATTCAAGAGCCACCAGTAGGCATGGCTTTGACAGATCCCCAAAAAACAGAATTGGAAGCTAGAAAGTTGAAGGACCTGAAGGCAAAAAATTATCTCTTTCAGGCTATTGATTGTTCCATCTTGGAGACTATTCTTTGCAAAGAAACTTCCAAGGATATTTGGGATTCTATGAAGAAGAAATATCAAGGCTCTGTTAGGGTGAAGCGTGCATAGCTTCAAGCCTTGAGAAGAGATTTTGAGACACTAGCGATGAAGGATAGAGAATCTGTCGCTAGTTATTGTGTCAGAACAATGGAGATCAGTAACAAGATGCGATTCCATGGCAAGAAGATGGACAACGTCACCATTGTGGAGAAGATTTTGCATTCCTTGACACCAAAATTTAATTATGTTGTCTGCTCAATTGAAGAGTCGAAAGACATAGATACACTCTCTCCTGATGAATTGCAAAGCTCCTTATTGGTCCATGAATAGAAGATTAACATAAGTTCAACAGTAGAGGAGTAAGCGTTGAAGGCTTCTACCAATACTCATTCCAACAATTTCAAAGGAAGGGGTAGAGGTAGAGGTAGAGGAAGGGGAGATCAAGATGATAGGAGGAGCACTTTGGGTTATGCTTTTATGTTTGGGACAGGTGCTATTTCATGGTCATCCAAGAAGCGACCAATTGTCACATTGTCAAGTACAGAAGCTAAATTTGTTGTTGCAACAACTAGTGCTTGTCAAGCTATTTGGCTAAGGAGAATTCTTGATGAGCTGAAACTCAAGCAACCAGGAGCTATTAAAAATTTTTGTGACAACAGCTCAACAATCAAACTCTCCAAGAATCTTGTGCTACATGGAAGAAGCAAGCACATTGATGTGAAGTTTTATTTCTTGAGAGATCTTAGCAATGATGAAACAATTGATCTAATCTACTACAAGAGTGAAAATCAAGTTGCTGATATATTCATCAAGGCCCTCAAGATGGAGTCATTTGTGAAGCTCAGAAGGTTACTAGGTGTTTGCACGTTGAAAAAAGTTAAGGCTTTAAACTGAATGTTAGTAAAGATCAATTTAAGGGAGGGATTGTTGAAATAATAGTTATTTCCTTTTGCACGTGTTGCTGATTTGGTTTTTCAGTTATTAGAGTTAGTGGAGTCATGTGTGTTAGTTGTCCTAGTTTTTAGGTGTTAGTGGGGTAAGTACTTTATGCAGAACATGGGTAGTTATGGTGTGTTTTACGTTATGTATTTTGTCTTTCGTAAAAGACTAGGTTATACGAGAGAAAAAGTTTTAGCCTCATCTCTCCTCCCTTTAGCAATTTAACACTCAAAGGCGCTACCATGGCGCAGTGTTGACAGTCTCGTGGTGGTCATTGGAGAGTTTATGCTTGTCAATGGCATGGCAATGGTCAAATCTGGGTAGATCTGGCCACCGCAAACCACGGTGGTCACCTTGCTTCGGCGACCACCCAATAAAGATGAAAACCCAAAACAACGACGACCACCGGCAATGATCGAGTTCCTTCAACTCTCCGTGTCTCATTCATTCGCGGGTTCGGTGTCATTCATCGCAGTGGTCGCCATCGAAAAGATTTTGAAAGGATTTTTCCTCTCTGCGCTTTTAGCTATCTAGTTCTCTATTTTATTGATCTTCTACCGCAATTGGCCAAAACTTAAATCCGAGTAGTGAAGGAATAAATCTAGGGCCACGGTGATAAGCACAGAATCCTCCCATCCTCACTGATCTGGACTCGAGAGGGTACTTAACAAACTCAAACTATGTAACTCCACAAGTAAACACTCGTGCTGTCTAGAAGAGAGAAATTTGAGGGTTTCCACCATAGCCAGGGTTTCAGCTTGGTGAGCAAAGGAGATCTGGAGGAAGCTATGCAAAGTAAAGCAAAAGGAAAGTTCACACCTAAAAGTCTAAACCCCTAAAACTAACTTTAATTTGTCTGAGCCAGTTGAACGACCGACATATATTTGGTGATACGTTAGTCACCTTCTATCATACATTTATCTAGTTAGAGAAGTGATATGTAGAGGGACCCTACCTCGTCTGATTCATTCGGTAAGTCTTCGGATTTTATTGCAGTGCATATCCCTCTTAATTTCTTGAGCTTACACAGTTTCATAAAGTAATCCAACTGAATCTTCTCTCAATAGCTTAACTGTTGTCAGTGCGATGAGTTGTATCTCGGTTTTTTTTTTTTTTTATTACACAGAGAAAACGAAGATGGAAGAACAGAATGATTTTCGTGAATTACCCTCCTTTACATGATATAATAAGAGTCAATAATCAAGTAGATACATATTACCAGCTTGAGGAAAAAGCTGTATGCTCCACTCTGAGAAATGAAGCAGCAGCTGAAGATGATGTTGCCCAAAGGAGAGCGGCTATCACTTTGAACACAAGCCATGTATATCCAATCACAAGCTCTTCTTCTTCATCTCTCTCTCTCTCTCTCTCTCTCTCTCTCTCTCTGTGGGTGCGCTTCTACACTTGATCTGAACTATCAATGCCCGAAGTCTCCCATATATGGTGGAAAAACTAGAGCTACTCTGTTTTGGCAAGATTTAGGGCTTTTATGTACTCTTTTTCCAGTTCATCTTTCGTGTCTCTTCGGGGCAAGTGGACTTGACATTTATTCTCTCTCTTTCAGTACGGATCTGGACTCTAGCTTTTCTGTAAGAGTTGAGATGAGCCTCGATAAAGTTGCTATTGTTTTTTTTTTTTTTTTTGAGCAAACGATAAAGTTGCTATTGTTGACCTGTGCCTACAGAGCACAGGTCTGAACTTGTCTCTGGGGAGATACAAAGGACGACATGATCTTTGGATGTTCTTTGAAGATAAATTGGAGGAGTGCTAAAATGGAGCGGATAAGACATTTCCACGTCATAAAGACAAATTAACCCGCAAAAAATCTGTTGTAATGAAAGAATGAAATACAAATTAGTCTTCACATGAAAAATCAAACCTAACAAATGTCACTGGACATATACGAGATAAAGACAATTTTATATTTTAAAATTACTAATTACTTACAAAAAAAAATATCTGTTATTGACTTTTTTCTCTAATTCTCTAAATTTGACCAATTTGGCATGTAATAAATGAAAATTTGACTAATGCTAACAGGCATTCCAAAATCTTCATTTATTTCGATATATTCAACCATATTTATTGATGGTAATTTGGTACTCTTTGTTTACGCAACTATTTAGTCAACAAATTTTTTGTTATTATTTTGTAATTTATTCTCACTATACAATACTTATCATTTAGTGGATGTACATGTTTTGAATATTCTATTCATTTTATCTTATTTCGTCAAGCGATTATAATTTAAGATCCATATTTTTCGGAGTTGTCACTTGTCCTACTATGTTAAAAAAGAGTAGTGGCTTCTTTTCCTTGGCAAGATTAGGAAACTCTTTTTGTCACTCCTTTTACAAATTTTACATGGTTCAGACTCTTTCACAGTTAATAATTGTCATGACAAACCCAAAGGCAAACCACCAAATGAAAAGCTAATAGATTAGGAAGCCAAAAACTTAGCGTGAATTTTCCCAAGATCATATCAATTGCAACTTTGGATCTTCGATTGAATCAATTTACCATACAATTTAATTTCTTTAAGTTTTGACATCAAATTCTGGCTATCATATTTAGTTATTTATTGCATAAGAAAATTGGAAATTGGTCCGGACTCCTAAACAAAAATATCATTAATATAATTCATATTTTCCATCACATGTAAATCACATGACCCTAGCACGATGTTATCACATACAATTGTACGTGTGATTGAAAGGACTTGTTAGAGATGTGATCGGCCATAGTGAGTTTAAACTTCACACTCAACTCCTTGAGAAGGAAGTGCTCTGCACCTGGTTGCGCCTTCACCGCCACACACGACGTCCCATTGATTGCTATCACCCGCCGCAACACCCTCACGGCAGCACTTCCGTCCATCGCAATTCGTGCCCACGCCCTCTGTTTGCTGCCGTCCCTGCTTTCCAGCAGCAGGCGCCACTGTTCTGCTCCTGGCGACGTTGTTGCAGAGGATCACCGCTGCTGTCCCGCTCGCTGGTGGCTCCAAGTTGCTGCGTGTGTAGATTCTAGACGTGTTGCTCGTGGTTCTAATTATCTCCATGTCTGCTCTGTTGCTGCACCTCGCGTTGTTGCCGCTTCCTGTGGGTGGAGTTGCCGTCGCTGCCTACTGTCCTTGCACGCCACGTAGCCTTCCCGGCAGCACTCCTGTTTGATGTTCCGCAGGTAGTCGACGGTAGTTTGGTTACCCACAGCACAGAGAGAAGAAAATTTATGCCAAGGAAGTAGAGTGGTGGCGGTGATTAAATAATCAAGTGAAGACAAAGGCAGACGTGGCTCAAAGAACAACTCTCACT
Organism: Eucalyptus victrix; assembly: GCA_016097545.1. Taxonomy (NCBI): domain Eukaryota; kingdom Viridiplantae; phylum Streptophyta; class Magnoliopsida; order Myrtales; family Myrtaceae; genus Eucalyptus; species Eucalyptus victrix. The sequence continues at coordinate 63,304,437 of CM027839.1, read as the reverse complement.
ATATTTTACAATTTAAATATCCAAGATAATATTCACTTCACCCCGTTTCATTTTGAAAAATGGAAGTTAGCTCTTTTTAGTCTTAATAACTTCAATCATATTGGTTCCAAAAATTAGCATATCATCAATATATAAAATGAAACATTTGGGTGAAGTAAACAAGAAGATCACCATATGGAGAAGTTAGATTTGCTAAAACACCATAGTCTTTAGTGAATTTAGAATATATACACTTATATACAGTATTATTAAAACCATTGGACAATATGATTGAATAAAAATTTTCATGCCTTCTTGCTTAAGTCCATAAAGAGATTTAACCAATTTGCATACTTTCTTTCCATTTTTAGGAAGAACAAAACCCTCTAGGTGTTTCATGTAAATTTTCTCTTTCAAATCTTCATTCAAAAATGCAGTTTTGGCATCAATTTGGTGAATGCAAAAATGATAAAACGGATGCTAATGCAAAAATAATTCGAATAGATGTTATGTGTGCCCAGAAACATATGCATCGGAAATTGAATTGCAAATGCATGGCAATGACACATTCATGAACCACATAAACACGAGAAGAGGATCAATTTCACATGATATCAATGCCTTGTTTTCGGATATTTTGATGAAAAAAGATTTACAAGAAATCCACCATTGGACACCGAGTAAATGTGCACGACTCAAGGGCGACATGGATTTTAACGCCATCCTCTCTCTGCTTCGTCGGAGACGATCCTTCTCGCTGGTAGAGACACCCTCTTCCGTTTCTATGGAAGTTTTCGTGACAAATCCATACTCTCTCGGTAAGAATCCTGTCCTTTGAATGTAGCTTTCTCTCCTCTTGCTCCGGATACCCACCTTCAAATGTAGCTCCTCCCCTACGCCATGAACACCCATTTACCAAACCCTAAACCCCCTTCTAATCCCCCTTCGGATGGATTTTCACCTTTGGCTGGGCCTCAATGGCGATGAAGCAATTGTTCACAAACCATTAGAAGCCCCCTCCTAGCAAACCCTAAATCTTATTCCGTTAATACAATCCCTAATCCCCATTTTGCTGGATCTCCATAGTGCTGAAGCAATCAGTTACGGACTTTGTATTCTACCACAAAACCTTCGGAGCTCCCTTCAATCTTCTCCTCTCCAAAATCACAAACCTCAACTAGTTGAAAAAGCTTGTAATCTGCTACTGGTATGGACCTTCCGGATGAGAACCAACGTCGCCTTGCTGCCCTGTGCAAAAGTTTAGGCCATTTATGGTCAAATAGTGATGTGGTCGAAGTACAACAGGAAATCCCTCCCAACAAACGAATTGAATGCAGCCATACTCTCTTCGGTAAGCTCTACTCGAAACCCAATATGAACTTTCCAGCATTCAGTACCACTATGAAGAAGGCGTGAAAAACAGAGGCTATTGTGTTTATACAAAAAGAACCGGGGTTTTTTTTTCCTTTGTATTTGAATCAGAGGAAGACAAGGAGAGAGTTCTGAAGTCTGGACCATGGTCCTTTAATAGCAACCTATTAGTGTTAAAGCAATGTGAGCCAGAAATCCCAGAACACTGCTATGATTTTTCTAAATCAGATTTTTGGGTGCATATTGTTGGTTTACCCCCGGGCTGGCTTATAGAAGAAGTCTTTGCTGAAGTTGCTGGAAAAGTAGGAGTAGTCAAGGAAATACAACTAGAATCTAGAGGAATCGGTCCCTACAAAACTGGTAAAGTCAAAGTGGAGCTGGAACTTTCAGTCCCTCTCAAAACAGGGGCATTAGTGAAGATCGGGAACAAGAATCTATGGGTGGAATTCAAATATGAACGTCTCCCTCACTTCTGCTACTCATGTGGTTGAATCGGGCACTATGCATCATATTGCGAGGAGATACCATATGAAACAACTAATTGGGCAGCTAACAAGGTTGGTCAGTATGGACCTTGACTCAAAGCAGAAGTAAGAGATTGTAGCCCACACTGGGGAGTATTTTATGGTAAGGATGCTCCAAATCAGGAAGAAGAAGAATCAGTCCCTGAAACGCCCTTAATGACAGTTAATATGGAAGTTGCTACTGGCACAAAAGCTGAAACAAATACAAACCCTCGGAACAAAAAAAGGGTTGATAGCTCATCATCAAAGGAAGGCAGTGAGAAAGGAGACAAAAACACAGCAGTAAAAGAGGGGCGTGGAAAACAAATATTGTACCTAGAAGGCCCATCAAAACCTACAAGAGGAGATGTTAAGAAAATGCTGAAGTATCAACAAGCAAAAAAACATAAAAGAGTTGAATTCACCAGCTCTGACGTTCTTGATGATATGGAGCTATTAGAGACCCCCGTACAGCTGGTCAAAGAGGGGAAAGATTGGGCTTTGGTGACTAGCCCTAATAAGCCATCCAAGACGCCATGAAGATCCTAAGCTGGAACTGTCAGGGACTGGGCAACCCCCTGACAGCCCAGGAAATTAGAGCTTTAACAGCTCAAGAATGGCCCAATATGGTCTTTTTGATGGAGACCAAAAACAAAGAGACGGTGGTAGAAAAGACCAGAAGAAAGCTACAATTCCAGCACATGTTTACAGAGCAACCAATCGGCATAGCTGGTGGCTTCGTGCTTATGTGGAATGAGGAGGCGGAAGTTAAAATAAATTCAAGTTCGAAAGAATATATAGATGTGGAATGCAAGGATCCTTCAAGTGGCCATATTATGGAAGTTACTTTCATACATGCCCCCACAACTTTTTCAAAGAGACTTCTATTATGGCAAAAAATACGGGATATGCACTCCGACAACCATCATCCATGGCTTTGTGTGGGGGACTTTAATGAAATCTTATATAGCTGGGAGAAGGCAGGGAAGAGGGAAGCGGATCAACATTGAATTGTAGCCTTTCAGGAATTACTGAATGATTGCTCTTTAATGGATATTGATACAAAAGGTTGTGCTTTCACTTGGGCAAATAATAGAGATGGTGAAAATTTAGTGAAAAAGAGGCTAGATAGAGCATTATGTACAATGGAATGGAGAATTACCTTCCTAGATGCTGAAGTGGTGGCTCTCCCAGCAGTTGGCTTAGACCACAGCCCACTTTTATTGTCTTTACATCCTATTAGAGAGAAAAGAAGGAAGCAATTTAAATTTGAAGCATACTGGATGGAGGAAGAAGAGTGTGGGGAGATTATTAAATGTTGTTGGGAAGGTGACCAGCACTATCAAATGAACTTCGCACAGAAAATACAGCATGTAACAAGGGAATTGACAGCATGGAGTAAAACTAAGTTCTCTAATGCCTCTCTCCAAATTAGAAGTCTCCAAAAGAAACTCATGGATATCACCAATGGGGACACTAAATTTTCTAGCAAAAAGGAATGCCAAGAAATCAAAGAAAATATTGAGCGGCTTTGGCATCGGGAGGAGATGTATTGGGGTATGAGGTCTTGTATAAATTGGCTATGTTGGGGAGATAGGAACTCAAAATACTTCCACGCTACCTCGGTCCAACGAAGACAACGAAACAGAATCTCCATGCTGCGCCTTAATGAAGACACTTGGTGTAAGGACCAAACAACATTAAAACAACACATTGAAGAGTTCTACTGCTCCTTATATGAATCAGAGGGTCCCAGAGAGTTTCAGCCTATTCTGGACATGTGTCCAACGATCATTAACGCACAAATGAATGAGAGCCTCCTGACCCCAATCTCTATGGAAGAGGTAAACATTGAATTGTTTTTCAGCTGGGATCATTAAAAGCTCCGGGCCCAGATGGTCTGAATGGACAATTTGACCAACATTACTGGGAGGAAATCAAGATAGATGTGCTTAATATGGTCAGAAACTTCTTTGAATCAGGTGAGTTCGACCCCCATCTTAATAAGACTTACATAACCCTCATCCCCAAAGTCAAAACCCCATAAAGTATTTGTTAGTTCAGGCCAATTAGTCTATGCAACTTCAGCTACAAAATCATCTCAAAGGTCTTAGCAAACAGATTGAAACTGTGGCTTGATGAGATAATAGCCAATGAACAAAGCGCCTTTGTTAAAGGAAGACAAATACAAGATAACATTTTTATAGTTCAAAAAGTGTTGCACCAGCTGAGAATTAGAGAAAGAAAGAAGAAATTCCAAGCAGTTCTCAAACTGGATATGAAAAAGGCCTATGATAGGGTGGAATGGGACCTCTTAAAAATGAGTATGCTGCAAATGGGGTTTAGTGCAAGATGGGTTGAACTGGTCATGATATGCATCTCCACGGTGACATTTAGTGTTAAAGTGAATGATGATCAAACCCGGTTTTTTACACCCACACGGGGCTTAAGACAAGGAGATCCATTGTCGCCCTACCTATTCATCTTAATGGCTAATGTTTTCTCCTGGATGATGCACAAAGCAATTGAAGATGGGAGCCTCAAAGGAATAAAACTAAACAGGTATCGCCCTACATTATCTCACCTCTTATTTGCCGATGATGCAATAATTTTTATGGATGGGATAGTGAGAGAATGCCCAAATTTGTCAAATCTCCTGAACCAATATTGCTATGCTACTGGTCAAGCTATCAATCTAAACAAATCAGGAGTGTTTTTCAGCAAGGGTTGCCCCGAATCCTTAAAGAGTAATATGGCCTATGAGTTGCGTGTACCAATTATTGACAAAATAGGGAAATACCTGGGAATTCCATCTAATTGGGGACAAACAAAAATTGAGATGTTTTCATGGATTCCGCGAGGGTGAACATGAAGCTGGAAGGTTGGAAAGAAAAGCTATTATCTAAAGCTGGCAAAGAAATATTGATAAAAGCTGTGGTACAGGCTCTTCCTCAATATTCTATGTCAATTTTCAAAATTCCAATCTCAGTTTGTAAAGCCATTGAACAACGGATAACAGCTTTTTGGTGGAAACAAAATGAGTCCAAGAGAGGAATGCACTGGAAGAAATGGGAACTTTTGAAATGCAGAAAAGATGAAAGGGGTCTTGGGTTCAAAGACCTAATTATGTTCAACAAGGCAATGTTAGCCAAACAAGCGTGGAGACTTTCACAATCTCCCTCAGCTCTATGGGGCCAAATCCTAAAAGGAATATACTATCCAGATGGAGACCTATGGAAAGCTCACCTAGGACAAAGACCCTCTTGGGGGTGGCGTAGTCTTCTCATTGGCCGAGACACTTTAGAACCGGAGGTGAAATGGATAGTGGAAGATGGACACATCATCAACATATGGAGAGATAGATGGCTTCCAAGAGGCATGATAGGAGGACCGATAAACAAGGATGATCCTGAGATAGTAGCTGAACTAATGAACGCTGAAAGGAGACTATGGGAGGAGTCTAAAGTTCAAACGCTCTTTGATGAACAAATTGCTCAGGAAATTCTTTCAACTCCACTCAGTGCTCAATCACAGCCAGATAAACTCATCTGGACGGGGAATCATTCAGGGTCGTACACAGTAAAAATCGGCTATAATAGAGTGCGCTCAACAACCAATCATCCCGACCCCAACAGTGCAACAACCTCTTATCAGCCACCTAGATCCCTTTGCACTCCAATTCCCCCCAAAATAAAATTCTTTCTCTGGAGCATATGCCAAAATGCACTCCCAACCAAGGAAAATCTCTACAGAAGGAGCATATTACCTGATCCCCTATGTCCACTCTGTCTCCACCACCCAGAAACAGCAGAACACCCGTTCTTCTTGTACAAAAAGACAAGGAAAATATGGCTGGACTCACGCCTTAACCTATATGACAAAACAAGTTCAGTAACACGCATAGACAAGTGGTTTGCAGAGTTCTTGAATGTAAAAACAGAGTTACCTTCGACAGACCTGGTGGCAAGCACGATCTGGTTGATATGGAAACTCCGAAACAACTACATCTTCAGATCTCGACCTCCCAATGCCGGATCAATTGTAGATCTTGCCCACACCCAGACCCAAGCCTTCCTCAGATGGAACCGAAAGAAAGTTCAGCAGACATCCAGCAAGTCAGCCACAACAGAGCACTGGACGGCTCCGAACAGCACCAGCTTCAAGCTGAATGTATACTGCTCGTGGAAGGAAGGAGAAGAAATAAGCTCGGTTGCTGGGCTCATCCGAGACTCGAGTGGATTATTGATTGACGGATTTGTAGCTGAGATTCGGGCGGCCTCTCCTCTGCACGCCGAAACCCTAGCACTCCTGCATGTGTTGAACTTTCTGAACCAACGAAGAGGAAGTCAAGTGGGTGTTGTTCAATTCGAAGACAGAAGCTGGGAAGTATAATGCAACAATTATGCACTCATGGAGGCCAGTTTGGGCCGGGTTGATGCACCTTGGGCCGTAATGAATTTAGTGACCGAAATCAGAGAGCTCCTTCAACAGATTTCATCTGTAACTCTCGCCTACTGCTCCCAGGATGCAAACCACGCAGCTGATTGGACCACCAAAGCGCATCGCCGTGAGTCTTTACCCACAAATTGGTTAAATGTGCCACCTTAACCCCTTCTGAATATTTTATGTTCTGAAGTCAATTTACTGTCTACTTGTAATCCGTATTTTAAATGAAAGTAAGTCTCATTTTCGACCAAAAAAAAAAAAGGGTGACATGGCCACCGGGAAAAAGAGGCAGCATATTCAAGAATTGTACTTACAGTTAACAGAAACAAGTAGCTTGAGGCAGCAAGACACCGGTTCTCCGTTCGATTGAAATCGACAGAATTTCACAAAGAGGAGGACACCTTCTCTATATGCGCATCCACACCCGTCGGACGTCTCTCTTTGATGATCACCATGGACGGACATGGGAACACATTGAAATACAGAGCAACAAAGAACAAAAAAAAAAAAAAAAACGCTCCGATTTTTAGTCTTAACAACGACGAAACATAAGCAAAATTGAGTCTACTCAATAATGAGATTATTGATCCACATCGTTGCAACCTCAAATTTACACAAAAATCACAAACTACTTCGCAGAGATGTCGAAAGAGCATTTCAACAAACCGTTCATATGTGACACCCCGAACCCTTCGCAGGTCGTCACCAGCGCCGATGTTACACTTTATTTCCCTTTTTTTTTTCCTATCTTGTATTTAAAACAAGCGTCGTTAATCACAGGCATTTTTTTTTTTCAAAAGCGGTCCCAGCGCGACTCATAGCGGAAGCAAATTAAACATCACCATCTATCCCCCTACCAATCCATGATACAAATACACACAAGCTAAACATCAGGATTTTATAAACAACTTCGACACTTTGCTTACATATATATTTTCAAGATGGGATTTCTTTTGGGTCGGTACATCAAAAAGGAAAAGCTAGGACTCAGCCACGTCCAGCCTAAAACCTCAAAAAGAAACTCTTGACCCTCAACATCATACGAGTACGAACCCCCATCGAAAGTGTCGATTATTTACATCAAAAAGAGATCCAGCTCCTACTCATCGCGCGCAGGTCTCACACCCAACCCGGTGCATCAGGCGGTGGCGGTGGCAACATCCCTCGCATCGCTCCATCCCGACGAACGTGCACAGAAATGAACTCCTGAATGACAGGACCCCCAGCCAGGCCCAAGTCATACATCACTAGACAACGTACTCGGATAAAAGTCAGTCCAGGAACAGAGGGACAGTCTATCTCAACACACTCGACCTCTACATCGGATGGTATCTCGTAAAATGTACCTCGCGTGACGGCAGGAAGCGGCATATTTGCTAATCTGAAATGTTATCCCCAAAAGGGGTGAGTATAACCACTCAGCAGATAGGGAAATCCAATAACAACTCAATGCATCATGCAAATTTCACATGCATTGCAGGCATTACTTACCTTGAAGCCAGGCACACACTATCATGCTTCATCATATCACATCACATATCATCATCATCATCATCATCATCATGCATATCATATCATATCATAGGTGATCATCATATCACATCACATATCATCATCATCATCATGCATATCATCATGCATATCATATATCATGGGTGATCATCATATCACATCACATATCATCATCATCATCATCATCATCATCATCATCATCATCATCATCATCATCATGCATATCATCATGCATATCATATATCATGGGTGATCATCATATCACATCACATATCATCATCATCATCATCATCATGCATATCATCATGCATATCATATATCCTGGGTTCATTTTTCATCTTTTAACTTTAAGTTTGATCACCACATCACCCACTTCTCATATCATCAATTTCATCATCCCTTCGGGCAAAGACCTCCGACGGGGTTCCCAAGCATTCCAGCCATCCCATGGCCACCGGGCTTCCGGCCCCCCACATTCCGGGCATCTCGCATCTCAACTAGCATCACGAGGCATTCCCTTCGGGCAGAAACCTCCGACAGGACTTCCGGCCTTTACCCTTCTAGCCAGGCATCTCGCACCCACATCCTGGCATCGCGAGGCATTCCCTTCGGGCAGAAACCTCCGACAGGGCTTCCGGCCCCCCACATTCCGGGCATCCTGAATCTCCCAGGGAATTCCGGCAATGCATCTCTGTACATTCCGACCACATCCTCCACCACAACCTCTTACTCACATATCATTTTCCACATTCACCATCCTTTTAAATCTTATTATTACATGGCATATGATTCATGCATGCTTCACAATTTATGATCATACATACACCAATGTCATACAACAATGCATAATAAATTCAATGGAATTCATGGCCAATAAAATAATTCCCTTTTTTATTTTATTATTTTATTATTATTATTATTATTTATATTTTTTATTATTATATTTATTTATTTTCATAAATAAATATTAAATTTAATATCTATGATTTTCCCAAAATCATAATATTCAAACAATCACTAAACAAACCAATAGGATGACAATTTCATACAAAATTCAGGGCCAAATTGAATTTCTCATAATTTCACAATTTCCACAAAATAACACATGATATTCAGATAATGACCAGAATTGCACAGTTTCCAAATAAATTCGATTAAAATACTCATATGGCCTTCAAAAATTACGGAATTTTACAGGGTGATAGCCAAGACATTTTCTTGCATTTTTCATGCAGAACTCTAAGCCAAATTATTTTTATATTAGTTTATACAACCCCACAAAACTTCTGAAACCACTACCGCCTCGTCCAGAATGCACATCTCCGAAATTTTAAGATTTCACCCATCTATTCTCTTTCGTTTCCTCTGAAATTTGAGTATGTTATGTACCAAGGTGTCCTTTACAAGTTTCATGAAGAGATATAGGTCAAAAAACCAAAGTATGGTCACCATTTAAGTCCATGAAGTCTCGGGTGTCTCGGAATACTTCACCAGAACCATCGTTTCCAAGATCTAGCCGATTCACCAAGCTATACTTGTTCTTTTTGCTTCAAATTTGAGTATGTTGTAGTTTAAGGTGTTACCTACAACTTTCATGAAGACATCGAAGTCAAATATTCAACAGAAATCAACATGCAAACAAGAATCTAGCAAGAGGTCAGTGGAAACTTCACAGATCTAGGGTCTCCGTATAATAGAACTTTAACCCCTCATATCTCCATCATTTTCCACGAAATTTCAGTATGTTATAGTGCAAGATGTTAGCTACAACTTCAATGAAGACATCGAAGCCAAAATGGGACCCCAAACACACATGCAAGCTCAAAAAAGCTACTGATTCCCACAAACCAAACAAGAACAGTCACACGGTTTGAAAATAACCAACTCTTACCTCGGTTTTTCGCACAAATAACACCTAAAATCGAACATGCAACCAACAAAACAAACATGCAAGAGAAGTTAAGGACTCCACTTGCCTCTAAGATGAGCAAACTATCACACCCCAAAACTACAAAGAATGGGGATGACACGGCCGTCCTTCTTATACAAAGGACGCAGCCTCAAACATAACCAACAAACTGATATTAACGTATATATATCTCAAACCATATATATATATATATATATATATATATATATATATATATATCAGATAAACCAACAAATTGGTTGCAACATCAGAGTTTCTATAATCCACCAAAAGAAAAAGAGGTATATGTTTAAAACTCAGACGATTCAACTACTAGTAAGTATTATTTGCACCACTTCCTTGAACCATACCAAAAACAAAATAGAACTCCCCAAAAGTTCCCACCGACTACGCACTTTTCGCTCTATTTCGCTAGCTGAGGAACCTGAAAAGATTAAAGGAAGAATGGGATGAGCAACCACAGCTCGTGAGTAGTACATATCTTCTAAGCAGATCGAACAACCCCTATGCATGTATACAAACCAATACCAAATTTCATAACGCAAATTCAATATATAAAATACATATCGAATCATATAAAAGTTATTTCTCATCATCAAAGCTTTATATTAATATGGAAGACTCATTTAAATCACCATCAAAAGTTAAGTATTAATGGTCGAATCCATTGAATAATCTCCATCAAAAACACATATCAATGGTCTATCCATTGATCAATCTTTTGCTCAATAACTAACCATGGTCACGACACAACGCCTTGTGACAAGGCGACCAAGATTCTCCCCTTGGCAAGGTCTCCACCTACAAAGCCGGTGGCTAGGCCCAGAAGGATATCCTAAACCTGGTATGCATACCCCAAAAACCCATTACTGGATTCACAGTCATATTTAGCATAAATAACCATTCTCCAATATCAGAAATCCAATCCAAAAATCAATATCTCAAACCAAACAAATAATATTTTGCAACATAGCCCATCATCCATTTCATATCCGTTTCTCAAATCATCATAAATTTTTCCATAAATCAGTCGCAAAGCAATTTTATATATGTTTCTCCACAAACCTTGTATAACGTGCTTTTCAAAGATTCACAATTAACCAAAGGGTAGCAATTGCTCGATCTGGCTTTTATGCAATAAAAATGCTCTTCTCAATTCAATATATATATATATATACTTCAAGACATGAGTTTATAAAACCAAAGAAGATATAGTACCACTCACCTCGTCGTCGACGACCAAACGACAAACGATACTTGTATCGTCGAATTCAAGGTCCTATCAAATAACCGAGAAAAATGTTAAAATCTAATAAAACTTTGTCTCTACTTCGAAACAACTACATTACGCCTTAACTCTAACAAAAGGACTTCTACGCGCTAACAAATCGCATAACCAAAGCAATTGTTCAAGCCATTCGCAACACGAAATTTAAGTGCAAAACTTGATTGCGCCTTAACTTTCTCTTCCGAACTCCGATCCAAACGTACTTATATTCAATAGAGAGCCCTTGAAACATATCACAAGAATCTCAACTTGACCGTCCCAAAATCAAGCCGAAAAATGACAAAATACGGGCCCAAGGCTGCTGGACGCGTACTGTTCACTGCGCGCGGGAAACTTTGCAATTTTGTTTCGGACAAACCATAAGCTCAAATCGCGATCCATAAAATCCCATGGCTCCACAACACCCTAGATTACCATTCTTGCAAAAATACGCGGCTCAACGACTCCAAAATTAGACTTCGCCGCTCAGTTTTCCAAAAATTTCGAATTTAAATCCTAAATCCAAAAATTACTTTAATCGGACAAACGAGGGCTTGATCTCTTACCGGGTGCTGTGTTATGGAGTCGAGTTGGCTTAGCGAGGCATCCGAGACGTGCACGTGCCAAGATTCCTTTCCTTTCTTCCCCCTTTCTCTTCTTCTTCTTCTTCTTCTTCTTTTCTTTCTTTTCTTTTTGGTAGAGGACCCCTTAGCTTCTATTTAGCAGAGCCCTCTCCCCTCTCCTTTTTGTTTTACTAACTTTTCGGTTTCTTTTTCAGTTTCTTCTTTTGGGGCCCACTAACATAATATTACATTATTGCATAATATTACACAAACGACGGCGAACGGCGGCGGGACACGGCGATTTCCTCCTCGGCTCCGCCTCCTCTCCCTCTCGGTCTCTCCCTTTCTCTCTCTCTCTCTCACCCTCTCTCGGCTGAATGAGCAAAGAATCGGCCACCTTCTCTCTCTTCTTCCCTCTTATACTCCCTAATCTTATGATTGATAATCATTGCTTTGCCTAAAAACTAACCAATGCATGCTCTTGCCATTTGCCACTTGTCTCATTGGGTTTTCTTTTAAATTTGATTTGGGCTTGGGCTTGGGCCCATCCGGCCACTCCCCTTGGGCTGGTCGAATTCTCTTCTTGGGCTCTAATGGGCCGACTAGCTTGGCCCACCAAGCTTTAGGCCAATGGGTCCAAGGCCCATTCGAATTTTAACCCTCTTTTTTTCTTTTTCTTTTTTTTTTTGAAATTCTTCTTTAAATATTTTTGAATTCCAATTTTCATCTCGGCCAAAGTCTTAGGATATTTTTGCTCATTGAAATTTAAATCATATGGCCAAGCATAGATTATTAATCTTATTAAATTTAAATTTCCACAATCACAAGCACAAATCATCAAATTAAAAGACTAATGGCTAAAACATAAGCCATGGAAATTCTATCACCTAATTAAAGACTTTAACACACCTTATGGCTCGGCTTTGAATTTCTGGGATGCCACATCATATGCATCGAAAAGTTTGAATTTAGTCAAGAGATCGAAATGATTTCTTGTCAGAAATCAGCATTTAGAAAAACAGCAAAGTTACCAATCACTGACTAACATCCCAGATTTCTCAGAGATTTTCACAAAAGCATCACGACTAGTGCTCACCTTTAAGTTTTACCGAAAACAGGGCCAAACATGGAAGATGGTATTAACTCATCGAGGAGACATTCTCAGCTACGATCAATAGTTCGGTTAGCGCAAGGAAACTCCGGGAAACATTGCTTGTGATAGTGAGCAATAGGTATGAGGCTTCGGATTCGAACTGATGGTTTTATGTGATGGGCCTAAGTTGGCCCGTTCGCCCATGTTGGGTCTAAAATCCCGGCCCACAAGGTTAGGGCCCATGGATGGAGGAATATGATGAAGGGGTACGTTTCTATTTTGGAGGAGACGTATATAAGGGAGGAAAGAGAGGGAGGACGCACCTTTTGGCACTTTTTAACGTACATACGTTCCTCTCCCTCTCTCCCTCCAAAAAGAAAACTAAGGCTAAAGGCGACGCCGTCTTCCCTTCAAGGCTAATTGACGTCATCGGATCGAACGGGATTGGTTTTATCTTCCTCTTCTCGGCGTTGGTGTTTAATTTGTGGCTAACAAGGTACGCTCGATTCCGTGGTGTGCTTTAGGATCGGTGATACATGTTTTTTCCCGGGCTTGTCTTCTGCATTCGTTTTAGAGGTTTGATTTAGTGTTGAATCCGGTTTTTGGGAATCCGATAATCCCAACATTGGTATCAGAACCCTAGTTCATGTTTTCCCGACCCCTTTCATGTTTATGATTGATTTTTGATTGATTTTTTGCGAAAATAATCGGCTGACACGGATCGAGGCGAAAAATCCCGACACCCAAGCACTGTTCATCCATTTTTTCGAGTTTCTGTAAGTCAAAATCGATTTCTGAAGGTATAGGGTGAGAGAGCTCGTCGAGACGAGTCTGTCAATGTGTCGAACGCCTGCGGGCGATGCTGGACGCGCCCACACGTGCGGCCAGAAGCTGTTGTGCGTGGGCACCACACGCCTGAAGTGCTGGCTTGGCCAGCGCGTGCGCCACACGCGCCAGCCGGCGAACCGGCACGTGCGCGCCGCCGGCACGCGCCGTTCGACGAACCGACGCATGCTGACGTCACCATGACGTCACCCAACAGTCGGTAACTGCTGGGATGACATCATCGATGACGTCATCGTCGATGATCGTGGCCGGCCGGGGACCCAACCCGACCGGCAAACCGACCCGACTTGAGACGGGACCCGACCCAAGATCCGACCGGTCACCTGCATGTGCGAGGCACCTGCTAGGTCGGTTCGTCCGACCCGGCCCGACCTGCCACCCGTTGACCCATTGACCCGCTGACTGACGGCCGTTGACCGTTGACTGACAACCATTGACTGTTGACTTACATCCGTTGACTTTGACTGTTGACCCAAAAAAAAAGTAAAAAGAATCTGTTTCTTTTTCAATTAAGTCTATGTGGGTTATAAGTAATCAATTTTTTTTTTTTATTCTACATTTGTTGCATGAATCATGAAAAATTATGTATTTTCCCTTATGTACATTATGGATTATAAGTAATCCATTTTTAGTTCTGCATTTGTTGCATGAACTATGATGCGTTATGCACGGATACCTGTAATCCCGATAACGGACGAGGGAAGTGCAAGACTTAAAAGGCTGATGTAAGAGTTAGCTAATTATCGGTGGCATGACGGTGATTTAGTATCACATGTGGTCAGAGTCAATCAGATGATATAGGAAATCATCTGGAATGGTTATCTTATGCCGGATTTTGAGAATGTGCCGGCTTTGATGAATACTCTTCCACCTGAATGGCAAGCAGTGTTAGATCGACTGTGGGAGGTTAACGTGGTCCCGGGTTATAGGAGGCTCGTGGTAGATTTTGTAAAAGAGTATTATAGGATTGAGTTAACCAAAACTTCAACCCTTAGATTGATCGCCACATAGGGCAGAGTAAATGCGCCTTGGAGGCGACATGACAGCTCTCCAAAAGTTTTTCCATTATTGGCATATGTGCCTTCAGATTTGTTAAATATTTTGATTGATAGATTAGAATGGACATTCCCTATTTATTTCTTAGATTAGTTTGAAATGTTTTTTGGGTGTGAATATCTCTTTCTATGTTGATATTTTTCCTCTGTATATATTGCTTAGTGTAATGGATAGTTGTATTATGTGAAAGCATTATTATTCTATTGGATGTCAAATATTATTTGCTTTCTATTATTGTTGATTGATGTGGGTAGTCTATAGAAGTTTTTGTAACTTCATAGAATTTATTTTGCATAAGACAATTATATTAATAATAATTTTGAATTAGGATTTTTGGAGGATAATTGGAAACATAATGACCTTTTGATTCTGAAACCTTACTTGAAATTGTTCATTGATATGATGGGTATGTGCAAAGTGGATGCATAAATGATAGGCGTAATTATTCGTGCATGTATGTCTTATGTGTTCAGACCGATGGTTTCAGCAACTAAGAATGTAATTGCTGATATGAACGACAACAATTGTGAAATATTGAATATGAAGATTCAATATGTGCTAGAAAAGCAAGAAGTACTAGAAGCTCTTGACCATGTTATGAAAGATCTTGAGGATGCCGTGCGCCACCTTGAGCTAGCAGAGGACCGTCTAACGGCATTTGAGCCGAAAATGGACATTTGCAATGCTGATTCTAGCTCAGAAAGGGCTTTGAGATCTAAACGCAAGCGTATTGATTCGTTTAATATGTGGGAATGCAAAGGATCAAGTCCTTATTACAAGAAATCAAGAGTTAACCAACACAAGAGAGGAAAACGCCCTCAAGTGAAGAAAATGTCAAGGGTGAGGTGTTACAATTGTGACAAGAAAGGTCACTATGCTCGCAACTGTTGTGAGCCGAAAAAGATAAACACCTATTGTACATTTGAGAACTTTGCTTATGTGTTAAGTTCTGTATTATTAGCTGAATCCAATCCTTTGTGGACTGTAGATTCAGGAGTGACAGACCATGTAGCGAAGGATAGAGAATCCTTCGTGGAATTCCGACGATACCAACTAGAACTAAGTAGATCTATGTGGGAAATAACTCCAGAGCTGAAGTTAAAAGGATTAGCACCTGCCAATTGAACATGCGTGGTGGACACACCTTGATGTTCTATATGCTCCGAAGATTCGTCGAAATTTTATGTTTGTTTTGGTATTGGTTAAGCTTGGTTTTAGTGTGAACTTCCGTAATAACGGTGTAGATTTGTATTTGGATACAAACTACTATGATTGTGGTCATTTTCTGGATAGTTTTATTGTTCTAAATGTTAACTGTGGTGATATCAATATTTGTTATTCTCTTTTTCACGTCTTCTACTTCATATGATAATGATATGAATGTGTGGCATGCTAAACTTGGTCATATTGGCCAACAACGTATGAATAGACTAACCAAAGAGAGCTTGTTGGGTAACATTGAAAAAGTCGATTTGCCCATATGTGAGCATTGCCTAGTAGGGAAAATAACAATGAAACCGTTTGGAAATTGTAAAAAAGCTGAATTTCCTCTGTATTTAATCCATTATGACGTCTGTGATTCAATAAATGTGAGAGAAAGGCATGGGGCTGTTTATTTCATCACTTTTATAGATGATTATACTCGATTCGGATATGTCTATTTGATTTCTCATAAATTTGAAGCAATAAGTTGTTTCAAAAGGTTTATGAACTTGTTAGAAAATCAATTAGATAAGAAAATAGAAGTATTAAATCCAATCGAGGTCGAGAATATTTATCTGAAGAGTTCAAAAAATTATGTGATGAAAAAGGAATAAAAAGACAATTGTCTATTACATATACTCCTCAACAAAATGGTGTTGCAGAGAGAAGAAACGGAACCCTACTGGAAATGGTTAGGTCCATGATGGCGCATGTTAACTTATCTATTACTTTTTGGAGTGATGCGTTATTAACTGCTGCCTATATACTTAACCAGGTGCCTTCCAAATCAGTTATTTCCACTCCATATGAGTTATGGATAAGTAGAAAACCGGACTTAAGTTTTCCTAAGCCATGGGGTTGTGCTGCCTATACTCATGAGTTCTCTCACAAGTTTGGGAAATTGGGTCCCAAAGGAAAGAAAAATATTTTTAATGAGATACTCCGAACACTTGAAAGGGTATGTGTTCATAGGTGAGCAGGAAAGTGGGAGTATAACTGATTTTGAATCACGATATGTCACATTCTTAAAAGATGAATTTCCTAAGAATGACGAAATAGGTGAAGATTATTCTCTATTTAAAACATTGGATCAAGATAATGATATTAGTGGAGTTTGTCCAAGTGGGAATAATATGAGAAGTGATGAATTGAATTCAACTCATTCTCAATTACAATACATGATGAGACGACATCATCATTGTCTAATCCAAGTGGGAGCATAATGGGGACTGATGTGTGACATCCCGATTTTCCAATTCTGGTTTCAATTAAATAAGTCGGGCATTTCATCTTCGCGTCTATAGCTTTCTTCTCTGAGTTGGCCACTCACGAGATAACTAGTCTATCAGGTGAAGCCGTTAAGGAATCTAAACGCAATAGACTTGAGAATTCGACCAAGAACCGACTGCTCGACCGTACTAATCTGCAAGGGTCATTACGGCACAGACCGATTAGAGACCGGAGATAGGTCGATTCAACAGAACCATGTAATTCAGTGTGGGTGATTCCACCTAATTGCACAATTCTTGTTGATCGGCACTAGACCGATTTCTCTATTGTTTTGGTACCCTATGTCCGTATTTGAAACCTCGAGATTTCTACGACAATCGAGAGTCGCCAATGTGTCGAAGATGCACTTTGTGGCTTGAAAATAATCAACCACAAGTCAATTGCACAGAAAATTCCTAAAAGCTACCCGGTAGATTAGGACGCGCTAAAGTTGCGCCAGATTGAATTTAACCGTGAAATTGAACCCAATTACAGAAATTGGAAGTTTTGTCAAGTCACAATTCATTTGAGGAATGTCGACTCATCTCCAGAAGATTTTTCTACAAACCGAGATTTTTGGCGGAAAAGCAAAGTAATACCGTTTTTGTTCGGGATTGTCAGAGGGCCGTTTTTAATCGAATATTCGGGATGCAAGTTGGATCATTTGATGGGGAAATGTCATGAGAAGGCCGAGGACACATGGGTTGATTTATTTGAGCTTCAATTGAGCTTCAATTGATTGGAATTAAGAGAGAATTGAATGGATTGAATGGGGGAATGTCCAAAATTCGTAGCTCCCATGGCACACCACATTTTGCACCTATTGCCAAGCTTGTAGAGGAAGATTGGAGGAGAGAGAGTGGCTGAGGTCATGTGGTGTCATGATGGGGGCAAAGCCAATGAGAAGATGGCAAGTGTTGAGCTCTAGAGAGCCCAAGGAGACCTCCACTCTTAAGCAACTTCTTCTCTAAGGCTTTCTCCATTGTTGTTGAAGGAGAGAAGCTCAGCAAAAACCAGAGGAACCGAGCAGCACCAGCCCCTCCATCGTCGCACGCCCGGAAGGCCATCGTCGGCCGTTTTCCTCCTCTGTTTTCTCCTCGTTCCAGTTTCTGCTCCAGCCGACCTTTCGCCAAAGATCCAAGTAAAAAGTTAACTTCCCGGTTGAATCAGCGAACGAACTACCCATCGCCGCGAAGACGACATCCAGACCGTTCCGGAGCACCTTGCCGCTTGCCGGAACGATTCTCCGACTGTCCCAAAATCCTGAGAGAAGCTGCCGCTCGTCGGACCGTCTGGACTCGCCCGGTTCCGCCTGTTTCGAGTTTTCTTGCTGTTTCGCCCCATTCCGACCATTCCTTTGCCCGTCCCAACCACCAGCAAGATCCCCTTGACCCCCGGGAGCCGCTGGTTGCCAACCACCCGCTTGCCGGAGCTCCGATCGGCCCGTTTTCGCCGTTGAAGTTGCTAGTTTCTTCTCTGCAGTTCAGCCCGGATCGGCGAGAAAACCGAAAGCCGTGAGGTCTTCGAGGCCCGTTTTCAGTGTCTTCCCGGCCTCCGTTGGTGTCGCCGCTTTGGGGTTTATCGACCGCCTTGGTGTCGTGAAATGCCGTGAACTCACCGGCGCGCAAAACCGGTGAGTTTATCCTCTAATTCTTGCTTAGTGAGTTAATGACGCTTAAGGGGTGCTTAGATTAGTCTTATTAGGTTTAGGTGATTAGATTAGATTGTTTTAATGTAAATTAGATTAGTTGTATGATTAGTTTAATGGATGTTTAATTAGGGCTAATTGTATGATTAAATTAGTGTAATATTGTTTAAGCCCTAATTAATTATTTTAATTAATTAATTATTTCGAATTTATAAATATTATTTTATTAAATTATATTATTATAATTTAATATTTAATTATTTAATTTTCGGAATTAAATTTAATTATTTAATAATTTCGAAAATTATGCCGGGATGGCCGGTCGTTAGAATTTCGTGCTGATCGCAGCGGTGTGGTCGGTTTGTGTTAATTGTATGTTAAATTGAGGAATTGAGTGGAAATGATGATTATGGTTAATTATTCCTAAGTGAGGAATTGAATAAAATTGGAGAAGTTTTGGTATTTAACTTGAAAATACCCGGTGTTAGCTTCTAGCACCGTGATTGGTTTGTATGGCCAGTTTGAATCGATTGGATTTATTGATTGATTTATTTGAAGTATGGATTAGTTTATTATTGAATTATCAGCTTTTGAGAGCTATTATATCAGTTACAGCTTTGGCGAGCTATTATATCAGTTACAGCTTTGGCGAGCTATTATAACAGTTACAGCTTTGGTGAGCTATTATATCAGTTACAGCTTTGGTGAGCTATCTATCTATACAGCTTGAGCAAGCTACCGTCTATATAATATAGCTTTGAAGAGCATTTGTCGTATTAACGACTGGTTTGATAGACGGTATGGAAAGATAGATAATATGATTGAATTGAATCATTGTGATCAATCGGATTTTGTTGAATTATGAAATGTACTGACGTGCACGAAAGGGACTGAGGCGAGGTAAGTCCTCTATCCTATTTGTGTGGCTAGAGCGCCCTGAGGCGTATTTTCTTCCTAATTGAGTTTTAGAGGGTAGGACTCGCGAGACATAGTCTCATCCCGGTTGTGGGATAATATTTCAGGTCCTTAGATGACGGTCGTGGAGGACCGGAAGTCCCGGAGTTCGGAAGGTGGAGGCTGAAGAATCGGGGAACGTGTCCGACAAGTTGGTCATAGGACAGGTTCCTAGTTGTTGAGCCTATCTATTTTGTAGACCATCCAGTGTTGTATATAAACCTATGTGTTTATAGAAAGCTTGTTTGGTTGTGATTGATTGCCTGCTTTTCTATTCCAAGTTAAATGTTGTCAGGGAATTTGTTTCGCTTCCGCATGTGTAATTAATTGAATGGGTCGGCGATGTGTCCTGGGAAGTCGCATTTGTATCGACCAGAGTGGGATGTGTGCGCGCTCGAGGTTCGGGGCGTGACATGATGTGCAAATTGTACAATATTCCATATGGCGAACAAGTCGCCAAAGTATTCCCCGTCAACGTTTTGACATTGAAGGGGAAACTTTTATGGTTGCTCCACAAGATGAGGATAACCCAAGAAATATTAATGAGGTTTTGAATTGCCCTAGTAAGGAAAAATGGATTCATGCAATAGAAGAGGAAATGGAGTCAATGAAGTCAAACTAAATCTGGGAATTGGTTGATCTTCCGAAGGACACAAAGCTATTGGGAACAAGTGGGTTCTCAAAATAAAGCGAAAAGTTGATGGCTCGATAGAAAGGCATAAAGCTCGCCTTGTGACGAATGGGTATAATCAACAAGAAGGAATTGATTATGAAGAAACATTTTCTCTTGTAGTGAGATTTACCTTGATTCGCATTATTCTGACAATAGTGGCTAGTATGGATCTTGAGTTACATCAAATGGATGTAAAGACTGCTTTCCTCAATGGAGAATTAGAGGAAAAAATATATATGGAACAACCTATTGGTTTCATAGTGAAAGGCCAAGAAGAAAAGGTATGTCAACTTTTGAGATCGATATACGGCCTTAAGCAGTCTCGAGACAATGATATATATGTTTTCATAATGCCATAATGGCATATGACTTTACAATGATAGATGAGGATCATTGTATATATATTAAAAGATCCAAGGATCAATTTGTGATCATATCATTATATGTTAATAATATACTAAGTGCCGGAAGCAATATGGAGCTTATTAATACTGTCAAGAGTTGGTTGTCTTCCAACTTTGAGATGAAGGATATGGGTGAGGCTGCATACATTCTTGGAGTTAAGATTTCAAGAGATCGTTCGAAGATATCGTCATCTCTTTCGCAAGAAACATATATAAACAAGGTTCTTGAATGATTTCGTATGCAAGATTGTAAACTCATAGACACTCCTATTGCAAAAGGTAAAGGATTGAGCCATAGACTGTGTCCAAGGACTTCACAAGAGAAGGAATAAATGAAACATGTTCCTTATACTAGTGTTGTTGGGAGCTTGATGTACGCTATGATGTGTACAAGACCTGACATATGTTTTGCAGTTTGAATGGTGAATAGATACCAATCCAACCCAGGTCAAGCACATTGGCAGGCCGTTAAGAGAATACTGAGGTATCTAAAGGGGACTGCTGATGATACACTGAGTTATTAAGGAAATGATCTGCGACTCTAAGACTATTCTGATGCTGATTGAGGATGAGATTTAGATGAAAGAAAATCTATCTTTGGGTTTGTTTTCTTACTGAATAATGGCACCATATGTTGGAGCAGTAAGAACCAAAAGTGAATAGCCTTGTCCACGATGGAAACTAAGTTCGTGGCATTATCAGCAGCAATATAAAAAGATGTTTGGCTTAAGAGATTATTGGATCATTTAGGTGTTATTGGAAGTGCTGCAGATTCATTGTTGGTTAACCATGATAACCAAACAGCAAAAGCGTACACCAAAGATCCAAAATATCATGGCACAACCAAACATATAGATATCAGGTATAATTTTGTCAAAGATATGATTGCACGAAAAGATGTGAACTTACAGTACATATTACGCATAGAATGGTAGCAGATCCTATGACAAAATCAATACCTAGAAATGTGTTTTGTTGTCATATGAAATCTCTAGGATTGCTTAGAGTCTGATATACTGGATTGTAATTTCCCTAAGTGTTCACATTTGATGAATTTGTGTTTTCATCATTAGTGCCTATGAATCTTTGTTTTGATTTTTACGCATCTTAATGCTCAGTGCATTACTTTAAGTTGAGAAAGTATGTCGAACAGATATAAGATTGGCCCACTCACACGGGTAATCGCCTCTATTTACTATGTGATAAATAGAGATGAGACTGTTTTTTAAGCTTATTATCTATGTGATAATCGAGAGCTCAAGCTTAAAATATATAAGTCGCCTTAATTGAGTGTTAAGATGAGGACATAATATTTACTATGTCCGAAAGTAAAATACCCCACATATTTTACTTTAATATGTCTATAATGCTAGACGTGAGTTCTGATGAATTTTGTGAATGAGTAGATACGTTAACTCAAGTTAGACATTGGGTATGTTTGAACTATCATCTGTACGGTATTGAAGATGTAGACATACGCTCCATGGGAAATGAGTTAATACCGTAATACGTATTTCATACTACGTATGCATGAAACGACCACTAAGAGTGACAAAAGTTTGATCTCAACTTTTATGTCGTGTGAGACTTTTGAGGAAAAGAGTTCCTCAATTTTAGTGCCCTTATGACTTTTACTTATTATCAAGATTTCTATTTAGTGTTTGATATCTTAGGATGTTGCCAATGGTCATGAGTTGATTCGATCTAATGGGACATTTCTAGAATAGCAAGCTAAACTGAAATTGAAAGTTTGAAGGAAATAGGAAGATTGAATTTGAAGAATCACATTGTAGTTTTGTATTCACTGGTTAACCAATTATGACTGTCTTTGGGATAATCATAATTGTGAATACAATATATATATATATATCATTGTTTAAAAGAGATCAAGAGAGATATAAATATGATCGATCGATTTAGGGTACTGCATACTAAATCTACTCAGGATGTGATGCCCATTATGAGCTGCTATATATTTCTAACAGATGTATAACAATGAGCTCTCAAAATATGCTGGTCGCACGGATTATTCACCGGTATGAATGTTAAAGAGAGGTAAAGAGAATCATGTTCAGCTCACCATGTACGAGTGGGAGATAATGGTTTTATGTGATGGGCCTAAGTTGGCCCGTCCGCCCATGTTGGGCCTAAAAGCCCGGCCCACAAGGTTAGGGCCCATGGATGGAGGAATATGATGAAGGGGTACATTTCTATTTTGGAGGAGACGTATATAAGGGAGGAAAGATAGGGAGGACGCACCTTTTGGTATTTTTAACGTACATACGTTCCTCTCCCTCTCTCCCTCCAAAAAGAAAACTAAGGCTAAAGGCGACGCCGTCTTCCCTTCAAGGCTAATTGACGTCATCGAATCAAACGGGATCGGTTTTCTCTTCCTCTTATCGATGTTGGTGTTTAATCTGTGGCTAACAAGGTACGCTCGATTCCGTGGTGTGCTTTAGGATCGGTGATACATGTTTTTTCCCGGGCTTGTCTTCCGCATTCGTTTTAAGGGTTCAATTTAGTGTCGAATCCGGTTTTTGGGAATCCGATAATCCCAACACGAACGACTCGCTTTGAGTCTCCAAGACCAAGGACAGGACCGAACAAGGCATTCCTTGTGACGGACGAGTGAACTTGGACGACACGCACTCCAGGTATGGCAACGATTGGCGATGAAGAGGAAGGAGGGAGTTCGACGGGAATCACCGAGAGAAAATCTTCCCTTTATCCATGCATACCCACGTCAAAGGAAGGACAAAATCCGTTGCGAATTTACCTGACTCAGCATTCTAGAATATGAGCTCTCTCGTTTTCACTCTTACGCGCGTTCTCATCTTTTTGTGCGTCTTGGCCGCTCGCTGGGCATGCTCGGCAGACGATTTGTTGCCGGTGGCGCGGGCATATGTCTAGATTTATAACTTTGTTTGACTTTGATTCCATGGTTGCATAAATAATTCCTTAAAATTGTTGGGAAATAATTGATAAGGAAAAATGAAATCAGATTTTGAGACATAATAATACTCTATATAATGAATTATTTACCCCGCAACATTACTAATGGTTATTGACAAAAATATTCCAAGATACAATAAAGTCTCAAATGAAAATATTATATAGCAATTTTAGTATTTGTTCAAAAAGTAAGAAGATAGATCCGAACAAATACAATCTCTAAAATAACTGCAATCGAAGAAATAAAATCTGGAATTAAATATATAAAAATAGCGCATTGTTTCAATAGGACATTATGATTAATTTTTATTATTATAATTCCGAATTTCAATAAAATTAATAATAATGATAATTGTTGATTAATGTCAAAATAAATCTATATACAAACTCACATCTTTTTTATATGAAACAAGACATCTCTTACCACTCGCCAGGAAATTGCTGGACTCAGTGCTGGCAGCAAGCGCGGCAAGTGTGTAAAGGAGGTGGCGGACGTTATGCGCCGGAAGACAGGATGTTCTCCTCCCCTTGAAGGATCCCTCCTCTTTTTAACATGTGTAAAACTCTCTAGTCTATTGCCGAATTGGAACATGAATATATGGGCCCATAGTAAATAATTTAACAATCTCTCAATCTTATTTCACTTTCCAATATAGCTAAGCACGTAGGAATACTATGCCGATTGCTTCTTCCCTATTTTCCTTGAATATTTTATTTGATTGTGAATCTCGAATTAATCGTATGCCCACAATCCCCTTATATTTTCGGCCCACATTTTCAAGAAAATATTTGCCACGTCTCTCCAATTTTTCAAATTAGTACCTTCCATAGGGAAGTTTTTGGCTCCTAGTAATGTTCATGGGCTTGGCCGAATTTCCTCCCGCCGGACTTAGTCCAATCAATCCAATTAAGTTCAATACTTTTCATTTAAAACCCATCCATCGTGGGTCCAACTAATATGTAAATATATGAGCCTAGTTATCTACAAATGCAAATACTCCTAACATCTATATATAATTTAACTAGTATTTTTATTAAGGATTTAGGGTTGATCCCTAATTTTCTGTGAAACAAATGTCTAAATAGATCGTCAAAAGTTAGGTGTTAGTAGTCATCCTACATGATATGACCGATGCTAACATAAACAATTTTTAATTATATTTTAATATTTTTCTAATTTATTTCTTTTCTTTTCTTTTTTTATCTTTCTTTGTTTTTCCTTTCTAGCCATGGGTGGGTGGGCTAGCCTTTCTCAAGCAAGAGTTGCCCTCGCTTGCCACAAGCTAGGCCCGCCCAAATGAAGGCTCTCATCACTAGATTTGACAAGGTTAGCTCTCATCCAAGCAAGGGCGCCTTCACTAGACCTGATTTAGGCAAGGTCAACCCTCACCAAGTCTCTCCTATGGCAAGTGAGGGTCGGCAACCTTGCCCAAGTGAGGCTAGCTTGCTCGGTGGCCAGCCACCGACAAAAGGAAGAAAAAATAAAAATTAATAAACATTGGAAAAATATTAAAATATCATTAAAAATTGTCAACGTTGGCACTTGTCATACCACATAGGATGATTGACGTTTACATCGATAATTTTTTTACCAAAATCGATTGGATTGACTCAATTGGTAAAATGTAAAAAGATTTAGAACCCAATTGGTAAAATTGAAATGTTTAGAATTAAATTGGCAAAAATGCAATAATTTAAAGACTTTTGGACAATTTTCCCAAGATTAGTACATGCACTAACTTATTCTACTAGCATAAGTGGAAGTTTTTATTTATGTATTTCCCGTTTGTATACACGTTCGTTATTTGCTGATCAATATGAGCTTTATCCATCATTTTGCGAAGGAAGATTGTGATTAAGCTTGGTTTGCAGGGCCCGAGATACAAGACCAGAGCACTTCAGAATGCAGCCACAGCCGATGGTGATAAACCCTAGAAATCATATATCATAGGCAACCTATCCCATTACACAATCTAACCCCAAAAATATTTTTATCATGTTATTAATATTTAACATTACTTCGCTAGAAGTACTATTTACACAAATTGATATCGAAAAGATGGCTTTTATCGTAATAATTTTTATTTTGCGCATTTGTCCTGGACAAAATATAAAACTGCTTTTGTTGTAATAATTTATAAATGATAGATCTGCCTAGAACTAATCTAAAATGCTTCTATGTCATTGTAGGGGGAGGAATGTGTGGATTTTGATGAATAGCGTGAAGACGAGATGGTGGTGAAAGGAAAAGGGGTTGATGCAGTGAAGATTGTGAGCGAATTAAGGAAGAAAGTTGGGAGTTCTTGTGGATTAAACAAATGAAACCAAAAGATAAAACCAACATGGAATTCAAACCTTACTTTTCTAGCACTTGTACTTCATCGCTTTGTTCTTCGTGAACTATTTTATTAGTCGAGAAGGTGTAAAAGTTCTAAATCAAGGTTCTATGGTCGCGTGAATTTCTATTCGTACCCGCATTCTAATGGCACTTATATCTATAAAATAGTTTCTTTAGTCTATCCTCTATATAATCTATTCTTTTTCATCCGTTTCTAACATATTAGTACATCAGCTTATACGGAAAATAACAGAACTTGCAATCCAATATCTGATGTGAGAGAAAGAAATTACTTGAGAAAATTAATAATGAACAATAGGGATCTAGACATTTACATAGTTCGCTTTGAATGTTGATGCCTACTCCATGAAAAGAGATTAATCTGTAGAATTATAAAGTTATAATGCTTATTTGCTCGGTTTTTTTTTTTTTTCATAGATAAAGTTAGAAGTATTATCTCACAATTATAGAGTACTTACCTTTAAAAACTGACGAAGAGAAAATCCAAACACTACTCTGTAATCACCATTCAAACTTTACTTGGTAAACGCCAAATTCGAAATCACTCGCATGCTTCGAATCAGATCGTGTCCTTCATGCGGGTTCACACTCGAAAATTATTTATTATTAATTCCATGATAACAATTTTACCAAAGGCTGAGTTGACACAATACGAAAAGTTCCTAAGAAAGCCAATGCTTTATTTTCTCACTACTTCTTACTTTTTCCAATAAAGCAATGGCTTGGTCAAATTTCGTGCACAATACGCATATATAACATGTTTAACATGCACGACTGACTTTAGTGGCCTTTTTTATTTTTTCGCAAGATTAGTAATGCTAGTGATATAAAAAATAATTCATAAACTAGAAAACCTAGTATTAGGCTAGTAGACATATTCAATACCCAATTACGTCTCATCATTTTGTAATTTTCTTTTCTTGTAAATTTGATTGGCGTATCTGACATTATTCTTGACAAAAATTCATTGAAATCATAAATTTTTCATCTACATTGTGCTCTAGAGATAAGGTCTATGTTCTTATTTTTTGGGAATTTATGTTAGGATTTTGCTAAAAAGTGCTCCAAGATATCTTGGAGGCATCTGGGAACAAGATTCATGAATAATTCCCCATATATTGTCTTTATAGTGTTACGTGCAATCGACATTTGGGAAATAAGAACATTTCCCATTAAATATGCTTAACACAGTTCGGGGCACCTATTAACAAGGTCCAAAAATTTAAACGTTGAAACTAATTAAAGTTGTCACCTATACTAAAGAGGGTTTAAAAAGTTAAACCAGGACATTTTAATTTAGGAAAGTTTTTTTTTTTTTTTTTTTTTTTGGGTCGAAAAGAAGTGACGTGGTATTCTTACTTAAAAGGAGAATTACAAGATAAGAGCGGACTAATGTCCGAACATAATATATTCCAAAGAGGCAATGGCAGGTTAATCCACCAGTTGAAAGGGAGCGTGTTCGCTCGGTGAGAACGTGCAATCCAGTCCGCAGCCCGGTTTTCTTCGCGGGTACAACATTTCACTTGGACATTCACACACTGGCCCAGCTCTTGTTTGCATTTTCTGACCGTTTCTTTTAATTCCACTGAGAATCAGCCCGGCCCATTACTTGATCAACTGCTGGACTACAATCAGATTCGCAAATCCAATGAAGCTGTTGACTTCTAAAGTCCCCCACGTGCCTCCTTTGGAAGTCTTGGATATAAAAGAAACCGTGAAAGAGGGCGTCGAGTTCCGCCTCCTGTGAAGAAGAAGCCCTAGAAGTGCTTGCGAAACCCTCGACCATCAGCCCCGACGAATCCCTCACAACTCCAGCCACCGAGTTCATGAAGGCTTTTCATTGGCCAAAAGTCAAAATCGAACATGCTCGCCTACTTTATGAATAATTCCAGATATTGAAAATGAGCCAACTGCCACAAATTTACATGTACCGAAATATGAGCAAACTGTAATAGTTTTCCATAATACAACAATTCTTACCGAATGTTTAATTTGTCCAGAAAAAATTGAAAATATAATAAACAAACATATATGTATGTATGTATGTATGTATGTATGTGTGTCCATACTCGTCATGCGTAAGTCGGGCCTTGTATATAAAAGACTATTTATAGACGTGATTATACCAAGTAGAAGACGATGCAGGAAAAGCACACAAGATTAATCGGAGAAAAACAAGAAGAGTAAGAAGAACAACTATTACGCACTCATAATTCGAATCCTAAAGCAATCTTTTTTCATATATGGCATCAAGAGTAGCTTGGCTTCCTCATTATATGTCCAATCGATTATCACAGACCAAATTTTTCGTAATGATGGAACTTGACCCTACATAATTAGTTTGGTTAGACTCTGAATTTTCAGCTGGAGATGAGCAGGCGGCCAGATTACCATTTCAATGCAAAACGAGGACAACAGTAGACAGCGTGGAATTTGCTGGGAACCATCGTAAGATTAATGACGTCACTGAGACAGAAGCTTCTCTTGAAAATGCTTGGGTTGCCATGCGCGAGAAGCCGGGGATTACATGTTAGACGCAAATTGCGCAAACCCCAAGATCTTCATAACCAGAACAAGAACATGCATAATTGAGTATAAAGATTAATGCACTTATTTTGGGATCCATCGAACATAAAGCGGAAGCAAAAAAAAGGATTACCCACATATATTAAGGGGATCCACGCAACAAGTCCTTCTCCTCTATTGCCCTCCGTATCACTGGCTCAATGAGGCGGCCCCCTCACGTTTAGCGTTAGGTAAACGCCCTTTATGTTAGGATACATGTGAGAATTAGGGTTAGAGGAGAGACTTGAGCACTATTTATAGAGTTTCCAGCCAGTCCCCCTCATTACGGACCAGGCTCAACTCGGCCCACACTAGTCTAGTGCAAATTCGAGCATACATTATACTTTTAAGTGCACTGACACAAGGTACACCATTTAATTAGATTTTCTCAATATCTAAATAAGGACAATGTGATAGATTTAGTCCATCACCCTTAACGACAGGAGCAATTCCTGGCTTGCAATGATGTATATTGAATATTTTCAATATATAATCAGCAAATGTCCTCCGAGAAAATCTAATATAATATGGCAAAAACAATCCTTACAGATCTCAGTATTATCTCAAGGTCACAACTTGTAAGCAAAATATCATGTACATAAAGTATGAGAAAAAATAAATTTCCTCCCACTAACCTTGCAGTATATTGAATTACTTTGTTCCCAATTGAACAAAATAACAACACTATGAAACTTTAATAATATTGTCTGGAAACTTGCTTAAGACCATGAATTAGAACTTTTCAGTCTACACACAAGTTTACTTGAATCTGCTGCAAAATCATCCAATTGCACAATATAGATTTTGTATCTATTTGGCGTAACTTTATATCAAAATAAATTATTAATGCCACATTCACTCGAAAGAATCTTTTAAAGAAATAGTTATTTCTTCAATATAAACAATCCACCCCTCTTTCAAAGTGAAAACTTTAGTTACCAATTTGGCTTTAAATTCCACAATCTTTCTTTGAAATTCTATTAATTTTGTACGCCAATTTGCAACTAATGAACTTATAATCTTTAGACAAGTAAGTTAGTTTCCAAACACTATGATGTTTCATAGATTGTATATCGCCTTTTATGGCATCTAATCACATACTTGATTGAGAATAAGAAACGACATTTATAAATATGTCATTACATCAACCATATAGTGGATATTGTAATCATGCTCTCACAAATAAACTATATAGTCTGATGGTATAACTGATCGTCTTTCCTTAACAAATCTCCTTAATAAAGCTGCAACCACTTCATTATGCACTTGAGAGGTTTAAGAAATTTCATTATAAACTATATCAAGAATAGTACCTTGAACCTCAACAAGTTTAGTCTATGGTACAGGAGATTCCATAATTATCTGTATAGGTAAAGACAAAAACACAATAACCTCCATCATACTATTATCTCTAATAATTTGAGAGCAGCTATCCTCTACAATTACGTCAATATTTAAAAACTTTAGAGTATGTGATTCCATAATTCTCGTACCTTCTTTAGGGTCATAAAATCAATACCCCTTTTGTATATGAAAAAATTGCTTTCATAATATCAGCCCACAAAAGATCAGATAAATTAGTCTTACTAATCATACTCATCACCATGTTCAATATGGTGCATTTATGCCTTTCGCCCAAATCTTTTTGTCAGAATTTTAGATATAGTAATTAAACTACCACCCTAGAATCTACCAAGTATTTGACAAATGACCCTTTAAACTATTTCGCATTGTCATACTTGCCAAAATACTCATTGCCATTGTTAAACCTGACAACCTTTTAATCATATACGAGATGTATATGTCATTAGGATTTAAACACAATTTTTTGCAGATGTGTCCTAATTTCAATATCAGACAAGACATAATTTCAAGCAACTAAAGCTTCCTTCATCTTATAGCAGTGCAGTCCGCAGGCAAACCTCTTTTCAAGTGTTCCAGAATGGAACGCTTCATGGACAATAATCAAATTCAATTGCTCTTTTCTCAAGCAACAAATCATATGTCCACAACTTAAAATTTGAAGCAGTAAAAAACCTCAATGATGACGGAATTACCATTTACAGAAAATGTGACTGAAAAGCAAGCAGTATATAATTAGCATCATGTGAGCATTGTGTAACTTAACGTACAAGTACACATCCAGAGAGTTACATGCAAAATCACATAATCACCTTTGGGCAGAATACATGACATGCAATTGTACACTCCCCACATGATAAGGGTTATGAGAATATGTTCCAATTCTTCGTGAATTCATCACCTTTGGGCATATGAATCACTAGAATCAGTCACTCCTCCACCACACTATCATGTATCCCTCCGTGAACTAATACACAATTACCTCATTTGGGAGTATGATTACGCATTAGACCAGAAGACATCCCAATCATCATACGAGACCGAAATTTCTCAAACCCAATCAAGCGTGCCACTTTGGTGGTCACTACTCAATTGAATCATTGAAATTCTCTCATATTAGGGATATAAGCTTTACTCCTCACATACACCATATATATGTGATTTTAACTTTAGTGATAGGGGCATCATATCACCAAAATCACATATCATGCTAATTACATTACTTTATTCATTAATAAAAAAAATTAATCATATATATATATAGTGATCACAGTAACACAAGAAACTTCTCATAACAGAGAATAAAACATCTCTTATGCACCCCAATTACATATTACCAGAACAACATAAAAAGAATGCTGATCTATAATATCTCTCACAAATTAACATCAATGGTAATACATGGTGCACCAAATCGACAAGCTTGACAGCTGATCTATTATTACTCATGAATTCATAAGGCAAAAATAACTCCAAGGCCAACAACTGATTTATTAATCAATTTTAGGTAACAAATATCATTACTTCACCCAGTAGCCTATTAATTGAGTCAAACCAGATAACCAAATATCTAAAATTTAACAGTAGATACTATTGCTCTGCATAAATTTTGCCATACTCCTTAACCATAAAAAATATTCAACTTGATAGACATTAACAAGTGACCGGATGAGTTCGTGTACAATATGCAGTAACTTAATTGACATGCATTACCCACATTCAACAGATGTGTTAATCAGTACATCAGTTTGGTCACGAGTCATTAAGTCATCTATCATTCAAAAATTACCAGTGTGTAAAGGAGTATACTTGAGTAACAAAAGTTTCATAATCTTTATTGTTTCTTATCAGCTCAATACATAGCTCAAATACAATCTCATATGAATTGTATCTCATTAAGCCAGCTTCAGTTCACAATAAAGTTTGATTTTTATTGATGAATCACACCTTTTTATTATGTGATAACATACTAGTAACCCATCACCTGTATTTCCCAAATCACAGAAAATACAAGAAAAATACGAAAAAATACACTAAAAATACACGTATTTAGGGTTCCATATGCAATTTCACATCAATAAAACTATCAAACATATAAAATAAATATACCACAAGATAGGAAATCACCATACGAGTCTAACGCCACCAGCCACGCGCCGAAATAGTCCCCCACGCGCCCGCACGCGCCGCCTGAGTGCGGGGTGCGCAATCGACGCCCAGGCGGCGCGTGGCCGCGCGTGGGGGCGCGTGCGGCATCTCCCGGCGACGCGCCGCCGACCCTCTTGCTCATTTCGTCTCCCCCAATCCAAATTTGTGATTTAATTTAATTTTCATTGAACAAAAAGTCTCGAAAATCACAAATTATGGCAAAATCAGTACCAATTAGGGCTAATACATACAAATTAGGGTATATCCGTACAAATTATGGTAAATCCGCACAAATTAGGGCAAAACCAATTGCGTTCGAGTTCTAGGGTTATTGTTGCTCTGATACCACATGTTAGACGCAAATTGCGCAAACCCCAAGATCTCCATAACCAGAACAAGAACATGCATAATTGAGTAGAAAGATTAATGCACTTGTTTTGGGATCCATCGAACATAAAGTGGAAGCAAAAAAAGGATTACCCACATGTTATAAAGGGGATCCACGTAATAAGTCATTCTCCTCTATTGCCCTTCGTATCACTGGCTCAATGAGGTGGCCCCCTCACGTTTAGCGTTAGGTAAACGCCCCTTAGGTGAGGATACATGTGAGAATTAGGGTTAGAGGAGAGACTTGAGCACTATTTATAGAGTTTCCAGCCAGTCCCCCTCATTACGGGCCAGGCTCAACTCGGCCCACACTAGCCAGCCCATATTAGACTAATTAAGAAACCTTCTATCTCTCTTTAGACCAACCCTGTTTTACGGTAATCGTAAAAACAGTAAATTACAATATCAATTAATTTAGTCCACATTAGGAAAACTCTTACATTACATGTCATCAACTCGAAGGAAAAATATTAGGAAATGATTAAGTGACTGTCCTTTATTTGAACAATTGTGCTTAATTTGCTATAACAGTAATAGTCTGATCTAAACCTCAAAAAATCGTGTTGAAGGTTCAGATGAACTGTCAGAAATGTATAACCAAGGCATTTGGGATCGTCTGCAAATCAGATGGTAAGGAATCTCTACCTCAAATGAACCGGGTTTACACTTTGGTTATTTGGCCCCGTTCGCTATTGATTAACTTTATCTTGTGCTGAATAATCACTTCTGCTCAACCTCAGTTCCTTAGAAACAAATTAATAATTTTCACTTCAATTGTTGCGGCTGTTTTAATTTACAATGTTAAACAGACGGCACATACGAAGTTTGTGTGGATTTAGATTTAGCGTGTCTCTTACACGATGAACGTCCATGACATGCTATGTTACCAACATATGCAGGTGTAAATTCAGTGGCCATTGAAGGAGAAGACAAGGTGGTGATGGTCGGGGAAGGAGTTAATCAATAAACAATTTTTTTTATTGATTATTCTGGTCAATACAATTTCAAATTTAAATGCGGTCCTTCTTTGAATTTCAAATATTAATCTTTGTTTAACATTTTTTAGGTTATTTAAAAGAAAATTTTGGGTTGAACCTCGTGAAGTGTCAAAGTAAGTTTATTAGTGCTGTGTTTATAATTTATTAAGAGCTTTTAATTTTGTTAGTTAGACGTAGTTTAGTCATGATTCTAATATTTGAGTTTGAACTTTGTACCATGCTCTCTTGTCTTGGAGCACGTAACTAACTTTCGATTGAATCATTTTGGTGGCTAGAAGGCTAGAAGGTTATATTATTCATCTTTTTTCCTACTTAAGGATAGCAATGATGAAGCTTTCCAATGGTATTTTTCTTCTATAGATTCTTTAATTACATTTTTTTAGAGTTTGTAGAAAGTAAAAAAGTAAAAAGAAAAGTTGGACATGGAGAATGTATGTCGTTCCGTTATTTTCGTGAAAAATAATTTATAGAAAAATATCTTTCAAGAGTTTCCGGCTTTGGGTTCACAGAAAACAAAGAAGTTAAGGAAAACATTTTTCATCAAGAAAAAAATATATTTATTTGATTATTTATTATTTTGATTTCCTCTTTTCCTTTTTTAAATTCAATTTTTAAATTATATTTCTATTTTTTTTTTCCTATTTATTTTTTCTTCTTATATGGCCAGTCATGAGCAAGATCAAGCTCATCAAAAGGCGGCGAGGCTTGAGCTTGCTAGACGGTGGCAGCTCGAGCCTTGTAGATTAGCGACGTCCTAGCCCCGATGCTAGCAACGATCCAGTGTCACCAGGTGGCGAGGCTCCAGATCGGCGACACTCGAGGATCGTTAGAGGGTGGCGAGCTCGTCCCTCAGCTCATGTAGGGCCTTAACAACCCAATTAGCTACTCTCTTTGACTCTCTGTTTATATGGGCTAACTCTAAATTCATGTGAGGCCTAAAGAGCAGCCGGGCTTCATTGACAAGGCCATGTAGCTCCCAACTGATCTGTGCTTTGCAAGTGAGACCACTTAGCCATTCCAAGTGATCTGATTCCACTTAAAGGAAGTCTTCCGTTCGTGACTTGAAGTGCTTTAAGGCTTCCACCATGGCTTGCGCCTCTGCTTGTGCTACCGAAGACAGCTTCATCGATCGGGCGAAGCCATCAGTCAATCTCCCAGAATTGTGTCAGCAAACTCCAGCCAGCCACGGCGCCTTCGTTTGTTCCGTCCAGGTAAACTCCATCGGTGTTGATTTTTAACGTTCCTCGTTCTGGTGGCCGCCATTGTCGAAGGTGGAAGCTTCCTGCCACTGGGTTTTTCCTCTTGACAGGGAGCCATCGTACAAGACTTTGCTGCATCGCGGGGGCCTCTTACACGATTCAATTGAATCATTTCGATGAAAATGTGGCTTGAAAGTGTACTAATTTACCTTTTTTTACTTATATAGCAATGATGAAAGTTTCAACGTTATTCTAAGAATTGCTTTAATTTTTTTTTTTTTTTTGGGTAGTTTCTGAGAAAACAAACTAGAGAAGAAAAGTTCAATGATAAATCTCAAGTCAACCGAGAAAAATATTGAGAAAGTCCTAAACCTATCGCATTTATTGCAATTTAATCCAAAACATTCTAATTGTATCGATTTTATTTTAAATTGATGTTGTTCCACTTCAGCCATTTCAGTTAATTTTGGCCGAATATTGCTGATATGAACGTAAGCCAGTCTATGTGACATCATCAACACTAATGTGGACAATTACTTATAATATTTTTATATTTTTATAATATTTTTATTAATTTTCTTTTTTTCTTTTCTTTTCTTTTTGCCGGCCATCCACCACCTGCCATTGCTAGGTGGGCCGGCCTCACTTAGGCAAGAGCTACCGTTGCCCACCATAGGTGAGGTTCGACTAGGCGAGGGTGAGCCCCTGCTTCAGCATCTGCAGCTCGGCCCTGGGCATGCTCCCGCCAACGCCGAGTACCGTGACCAAATCCATTGGCATGCGGCTGCACTTCGATTCTGCAGCTTTGGGGCTGGCGGGGCTTTCACCCGCAGATCCACCACGCATGTCTCATGTGATTTGGTGGCCGATATGACGGCGGATTCTAACAAAAGCATGACCTCGATTTGGGTTGCCTTTGAGTTTGCGAAGAAACCTTGAAATTGTTCGCCTTCTTCTGATTCTAGTATGGGAATGAATCTCGAGACGACAATGGCTTGTGATCGTCATATTGGCTTCTCAAAGCGGTTGAGTTCAGCATCCTCAGTGAGGACGATCGAATCATCACCTTCTTGTCTGAGAAGAAATCGAATACAGAACGAGATCTATATATGAAAGAAGTTTAGATCTTGAACAATCAATGAGAATACCTCAGTTTCTGCTATATTTCTTCTTCAGAACTTCAAGTTCATTCTTTACACAACTTTCACCATCTCCCAGATACAGAAGAAGAAGAGAAAGCTCCGGATGAATCAAGAAAAGCTAGTGACTCAAAACTAACAAATGAACTTTCGCTATCTTTCTCTCATTCTCTCTTTTCCTTTTATACTAAATCACTAGCTAAACTGTTTTCTGTTATAGAATTGTTACAACAGAATAATATGAACAACACACGTGTATTTCTTTCCGACCGTGCAGCTTCTTTAATTTGCTTGACCTCGCTTCGTGTTTCAGATTTTGCTATCACGGATCGCCAGCTCCGTTGTCATGGATCGCCAGCTCATTAGTTCAACTGGATCGCCAACTCACGACCTTCCTCTGTTTCAGTTGCTTCTTCAAGTTTGGCTTTTCTACTATCACTGGCTTCTATGCACTTCTGATCTTTCAAAACCTGTTTAATTCTTCTAACATCCCCCCTCAAATTGGGAATGGAGAGAGTACAAATTCCCAATTTGGTTCGCATATAAGAATGTGCTCTGCTTGTCAGTGGTTTTGTAAAAATATCAGCTAATTGAGAGGAACTTGGAATATAGCTGACATGCAATGATCCTAAGGAGACTTTTTCTCGAACGAAGTGAAAATCTACTTCAATATGTTTGGTTCGAGCGTGTAAGATAGGATTCAGAGTAAGAGATATTGCTGACTTATTATCACAGTACAAATTAATAGGAGGCTTAAGAAAACAGCCTATATCACGTAATACAAAACTGACCCATGTAAGATCGGCAGTGGCTGATGCAAGAGCACGGTATTCAGCTTCAGTGGATGATCTGCTCACTGTAGGTTGTTTCTTTGATGCCCAGGATATAAGATTGGATCCAATGTATATACAGAAACCAGTTGTTGATCTTCTGGTTTCTACACAACCAGCTCAATCTGAATCTGAGTAACCATAGAGATGCATTGTACTGTGAGAGTGAAGAAATAAGCCAAGCTTTATAGTACCCTTTATATACCGTAAGACTCTTTTCAATCTGTTGAAGTCTGCAATTGTAGGTTGCTGCATTCGTTGACAGAGTATATTGGTGGCATAAGCAATGTCTGGTCTGGTTAAGGTGAGGTATTGCAGACCTCCAACTAAGCTTCTGTACTCAGTAGGATTATGCAAAGGTAGAGAATCATTGATTAAAATGGATGGTTTTAGTGAAAGAGGAGTTGAAAGAGGTTTGGAGTTTAGCATATGAGCTTGGGTTAGAAGATCTAAAGCATATTTGGTTTGACAAAGGAATAGATAATCTGAGTTTCGTGTAGCTTCAATGCCAAGAAAATAGTGTAGAGAATCTAGATCCTTCATATGAAAATGAATACTCAGTGAAGTAATAAGACTAGAAAGCATTTGAGGTGAGCTTCCAGTGAGAATGATATCATCTACATACAGTAATAGAAGAATAGTGGCTGTTTCAGTATGCAGGATGAATAGAGAAGGATCAGTAGAGCTACAGAAAAAGCCATATTTGAGCAGGAAGCTGCTGAACCTATCAAACCAGGCTCGAGGATCTTGTCGAAGTCCATAAAGAGATCTTCGAAGGAGACAAACATGGTGAGGCTTTTGTGAATCTTTAAACCCTGGAGGCTACTCCATATACACCGTTTCACTTAAGTGTCCATGTAAGAAAGCATTTTTGACATCTAATTGATGGATTTTCCATTGTTTCATCATAGCTACTGATAGGATTATTCGAATTGTTGCATGTTTCACTACAGGGCTGAAGGTTTCTGTAAAATCAAGACCTTCTTCTTGATGGAAGCCTTTGGCTACAAGCCTAGCTTTGAGTCTATCCAAGCTTCCATCAGGTGCAAGTTTTGTCTTGAACACCCATTTGCACCCGATTACATTCATGTGATTATCTCGAGGAACTAATTCCCAGGTTTGATTCTGATATAAGGCATCCATTTCTTCTTGCATTGCTTGATACCATCCTCGGTTTGCTAAGGCAGACTTTATTGATTTTGGTTCAACAGGAATCTTATACTCAACCAGACATGCATATTTAGGATTTGCTTTAATAATTCCAGATCGTAGTCTAGTTTGCATAGGATGAGTTGAAGATGTACCTTGTATATTTTCGGTTTCAGTACTGATTTGAATTTGTCCTGTATTAGCAGTTGATGTTGAGACAGGCTCTTGGTTTGTAGATATTTGTTCCTCTATGGTTGGAGATGACTGATGTGATTCAATATTACTGGAGACATTATTAACATCACTCTGTATCTCAGTATCAGGTAATATCTGTATGTGGGATTGACCTTCAGAATTACTTGAAGTGAGCTCATCGTTCTGTACTTCTGGAGCTATTGGATTGAATCTGGTATGCTGCAAATATCCCTTTGATAGATTGTCTTGTGATTGAGACTTCTTAGTAGAGTTGAAACTAGAAGATAGGACTCCTTTTATCCACTATCTGTATAGATCATATCCCTGCTGATATTCAGTATTAAGTGTATGAATAAAGGGAAAGATATTCTCATCAAATATTACATGTCTGCTGATGTAGATTCTTCCATTTGTAGGCAAGAGACATCTGTATCCTTTATGCTTCTCACTATATCCAAGAAAGATACACGTGAGAGATCTTGGATCAAATTTATGCTGTATGTAGTGCCTGAGACATGGATAACAAGCTGATCCAAAAACTCGAAGATAATAATAGTCTAGTGTCTTATTGTAGAGCTTGTAATGAGGTGAATGCATATGTAGTTTTGTTGTGGGAAGAAGATTGATAACATAAACTGCTGTTTTGAATGCATCCACCCAATATTTCAGTGGTACTTTAGCATGATACATCATTGCTAGACCTACTTCAATCACATGTCGATGTTTTCTCTCCGAGACACCATTTTGCTCTGGTGTGTGAGGACAAGAGATAAATTGCTTAATTCCACACTTCTGTAGATGAAGTTGGAGTTTATTACTAGTGAACTCACCACCTCCATCACTCTGGAAGATTTTGATCTTGTGATTGAGCTGATTTTCTACAAGTCTTTGAAACAT
Organism: Eucalyptus victrix; assembly: GCA_016097545.1. Lineage (NCBI taxonomy): Eukaryota > Viridiplantae > Streptophyta > Magnoliopsida > Myrtales > Myrtaceae > Eucalyptus > Eucalyptus victrix. The sequence continues at coordinate 63,265,540 of CM027839.1, read as the reverse complement.
AACGAATATCTCATATACTTCTGACTTCTGTCTCATGGGATATATCCAGCTATACCGAGAAAAATCATCCACAAAAATGACATAGTAGGAGAAGTTCTGAACAGATTGAATTGGTGAAGGTCCCCATACATCACAATGTATTCTTTCTAATGGAACATTCAAAATATGGTCTGAGAAGTGAAAAGATAAAGCTGAGCTTTTAGCAACTTGACAGCTGCTACATATATTCTGAGTTTTGGAACTAAACTGAATGAGATTTTTTTTATGCAGAATCTTCACTGTTTTAAGATTGGTGTGAGCAAGCCTTTGATGCCAGATATCTTCTGCTACTTCCTGTTGAGTCTGCGTGAAGAAGACTTCTGAAGCTTTAGGTTCCACCTGGTATAGCCCCTTGACTTTCCTTCCTAGCTTCATTGTTGTATGATTGTGATTGTCCTTCATATATACCCCATGTTTATCAAAAATAAAAGAGTAGGGATAGTCATCTGTCAGTTTTGATACAGATAGAAGATTCTTGGTGATTGCAGGGACTATTAATACATCATTCAGAGGTAATTTGCTATTTTCTGTATTTAGTATTCCATTACCAATGCATGAGATTGACAAATGGGATCCATCTCCTATCATGACAGTGTCATTACCACTATATGTATTGTAGTTTCGAATCATACCAGGTTCTGAAGTAATGTGTGATGTAGCCCCTGTATCTGGATACCATTCTAAGCCATAGGGTTCTTCAATGTGTACTGCTGCTAATGCTGTTGGTATTTCATCTGCCTGGTACGAGTTGTCGAACCTATACCAACATCTGAGTGCTGTGTGACCTGATTTCTTACAGATCTGGCATTGTAGAGGGCCATTATTAGTAGGCTTTGTGATCTATGTTTGTCTATCACCATTTGAGCTTTGCGGTGGATAAGACCTAACACTTTGATACCTTTGTGCAGGATTTGAATATGGTCGAAATCCTTGTCCATAGCTAGACCAATTATCCTTATTAACCTGACCTTGCTGAGTTGAATACAGGTTATTCATTCTATTTTGTTGATTCCTTCCAGCTTCTATAGAATTATTTCCATACTCCCTTCTAATAAAAGGCTGACCTCTGCCATAGCTAACTTCTCCTCGAAAATTTTCTCTTTGATTTCTGGAATTGATTCTTTGCTGACTTGTTCCAGCTTTCCTTTGCCCATAATAGGCCAAGTTTGAGTTATACTCATTCATAGAGTATGTTTGTAATCGGGTCTCAAACCTCTCAAGTTGTGAGATAACCTCATCATACTCTAGCCGAGGCTTAAGACAATACATGGTTGTCCTGAAAGTTTCATATTCAGGACCTAGCCCTTCCAGTATGCCAAACATTCTTGTTAAATCATCAACAGGCTTTCCAATTGCATTCAATTGATCACAAATGGTTTTGAACTCTCGAAGATATTCGCTTAGTGATCTGTTTCTTTTCTTGCAGGCTTGAAGTTTTCCTCTTAACTCAAACTCCTTTGCAACAGATTTTTGTGTAAATCTATTTATGAGGGTCTGCCATACTTCAAGTGAGGTTTCTAAGCCAATTATTAGACTTAGAATATTTTCTGATACTGCGCCACTTATCCAGGATGATATAAGCTGATCGGTTTTTATCCAATCCAGGTGATCAGGGTTCATCATTTCTCCTGTCTCAGTTTGTATCATTCGATTTGGAGGTAATGTTTCACCATTAATAAAACCAATTAGATCTTGGCTTTTCAGAAATCTGTTAAACTGAGCTTGCCACAACATAAAGTTTTCTTCATTCAACTTGATGGTAACGAAGTTAGCTATATTCACATGAATAGGGAAAGGATACTTCTGCACTCTAGTAGCCATTCTTCTATGTTCAGAGACTTTGAAGATTCGAAGATAATCCAATAAACTTTGAAGGTAAGCTATCTAAGAGATACCAGGATCTTTATAATATCATGCAGTAAGAACACATCAGATCTATCATACCCAGGTAATCCGCTCTGATACCATGAGAAGAAATCGAATACAGAACGAGATCTATATATGAAAGAAGTTTAGATCTTGAACAATCAATGAGAATACCTCAGCTTCTGCTATATTTATTCTTCAGAACTTCAAGTTCATTCTTTACACAACTTTCACCATCTCCCAGATACAGAAGAAGAAAAGAAAGCTCCGGATGAATCAAGAAGACTCAAAACTAACAAATGAACTTTCGCTATCTTTCTCTCATTCTCTCTTTTCCTTTTATACTAAATCACTAGCTAAACTGTTTTCTGTTATAGAATTGTTACAACAGAATAATATGAACAACACACGTGTATTTCTTCTGACTATGCAGCTTCTTTAATTTGCTTGACCTGCTTCTGTGTTTCAGATTTTGCTATCACGGATCGCCAGCTCCTGTTGTCACAGATCGCCAGCTCATTAGTTCAACTGGATCGCCAACTCACGACCTTCCTCTGTTTCAGTTGCTTCTTCAAGTTTGGCTTTTCTACTATCACTGACTTCTATGCACTTCTGATCTTTCAAAACCTGTTTAATTCTTCTAACATTGTCTTCTACGACAACGTCGTCCTCCTTGTTGGTGCTCTTGTGAATAGCGAGCAACGGGACGTCTTTCCAAGCCTAAACATGCGAAGTGGAATCCATGGCCGCACTCGGCCGTGTAGATGGCCATGCCTTGACCTGCCTTTAAGGTTAATCCTGCTGTGGAGCAAACTATTATTGCAGAAATAGATTAATAACCACTTTAAAATTTGCCGTTCATTTTAGATCAGGGAAATAACTGTTCGCCCCAATATTTTATCGATTGATCCTAACATCAAGGGAGGAAGAAGCCAATCACGTCGAAAGTATGCCAAAATATCCTTCAAGGGTTTCACGATGTCTTTCTGTTTTAGCTCTCATGTTTATTTGATTATTATGTAAATGCGTAAGTGGTTTGGTTCGGTTCGATATTTTTGGAAAATCAAACTGGACTGAATTGATAAGGAAATTCACTAAACGGAATTGAAATATTATCCGATCCGAACGGAAATCTCAGTTCGATTTGGCTCGGTTTGATTTAATTTTTCGAATTTTTTTTTGTTGTTATATATTTTAAGATTAATTTTCCAATCAAATTGTCTTTTGTCCAACAAGATAGAAAATTCATTAGTTTTAATAAAAAATTCCTTTTTTTTAATTAGGTGAAAAAATAAATTCAATATACCGCTATGACTTTTCCAAATGAAAAAAAAAATTTGTGAATGCTATCAAGTGAAAATAAATAAAATGCAATATTAAATTTTATAGCAAATAATTACCTTAATATTATCATTTTACTTAATTTTTTTTATCACTTTAAAAGACACCAAAATCCTTATTTTTTGCATGAAATCTAATGTAACATATTAGGTGTATAATACATATAATAGATAATGAAGGCTTGAAGACACAATCCATGGTTTCAATGGATTTTTTATTTTTATTTTTAAAATTTTTATTTTTTCAATTATTTTTTATTCTTTTTCTTTTTCTTTTTCTTTTTCTTTTTCTTCTTCAATGGCCAATCGTCGACCACATCGGCGGTCAACAACCGGCCAGAGGTGAGTTGGAGCCTCACCACAGGCTAGTGAGTCTCTACCTCTCCTGATTAGGCAAGTTGGGCGAGGCTCGAGCCTCGTCGGAGGTGGCTAGAGCCTTGGTGACCTCCGGCAAGGCTTAAGCCCCATCCAAGTGATCGGATCTAGAGGAGCTTGAGTTCGTTGGCGTTGGATGAGCTCGATCCTTGCCGGAAGTGGTGTAGCTCTACCTCACCTCTTGCGGTGACCGTTGACCGGCCAATGAAGAAGAATAAAAAAAGAAAAGAAAAGAAAAGAAAAAGAATAAAAATATTTTTTTTTTAAAAAGAGAAAGATATTTGATGAAGGAAAGTGTGCTGAAAGAAGGTATGAAAATTTTTAGATTTTATAGGTTGGGTTCAGTTAACTAAATTGATAAAAATTGAGCTGATTAAAAAGTTTTGGTTTTCAATATTATCAAAATCGAATGAGAACTGAACCTCAAAAATGAACTTTTCAGTTCGATTTGATTTGATTTTCGATTCAGTTCAGTTTTTGACACGCCTAGTTGGTAGCAGCAACTTCGTTTATGAATCCCATTGGCAAGCCATTAGGCGTTGGACATGTGTTCGTGCTGAACCCGTATGTTGAGATTACTCCAACCCCGCAGGAATGACTAAGAACTATAAATTGCCATTTATCTTGACCGACACTCGTCACCACCTGTTGACATTAACCTGACGTGTGGAATAGAGAGGTCTAGAACTCTAAATTGGCGTTTGAAGGTTGACAAACAAGTTCGGAATTCTTGACTCTTACAAAAACATTTGTTATATGTAGGGGTAATTTTATATTTAAATTTCTATGAAGTGAAAGTGAAATAGGAAGTGGCGTGATGCATGGTTTCGTTGAATCAACCTTATAATAATAGAGTCCTATATTCTGGATAAATTGAAACTCTCAGTAATGATTAGTTTTTCTACTTTACGTCAATAGCATGGAGAAAAATTGACCAAAAGAAAAAGAAACAAAATTTGGGGACACAAGTCCCTTACAACGAAGGCAAAAACCAAACACATCATATGCCCTGACGACTCCACTCAAGGGGATGATGTACTCCAACTTTCTCTGATTCTCTCCTGGGCATCCGTAACTCTGGATGATCTTTCGGCCTCAGATCCACTCACGTGCAGCTCCTCCAAGAATGACAATTCCTCGAGGCCTTCGACGTCGCGGATCCTCTGGCACTGATGGATTTCCAGGACCTCCAACCAGGTGAGTTCGGCTACGTTCAACTCGTTGAGGGAATTGCAGTTTTTCAGCGACAATCTCTTCAATGATGTCAAATTGGAGAGGCCTTCGAGAAGTACTATCGGCCAATCCGACACGGCCAGGACCTCTAGGCTTTGAAGCTCACCAAGCCCCTCAATTTTTTCAACAGCTGAGTTCAAGAGCTCTAGCTCCGACAAATTAATCAAATTCTGAACTGGCGGCAAACTCTTCAGCGACGAACAAGCTTGGATCGACAAGACAGACAACGATGAGGGAAGCTCTGATACTCTTTGAAGATTCGATCCCGTCAGGACGACTTTTCTGAGCTGAGGAATGCATCCAGAACCGTACTCAAATCCCAAATTTTGGATTCGGGAATGAGACAACTCTAAGCTCTTGAGCTTAGGAAACGTTATGGCCCAAGTAGCCTGAGGCTCGGTCAAAATGGATGTGGGGTCAAACGCTGAAGGAGGAACCATTAGCTCCTTGGGATTCTCATTGCCGAAGCTCAAGTCTTCCAATTCAACTAGGTTCTGAATATTTGGGATTGTGCTCATCTTCTTTGAACTTATTCGCAAACAAGTCAAACTCGGGGGAAGCACGGACAATGTTTCAAGCTTGTCGCAACGAACTAAATCAAGGGTCTGGAGACAGGTTAGCGATTGGATTGATGGTGGTAGGCTAGAAACACAACTATATCCTAGCATCAATATTTTCAGGAATTGTAGAATCCCAGTGCCATCAGGAATGCTTCCTTCAAATTTCTACAATGAGAGGCATGGATCTCTTCTAGCTTCATTAGCTCGCCAATGGCACTAGGACACTCGCTCACATGACAACGCTCCATCTTAAGAACTCTCAGTAGCTGCGGGTTTTTCATGGAGTTGGGCAGTTCCAAAATAAGCGTCCCTGATAAGTCCAACTCCACCAACGAGCGTCCTAATTTGCCGATACATTCTGGAAGTTTCTGTATCCCCCGGCAGTCCCTCAACGACAGGCGTTGAAGTTTCACCAAAGTTCCAACTGAATTGAGGAGTTCGAGGATCTTCGCATTGTCCAGCAAGAGCATCGAAAGATCATCTGTAAGTAGCAAATGGATTTGGGCAGGTAACTTAGTAAGTAGCAATTTGAGGCACTAAGAGTTTTGAGTTTTGTCATTTGGGCAATCGATTTGGGGATTTCTTGTATAGAAGTGCCATCTATGAGAAGTTCTTCCAGCTTTTCCATGGCACCCATTTCCGGCGGCAACACACTAAGATTGCTGCAGGATTTCAAATTCAAGGAAACCAAGGATCTTAGATGGCAAATCGAAGGGTCTATCTCGACCAACTGAGAACAGCCTTCTAGAATCAACATCTCCAACTGCAAGTAATGGGAGAAGTCGGGAGTTATCTGCATTTCATTGCACCCTGTGAGGTTCAAAACTTTCAATCGTGGCATCTGCATCCAAAATAGAATATATTTCAGATAAAATAAATTCCTGGTGATGAGTTGAACGAAATGAAGTATGTTCCATGTCACCTTGATTTTATGCCAGCCATCCTCTTGTGAGTATTGCGAAGGACCGTTGGTGCTTGCAGGCGAGTATTCGGTCAAGGCGCGTGAGATGGCGACTTGTGGACATGCGTCCAGTGGTGGCTGGCGACAAAACTTCACAAGCTGCCTCAATGGAGGGGCGGTTAATCGTGGGTTGGTGTTTGTTTCTCGAAATAGGTGGCGGAAGGCGTCCAAATCACCACTGAACAGAGGCGAGCTCCCCAAGTTTGAGACCTGGCAGCGCGTGTGGTGGCATTGGTCGTTCGTTGGCGACAATTTCAGGATTTGTCTCATTTAAGGGGGGCAGTCTAATGATGGTGCCGTTTTTTTCGAAATGAGCTGCGGAAGCATGCCAAATAATGGCAACTAAAGGCCTTGGTCTTTGCGAAGAAGTAGGAGAGACGAAGCCGGTGCAACTGGTATAGTGGCAGCCATCATGTAATAGACTTGATGAACGCTTTTTCGATAATAATAGCTTTGATACTAAGTTGAAAATTTGTAATTTCGGGTAAACGAGAGGAAAGTATGGTGTATTCACATTAGAAAATAAAGACTATAAGCATTTTCTCATATACAGGGTGAGAAGGCAATTAAGTTCAATAATACTTAATGTAAAGTAAAATTAACCTAATCTCAATATATATAAGTCTAACATCTCTTTTTCTTTTTGTCTTTTCTTTTTTAACTTGAGTACAGGGGGGAAGTTGGAGTAACTCCTCCAAGTACGAGAACTAGATGATGATAGAGAAAAACAGCTCACTCTTGATTTTAGTGGACCAGGCCACGTTAAGTTCCGTTGACTTGTAGTTAGTTCCAGTCGATTACTGTTTAAAGTTTGATTGCTTTTTTTCTTTTGTCAGAAAAGTTTGACTGATTTAGGAGTGAAAAGAGTTGATCCCTTTTTAGAGTAACGAAGTTTTTTAGCTTATTATCATCTCAAAGGTTGGATAAGTTATATAAGCTTACTCTTAAGTGATATGGAGTCCCACTAGTCACAAGTATGTCGCCCCTCGATCATTCATCATCGTCACGATGTTTTGGTTGGTTCCTTTGTAACGTAAGTTTGATTACGCTATGGTATAGGATTACCACAACTTTAGTCCTACTAGCAAAATGGCGTAACAATAGTGATAAACTCATTATGTAGCACAAATATTTTATGGTGAATGTGGAACTCCAATGATAATGTTTAGAGGTCAATATTGACGCCCGAATTTTTTTTTTCAATAATTTAGGTAATCTTTATGTGAAAATAATAAAACACATATCTAATCAAACATAAATAAATAAATAAATGATAAGAGGGCTTAATTGGGTCTTAGTCTAGTTTGCACGACCCGCAAAAGCTATCCTCAGTCCATTCGTGGCCCAAATCCACCAATATAAAAAGAACCCATCACATAAATAAGCCTAGCAACTAGGCTATCATCCGGATTTTGTGTCAATAAGATTCTGTTTGCTTCGTGAAAAAAAGAAAGATAACGATTTGGAAAATATTTTCTTAAAGGTAATTGTTTGTATAGCTTGATTTAATTAGTTAACAGAAAATATTTTCATTATCAATAATAATTTATGTATCCACATTTTTGTGACCAATTTTTTTTTTTTTTTTTTCGTTCATTCATCTTTACAATTAATACAAATAATTGATTATTTTTACAAAATAAATGAAAATTAAAGCCCGATGTGTGGCCCAAGTAAGAAAGCACAGGCCTCTCTCTCTCTTTTTTCGCCCCTGTCGCCGATCACCGAAGTCGAAAGAGATGTCACAGCCGAAAGCATAAAAAACACAGAATCGAGAGATTCGTTTGGAGCTTCTTCTACGCCGACGCCGATCTCCTGCGACGCCGCCGCCACCAAGACGTCGCCGTTCGCGGCCAAAGACAGGCTCCGAGGGATGTGCATCATTGCTTTGTTTATTGAGCTGAATCCGAGGTTTGTGATTTAAGGTTTCGAGTGAGCATAGAAATGGTGATGGTGGATCTGTTGGTAGGATTTAAAATGTGTCACGCCCCGAACCCCGAGCACATGCACATCCCACCGCGGTCGATCAAATATGCAACATCCCAGGATATGTCGCCGACCCATTCATTTTCTTTACGCATGCGGAAGCGAAATAAATCCCCTGACAACATTTAACTTGGGATAGAAAAGCAGGCAATCAATCACAATGCCAAACACTCATTTACAAACACAAATGGTTTAAATACAACACTGGACCGTCTACAAAATAGACCAGCTCGACAAAAGGGGAACTATCCTAAACCAACTAGCAGGACACATTCACCGACACTTCGATCCACCTTTTCAGACTTGGGGCTTCGGGTCCTCCACGACCGCCATCTAGGGACCTGAAATTTTAATCCCACAACCGGGATGAGACGATGTCTCAGCAAGTTCAACCCCTAAACCCCTATTAGAAAGAAAATACGCCCGGGTGGCCTAGCCACATCACACGTAAGACTTACCTCGCAAGTAGCCTTCATCGAGGTTAGCATAATTTATATAATTCAACCACGTACAATTATGATAACCAAACAATCATGGCACAATCACATCATCAGAACAATTCAATCACTTGGATCGTCTCAGCGATCAATCGACTTGGCCGATTACATGTCATTCTAGCAAATCAATCATTGCTCTCAATTACGGCCCTATACAAAGGTTTAATAACCAGTGGCAATCACGGCCCCACTCGGCATGACCTTTAATTAGGTGGTCCATCACGGCCTCACTAGGCACGACCTCTCATAGGTGGTCCATCACGGCCTCACTAGGCACGACCTCTCATAGGTGGTCCATCACGGCCTCGCTGGGCACGACCTCTCATAGGTGGTCCATCACGGCCCCATTAGGCACGACCTCTCTTAGGTGGTTCATCACGGCCCTATTGGGCACGACCTCTCATAGGTGGTCCATCACGGCCCTACTAGGCACGACCTCCAATCGATGGTTAATCACGGCCTCACTGGGCACGACCTCTAATAGGTGGTTAATCACGACCCATCTCCCATCAATTTCCACACTTAGGATTCTATAAAAAAAAAATTCCTATTTATCACAATCACACTCAATTTGCCACAATTAATCATCAAACTCAAATTCTACATGCACAACAGCAATCGGCACGAAATTCTGAGCAAATAAGGTCCCAACGACAATTTTCGGAATTTAATAAATAATTAAATTTATTCCGAAAATTAATTAAATAATAATATCCATAGTTTTCGAAATCCACACTCAATTTATAATATCCAATCATCAATTTCAAAATCCGAATGCACCGTAGCGACTGGCACGAAATTCTCGAGCAATCGGGTCGCAGACAAAATTTTCGAAATTTAATAAATAATTAAATTTATTCCGAAAATAATTAAATAATAATATTTTAATAATTTCGAATAATGATATATTATTAAATTATTAAATAATTTCGAAATATTTAAATAAATCAAAAGTGAATTCCTTTATGTCACATCAAGATTTATATTAATGTAAACATTCACTTAACCTTAATTTAATCACACTTTAAGCTAATTAAATACATTAATATAATCAACACTTAAATAAATTAAACTAACAACCTAATCACAATTAACATAAACTAAGCACACCTAAAGCGTAATTAACCCTCTAAGCGAGGTTTAGTGAGTTAAACTCACTGGATTAGCGAGCCGAGCGGACCAAAACGACGGGGACGATGCGAGGATCGACTTTCCTCAAAGCGGGCCGAGCATCCTGGCTCGGGAAGGAGGCCAAAACGGGCCAAACATGGGCTGCCATACCCATTTTTCTGGGTTGCTGATCTTGGGCGGAGGAGGGCTGATCCGAGCCTAATCGGGCGGAGGAACGGCGAGGGAGAGGGGCGGAGGAGCTACGGCGGCGGCACACGGCGGCCAGGCGAGCTGGGCGAGAGGGAGGCCGAAACCACGGCCAGGACGACGGTGACGCGACGGAGGGGCGCGAGCGGCGGACGACACGCAAGGGGTGCGCGACGGCGGTCCGGTTGGACCGTGGGCTGCTCCGGCATTTCCAGATCTGCTGGTGCGTCGAGCTGCAGCGGAAATGGAGGAGAGGGGGCGACGGGTAGGCGAGCTGACCGGTGGAGTGGCGTGTGAGCGGCGCGGGGCGGCGGCGACGAGCGGACGAGCAACCGGTCGAGCAAGGGCTGCTGCAATCAACTTCTTCCATGGCTGGGCGTGCGAAGAAGAAGAAGAAGAAGATGGAGATGGAATCGCACGATCGGGAGGAAGAAGAGAGGGAGGAGAGAGAAGAAGGAGAGAGAAAGAGAGAGATGGGACCATTCCATTTTCTTTTTTTCTTTTTCTTTAATCCACAAAAATGGCCCACCACCATGACATCATCCCATGTCATTTTCCACTCACTCAAACCCCCCCCACAACTTCTCCAATGGTTGCACTTTCATTTTCCGCCGGGGTCCAATTCTTGTACAACCAATTCTCCAATTCCACTTGATTCTCTTCCAATTGAATCAAATTGAAGTCCATAAAATTAATCCAATGTCACCACACTTCAATTCACATAATCACTTGACCATAAAACCAACTTAAGTCCCAAAAGTACGACCAAAAGCGGGCCACTAATTTATCGAGCCAAATTAGCCATTTTCTGGTTTAATTGCTGAAAAACTCTGATTGCATGAAAAATCTTCCAAAGATAAGTCAATGTTCCTAAAAAGATTTGTGACACACCCAGACTTCCAATTTCTGAATTCGATCTCAATTCCACGGTTAATTTCACTTTGGCACGATACTAGCGCGGCCCAACCTACCGGGTAGCCTTTAGAAATTTTCATGCATTCGACCTGTGGTTGATCATCTCAAGCCACAATGTACATCTTTGAATCATTAACGACTCTCGGTTGTCGAGGTAATCTCAAGGTTTCAAATACGAACACAGGGTACCCAATCGATAGAAAAGTCGGTCCAGTGCCGATCGACAAGAATTGTGCGATCTGGTGGAATCACCCACACCTGATCACATGCCTCTGTCGAGTCGACCTATCTCCGATCTCTAATCGATTTTAATCGTGCCGTAATGACCCTTGCAGATTAGCCTGGTCGAAAGGTCGCTTCCTGGTCAAATTCTCGAGTCTGATGCATTAGAAACTCTTAACAGCTTCACCCGATAGACTAGTTTTCATATGAGTGGCCGACTCAAGGAAAAGAACTATATGCATGCCAACGAAATGCCCGTCTCAATTTATTGAAAATAGAATTGGAAAATCGGGATGTCACAAAATGCGTTCCGATGTCGTTGCAATTGTCTGGATCGGAATGGACGCTTCGATAATGACTCCGTGTTATGTTTTTGAACTGATCGCCTGTGTTCGTTAAAATGCCTGAACGAAATTCGGAAAACGATTTCGAGAAGCATTCTTATGCATTAGTGTTTGGAATGATTGTTGTGTAATATACCTGTTCGACTCATTTACAGCGTCTCTGTTTCCAGTGATTTTAGACAATGGCCGAGATGTCCACATGCCATGGCTACTTGATTTGTTGTTCAAATCCATCCATGTATGTTGTCTCTGATCCTGATGTTCTGCCATGCATATAGATTCATTTAATCAATTATCTAGATGAGCAAAGCATGTCGACTTACACCACAAGTAATGTATACTCCAAGGGGCCATGAATTCATTTTGGCATCTAATGAATTATATTCGCTGGATTGAGATTATGCTTGCTGGTTGTGTATTTTCTTGCTCGGCCGATTGGTGTTGTAGTCTTAATTTGCTCAGCTGGCTGTTTATTTGCTGGATTGAGATTATGCTTGTTGGTTGTGTAAATCCCACTCTCTTCGGTAAAGAGTATTTAAGAGTCTGTGAAATATTGGAATTAAGCTCCATATTGGTTAACTAATTACTCTTAAGCCCTATCCTATGATATTGGTATAGTGAACAATAATTGTATAAAAAGCATAGTGCATCACGTTATTGGTATGTGTCACGCCCCGAACCTCGAGCGCGCCAACATCCCACCATGGTCGTGCAAATGCGACATTCCCAGGTAGTATCGCCGACCCCATTCATTTATTATTGCGCAAGCGGAACGTATTATAAAACCCCTGACAATGAAATACGGGATAGAAAAGCAGGAAGCAAAATCACAACACAACACTTTCATGATTCAACATAATTACAAGCAGAAGCCTACAGCCAAAAGTCTACAAAGGACTGGCTCTTAAAAATGAACTATCCTACGACCTACAAATCGGGCACGCTCTTCAATCCTTATGACTTCACCTCTGCAACTCCTCAAGGCCAACCAAAGCTATCTGGCCGCTCCGTCCTCCAGGGACCTGAAATGGTTATTCAATAACCACTGAGACAATGTCTCAGCAAGTTCAACCCCCTAAACCCCTATTAGAAAGAAAATACGCCCCGGATGACCTAGCCACATCACACAAATACTTACCTCGCATTCTTGCCTTCCTGCAGGTTAGTACAATTCATATCCCTCAAGCACCAATAATGATAAGAATGTAAGCCATCAGAACACAATCAATTTCACTTAACTTCACAATCACAGCAAGCGTTCCATGTCATCATTATCCACTGCCACACAAGGGCACAACCTACACGCAGGTCGGCTATCTACTAGCATTACGGCATTTTTTTGAAGAATAAAGGTCCAGTCGGCCTCGTCACTACTGCGACCAAGCCACGTCATTCTATCGACGGCATTTCTAGAAGAATGAAGGTCCAGTCGGTCTCGCCACTACTGCGACCAAGCCACGTCGTTCTATCGACAGCATTTCTAGAAGAATAAAGGCCCAGTCGGTCTCGCCACTACTGCAACCAAGCCACGTCGTTCTATCGACAGCATTTTTAGAAGAATAGAGGTCCAGTCGGTCTCGCCACTACTGCGACCAAGCCACGTCGTTCTATCGACAGCATTTCTAGAAGAATAGAGGTCCAGTCGGTCTCGCCAGTACTGCGACCAAGCCACGTCGTTCTATCGACAGCATTTCTAGAAGAATAGAGGTCCAGTCGGTCTCGCCACTACTGCGACCAAGCCACGTCGTTCTCTTGACGGCATTCTAAAAGAATAAGGATCCAGTCGGCCTAGCCACCACTGCGACCCGAGCCTTTCAACTAGCACACGACAATTCGATACCAATCCTTGGATACTTTACATTTCACTCACATAATCCAATTACGATATTAGCCATTAACAATCCAATTTCAATGCCGAACTCAACACTTGGGATTTTACGAATAAAATCCATATTTATCACAATCAACACTCAATTTGCCACAATCAATCATCAAATTCAAATTCTAAATACACAGCAGCGATCGACACGAAATTCTGAGAGTTTAGGGTCCCGACGAAATTTTTTTGAATTTTAATAAATAATTAAATTTATTCCGAAAATTAATTAAATAATAATATTCATATTTTTCATCATCCACGCTCAATTTATAATATCCAACCATCAATTTCAAAATCCGAACACACAAGCAGCTGATCGACGAAATTTAAATCAATCGGGGTCAAAAATAATTTTTCCGTTTTTTTTTAAATAAATAATAATATTTTAATAATTTCGGAATATAATATAATATTATAAACTCCAGAATTCGAAATCATTAAATAATTCAAAAATAAAACCCCATTATGTCACATCAAGGCTTTATATTAAAAATAAACATACTTAACTTTAAATTAACCACACTTTAACTTAATTAAACACCTTAATCTAATCATCAACCAAATAAACTAATCTAACCACCTAAACTTACTTAACTTAGACTAAGCACACTTAGGGCATCATTAATCGTCTAATCAAGGATTAGTGAGTTAAACTCACCCGATTAACGATCCGAGCGGACCAAAACGACGAGGACGACGAGGGGATCGACTTTCTCCAAAGCGGGCCAAGCATCCGGGGTCGGGAAGCCAACCAAAACGGCCCAACACTTGCTGCCATACCCATTTTTTGCAGCTGCTGTCCACTGCTCGTTGAGGCCGAGAATGGGCGGATCCGGGGCTTGGATGAGATGGAAAAGGACCGGGGAAGGTTGAAGGGTCGAACCGGACCAAGGCGGGACCCGAACGGTGGCCGGAGGTGGCCGAATGGCTTCGACACGAGCTGTTGCAGCAGCTACGACGCGAGCTAAGGCGGAGTGGGAGGCGGAGGCGGCGCGACGGCGGGCCGGCGAGCGCACGTAGGCGGGGCGGGATGGACGCACGGCGGCGGCGGCGGCGACGGCGGCGTGCGAGCGGGTGGCTGGCCATGGCTGCTCCTTCTTCTTCTCTGCAAATTTTTCTGGTCCTTCGCACAAAACAGATGGAGGAGTCGCACGGAAGAGAGAGAGGAAGAGAGGGAGGAGAGAGAAGAAGGGGGGGCTTTTTCTTTTCTTTTTCTCTTTCTTTTATTCAACAAAAATGGCCCACCATGACCTAGGATGACATCACACTCCACTATCTCCCACAACCTCTTCCAATGGGTGCAATTCCATTTTCCGCCGGGGCCTAAAACTTGTGCAACAATGTCTTCAATTTCACTTAATTCTCTTCCAATTAAATCTTAATCCCACTTGAATTAAATCAAATTGACCCCCATTAATTCATTCAACACATCATCAATCAAATTGGTATTTTTCCTTACCACTGTGGCGTACTTGCATCCCAATTTCACAATCTCCGGCTTCAATTGAACGAAGACGGCCCTATTTATCCAGTCGAAATTAAAACCCGAAAATCCGGATGTCACAATATGAATCCTTACTCGGTTTATTCTATCAGTAGACAATAAAGGTTCATTTGTTTAATGGAAATTCGTCCCCTCATAATTGTTATTGGACTTTTCAAGGTTTGGATGACAGAAAACCAATCTATCTACAGAACAACAAACTTAGATTGTGGGAAAACAACTTCCCATTCTGGCAAGAAGGAGGTCTGTTTGTTTCATTGAAACTTCATGATAAAAAAAAAAAAAAAAATACATTTAGTTTTCATTTATTTGATAGTTCAGAGAAAATGATTTCCTTCTTGTCAAAAGACGAAGTCATTTACTCCCAATTTAAGCTTGTTATTTTCATATCCAGGAAAAACATTTTCCATAGATCGACTCGTTTTCCATAATCCAAACACCAAAATGTTGGAAAATGATTTTCTGAAAACAATTTTTCTTCAAAGAAATGGACCTTTCATGACACTATCATAGAATGAGGAACTGACCTTTTTTTCCCCCACGAAGGTATGCACCCTTCTAAGAATATTGGCAGCGATGAAGAACATTGCTTTATGGGTCATCTTCATTAGATAGTACTTGAGGTGTATTTTAGGACACCCAGTACCATCATACTTCTTGTTGAACTATGGCACCTTGAAGGTTTAAGGAATTTTCTCACTTTTGAATATGGAGACAAGTTGTCGACCCCTTGCATCTCATGCCCTTAGAACAAACACTACCGCTCTTCCATTTTGGCAAGGCGTGTAGCACTCTTTTCTTCTAAAAGGAAGACAAGTTTTTCCTTCAGTGAAGGATCAAGGTCCACTATGAGAGGTGTGACCGAAGGGACCTCTCCAGCTACTCCCTTTCCAATAAGGTCAATAGTTGACGACTCAAGAGTGCAGACGGAACGGGCATAAATGGAGGGGGTTTTGGATCCCCAGCAGTAGGTAGGACAGCGAAAGTCTTGATTTGCTTGGCAATTTCCGCCAGCATTGTTGTAATTTGAGCCAGCTGGTTCTCCACATTGGTCAGTCGAATGTTTGAATCTTAGTTCGTCATACGTGCTCTTAAGCAAGTTCGAATTGGAGATCTTCTTTGGTCATAATTACTACCAAAGGACTTTTCTAATGCTTGTGCGCCCAAGGAAAGTTGAAACTACCCCGTGTGACCCCACTTTTTGATTGATTATTCCACAATAACTGAACTGGAATCTCTTCTCGATGTCTTACATAGTTTGCCAAGCTCATCTTGATCGCTGATCATTCCTTCAGTGAGCGAAGCTGGATGGCTATTCAACTGTCAACTACGTATTAGTGTAAGAACTTGCCACTCGATACACGAACAACACAAATAGCACTTTCAGTGCACACGAACACACATTTGAGAACTTGTGAACTGTCCATGTGCGCGCACAGCACACAAAACTTGCGCTTTTCTCCCTTTCTCTTTTCTTTCTCCTGAGCTCTCACGAACGGGAGGACTTGGTCTCTCTTTTCTACGATGAGGCTGCCCCCTTTTTATCCATGGAGAGTGGCCTTTGAATACTGAACCGAACCTCCCTCCTTTGACTACTGAATCGAAACCTCAAACTCTGACATTTGCCTAATCAACTCAACTGAAGATCCTCCACCTTTTGGTCTCTTACGTGTTAGCCGTTTCTTTCCCATCCTTCTTGTTAAATCTACATGGCGTAAAATTTGCATTAACCTCTTGGTTCTTGAAGCTCGGCCGTCGGTGGAGTTTCTGCCGGTTCTTTCTCTTCTGCATGGTCCACCTTTATGGTATAATGGTCCATATGTGAGTTTGACTTATTTGAGCTGTCACAGTCAATGACTTCAGGTGGCAGTGGAAGGCATTGGAGCAGGATGGTTTGGCTCCATTGTCTTGGGTGTTTTCCTTAATCGTCAGAGTCTTGGTATTGATCTTAAGAAGAGAAATGAGTGGACAAGCATATATATCCTTCGGGTGAAGGGTCTTCAAGCCACTGGTAACACGGCTGATCCACATGAGCAAGCAATTTCTATAATCAGCGGACCATGGACCTTTGACGAAGACGACCTCATGCCTTCATTCTCAAGCGTGACCGCCATTTGCAAGCACGGACAATCATTTGTGAGTAGAGTTACATCGCCTTGAGTGACGGAATGGGCTTGGGCTTGGGCTTTGCATCGATGTTGGGGTCGCGTCCATTACCTTCATAAAATTACTGTCTTAGTTCTCAGCAAAAAGTTCCGGGTTGGATCGCATAACGGGCCAGTTCACAAAATTTGTGGTCTCATCTGGGTCGATGCTCGATGAAGACATGCTATCAAAAAATGTCCCTAATTTCTACACGTGGAGAAATGCGGTAGAGAATGATAATGCTAGACTATGCGAGACTTTTTTTTTTTTCAAGATATGTATGTTGGACTCATAGGTGAAATTCAAGTATCAACAGCTACTCCTTTTTGAGAGGGAGCCCTTCAAAAACAAAAGACGCTTGAATTTTGCCAACGGGTTATGCAGTGAAATTCAGATGCAAATGCAGTGATGAAAGCTAGCGAGGGACACACCTGTAATTGCTCGCCTTGGATCTCAGCTTTGCTTGAGGCGTTTGTAGGCCCCTCTCCTCTTCTCTCCCTATCAAGGTCTTTTTTCCCCCCTTTTTAATTCGACCCTGGGCTATCACTAGATGATGGCATACTTCGGGCTGCAAAAGCTCACCGTGCAAATAAAATTTCAAGGCTGCATTCGCACACATACTGGAAAACGGAAGACATCACGAGCTTTTGGTCTCTCCCGTGGAAAGAGTACTCCAAGGCTATAGGTTGCAATCACTTTTGGGAGGCAAGGCTCCGAGGCTACAACCCGCTATCACTTGTGGAGACCATGATATAGGCTCACCATATTAAAAAAGATTCTAAGGTTGCCAATGAGCCTTGATGAGACCTAATCATCTGATTTAACATATAGGGGTGTCATTACTAAATTAGTTTAACCAACAATGGAAATGACTTGTTCCATCTCGCATTTTGCAGATAAAGGAGTGTGTTTGATCATAGTGACGACACCTCTTACCAAGAAAACACGATGAGGCTGAATGTTCCACTTCGGTGCAAAATGGTGTATGTCATTCCAAATTGAATCCATTTAGAACATGGAAATAAGAAGTCCTAGTTCCTTGCCTGCAGGTGATAAAACGGGGCAAGTTGCCTGGCGGGCAGCAACTCTCACCCACGATGTAGTTTTAGAAACCCTACATATTCTTTTTTTCGAATGGCAAGAGTTTGTAGACTTTTCACTCTCTTCCATCCATAAACATTTGTAAGCTGTCGCCTTTCGTCCTTAAGTCCTAAGTGTGGAACCATAGGCTTCAAAGTCCTAGATGAGTAAACTTAGGCATTTTAAGTCTTGGGTGTAGAAACCCTGGACATATAAAGTCCTAGTTTAACTTAGGCGTCTCATGCCTATGTTTAGAAACTTAGGCGTTTTAAGTCCTGTGTGAAACCATAGGCATCTTAAGTCCTAAGTGTGGAATTATAGGCATCTTAAATCCCAAGTGTGGAGCTTTAGGCATCTTAAGTCCTAGGTGAGTAACCATAGGCATTTTAAGTCCTAGATGGATCGTATTAGGCATTCTAGATCCTGTGTTAAATACCTTTGGCACTTCCAAGCTTTAGGGCTATGAGTGTAGATGGACATGAGAAGAAATTCAAATTAAGGTTAACATGGTACGGGTTCCAATTTACCCATTAAAACTCTCTCTAATATGTGTCACATGTTCTCGATAGATTCATTCGGATGTTTTGTCCCCAAAGGGCGAAATTGACGGAGAGTGACGTTGTATAGATTCTAATATTCATCGCGAGTCATTTTCTAATATGTTTTGTTGTTATTCCTGATAGGAAATGTCAAACTCCCAAGAAGGAGAATTCGAATGAAGGGTAATTGTCGTGTCGTTTTCAGTTTTTCAATCCCCTCAGGATTCATGCACTAACACGTTCTTTTCAGCGTTAGCAAGTCATCATGCTGCAGGTAAATACCATTTTCCTTTAAAACAAATGAAAGTCAAATGAAGAGTTTCTATTACAAAGAAAAACTTTGGAGTCGCCAAGTTGTTGTGACCCTCCCAACGCGATCCAAGGAAGATGAGTTTAGAGGTAATGCCGAGTTGGGGACCAACGGTCCCAACCAGTGTGGGTTCTCCTAAACCCCCACCTCGCACTTTTATGATTGAAATTGATCTATCCATGAATTCCAACCTAAATAGGAGTCCTCAAGTCTAGATTTCTAGTTGTGTAGAAAGTGAGGTGTCCTCCCATTCCTTACTTGACTCCTAGCTGACTCCAATAAGTTAGTGGCAAGTCCTGTTTAGGTTGGACTTATAGATAGATCAATTTCAATTGTAATATCCTTGTCGCACAAGGTAATGATTTGGGAGAATCCCCACTGGTTGAGGACCGTTGGTTCCTAGTTTGGGATTACCTATAAAATCATCTTCCCCGGATCACATTGAGAGGGCCACAACAGGTTGTTCACCCCATTAATTACTATATTTTCATTTTCTTCAGCTAGCGGCTAGTAGGATGGAAGCGATGTCGACAAGAATTTTGGTAGTTGGATATTGGATACTATTGGGTATGAATTGTGTATGTCTGAAGATATATGTTGGGTTTAATTGAGTGTGGCGATGTATATATATATATATATATATATATATATATATATATATATCATCTTTAATAGATTTTAGAAACTTCAATCCTGTAACCAGCTGCCCATTCTATCAAATATATAAATCAAATATATAAATGTGTATATATTTTGATAGCAGGTTTAAGTTGGTTTTGTCTTAAGCTGCGTCCTCTGGGTAAGAATACGACCATATAATCCCCTTGGGGTGTGACATTGGCTATGGTGATGGTGGTTACTATGGAGGGTGTGCCGGCTATGAGATTTGTGAAATGCGTGGGGGTTGTGATGGAGACAACGATGTTGGTGATTGTTGCCGTCAAGATTGTCTTGGGAATTGCAAAAGGCGCGATTAATTTGATGAATTTCGATGAGGTTCTTAGTTTTGATGGATATTTTACTGCATGGGAAGTTATTGGTTGGCTTGGAAACCATATTAAAAAAATTGATTACAATAATATCCTAGAAATTGAAGGGCAGAGCTATCTTACGGGGGGATGATATGAAAGAGCGATGTTTCGGAGAAGGAAAATCACCCGTCATGACTTGGTAGAAGATGGGTAGGCATAATGAAAAATATTTGTTTGTCCAGCAAAATCAAAGGTATGTAGAGCGGGAAAAGAGCATTGGTGATTGTACAAGGCTCGTTTTACATGATTTCCAAGATCATGCATATCCAAGCATGTTTCACATGTTCTTCCAGTTTTCATTTGAAATGGCAGATGATTTTGAACTCGAACATTTGTTTCAAGTTAGGGATGATTTTTGCGATGGTCTAGAGATTGGAACTGACCCAAATTATGATATCAGGTTTCTCATGACAAAATATAAGTCGTCGAAGGAGGAAAGCTAGGATTTTCTATAGGAAGTTCATTTTTTCTGATGTCTTAAATGGACGGATCTATTTAACAAACTTGGTTGGAATCTTTCTCTCAAAGCAAGAGCTTTTGATTGATTTTGTAGATGTGATTATAAGAGACTTGCTTTACGATCATATAAACCGGCATTTTGAAAACTGAATGTGGGAAAAATGAGCAAACACAAGTCAGGATTCGTAAATACACGTGACGAGTAGCTCTCAATTTTCTATTGATTCAAAGAGGGAGCTCATTACAAAAGAGAATAATATGAATATAAATAGTCTGAATTTCCTAATAATTCACCAGTAAAAGATAATTGGAAAGCTATTAAAAGAAGTAAATGAAACTCTTAAAATATTGTTTGGAGTCTAAATAGCTGAATCTCTGAAAACATTAACAAAACAGCGTAATTCGGGTAGGCTCTGAAGATTGTGGCATATGGAGATGTGGAGTTCCCGGAGACGGGAAAGCCGGGAGATACTTGGAGGTAGGCCAGAAGTATGAGTGTCGGCTAGGTTCACAATCCCCCAAAAGGATCGGAGGCAACCCCGTATACATCCGGGTAAAATGCGAAATCTATCTTTTCCTCTTCCTAGTACGCCTCACCTCAAGCACTTTCGTTGCTTCCAAATTCTCGACTGACGTTGGTAACTTCCGAATTGGAGTGTCAGATAAATCTAGTAATCGCAGTGAGCTGAGCCTTCCTATTTCATCTGGAAGATTGGCTAGCCTCCGGCAGTCCTTCAGAGACAGTGTTTTCAGTTTATCCAGAGATCCGATGGACTTCACGAGGGTTTTTATTTGAGAGCCATCGAGAGAAAGATATGTGAGAGACTTTAAGTAACTAATCGAATCGGGTATTGTAGTCAGGTTTTCACAATTGCGAGCACTGAGAAATTTGAGCTTCCTCATGGAATCTTCTTGGAATTTAATCTCAGAAATGGAAGTTCCATCGATCACCAGTTCTTTCAAGCTTCTCATGCAACCCAAATATGGCAATTCACGGAGGAGACTGCATCCCTTCATGTTCAAAGAAACTAACTCCTGCAGATTACGAATTGATGAATCAATAACTACTAATCCAGAGCAACCTTCCAGAATGAGTCTTTCTAGCCTCAAAAAATCAGGAAATATTGGAGTGGAACTCAAATGGGCACAACCAGTTAGTTTCAAAACTTTCAGTTTACGTGCCTGCAAGATAAATAGGACGTGTTAGTAAATGTTGAGTTCCTGAGAAATACATAGTCAAAAGGAAAAATGCATGAAGATAGTGAATTCATTCCGTACCGTCGAAAGCAACTTCCAACCTTTCCACTCTTGGTGCACCCGACTACCCGACAAATCAAGAATCACCAAGTTTTGCAAATTCAGGTTTAGCGATTTAATGTCAAACATCCAAGGTGTCCCGTGCCAACCAAGCCACCTTAATCTCAAAAATTGATCCCGAAAGTCTCCTTGAATATCAGCTCGATCCAGCTCGAGGAACCTCAAGTTCTGCAAGCCATCAAATTTATCACGTTGAAAACTGATGATATTCCCTTCAGATCTGTCAGCAAACTTGAGCCCGAGGGCTTCAACTTTCTTGGTACCCTGTCAATCAAGCAAAACAAAATTACCTTAAAAAAAATGGAGCTGTCTCTCAGCATCGCACTTGATGAATAATTGAACGAAAAGGATCAATAACAGCATCAATTGGCATCTAAGAGAGAACAGATGTGGCGCAGTGCTCGCAGAAGTTACCTTCCCTCCTATTAATACATCCAGTGCCTCTCCGTGGTTCCACAGCCTACTGCGCTGGCAAGGTTCATTCTTGTTTTCACTCTTGACAATTTCCCTGCCAAAGGCCTTCAGTATTTCACGCATGCGTAGTTCTTTATCATCTCCGATTTCTACCAAAGACATGGCACGAAGAGATAAAATTGATATCGCCGGATAAAACTGAAGGTCATGCCACATGTAATAGGGGATTCTCTTGTCCATTCCGCTGAAGAAGCATGCTATATCAAGAAATATCTGCTGTGCATTCTCATCTAGGGTGGTATAGCTCTTGAGGAAGGCTGCTTGGACACTCTCATCAGGAGCTTCTTTCAATTGAATCAGTTTTTCCTTCCACACGTCTTCGCTTTTTCTGAACAGAGACTCACCAACCTTCCTGAGCGCTAAAGGAAGCCCGTCAGTAGCAGCAATGATATTTGTTGACAGCTCCTCGAATTCCTTAGGGGGAGAATCCGTTCCAAAAGCATGCCAACAGAATAACTTCAGAGCTTCATCCTGGTTCATCGGTTCAAGAAAAACACTTTCCACACCAGTGATTTTTTGAAGCACGTCTTGTCTTTGGGATGTCAGAATGACCCTGCTCCATGGGCCAAGCCAATCAAGCTCTCCTGCTAATGCGGTGAGCTGTTCATGATCCTTCACGTCATCGAGGAGAAGAAGGATCTTCACGTTGAGAAACGTGTTCCGAATATAAATCTGAGCATGGTCAGAACTATCGAACTTTGGGGCATTTCCCTTACGGAGGTGGGAAATTAGTCTGTTTTGCACAGACAAGATGCCGTGATCTCTAATTTCTTCTTGGATCTCCCAAAGAAAGCTACAGGCATCGAACAGATGATAAATTTGATCATAAACATATTTGGCCAGGACCGTCTTACCCACCCCGGGGATCCCATATATTCCCAAAACCTTCACACCTGTGTCCCCAATTTTAACCGCTTGCCCATAGCGGTAGTCAACTTCCAGCTTTGCCATTATGCCTTGCACATGAGAGTCGACTCCCACTAATTGTTTCGTCCCAACTGGTTCCTCCTCCTTCAGCTTCGGTGAAGGTTCGCCTACAATTTGCCTTATGAGCTTGCCATCGGACCTGCCAAATGTAATTGGAATGAAAAGGACAAGGAAGAGAAGGATTTAGAGCAGAATAAAACCTATTTGTGCGAATGCAGCCATTATCATAGTTAGAATAACTAATAATCTCAGCGCAAGAGTAGGCAAGATACATGAGAAAAGTAATCTCAGACCAGAGCGTGTCATGGAATTCGAAAATTTTCACAACTTGTAAAAAGACATGAAGCGCAATAGAAACAAATTATTGATTTTCTATTAATTCAAAGTATAAGATCATTAGAAAAGAGAATAATACCAACGTAAATGAAATCTCCTACGGACGCACCCGAAGACATTGATCAAACTAGAGGGCAACTCGGGTAGGCTCTGAAGATTGGAGCATCCGGAGATGTGGAGTTCCCGGAGATGAGAAAGACTGGACATACTTGGAGGTAGGCCAGAAATCTGAGTGTTGGACAGTTTCAGGATTACCAAAGATGACAATCTCCCAACGTCCTCTGGGATTTTTCCGTCTAAACTCCGGCATAATGAGAAATCTATCTCTTCCAGCTTCTTCAAATTCAGTATAGCTTCAGGAAACTCTCGTATGGAAGTGTCCCTCATCCTAAGCACTTTCATAGCTTCCAAATCCTTGACTGACGCTGGTAACTTCTGAATCGCAGTGTCAGATAAATCCAGGAATTGCAGTGACCTGAGCATCCCTATTCCATCTGGAAGATTGGATAGACTCCTGCAGTTCTTCAGAGACAGCGTGTTCAGCTCTTTCAGCAATCCAATGGACTCCGGAAGGGTACCGATTTTAGAGCCGTCTAGAACAAGATATGTGAGAGACTCTAAATACCCGATTGAATGGGATATTTGAGTCAGGCTTTTACAATCGTGAGCACTGAGGATTTTTAGCTTCCCCATTGAACCTTCTTGGAAATCAATCCAAGCAATGGCAGTTCCATCGATCACCAGCTCTTCCAGGTCTCTCATGGGACCCAAATCTGGCAATTCACAAAGGATACTGCACTTCTTCATATTCAAAGAAACCAACTTCTCCAGATTACTAACTGATGGATCGATAACTGCTAAATTTGAGCAACCCTCCAGAATAAGTCTTTCCAGCTCCATTGAAGCAGGAAATTTTGGAGTGGCGATCAATCGGCCACAACCAATTAGTTTCAAAACTTTGAGTTTCCTTACCTGCAAGATAGACATGATGTGACAATAAAATTTGAGTTCTTGAGAAGTACGTCATCAAATGAAAAAAATGCATGAAGATAGTGAATTCATTCTGTACCACCACAAGCAGCTCCCAACCTCTCCAGTCTTGATCAACCTGACTCCCCGACAAATCAAGAATCACCAAGTTTTGCAAATTCAGATTTAGTGATGTAATGTCAAAAATCTTAGGGCACCCTTGCCAATCAAGCCACCTTAAACTCGAAAGACGACCCCCAAAGTTTCCACAAATATCAGCCTGATCTAGCTTGAGGAACCTCAAGTTCTGTAAACCGTCAAATTGATCAGAGTCAAAACTGATATTTCCTTTGGATTCTTCAACAAACTCAAGCCTGAGGGCCTCGACTTTCTCAGTCCCCTGTGAATCAAGCAAAACAAAATCTACTTAAAAAATTGAAGCTGTCTTTTAGCATCACACTTGTCAAAGAATTGAACGAAAAGGATCAATGACTAAGAAAAGATGTGGCGCAGTGCTCGCAGAAGTTACCTCCCTTCTTTTTAGCACATGCAATGCTTCTTTGTGGTCGCACAGCCTACTGCGCTTGCAAGGTTCATTTCGGTTTTCATTCGTGACAATTTCCCGGCCAAACTTCTCCAGTATTTCGTGCATGCATAGTTTATTATCCTCTCCGATTTCTATGAAAGACCTGGCATGAAGAGCTTCAATTGAAGCATAAGGAAAATACTCAGTCATTCCACATGTAATAGGGGATTCTTTTGTCCATCCCAATGAAGAAGCATGCTATATCAAGAAATATCTGCTGTGCCTTCTTATCCAGGGTGGTATAGCTCTTTTCCAAGGCTGCTTGGACTCTCTCATGAGGAGCTTCTTCCAATGCAGTCAATGTTTCCCTCCACGCTTTCTTCAATTTTACAAGAAACAGAGATGAACCGATCACCTCGAGTGCTAAAGGAAGCCGGCCAGTAGCAGCAACGATATCTGTTGACAAATTTTCGAATTTCTTGCAGGGAGAATCCATTCCAAAAGCATGCCTACAGAACAGTTTCAGAGCTTCATCATTTTTCAACGGTTCAAGGACAAAACTTTCCGCATCATTGATGTTTCTAAGGACGTCTCGTCTCTGGGATGTTAGAATGACCCTGCTCCCCGGGCCAAGCCAATCAAGCTCTCCAACTAATGCACTGAGCTGTTCATGATCAAGTACATCGTCAAGGAGAACAAGGACTTTCATGGTGCAAAACTTCTTCCGAATATGAAACAGAGCGTCCTCAGAAGAGTCAAACGTTTTGGCATTTCCTTTATCAAGGTTGGAAATTAGCTTGTTTTGTACAGACACGATGCCGTGATGTTTAATTTCGGCTTGGATCTCCCCAAGAAAGCTACTGGCATCGAACAGATGATAAAGTCGATTATAAACACATTTGGCCAGAACAGTCTTACCAACCCCAGGGATGCCATATATACCTAACACCTTTGGACGTGCGTCCCCAATTTTAATCGTTTGCCCATTGAGGTAGTCAACCTTCAGCTTTACCATTATGCCTTGCACATGAGAGTCGACTCCAACTAATTGCTTCGTCACAATTAGGTCCTCCTTCTTTAGCTTCTGCTGAACTTGGGTGACAATTCGCTTTACGAATTCGCCAGGAGACCTGCCAATTGTATTGGATTAAAAAGGACATGGAAGAGGAGGATTGAAAGCTGAAGAAATCCTATTCGTGCATGATACTGCCGTTATCATTGTTATAAAAACAAAAAGTAATTGTACATGATTTAAACCTACTTAATTTTAACTCAAAAGTAGGCAAGACACAAGAGAAAAGTAATCTCAGGCCAGAGCGGGTCATGGAAATTACACTTCCTCGTGGAGATGGTGTCCCTCCAACTCTCCCATCCGACGGAAAGCAGACATCAAGCGATCAAGAAAAATGGCATCTCTGTCACGCGTCTTGTGCTCATCCAGAGCCCTTTTGAAAGGGCCCCTGCAGTTGCGTGCATCTGACGGGTCAACATAGTAGAAGACGGGGATGATGATGAGATTCTTATTGTCCGTGCACTCCACCATTTGCTCCAATTCCGGAAGACAGTCCTTGCTGGACACATACTCCTTGGAGATGATGGGTATTGATATCTTGCACCGCTCTATCTCCTGGATCAGCTGGGGGTGGATTTCTTTGCCTCTCTCCAGCTCTTCCTCTTCCCTAAAGACGCTAATCCCAACATCAATCAACATGGTGTACAGGAAATCCGCAAAGCCCCTGCGCATGTCCACCCCTCTGGAACTCAGGAACACTTCGTAGAGTGGCTGTCTTGACATTGATGAGGATTGATTGGTAACGTGACTAATGTCCATTGTGTTTTCTTTATTTTGGTCGGAAATGTCCATTGTTTGTGCAGTAGATTTTGAGAAAACGTGCGAAGGAGCTCGTCACTACTTAGGCGCCCGTACTTTGGATGGACTATCCTCACACTTTTAGAACGGAGTGGGTTTGGGTTTTGGTGAGCAAATGGACTGTTGACTGGTCGGTGGCTCCGGACTAGTTTCAAACCTTTTTATCGCTCTTATTCTTTCAGTTGTTTATTGTCTTTTTTTTTCCCAAATGACGAAACTATTTGTTAAAAAAAGAACGATAAAGTTTAAAAACCTATTCATTGTTTTGTTTGTGAGGAAAAGGAAAACAACACCTATTGATGATACGATAATAGCAACTACTCTATTCATAGTCTACTATCTTCATGCTTCAAATGGAGTCCGCGACCTACTATTTTAACAAAGCATTTAGAGTCCACCAATGGAATCGAGCACCATTTTGAACCAATAGAATGTCATTAACATGCCAATTGAATTACATATATATACAAGCATGCGTCAAAAATAGTTATTAGGGTATGTGATCGCGCTATATACCAAACCAAAAGTTTAAACAATAAGATTATGGATGACGGCACATAAGTGTTATATGTGCCCACCATCGTGCCTTTGGGCCTTTCAAATGCTCCAAGTACTGTCATGCACCTAATGAATAAAATATGTAGGCCTATCATTGGGAGTTTTGTTACTGTACATTCAACGACTTTCTTATTTACAATAAGGATAAGGAATAACACATGACACATCTCCTACAAGTATTCGAAGCTTTGAGAGAGCAAAATTTATTTGCTATGTCACTTCTTGACTTACAAGGTAATTTTCCTTGGCCATGTGATGACTAGCTTAGGAATAGAGATGGATTCTAGTAGATTGAAGCTATCACTTCATGGCAAACGCTGCAAAGGCTTCATAAAATTTGAAGCTTCATGGCCTCACTTCTTTCTACAGGAAACCTAAAGAATTTCAGTTCCGTTGCTGCACAAAATTACTGCATGTTTATAAAGGGAGTGGCCTTTGCTGAACGGAAATGAGAGCTTTGAGCTCTTAAAGAACAAAATAATTGAAGATCCAGTGTCAGCGCTGCCAAACTTGGATTTGGTATTTGAGGTTACTTACAATTCTTTAAATGTTGGCATCGGTGTTGTGCTCGGACAAGAAGGGGGAAAAGTACCAAAAAGTTTTAAACTTATGATATTAGTACCAATTCAATCTTAAACCATTCAATTTGACTAATTTAATCCTAAATATTTTCACATAGGCACTAACTTTGTCCATCCGGCCACTTTTAGCCGGTCAATGCTGATGTGGACGTTGGTTGACTGGTAAATGTTGACGTGGCAATGTTTAAATAATTTTTTTAATCGAATTTTTATTAATTTTTCCTTCTTTTTTCCCCCTTTTCCTTTTGATTTTCCTCTTCTTCCTCTTGGCCTTCTTCTCCCGCCACTAGGTGAGGATCGCGAAGCCCTCGCCAACCGCCTGCAACGTAATCATTGAGTTCGTAGTTGAATCGTAGAAGTACTATCAGCTGATGTCTAGTATATGCTCGAGCTTGAAATGCCGAAAATTTGAGCTAAATTAGTGGATGTGTCTAAGTAAGGTTCCGTTCGATACAATCTATGATTTTGCTAATTTTGTACCGACTTGTGTGATGTGAATTCCATGGGGCATCCTTCACAAAAGTCGTCATTTATTGGCTGTTTTACAACATACTTTAAATTCATATTTTTCAGACTTCATATGAAAAATATATATATTTGAAAAAATGATCGAGTATGCAATCTGTTTTTCACTGCCACTGAACGGACACCTCTCCAATTGGCATTTTTCGAAGAATTTTCAGTCAAGAATTTTAGTAAGCGTCCTCATGAGTACATCCTTAACTATCACGTATAAAAATTCCGGAATTTTTTGAAACCGTTTAGTTGTCGAAACAATGTTCTTTTGGGTCGTTTTATCTACTAGAATGCCCTACCGTTTCAATCCGGTTTTTCAAAAATTATTTATGCTGTACCAACCAAATTACACTTTGAATCCCTCACGGCAAATGTCCCTTTGGATCTTCTTTATCTTATGCTAAATTTTTACAATTTTTGAATCCCAATTACCTAGATAACAATTTTAGTTTCCAAAAGCGTGCAGAACACCATTATAGGGCGAGTTTGGGGACTTTGATATGGAATCCTTCTTACAGTTTGATATAGGCACAAGTGAGTTTATATTAGTCTTGGGGAGTATAAACGACTGAAGATTCGTTAGATTCGCTCTTGAGTTTCCTTGGTAGTAATAACGTCGATGCTTTTTTAAATTGAGTTATGGAATTGCTGCATCATGGTATATATATGTGTTGGGAAAAAAATATTTGTGGAGAACACCTAGAAAATTTTTCCCACTACTATTTATATGAAAATTAAATAGGATAAAATACTAACTGAAAGCAATAAAGATAAATAATAAATAACACCAGAATTTTAACGTGGAAAACCCTCCAAGGTGAAGGGAAAAACCACAGGACCATAGTCCACTTCAAACTTCCACTATGATAAATAATGGGATACAACTTCACCCAAAAGTGGATCTCTCTCTGTCTTCAATTTATGGATCTAAACCTCTCACAAACTAGAATAACTCTCTTTCTTGGAAGAAGAAAACTGTTTCTTCCGCTACGCTGCTCTAATATTCTTGCTTTTGTATATTCTTCTCCATTGAGGAGGGCTCCTAGCAATCCCAATTGGAATTGTACGATATAAAATCACGTAGATTTATCTCCTAATCTCCCGTGATTTTGTATATATGAGAATATCACTTTGATTCCCTTCCCAATCTCTTTTGATTTTCTGGATGTGGAAGATCGTGTTGATTTATCTCTCGATCTCTTTTGGTTTTTTCTTTTTCTTTTTCTTTTTTCTCCTTTTTTTTCTTTTTACTTTTACACACTCACTACCATACTACTACAAATATACATAATTGCATCGGCCTCTCCAATTGGGAGTGACATACTCAACAAATCTCCCCCTCACAAGCAATTTGGAGAAGATGTCAAACCTACAAAAGTTCGACAAGCTTGCATCTTCACTGTAGATAGAGATTTTGTGATCACATCTGAGCCGTTGTTGTCAGTGTGTATCTTCTTTAGTTGTAGGGCTTTTTCTTCCAACATATCACGTATCCAATGATATCTGATGTCAATGTGTTTGGATGGGGAGTGGAAAGTTGCATTTTTGCTGAGGTGTAGTGCGCTTTGATTATCTGAATACAAGATATACTCATCTTGGTTGTGGCCCACTTATTGTAGAAACTTCTTCATCCACAAGAGTTCTTTACATGCTTCCGTTATCGCAATATACTCTGCTTCAGCACTAGATAGGGCAACACATTTTTGTAGTTGAGATTGCCATGAAACTGCTCCCCCTGCAAAAGTCATTAGGTATCCCAATGTAGACTTTCTTGAGTCCACGTCCCTTGCCATATCTGAATCCGAAAAACCTTCTAACACATTTTTACCATCACCAAAACATATGTAGTTATTAGATGTACCACGAAGATACCTGAATATCCATTTGACTGCTGCCCAATGTTCCTTACCAGGATTGGATAGAAATCTACTTACCACACCAACTGCATATGCGATATCAGGCCTCGTACATACCATCGCGTACATTAGACTGCCAACCGCCGATGCATAAGAGACTTTTTCCATTTCCTTCTTTTCTGTCTCACTTTTTTGGCACTGATCTAAACTGAGTTTGAAATGATTTGCTAGTGGAGAACAAACTACTTTGGATTTATTCATATTAAATCTTTCAAGAACTTTATTAACATACCATTCTTGATAAGGGTGTGCATGGTCCGGGCGGGCGATTCCCAACCTAGAATTGGGAACCGCCCGCTAAGGACAGGTTCTGAAAAATTGGAACTGGGATCCATCCGTTTGTTGCATGGATCCACCCGGGAACCGGAGAACTGATCTTGACGCGAATGTGGAGCTCCGGCGAGGAGACCAGCGGAGGTGTGGCATCAGCAGCAAGGTGAACTAGTAATGGACAAGGGAAATCAGAGTCGCAGGGGCTGTAGGAATCGCGCGAAGGGGTGGTGGAGCAACGACGGAGGCGCAGCGACCAGTTCTGGATCTGCTGGCATCGATTGTTGCGGTTGTAGGGGCTACAACAGCGTCGCAGGTCACTGCTGGGCGGAGCAGAGGCTGTGGCGATCGGCGCGAGGGGGCGGATAGCAGCGGCGGAGGAGCAGTGGTGGCAGCGTCGACGCTCGAGGAGGAATTGAAATGGCTGCAGGGATCGCGCGGAGGGGCGGTGGAGCAGCGACGGAGGCGCAGCCACTGGTTCGGGATCTGCTGGCATCGATCGTCGCAATTGTAGGGGCTACAATGACGTTGGATTGCTAGCGGAGGGGGCCCGGAGTAGAAGCAACGGCAGTGGGCGAGCGGGCGAATGGCGCTCGTGGTTACTGGCGCGTTGGTCAGCACAGAGGCGAGCTGTGGCGTCGCGGGTCACTACTGGGTGGAGCAAAGGCTGTGGCAGGTGGCAGCCGATGCGAGGGGGTGGACAGCAATGGCAGCGGTGGCGTCGATGCTCGGGGAGGAATCGAGGAAGAGACAGTCACAGAATCGAAGAAGTCGAAGACAGAGGAGAGAAGTCACGCTCGGTTAGGGTTTGTTTTGTTTTAGTAATATTTTAATATTAAAAATTAATCGATTCGGTCCGAATGGGCGGGCGGGCAGATCCTCCCATGGAACCGGGAACCGGACCAGTTCCCTCAAGAACCGCCAGTTCCAGGCAGTTCCAGTCCGGTTCCGGGCGGTCCAGGCGGTTCCTGGGTATATTGCACACCCCTAGTTCTTGAGATAACCAAAGTTTACAATTCTGTCTGTCTCGCAAGATTTCCATCCCAAGAATTTGTTTTGCGGGTCCCAAATCCTTCATTGCAAAGCACTTGCTTAATTCCTTCTTTAAGTTGTTTGTTGATCTTGCTTTTATCCTGGCCAACAATTAGCATGTCATCAACGTAAAGCAAAAGAATGAGGAAATTACCATCAGTAAATTTCTTGACGAAAACGCAGTGATCAATGGTGGTTTTGTTGAACCCATTTTCTTCCGTGAAGGAATCGAATTTTCTGTACCACTATCTTGGTGCCTGCTTGAGCCTGTAAAGACTCTTCCTCAATCTACACACAAGGTTTTCTTTGCCTTTGATTTTGAAACCTTCTGGTTGATCCATGTAGATCTCCTCATTTAGATCTCCATGTAAAAACGCAGCCTTCACGTCAAGTTGCTCGACCTCCAGGTTCAAGCTTGTTGCCAAGCCAAGGACAACTCGGACAGAGGAACATTTTAACTACAGGAGAAAATACCTCATCAAAGTCGATATCTTTCTTCTGAGCGAATCCCTTCACAACCAATCTTGCTTTGTATCGTGGCTGTTAGTTACCTTCTTCAGTCTTTAATCTGAACACCCACTTGTTTTTAAGAGATTTTCTTTCCTGTGGCAACTTGACTAAGCCATAAGTATGATTTTCGTCTAAGGATTTCATCTCCTCATGCATAGCTTTTAACCACTCCTCTTTATGCTCGTGGTATACAACTTCTTGGTAGTTCTCTAGTTCTCCCCCGTCAGTGAGCATCAAGTACTCATTGGGAGAATATCTATGACTAGATTGCCGTTCACGAGTTGATCTCCTCAATTGAGGTTCTGATGGGACATGTTCAATAATTGGTTCAAGTTCACTTGAAGTAGTCATACCTTCAATCCTAGATTCAGCTTGCTTATTGATAGGAGGAGCGACTGGGCCAAGATCAACCGAGTATTCGTCTGTTGATGGAGATTTCTCATGCTTCTCGAAGTTCTCAATTGTCTGATCTTCAAGAAATACCACATCCCTGCTTCTGACTATTTTCCGGTTAACAGGATCCCAGAGTTTGTAATCAAATTCTTCATGTGCGTACCCCAAAAAAAAAATACATCGCTTTGGTTTCCCATCAAGTTTTGATCTCTCATCCCTTGGAATGTGAACGATTGCTCTACAACCGAACACCTTCAAGTGGCCATAAGAAACATTTTTACCAGTCCAGATACTTTATGGTACATCACTGTTAAGTGGAGCTAAAGGTGATAGGTTGATTAAATCAACTGTAGTCCTCATTGCCTCACCCTAAAAGTGGTTTGGTAGATTTGCGTTAGAGAGCATGCATCTGATTTTTTCACATATGGTTCTATTTATCCGCTCCGCAACACCATTGTGTTGAGGTGTTTTTGGTAATGATCTTTCTAGTTTGATCCCAAGATTTTTGCAATAATCTTCAAAAAGTCCTGGGTATTCGCCACCGTTGTCTGAGCGTACACACTTCAATTGCCTGCCTGTTTCTCTTTCAACCTTCATATGAAATTGCTTGAAGATTTCCTGCACTTGATCTTTAGTTTTCAAGGCAAATGCCCACACCTTTCTAAAGTGGTCATCAATAAATGTCACAAAATAAAGCGCACCTCCAAGTGTACCTTTTATTCCGGGTAGAAGTTGCTTTCTAGTGAGAATCTTAAGTCATTTCCCACTCATGTGTCCGAGTCGCTTATGCCATAACTCGGTGGTGACTCCTTTTCCGGTTACATTCACCTCTCCTCTACACGGCTTGAATTGTGTGATATAGAGAGAGTTAGTCTTTTCTCCTTTGGCTATCACCAAATTACCTTTGGTGAGCTTCCATTTTCCATCACTAAAGAAATTGATGTAGCCTTCATCATCAAGCTTCCCGGCAGATATAAGATTGTGGCGTATGTCTGGAACATGTCTCACATCTTTGAGTAGTAGCCTACATCCAACATTAGTCTCCAAATAAATATTACCCATACCAATAATTTTGGACATACCTTCGTTTCCCATCTTTACGAGTCCAAAATCACCGGTGGTGTAAGATGTGAAAAGATCTTGACGAGCCGTGACATGGTAGGATGCGCCAGAATCAACTACCCATGTCGAATCTTGGGATGCAAGATTAATGGAATCATCACTTTGAATAATGATCACCTCATCTGCAATATTTGCAGTGTCATTCGTCTGGTTCTCGTTAGCTTTGTTGACGTTATGACTTTTTGATTTTTCCGCCTTTATTTTTCTGCATTCTCGGATGAAGTGTCCCAATTTACCACAATGATGGCACTTCTTGTCTCGTCTGAAGTTGGACTGGGACCTTCCTCATTGCTGATTCTAGAAGTTTTGGCTTTTGCTCCTCCCTCTCCGTTCTTGATTTTCTTGTCGATTAATGACAAGAGCTTCGGACTCAGGGTTGACTCCACTCTCTTTTCGCCAGGATTCTTCATTCAACATTCTATCTTTTACCACATCCATGGTAAGCTTGCCTTTAGGAGCCGAGTTGCTGACCAACACAACAAGTGTGTCCCAGCTATTTGGCAAAGAGCTAAGCAGTAGTAATGTCTGCAATTCATCATCTAATGTCATCTTCATAGAATTGAGTTGGTCTACTATACCTTGGAACTCGCTCATGTGTTCCGAGACACTACTCCTGTCTTTGTATTTCAGATTCATGAGCCGCCGCATGTGGTTTGCTTTATTTTGTGCCGTTGTTCTTGCATACATTTTCTCTAATTTTTGCCAAAGAACACCAGCATCATGTTCATTAGCAAAATTTTGAAAAATGCTCTTATCAATCCATTGTCGGATTTGAGTGGCACACTTCCGATTGAGCACCATCCATTCGCTTTCGGACATTGTCGTTGGTTTGCCACCAGAAGACGATGCCAATTTGGCTTCCGCTACAGGATCAAACTCCTCGGACGTTGGTACTGGTATCTCCGTCAATATCACAATTGGCCTCCAAAGATCTTTAATGTATAGCAGATCCTCCATCTTTGGTTTCCAGATTGCATAATTGAATGCAGTCAATTTTATCATGTTGCCAAAATTTTCCTCCATTTAATTCTGCACAGAAAAATAATAAATAGAGTAACCAAGCTTTGATACCACTTGTTCGGAAAAAATATTTGTGGAGAATGCCCAGAAAATTTTTTCCGCTACTATTTCTGTAAAAATTAAATAGGATAAACTACTAACTGAAAGCAGTAAAGATGAATAATAAATAACACCCGAATTTTAACGTGGAAAACCCTCCAAGGTGAAGGGAAAAATCACGTGACCGTAGTCCACTTCAAACTTCCACTATGATAAATAATGGGATACAACTTCACCCAAAGGTGGATATCTCTCTGTCTTCAATTTGTGGATCTAAACCTCTCACAAACTGGGATAACTCTCTTTCTTGGAAGAAAAAACTGTTTCTTCCGCTACGCTACTCTGATATTCTTACTTTTGTATATTCTTCTCCGTTGAGGAGGGCTCCTAGCAATTTAAATTGAAATTGTACGATACAAAATCACATAGATTTATCTCATAATCTCTCGTGATTTTGTATATATGAGAATATCACTTTGATTTATTTCCCAATCTCCCTTGATTTTCTAGATGTGGAAGATCATGTTGATTTATCTCCCGATCTCTTTTGATATTTTCTTTTTCTTTTTGAAAGTGCTAGTATGAATACCTAGTGAGGGGTGAATAGGTGTAAAAACAGATTCTACAAAATGCAGTGAAAATCTTTACTTTTAACCCGAATCGAATAACAACAAATTTTTGAAACTGAGTCTGAAGAGCAGCAGACTTTGAGCAAGATCAGACTTTAGCAATTAAATAGAACTATTAACAAAATTAAAAGATTTGGGGAAGAGAATAAAAACACAAGGTTTATAGTGATTCGGCTTAGATCAAGCGTACTTCCACTCTCCCACACTAACAGCCTTCTAGCTGGATTCCACTATACAATCAACAAGATATTACAACTTTGAGTGCAAACACTTAGCAGTAGATCATACTATCTCACTAAGTCACTCTTTTGATATTTCTCTCATGATCACAAACGTTTAAGCTCACAAAAGACAAGTGTATGATCGAATGTCGTTCAGACTTTGAAATTATAAATTCTAGGCTCCGCTCTTACTGGCTCATCGGTCCTTTATCTCCTTAAATACTCTTTCACTTTCAAACTAGCCATTGGACAATATCTTGAGGATCGTCTTCTAATCTACCCGTTGGATAGATCTGTATTTAGAAGATTTGGTAACTATTGAGTGACAAAAGTAGAATCCCAAATTGATTCCGATTGCCTATATAAACAGAATCTTGGTTTCCATAAGTAGAGCTTCTTCGTATAAAAAGTTCTTGTCTTCAAGATCCAATCGTCAATCAATTAGATTGAGTCAATTAAATCAATCTTGATGTAGAATCCAAACCAGATTACTAGCCGTTATATGATTGGGGCTTGTGTTACGTTCTGTCGAATCTGGATGTAAAGTTTGAGTACAATAGACTTTATAATCTGAGTCTGAGTGCAATAAACATTACAATCTAGGCCTGAACATATTCTGCTTCTGAACATTTTTAGCTTTAAGGTCTAGACACAGTCTGAATAAGTTCAGCTTCAGCATAGAATCCATCTTCTGGTCCTTCATTCACGTTCAATCTGGAATTTGTTAGAATGAGCAAACATACTTTAACACTAAAATATGGTAGTCTTTAGACTTAGACACAGAAGTCTGGAAATCTTCAGAATATACTTTGGACATGTGTTACGTTCAGTCTTCTGGCCGTCTTTAGACTTTGACAATATCATTTACATGTTCTATCATCTGCATGGTCTATTACTTAACCATTAAACACATTAATAGCCTTTGATTTATTTTGTCATCTTCAAAACATCATAAGGGATTTCCCTAACAATCTCCCCATTTTTGATGATGACAAAACAATCTCTGAATATGCAGATGTGTAATCACACTTTCTAAAATAATGATAAATCAATCATCAAATTTTAGATTTTCAAAAAATGTGATTTAGATCAAAAGACAGCAAATAGATTGAGCATAACAACATATAGAAAAAATAATTGCAGCTCAATATTATGCAACAAATAATATCAATCAATCAACACATATGCATATTTATATTCTCTCCCCCTTTTTGTCATAATCAAAAAGCGATAATAATGGAAATAGTATCACGTAGAGAATATAAAATTATATCAAATATTTTGCTTGAAACACAATTTCCAAAAAATCAGCTTTTATCGAATATTAAAGATATGCAATATAGCTCACTTCGATCATATCAGCAAATATCCAATAAAAATTATTGATACATTATAAAATTCACTTATCCTTTTTGTCATAATAAAATAATAATATCAATAAGAGAATTGTTAATGACAAAAGGTAATAAGAGATGCACTAACCGGATTTTGTAGAACTTAAATTCTAACGCATTTACCTTTTCCTTCCTTCCATAACAAGATCACAATCAATCCAAAAAAGATTTTTCCATAATTGATCAATGTTCCCCCTCAATTTGTTGCTTTTTTGAGATGATCACGATTCTTTCCTTTCTCTTGGATTCGCTTTCTCCCCCTATCATCATGACAATATTTGGGAATAGCACTAATTGTGGCTGATACACGTTGAGCAGAATATTATTCTATTATTTCCTTCATAGTAGCAATATCCACAACGATCATTTGCATTTTGAAATTCGAGGCAAAAATTTATTTTCTTCAATCAAGCTCTTCTCGAATTCAACCTGCATAAACTTAATGAACTTTTTGCACAAATAAGCTGTAATAATATCCATATAATATATAATCCCCTTTCTTCAATTGAATAGCATATATAAAATTAAAATTTAGAACTATTCAACATTTTGTACGACACATAAGGGATTTCCTCAATAAGCAAAAATTTTGCACAATGAATAGAATCTTTGAGCCTCAAAAAAAAAAAAAAAAAAATAGTGTAGAATCTCCACAATTTTCGAATCGAGTTTTCCAAAATCCATATGGAAGATTCTTTTGCTACCTTTTTGATTGCACCTACGTAAACTCGCAATCATTCTTCCCTTATAGAATTTCCTACAATGCACTCATTTCCTTTTTGGTATCCATCAATTTGGATCCTTCCATTTTGTTAGAGCAAAATAGAAAATCTTCATAGATAAACAAATTTTCTTTCTTAATTCATCATAACAAAGTATTCAATGAAAGAATATTATGCACAATGATATTTTCAAAAATAAATTCTCACTTAATCATAGTACGATAAAAACAGAGAGAATAAAATCCTTGAGTATCTAAGAATATCTTGCATCACGTAAAATAAATTTTCACTTTGCAAAATATGACTAAATCTGAGAATATAAAATTAGACAAAATAATTTGAATTATCTCAAATAATCACACGTATTAAATCAAATCTCAACTCATGAATCACAAAAACAAATCATACGATTCTTTTTTCAATAAAACAAAATATGATCATTATAAAATCTCAATCAACTAAGGATATATCAAATATCAAGTATAATGAGAAATTTTAAATTGTGTACTCAAATCAAATTGAGAAAAATATACATTCCTTACCAAATTCTCTTTCTTCTCTTCCTTTATTTCCTGCAAAAATAACTCATTTTTTCTTTGGTACCCATTTTTTTTTTGTCCATGAGAGTTAGTAGAGTATGCTTGTTTTATCCAATCTTTCTTAATACATCTCCAGACTTTAGGATATTATTTCTCGAAGTGTTCCGAATCTCCACAATTTGAACACTTGAGGGCATTTCAACCAACAAGTTTTGTAAACATTCTTTGATAATGCTTCTTGTACGCAAGTCTATGAAGTCTTTGTTTAAGTCTCTCCTTGACTTTAGGAAAATCTATTAGAGAATCACTTTCCTTTTTGAAACCAAGTCACGACTTATTATAGTAAGGTACTTGTATGGAAAGAATATGCTCTAATATTTTTGATCCATTTGAAAATCTTGTCGAAATATTTGAAAATTCTTTCTTTAAATCATTTTCTTTGACAAGTAAATCTCAACTTTCTTTTGTTTGTAGAAAATCTTTTTGCAAAATTTCAAACTTTCGAGAAAGATTTTGTTGCCTAAGCCAAGAATTTTCCTTTTTAAGTTCGGAAATCCTTTTAATTGAAGATTTGAGATTTGAGCAAAGCTCATTTATATATTTAAGAACTTTAGTAGGAAATTCTAAATGACTTACCTTGATTTCCTCATCGAATTCTGAGTTTGTATCGAGTCGACTCGGATTCCCGAATGTGCCATCAAGCATATATTTTCTTGCTCATCATCTTCTTTCATTGTTCTTTTCTACCAATTCTGCTTGTATTTTTTTCTTCAACTAAATCTCATTCCTTTTCTACTCAACTTTTTTGATTTTTTTTATCATAAAAGCAAGTTCTTTGCTGTCCATGTCATTTTCTGAGTCTGTTTCATCAAAAACAGCGTTAGACACTAAAGTGACGAACTTCTTACCTTCGGGATCTTCATCATTGAGTTGTTCCACTTCATAAGATTGAAGAGTGTCAATCAATTCATCAACAGAGAGTGGCATAATCCTCCGAGTCTCTCGAATTGAGGTCTTGACATGGTTCCAATCTTTTGAGAGACCTCGCAAGAGTTTGTTGACCTTCATTGGAGCAGAAATTGGCTGACCTTGATATGCCAATCCATTTACAATTTCTGTAAAATGGCTGAACATATCTACAATCGACTCTCCTTGCTTCATCTTGAAGGATTCATATTTGCCGAGTAAGAAATTTACTTTTGTCTATTTTACACGATCAGTCCCTTCATATGTAACATGAAGTCTATCCCAAACTTTTTTTGCTGTTTCACATGAATAAATTCTGTTATATTCAACAAGAGACAAAGCGCAACATAAAGAATAAATGGCTTTTGCATCAAGAGCTTTTCTTTTGGACATCTCCGTCCGAGACATAGGAGCAGGGGTTTTGGTTTCTTTGTCTTTACCATTTTTATTTGATGTAGACGCAGCAGTGGGATTGATTCATTTTTCCACAACACCCCATTGCAAGGGATCTTTGAATCTTAGGAATGCTTTCATTTTGTTCTTCCACATGTTGTATTCCTTTCCATCAAAATATGGTGGCCCGGTGTTGCTCTGTCCCTCCATAAGTCTTAGTGCCAAGATACTAGTCATAAAAGATCTTTAGCTCAAAAGTAAAAATACTTTTATAAACCGAGCACTTGGCTCTGATACCAATTGAAAGTGCTAGTATGAACACCTAGAGGAGGGTGAATAGGTGTAAAAACATATTCTACAAAATGCAGTGAAAACCTTTACTTTTAACTTGAATATGAATAACAACATATTTTTGAAATTGAGTCTGAAGAGCAGCAGACTTTGAGCGAGATCATACTTTAGCAGTTAGATAGAACTACGAACAAAATAAAAAGATTCAGGGAAAATAATAAGAACACAAGGTTTATAGTGGTTCGGCTTAGATCAAGCCTACGTTCACTCTCTCATGCTAACAGCCTTCTAGCTGGATTCCACTATGCAATCAACAAAAAATTACAACTTTGAGTGCAAACACTTAGTAATAGATCATACTATCTCACTAAGTCACTCTTTTGATATTTCTCTCACGATCACAAATGTTTAAGCTCACAAGAGACAAGTGTATGATCGAATGTCGCTCAAACTTTGGAATTATAAATTCTAGGCTCCGTCTCTTACTGGCTCATTGATCCTTCATCTCCTTAAATACTCTTCCACTTTCAAACTAGCCGTTGGACAGTATCTTGAGGATCGTCTTCCAATCTACCCGTTGGATAGATCTGTATTTAGAAGATTTGGTAACTATTGAGTGACAAAAGTAGAATCCTAAATTGATTCCGATCGCTCATATAAACAGAATCTTGGTTTCCATAAGTAGAGCTTCTTCGTATAGAAAGTTCTTGTTTTCAAGATCCAATCGTCAATCAATTAGATTGAGTCAATAAAATCAATCTTGATGTAGAATTCAAACCAGATTACTAGCCGTTATATGATTGGGGCTTGTGTTACGTTCTGTCGAATCTGGATGTAAAGTCTGGGTACAATAGTCTATACAATCTGAGTCTGAGTACAATAGACTTTACAATCTAGGTCTGAACATATTCTGCTTCTGAATATTTTTAGCTTTAAGGTTTAGACACAGTTCGAATAAGTTCAGCTTCAGCATAGAATCCATTGTGACATCCCGATTTTCCAATTATGGTTTCAATTAAATGAGTCGGGCATTTCATCTTCGCGTCTATAGCTTTCTTCTCTAAGTTGGCCACTCACGAGATAACTAGTCTATCAGGTGAAGCCGTTAAGAAATCTAAACGCAATAGACTTGAGAATTCAATCAGGAAATGACTGCTCGACTGTACTAATCTGCAAAAGTCATTACGGCACAGACCGATTAGAGACCGGAGATAGGTCGATTCAATAGAATCATGTAATTCAGTGTGGGTGATTCCACCTAATTGCACAATTCTTGTTGATCGGCACTAGACCGATTTCTCTATCGTTTTGGTACTCTGTGTCCGTATTTGAAACCTCGGGATTTCTATGACAATCGAGAGTCGCCAATATGTCGAAGATGCACTTTGTGGCTTGAAAATAATCAACCACAGGTCAATTGCACAGAAAATTCCTAAAAGCTACCCGGTAGATTAGGACGCGCTAAAGTCGCACCAGATTGAATTTAACCGTGAAATTGAACCCGATTACAGAAATTAGAAGTTTTGTCAAGTCACAATTCATTTTAGGAATGTTGACTCATCTTCAGAAGATTTTTCTACAAACCGATATTTTTGGCGGAAAAGTAAAGTAAGGCCGTTTTTGTTCGGGATTGTCAGAGGGCCGTTTTTAATCGAATCTTCGGGATGCAAATTAGATCACTTGATGGGAAAATGTCATGAGAAGGCCGAGGACACATGGACCGATTTATTTGAGCTTCAATTGAGCTTCAATTGATTGGAATTAAGAGAGAATTGAATGGATTGAATGAGGGAATGTCCAAAATTTGTAGCTCCCAGGCACACCAC
Organism: Eucalyptus victrix; assembly: GCA_016097545.1. Classification (NCBI taxonomy): domain Eukaryota; kingdom Viridiplantae; phylum Streptophyta; class Magnoliopsida; order Myrtales; family Myrtaceae; genus Eucalyptus; species Eucalyptus victrix. The sequence continues at coordinate 63,223,581 of CM027839.1, read as the reverse complement.
ATTTTGCACCTATTGCCAAGCTTGTAGAGGAAGATTGGAGGAGAGAGAGTGGCTGAGGTCATGTGGTGTCATGGTAGGGGCAAAGCCAATGAGAAGATAGCAAGTGTTGAGCTCTAGAGAGCCAAGGAGACCCCCCATGCTCAGCATCCTTCTTCTCCCTTAATTTGTGGATTTCTCCATTGTTGTTGAAGGAGAGAAGCTCAGCAAAAACCAGAGAAACCGAGCAGCAGCAGCCCTCCACCGTCGCATGCCCCTCGGACTCCATTTCCTCCTCTGTTTCCTCCTCGTTCCAGTTTCTGCTCCAGCCGACCTTTCGCCAATGATCCGAGTAAAAAGTCAACTTCCCGAATGAATCAGAGAACGCTCCACCCACTTACATGACGAGGACATCTAGCCCGTTCCGGAGCACCCCGTCTCTTGCCGGAACGATTCTCCGGCCATCCCGAAATCTTGAGAGAAGCTGCCGCTCGTTTGACCGTCTGGACTCGCCCGGTTCCGCCTGTTTCGGGTTTTCTTGTTGTTTTGCCCCATTCCGACCATTCCTTTGCCTGTCCCAACCTCCTGCAAGATCCCCAAGACCCCCGGGAGCCGCCGGTTGCAACCACCCGCTTGCCGGAGCTCCGATCGGCCCGTTTTCGCTGTTGAAGTTGTTGGTTTCTTCTCTGCAGTTCAGCCCAGATCAGAAGCAGAAAACCAGAAAGCCGTGAGGTCTTCAAGGCCCGTTTTAGGTGTCTTCCCGACCTTGGTTGGTGTCACCGCCTTGAGCTTTATCGCCCGCCTTGGCGTCGCCTTCGCCATGGACTTGCCGGAACGTTAATCCGGTGAGTTTATCCTCTAATTCTCTTAGTGAGTTAATGATGCTTAAGGGGTGTTTAGATTAGTCTAATTAGGTTTATGTGATTAAATTAAGTTATTTTAATGTAAATTAGATTAGTTGCATGATTAGTTTAATGGATGTTTACTTAGGGCTAATTGTATGATTAAATCAAGTGTAATCTTGTTTAAGCCCTAATTAATTATTTTTAATTAATTATTTATTTCGAATTTATAAATATTATTTTATTAAATTATATTATTATATAATAATATATAATTATTTAATTTTCGGAATTAAATTTAATTATTTAATAATTTCGAAAATTATGCCGAGATGGCCGGTCGTTAGAATTTCGCGCTTATCGCAAAGAAGCATTTACGGTCGGTTTGTGTTAATTGTATGTTTAAATTGAGAAATTGAGTGATTGATGATTATGGTTAATTATTCCAAAAGTGTGGAATTGAGTGATATTGATGAAGTTGTGGTATTTAAATTGAAATACCCGATGTTGGCTTTTAGCACCGTAATTGGTTTGTATGACTAGTTTGAACCGTTGGTTATTATTGGATTGAATATCCAGTTCTATGGTTTATTATTGAATGATCAGCTTTGGCGAGCATTGGTTTATATATATATGTATCCGCTTAGGCAAGCAATTATGATATACATATATATACATGGCAGCTTCTGGTGAGCTAAGATCGTTTTATCAGCTTGTGTGAGCACGATCTATCTATACAGCTTGTGCGAGCTATCTATCAGTTACAGCTTTGGTGAGCTATCTATCTATACATCTTGAGCGAGCTACTGTCTATATATTGCAACTTTGGAGATCATGTGTCGTATTAACGACTGGTTTGATAGACGGTATTGAATGATAGATAGTAATAGTTGATAGATAGTATGGATTGAAATGGAAAGACAGATAGTATGATGGAATTGAATCATTGCGAATGATTGGATTGATTGAATTGATAGATCGATATAAGTATCGGTAGTTTCAGCTTGTACGAGCATTGCTTGAATATGAATTGTACTGACGTGCAGGAAAGGGACTGAGGCGAGGTAAGTCCTCTATCCTATTTGTGTGGCTAGAGCGCCCTGAGGCGTATTTTCTTCCTAATTGAGTTTTAGAGGGTAGGACTCGCTGAGACGTAGTCTCATCCCGGTTGTGGGATAATATTTCAGGTCCCTAGATGACGGTCGTGGAGGACCGGAAGTCCTGGAGTTCGGAAGGTGGAGGCTGAAGAATCGGCGAACGTGTCTGACAAGTTGGTCATAGGACAGTTCCCTAGTTGTTGAGCCTATCTATTTTGTAGACCATCCAGTGTTGTATATAAACCTATGTGTTTATATTGAAGCTTGTTTGGTTGTGATTGATTGCTTGCTTTTCTATCCCAAGTTAAATGTTGTCAGGGGATTTGTTTCGCTTCCGCATGCATAATAAAATTTAATGGGTCGGCGACGTGTCCTGGGAAGTCGCATTTGTATCGACCAGAGTGGGATGTGCACGCGCTCGAGGTTCGGGGCGTGACATCCATCTTATGGTTCTTTATTCACGTTCAGTCTGGAATTTGTTAGAGTGAGCAGACTTCTAATGTAGAACAGACTTTGACACTAAAGCCTAGCAGTCTTTAGACTTAGACATAGAAGTCTGGAAATCTTCATAATATACTTTGGACATGTGTTACGTTCAATCTTCTGGCCATCTTCAAACTTTGACAATATCATTTACATGTTCTATCATCTGCATGGTCTATTACTTAACCATTAAACACGTTAGTAGCATTTAATTTATTTTGTCATCTTCAAAACATCATAAGAGGTTTCCCTAACATTTTTTTTTCTCCTTTTTTTTTTTACTTTTACACACTCACTACCATACTACTACAAATATACATAATTGCACTGGCCTCTCCAATTGGGAGTGACCTACTCAACAATATGTGACTAAAAATGTTGTCGATCCTTGGGACGACGAAGCCCTAGGTTGTAGTAGGGATTCTTGGAGGGGTAACAAGGTTCCTTCGGATGCCTAGGGGATGAATTTTGGTATACTTATCATTTATTTATTTAATTGAACTTTTTAATTATGATAACTTCATTTTCAATAGGAAATATCATTGGCCGGCCTATGAATCTTTTCAACTCACATACATGCCTAATACTACAGTCTTCCCAATCTATCCAAGGCGTGAGATTCTTGTTATTGGCTGGAGCAAACGTTATGTGGATGGATGGCGAACTAGTTTCATTGAGTTAAACTGAACTTCTAGACTAAATTGATCTTTTGATTATTATAACTTCTCTTCCAATACCAAATATCACCGGCCCGGCCGAGAATCTTTTAAAACACACTTGCTTTACACTAAAGTCTACTTTGTCTGTCCAAGGCATGAGATTCTTGTTTTTTGTTGGAGCAAACGTTTCAAGAATGGATAGCAAACCAGCCATACCAAGTTAAACCAAAGTTTGAGAATGAATTGACCTTTTGATTATTATAATTCAATTTTCTATAAGAAATTGGTTGTAGATCCTTTACGTCATGTAAAGGCTGATATGTAAAACAGTTGTTTGAGAGAGAAAAAATCTGACCTAGATTCTTGCAGGATAATAAGCGTGGTACGTACTGTGCAGTTATGCTTTCGAGGGATTAATTTGTTTAGACAATAGAAATGAGAAATACTTCCAAAATTGATGCGGCTGCTTTGCTATCCACTGGTGGCGTGCAGGCCCCTTTGCCTAGCCGCACACATCTACACACATATGCACAAAGTTGAACATCTCTCAAGACATTCAATGCAGACACTTGAGAATAATATTGTGGAAAAGAGAAATAAGGAATTTATGTATATTTCAATCTTTCTTGAAGAAGAATAAATGAGTTTATATATTGGTTTTACGAGATAACTATTTAAGGTAGTAAGATAAACTTAATACCAATTATAATCGATCAAGACCAATCAAGAGAAATATACGTAAATATATCTTGAAAACCATTATATTAATTTTGGCAGAAAAGAACATTATACATGGAATATTATAGAGCAGGACCAATAGATTTCGATAGGAAGTTGATGTTGATATGCCTGAAAAATTAGAAAAATCAATTGACCGATCTACTTCAACGTTTAATGTTTGCTGGAAGCAAGAACATTTTATTGATTTCGTCAATGTGATTCCAAATTTTGAGAGGATTGCGGGAGATTTGGTTATAATAATCTGGCGTTTTGAAAACTGACACATCGTAAACACGAGTCTTAACTCGTAAATAGACATGAAGGGCAATAGAAACAAATTATTTATTTATTTTCTATTAATTCAAAGTGTAATACGAACATAAATAGTCTAAAAATCCTGATGTTTCACCAATAAAAGATTATTAGAAAACAATTCAGAAAAGTAAAGAAAAACCCTTAAAATAGTCTGGAATCTAATTATCCTGATCTCCAAAAACCTTAATCGAAGGGGGCAAGTCGGGAAGGCTCTGAAGATTGGGGCATCTGAGGATGTGGAGTTCCCGGAGACGAGAAAGGCTGGACATACTTCGAGGTAGGCCAGAGATCTGAGTGTCCGACAGTTTTAGGATTGCCAAAGACGACAATCTCCCAACGTCCTCCGGGATTTTTCCCTCTAAACTCCGACATAATGAGAAATCTATCTCTTTCAGCTTCTTCAAATTCAGTATAGCTTCAGGAAACTCCCGTATGGAAGTACCCCTCATCCTAAGCACTTTCATTTTTTTCAAATCCTTGACTGAAGGAGGTAACTCTTGAATCGCAATGTTAGATAAATCCAGCTCTTTCAAGCATGTCATGGGAGCCAAATTAAGCAATCCACATTCATGGAGGAGACTGCATCCCTTCATGTTTAAAGAAACCAACTTCGTCAGATTACCAAATGATTGATCGTTAACTTTTAAATTTGAGCAAAATTCCAGAATAAGTCTTTCCAGCTCCATTTGATCAGGAAATTCTGGAGTGGCAGTCAATTGGACACAACCTGTTAGTTTCAAAACTTTGAGTCTCCTTGCCTGCAAGATTGACAGGATATGAAACAGTACTCGTTTAGTTCCTGAGAAATTCGTCATCAAACATAAAAATGCATTGAGATAGTGAATTCATTCCTCACCTGCTTAAGCAGGTCCCAACCTCTCCAGTCTCTGCCAACTTGACTACCTGACAAATCAAGAATCACCAAGTTTTGCAAATTCAGATTTAGCGATTGAACGTCCAAAATCTCAGGGCACCTTTGCCAATCAAGCCATCTTAAGCTCGACAGACGATCCCCAAAATCTCCCCGAATATCAGCCCGATCCAGCTTGAGGAACCTCAACTTCTGTAAACCATCAATTTTTTCACATTCGAGGTTGATATTCCCTTCGGATCCGTCGGCAAACATCAGCCCGAGGGCTTCAACTTTCTTAGTACACTGTCAATCAAGCAAAACAAAATTAATTGAAAAGGATGGAGCTGTCTTTTAGCATCCCACTTGAAGAATAATTAAAAGAAAAGGACCAATAACAGTGTCAATTGGCATCTGAAGAAGAAAAGATATGGAGTAGTGCTCGCAAAAGTTACCTTTCTTCCTATTAGGACAGCCAGTGCTTCTTCGGGGTTCCATAGCCTACTGCGCCAGCAAGGTTCATCCTTGCTTTCATTCTTGACAATTTCCCGGCCTAAGGTCTTCAGTATTCCATGCATGCATAGTTCTTGATCCTCTCTGATTTCTACCAAAGACTTGGCTTGAAGAGATGAGATCGATGTCCAAGGATAAAATCTAAAGTCATTCCACATGTAATATGAGATTCTTTGGTCCTTTCCATCGAAGAAGCATGCTATATCAAGAAATATCTGCTTTGCCTTGTCATTTAGGGTAGCATAGCTCTTCTCGAAGGCTGCTTGGACACTCTCATCAGGTGCCTCTTCCAACGCAGTCAGTTTTTCCTTCCATGCTTTCTTTTCTTCTTGTTTGGACAGATATTCACCTACCTTCTGGAGAGCTAAAGGAAGCCCATCGGTGGTAGCAGCGATATTTGTTGCCAGTTGCTTGAATTTCTCAGGGGGAGAATCCATTCCAAAAGCATGCTTACAGAATAATGTCAGAGCATTATCTTGTTCCATCATTCTAAGCACAAAAGTTTCCGCACCTTTGAGATTTCCAAGGACATCATCTCTTTGGGACGTCACAATGACTGTGCTCCCTTGGCCAAGCCAATCAAGCTCTCCGACTAATGCTCTGAGCTGTTCACGATCCTTCACATCGTCAAGGAGAAGAAGGACCTTCATGTTGAGAAAGCTGCTCTGAATATGTGTCAGAGCACGGTCAGGATGATCGAACTTTTGGTGATCTTTGTGGAGGTCGGAAATTAGGCTGTTTTGCACAGACAGGATGCCGGGACCTCCGATTTCTTCTTGGATATTTTCAAGAAAGCTACAGGCATCATACAGATGATGAAGTTGATTATAAACACATTTAGCCAGGACCGTCTTACCAACCCCAGGGATGCCATATATTAACAACTTTTCACATGTGTCTCCAATTTTAAACGCTTGCCCATTGTGGTAGTCAACCTTCAGCTTTGCCATTATTTCTTGCACATGAGGATCGACTCCAACTAACTGTTTGGGCACGATTTGGTCGTTCTTCTTCAGCATCCGCACGACTTGTTGGACAATTTGCTTTATCACTTCGGTATGGTACCTGCCAAATGTATGTGGAATAAAATGGACATGGAAGAGGAGGATTGAAAGCGGAAGAAAACCTATTTATGCATGATGCAGCCGTTGTCATTATTATAATAACGGATATATAATTGGATATGATTTGAATCTATAAAATCTTAATGCAAAAGGAGGCAAAATATATGAGAAAAGTAATCTCATGCCAGAGCGTGTCACGGAAATTACTTGCCACTTTTTTCTTGGAGATGGTGTCCCTTCAAGTTTCCAATCCGACAGAGAGCAGGCATCCAGTGATTAACAAACCTTCCATCTCTGCCACGCTTCTTGTGCTTATCAAAGGCCCTCTCAAAAGGCCCGCTGCAGTTGCGTACATCCGACGGGTCGACATAGTAGAAGATGGGGATGATGATGTGATTCTTCTTGTCCATGCACTCCACCATTTGCTTCAATTCCTCGAGACAGCTCGTGCTGGATGCGTAACCCTTGGAGATGACGGCTATTGATATCTTGGATTGCTCTATCTTCAAGATCAGCTGGGGTAAGATTTCTTTGCCTCTCTCCAGCCCTTCCTCGTCTCTAAAGACATGAATCCCAGCATTTTTCAACATGTAGTACAGGAAATCTGCAAAGTGCTGTCGTGTATCCGGCCCTCTGAAGCTTAGGAACACTTCGTAGCCTGGCTGTCTAGACACTGATGAGGAAGGATTTGTAACATGATTAATGTCCATTGTTTGTGTAGCAGAGCTTAAGAAAACGGAAGAAGGAGCTCGGTCATTAACGGACGGGCACGCACTTTAAATGGACAATCCTCATACTGACAGACCAGAATTGGTTTGGTCTTCGGTGAGAAATCGACTGTTGACTGTTGGGTGGCATTGGCGCTTGATGATCTTCTCTTTTGGTTGGTTCTGTTGTGTATCCGGATTAGTTTTTGAACATCCCTTTCCATCTTTTTATTTAAATTGTTTTTATTTTGTTTCGTTTTTTCTTCAAAATGACGACACTTATTATGAAAAAGAGAAAATTATGTCCAAAAGCCTACTCAATGTTTTATTTGTGAGGAAAAAAAATAATATATCCTAAAATTATCATATGGATGTCAATCTAGTCATAAATTTTTAAATTTTACTAATTAAAAATTAAATTGCAAAAAATGTCAATATAGTCCTTTCAGTTAATTGCCCATAGAAATTACTGAGCTTGCATCTAGTATTGCTAGCTGTCCTATGTGTCAAACCGAACACGTGGTTTCTTTGTCCACCAACAAAGTAGGACAACGCCTCAAAGAAAGGAGAACTCCTACAAATAAGTATCTTGGTGTTAAAGGGGAGATTCTTGATTTTGAAGGGCGAATGACATATGATGAAAATAATTTATTGACTCTCCATAACTGAATGTATTTTCGAGCTTAAAGAAGTGAAAAATAACCGAAGTCTATCCTATCGAGATGAATGTAATGCGATATGTAGCAAGGCAGGACAGATTAGTTTGAAAAAAAATTTACGGTTGTTGTTATGGTTAATGTAGTATGGTGGTTAGGGAGGCTAGGAGGGATAATTACCAAAAATATTATAAACTTATTATAATTATGTCAATTTAGTTTTAAACTTTTTTTAGCAATTGAGTCTTAAACTTTTCACATTTGCGTCGGTTCGGTCCATCCGATCAATTTTAGCCGCCAAATACTGATATGGATGCTAGTTGATACTATCGGGGCAATTTTTAATAATATTTTAATTTTTTTGAATTATTTTATTATTTTTTTGTCTTTATTTTTTTTTTCTTTCTTTTTCTTTTTTTAGTCGTCACTTTCTTTTTCCTCCACCTAATTATAGCCGCTGACTAGCCAGAGGCATGGCTAACGAGGGACCTCACCAACCTCGAGCAAGCCTAGCCATGGCTGGGCCTCACCCAAGCTCGCCCTTAGTGGAGCTAGCAAGGGTCGAGCCTTGCTAGCCATAAGCGAGGCCTGACCTCACCAAATCTTTGGTGAGCATCCAAGCCTTGCCAGTGGTTGGGTGAGGCTCAACTCTCACTAGCCTAATGGGCGACCTTACCCATCATGACCTCATGGCCTTTGGCAAACCTAGAGGCTAGGTGAGGTAGCCTAACCTAGCCATGGCCAGACTTTTCTCAAGAAGCTAGAGGAAGAAGGAAGTGAAAAAAGAGTTCTAAAATAATTAAAATATTATTAAAAATCATCTACATCGGTACCGGTGATGAGGTGTAGGACGGTTAGCATCCATGTTAGCACTAACTAGTCTCTAACAAGTAAAAATTGGCTGAATGAACTGAATTGACATGAATACAAAAGGTTCAGAATTTAATTGGGAAAGAAATGTTTATGACTTTTTTTATAATTTTCCCGAAGCCAGGACAGCTACGATTTTCGTGATCTGATAGATATAGCAAAAGTAATGATTGTTATGGTGAAGGTCGTCTTGGAAATTGTAGTTACACATGATGTGATATCTTTAATGAATTTTACTTAGGCTATGTTTACTTTAGGGAAAATGAATAATATAGAAAATATTTCTCTAAATATAATCACTTGTATTATTTGAAATAATTAGTCGGTGGGGAATTATTCATTGTCAACAATAATGTGTGCCTAAATATTTTTGTAGATAATGAAAAAATTTTCCATTGATTAATTATTTCAAGTAATGCAAGTAATTATTTTTAGGAAATGATTTCTAAATTATTCATTTTTCGAAATAAATGGAGCCTTAGTACAAATTTTTTAATGGATATTTTGTTGCATGGGTTTATTAGTTGGCTTGTGAAATTAGATAGTATTCTTTAATAGATAAATGCACCAAAAATACTAAAATTTATTGCGAAAGTGTAATTATTCATTTTTAGGAAAAAATTTCTAAATTATTCATTTTCCGTTAAACACATGGAGCATTAGTACAACTTTTTTTTTTTTTTTAATATGGATATTTTGTTGCATGGGTTTATTGGTTAGCTTGTGAAATTATATAGCATTTTTTAATATATAGTTGCACCAAAAATACTAAAATTTAATGCGAAAGTGTAATTAATTTTAGAACTTTTAAAAAGTACAACTAAGTTGACAGTCAATTCCAATTGATGACGTGGCTTTTTTATTGCTTTATTTATATAAATGAAGTTGATGTGGTCCACCAAGCGTCACATTAGGCGCCACGTTGGAAAAAAAAAGCCTTGAAAATTTAAGTAAAAAAGAATGGAAGAAAATAAGGTTGAAAATATTTTTTTTTTTAAAAAAAATCCCTCTACCCGCCATGGCTGAATAGCAGAATCCGACAAAGCTGGAGCGACCAAGCCTCGAGCTTGAGGAAGTTTGAACGGTCATGACCGCTAGCTCAAAGAAGCTCTAAACACCATAGCCGCAAGCTCTAAATCTCTTTTCCTCCATGAGCTCAGTGAAGCTCGAGCGGTCATGGCAACTCATTCTTCACATGTCTCCCCCAAAGTCAAACGTTTTCAGAGGCAATCCATTTTTCAGGGAAGCTGATTCGATCATCACCAACCCCGAAAATGGAGTTGCATAGGCTGTATCTATCTCTCTGCCTTCTTCAATCCTCATTAGTTGATCGCAAATTTAGAGTCTTTGGACAAGTGTAGAGTGCGGCTTTGCTATGATACCACTTGTAGGGTATACAACTCTTGTAGGATATGCAGAAGCCTCATGATGGTAACACGAGATAATTGTAATAGACAACTAAAAGACACTCGTTTTACTAAACTGCGTATAAATATAACACTCTCACGTCACATACAAAATACTCAAAGCAAACTAGCTGACATAAATACAGACTTAGTTATTCTATCTTCCATTCTAGATCACGGGGGGATAACTCACTCACACGGACTATTCTCTATAACAGGCTCCGTTGCCTCACTCTTGAAGTTCATCTTTGCAATACGGTGACTTCCTACTTTTGAAGCTCTCACTGTTGGAGGCTTTCCCTAAAATTCACATGCGTGTGGCTTTCCCTAAAGCTCACCTTTGCTATGGTGGTAGAGGCCCTCTCTGGCCTGAGCTCTCTTTCTGGCCTAAGGCTCTCCGCCTACGGTTGAGGCTGTTGAGCCTGAGGCTCCTTCAGCCTTGAGGCTTTTGGCTTGAGGCTCTTTGCCTAGCCTAACTTCAAAGGCTTCGCGTACTGCCATATTTACAGGTGTTCCACCGCCTCTTGAAGTCCAACCGACTTCAATGTGAAAGGTTCCAGCCGCACTTTTTCTTCTACTCAAAGTGCAAGTTGGACCTTGCTTTCCTTTTCTTCTTTCTTAAGCAAATTTATCAACAGATGGCTAATCAATGCATGAAGACCATCATGGACTTTTCTTCTATTTCTTTTTGACCGACGTGTGCCCCTGCTTCTTGAAGACCCCACCATCTGCTTGTAGGCTCATCTTTCTCTAGAGATCTCTATTCTGCTTGCAGCTTCTTCACACTTGCGGCTTCCTGTTTTCATATTAGGCGTCGACTCCAACAACGAGTTGGCGGAGGATTTCGAAAAGAAGGTCGCGATTGAAGTCCGTCGTCAAGCCTGTTTGCTCTGATACCAAATTCAAATCTACAGGGCAAAATTTACAGCTTCAGGAAGAAAACGAAAAGAGATGAAGATTCCGACTTTGAATTCACTTGCCTCAATGGGGATGGTTTGCCCGTCTTTGCGAACTCTCAGCCGATCCCTTCACTGTTGCCGTTGATTCTTTGGCCGCCTATGTAGGAGACGTTCATGGAAGCAGGCGTCAGTGGCGGGCTGGATGAGCTGGAGGCTCATTGCAACTGGACAGCGTAGACCGTGGAGGAGACGCCGCCCTTGCTGTGGAGTTGTCGGAAGAGCAACTCGACCGGATCCTCAAAGCTGTGGCGATTCCGGGACTCGTTAATGCGGAGCAAAAGCGACAACAAGGACTTCATCGTGAGCTTCCCGGAGCTTGGCGATTGGACTTTGGTAGCTGAGTCTTTTCTTTTTTTCTTTTTTTTTCAAATTTTTTATTCTTATCTTTTTCTTATGACAGGTACACTAAAAATGTCAAAAGTTGTGTATAACACTTACTTTAATACCAAAAACTTTCGCTAGCTTACTTAAGTGCTAAATTAGAGAAAAAACGATCATTTAAGTATTAATGGCTAGAAATTCTAGCAAATTGATCACGTGTCCTTTATAATTAAAATTATAATATGACTTGGCAATTTTTTTAAAAATTTCAATCCATGTGGCATACTTGGTACTGAAGTTATCATTTTAAATAAATTTGATACTCAAATGATCACTTTAAATAAAATTTGACATTTAAATGATCACTATTTACAACTTTTAAACGACGTTGCTTAGGGATTATATGCTGACTAAGCCAACCGCGAGTCACATAAAATTGATAAATTAATAAAATATAGCCACATTGGATTTCCAATGACCCAAACTAGAGTTGGCACTTAAATGATCATTGTTTTTAAGCACTTAAGTGATCTAAAAAAAAAAAAAACTTTTGACACTAAAATGAGTGCCGTACATAACTTTTAGCACTCCTCGTATACTTATCCCCCTTTTTTCTTATATCGTCTTTCTCTTTTTTAAAATTTAATGCCATATGTTAAAATAATGTTCCCTAAAGCAATTTTGAAGCATGACAAAACTTATCCCAAGTTAAGTCTTTGATTTTGATGATAAGTATTTTTTAGGTAGAAAGTCTTGTGGGAAATAATCAAAATTGCAGCTTAATTATTTCCTTCGTTAGTTGTTCTATCAAACGGCTAGGAGGAAGGTAATATACTCATGCAACAGCTAATGGTGATTAGTTGAATTTCCTGCTGTGATATCCAAATTTCGCCGGACCTCGGATACATAACGGTTTGAGATGTGTCAACAAGTTCTCGTCTACCAGTTACGGCTGCTGTTTCATTATTACCATCACCGTATTGAAACGTCACGTTTCGTCACATCCCCACAATACCACCTCATCGTCACGTCTTCACCGCATTAGGACAGCTCGATCATCGCCAAGTTGTCCCTCATGTAGCCTCCGCCGCCCCCATGCATCCGTACACTTAGAGAGCCGAGAATTCCGCTGCCCACGTCAACCATTTCATTCTTGGCAGTCAACAAAAGAGAAATGTTGACTCCCGAAATTACAGCCACATCAGCTGCTCATGCCGCATGCAACCGAAGAGCTTTGACCCTCACAGCCCATGCACACGCCCATTCGGTGGTCAACAAAAGGAGAGAAAAAATTGACCATGAAGCAGCCACGTCCTTGCATGAGGGAGCAAGGTGGCGTGTACTTTTCATTTGAGTGTCTTCTCCTCAACTGGACAGCAACGTTGGGGACGTTGACCAGCTGCAAGCCACGCATCAACGGAGTCTTCAAGGTGGCGAGAGGAGACCCGCTGAATGGCCACGTCTCCTCCAGCTGCTCTTCGTCCAAGCTGCCACCAATTTTTCAAGATTGTTGACCCTTAAAGTCAACAACAACAAGCCAGTGAAAACTCCTTCGTCTTCCTCTCTTTCACGGCGCCTGCAGTTACTCCATCTCCAGCAAACTTCACCCAAATTCCAGCGCCGTTTGCTCGTATCTCGCTACTAACCACCGTACCGTCCAGCCAACCACCGCGCCACCCACTCCATTGCCATCTCGCCTCAGCCCGCTGCTGGCTGGGAGAGCTCGCTGCGCGCCATTCCTCAACCGTGTAGCTCGCAGCTCAGCCACATCGCCTCGCCACAGCTGCACCCGCCGCTCACGTTCTAAGGACTTGAGGCAAGTGGCGGTTCTGTTCCACTATATTGCATATCGATATCCTACTCGCATGTCCAGTTTAGGATCGACTAGAGTCCGGGTCCGAATATGGTAGGCGGTTCGGAATTAAGTTCGTTTGTTGATCGGGATTGAGTTGGATGACGGACATGCGTGAGTTTTCGGGTGTGGGATGGCCCTTGCCGTTTGCATGCGGTTGAGGAAATGCGCTGACTATCGGATAGATGGTATGAAATTAACATTAGTCGATTTTGTAGGCGGTCCAGTTTGAATTGTTGTTGTTCGATGCTTGAAAGACACAATGTCCAGATGGCACAGACCTATTCTCAACGAGATGAGCCGAATTCAGTGTCAATTTGCCTTGTTGTGCGTGTGACGACCATCGGCAAGGTCGGCACGGGTTCGGGTGTGAAACCATGGGTTCTAACATTTGTAGGATGGATTGCACCGGTTTTTGGCATAATTGATTATTGCTGGTTGGTCCTGTTAAAATATGTCTCAAGTTTAAGCCCAATGCAAAATTATGAATATTCTGAATTGGATATGTTGCGGATGTTCGAAATCGAGCAAAGAAGATTCGAAGATCAACTTTCAAATTTGAATCTGCGTTGGAGAGTGTGATTACTAAAATAAGAAAGTTCAACTTTGACTAGGACTTGGATTTTGCCTAAAATATACAAAGATATATTTTGGATAGGAAACAAAATCCTATGAGAAGTTGGCAAAAGAATAAGGGTTTTACTTATATATAGACTTGAGGCCGTGGGTGATAGACATGGATCACAAAATGTCTTGAAGCGCCGCGAGAGTGCTTGGTGTTTCGCCATTGATCGTGAAGAATTGGTCTTGAAGCGTCACCTTGTTGTCGAGTGCTTGGGAGGGATTTTCTTTGTCGTAAATTACATCCAAAAAGGTTTAGTGTTGAAGTCAATTAAATATTGTGGTAAGATTTGCGTGTAATTCTTTCGTGAGATTGAGAGATTATTTTTTGAGGAATTTCGGGGCTAAACATTGTGTGTGTTATTGGGTGTAATTGGGGCTTGGGAAACACCAAGAGAGTGTTTGAGTGACTTAAATGTGTAATCTCCTTATATTGCTTGATCTATAGTAAAATTCACTGCTGCTCTCCCCGTGGACATAGGTCTTTACGATTGAACCACGTAAATCTAGTGTCCGATTTATTTTCTTTTTTTTTGTCTATATTATTGTTCGATCGCTCGCCTTATAGCAACAAGTGGTATCAAAGCCAGGCTTGGCTAAGTTGAAGCGAATCGATGGCGACAGAAGAAGTAAAAGTGAGAATCGATAGATTTGATGGGAAGAATTTTAGTTTCTAGAAGATGCAGATTGAATATTATCTTTATCAGATGAAACTGCACTTGCCCTTGTCTGGGAAGAAACCAGAGACAATGAAGCAAGTTGATTAGAATTTGCTGGATAGACGAGCTATGGGTGTTATTCGGCTAACGTTGGCTCATAATGTCGCTTTTAACATCCTAAAGGAGAAGACTACTACTGATTTGATGCAAGCCTTGTCGGATATGTATGAGAAGCCCTCTGCGATCAATAAGGTCTGTTTGATGCAACGTCTGTTTAATTTGAAGATGAGCGAAGGTGCGTCAGTTGCTGATCATATTAATGAATTTAATGTGATTGTTAGTCAATTGAGTTCAGTTGAAGTTAACTTTGAAGATGAGGTACGTGCTTTGATTCTGTTATCCTCATTACCTGATAGTTGAAATACTACTGTTACTGCTGTTAGTAATTCCTCTGGGTCAACAAGTTTGACGTTTGATGGGGTTCGATATTTGATTCTGAGTGAGGATATTCGTAGAAGAGAATCTGGCCAATCTGTTTCTACTGCTTTAGTAGGTGAAAATAAAGGAAGATCTGTAACACGTGTGGGTAAAAGTAGTACCAATATCAACAGATGTAGTCAATCTAGGACTGCTAATGTTGTCTGTTGGAGCTATGGTAAGAGGGGGCATCTTAGAAGGAATTGCCTTAAGCTGAAGAATGAGAAGGGTAAGGAAATTGTAGTTGATTCTGCAGATAATTTGTAGCTGTAACAGATAATGCCGATTATGTCACTAATGATTGATCGTTTGATGGATGGATTATGGATTCTGGTTGTTATTTTCATGTCACACCAAATAGAAACTGGTTTATCACTTATCAATGCACCGGTAGTGGTAAAGGTCAGTTAGGGAACAACACTAAGTGCGATGTTGTGGGTGTTAGTAATGTTAAAATCAGAATGCATGATGGTATTGTGAGGACATTGACTGGAGTGAGGCATGTTCCAGAGTTGAAGAAGAACTTAATTTCCTTGGGTGCCCTAGACAGTGACAAATTTCACTGCAGAGACGTCGGATGCATCTGTTCGAGAGTCTATTAATTGCTCGATGAAGACCTGGATGTTTGTGCGAATGCACAAGTTTGATGGTGATATCAGGATCACGCAGTTGAGAGCTTTGATCAAGACGGAAACTGGTAAGTCGATCAAGCATGTGTGGACTGACAATAGCATGGAGTTCTGCTTGGAGCTGACAAATAAATTCTGCATGAAAGAGAGTATAGTGAAACACCGCATTAGTGCCAGTAAATCACAACAATTTGCAGAATTGATGAGCAGAATATTACTAAAGATGACTTGTAAAATAATCTCTAGTACTGGTATTGCTAGGAGAATCCTAGCTGATATGCTTAGTACGATAAGCTGCCTGGTGAATAGATCCCCATCAAATGCTATTGAATGGCGGACTCCTGAAGAAGTGTGGTCAGGTAACGTTGCTGGTTATTCTATCATTAGAATGTTACGTTACCCGTATTATTTTCGAGTGAGTGATGGTAAGCTCGATAGGAGGGCAAGGTGCATATTCCATGGCTATGCACAAGGTGAGCAAGGTGATCGGTTGTGGTGCCTAGATATAAATTCACCTATTAATAGTAGAGAAGTTACTTTTGACGAGTCTCCAGTACTTCTAGCTAGGAGTGATTATAGCAGTGTGTAAACGGATCTGAACGGTGTTCAGCTTGAGATGGAGTTGCGACCAAAAACTCCTGAGGTAGTGAGTACGAGTACTAGCAAAGTAATCGATACGAATGGTGCTCATAGCGAGGTAGAGCCTATAGAGCCAATGGTTGCTGTAACTGTTGAAATTGACAAGGTATGTATTCGATCTCCTGACATATATGGATGCAACAATGATTTTGCTTTATCTGCGGTTAAGGAGGTTATGTCGGAAAATCCTTGCGGAGTAGTTAAAGGTGCATGTGGAGTTGGTATTCTGATGAGATCCTCGGTTATAGCGAAGTTCAAGCGAGGCATGGACTTGGACAATATTTGTGGCGGTTGAGCCCATCGAGGGCTATGGGAAAGTAGTAGTAGAGTTTGAATTTTTGCGAAGCGATTGCGACTTAGCTCAAACGTCGAGCCAATGTGTAGATTGTTAAAATATGTCTCGAGTTTAAGCCCAATGCAAAATTACGAATATTCTGAATTAGATATGTTGCGGATGTTCGAAATCGAGCAAAGAAGATTCGAAGATCAACTTTCAAATTTGAATCTGCGTTGGAGAGTGTGATTACTAAAATAGGAAAGTTCAACTTTGACTAGGACTTAGATTTTGTCTAAAATATACAAAGATATGTTTTGGATAGGAAACAAAATCCTATGAGAAGTTGGCAAAAGAATAAGGGTTTTACTTATATATAGACTTGAGGCCATGGGTGATAGACGTGGATCACAAATTGTCTTGAAGCGCCGCGAGAGTGCTTGGTGTTCCGCCGTTAATCGTGAAGAATTGGTCTTGAAGCGTTGCCTTGTTGTCGAGTGCTTAGGAGGAATTTTCTTTGTCGTGAATTACATCCAAGAAGGTTTAATGTTGAAGCCAATTAAATCTTGTGGTAAGATTTGCGTGTAATTCCTTCGTGAGATTGAGAGATTATTTCTTGAGGAATTTCGGGGCTAAACACTGTGTGTGTTATTAGGTGTAATTGGGGCTTGGGAAACACCAAGAGAGTGTTTGAGTGATTTGAGTGTGTAATCTCCTTATATTGCTTGATCTATAGTGAAATTTGCTGCTACTCTCCCTGTGGACGTAGGTCTTTACGATTGAACCACGTAAATCTGGTGTCCGATTTATTTTCTTTTTCTGTCTATATTATTGTTCGATCGCTCGCTTTATCGCAACAAGTCCCGTTTTATTATGGTTTTGTTCGGGTTTAAGGTTAATTAGATGTGTATCGCTCAGGGTCAAATACTAGAAATCCTTAGGTGAGTTGTCGGAATTGAGTCGAACATAGAATGGTACAAACCTTGATTTGATGGTCAGTTTTGATTTAAGCGTCCATAGTAGTTTGAGTTAGACGTGCATGATGACTTTAATAAAACCTGTTAGGTGTTGCGTCATGGTTGAACTGATATTAATGCCATCGGACCCCTGTGGCGACGATGCCTCAAGTGTTGGGTTGCCTAGAGGATCGTGAAAACGATGCCTCTGGATGCCTGGGGACAGTGATGAGCCTCGAAGGTACCCCGGGTGTCGGGATGTCTGAAGGTGTGACGTAACATGCTCCAGATGCCCGAGGATTGAAATATGAAACCGGAGGTCCTCGTGATGCCAAGTGGGGTGCAAGATGCCTGGAGGTGTGCAAGCACAGGTCCCTTTGGAAGATGGCGGCAGTTAGAATTAAAGTCGAGTTGGTTATCGAAGTCCTTCTAAGTGTTAATTCAGGTTCTGGCTTGTTATGTTGCATTATCCTTTTAGAATCATGATTATACAAGTTTTGTTGTTCTTCCTATATTGCATGTTTAGAATGTCGTCGGTTGAGTAGCGGTAGACTTGTGTAATATCGTTTAACAGGCTATTACTGCTGAGTGGTTGTACTCATCCCTTGTGGGACTATCATATTACAGAGACATGACCATGCCACTACAGCCTGCGTCTTCTAGCATGTTGTATGGCATTCCTATCGACCTCAAGTGGGACAAGGTGAAGCATGTCGACCTTAACTTTCCAGACGTCACCTTCATCCGGATCACAGTGATCCTCACAGTGGACGCCGGTCTCACCACGAGCCCCGTGTTTATGGGGTTCATCGTTTTGTATGCCTGAGTCAATGGGCATATAGTGGGACTTCTTCCGTTGCCTGATGAGGATGATGACGGCTCAAGTGGGGTCGAGTAGGTGGAGGACACCCGGGGGGGAGGGGGGTAGACGCATTTTTGGATGCCACGACATCATACCAAGATGACAGTGTAGATAGACTGCTGGATGGTCAGACAAATTTTGGTCTAGCTAAAATAGGAACTTTTTGGCCTATATGTACTGACTGGTGTCATTTGAAAATATAAATAAATAAAAGTGCATGATTTATATATCGTGTGCATCATTTTAAATTAAGATGGAGTTAGGTACTCACTTCCACAATGAAACAAGCGCAAGGACCAAGGGACGGCGTGATGGACCCTAAGGGTTGAGGGTCATCACAGCCCAGCCCTCACACCTGCCTTATATATAAGGAATTCCAAAAGAAAAGTTTTCCGACTATCTCTTAGAGAGTTGACTTTTCTAGAATAATAGACTTGAGGCAAAACATTCTTTCATTGAAGCACTCGACTTATGGAAATCCAAACTACTGTATGGGCGGCAAAATCTATGGAAAGTATCATCCTCAGCAATCTTGAAGCAATTAGACCTTCTAAGCGAGATCTAGGCCAACAAGTAGATTGGCCTAGATAATCTTACTAGAGATATGTCTAGTAGTTAGTTTGAACTAGGAGGAGTATAAGAGGAGGTTTGGAAGCTAAAAGAATCATGGCACTTAAGAGAATCGAAACTTTTAATTTCAAAGTTTGAAGAGTGTTTGTGATCTAAGACATTAGTATCTATGAGCATCATTATGTGATCATTTAGAGGTTGAGAGTGTGTGAGGAGTTATATTCACGAGTTTAAGTATTTGCAGCTCAGATCTT
This sequence comes from Eucalyptus victrix, assembly GCA_016097545.1. Classification (NCBI taxonomy): domain Eukaryota; kingdom Viridiplantae; phylum Streptophyta; class Magnoliopsida; order Myrtales; family Myrtaceae; genus Eucalyptus; species Eucalyptus victrix. The sequence goes on along the minus strand of CM027839.1, from coordinate 63,204,350 downwards.
GTAATATCTTATTAGTTCTTCATAGTAGAATCCAACTGATGGATTATAGCGCGAGAGAGTAGACGAAGATTTGCAAAAGCTGAACCACTATAATCTTTGTGTACAGTTCTTTATCATTTACTCTTTCTATTTATTGTGATAGAATTGCATACCAATTAGATCTAACCACTTCGCTTTCTGTTATTAAAAGTTGTTTCGCTGCAATATCTCTTTAAATTATTTCATTTCTACGCAATCTCCTATTCATGCTCCTCTAGGTGATAGTTTTAGCCAAGACACCATATGTCTTAAATTCATTTTTACAAGTAAAATTAATAAATTTTAGAACTTAGTTATATATACAAATATATATATATATATATATATATATATATATATATATTATAAGTTTAGGTCTCAAATGTATTTTCGGGATAAGTTTTAAAGCATTTGGTTCACAATATCCCTTATTTTTTAGTACACAGAAGGTGCAATGTTTGAGAAAAGGCAAATTATGCATCATGACTTGGTCTTAAGGTTGTTAAAATGTCGATTTTGCCATGGGGATTAGGGGTGAGCATGGTTCCAAGAACCAAACTAACGGGAATCTATCCGGTTCCAGATCTCAAAGTATGTATTATGTCCAGTTCTAGATCTCAAAGTATGTATGGTAGATTCAACATCCCAAAAATTGAGAAACTTATCTCAATAGGTTGGTTTTAGATCTAGGTAGGTGGAACCCATAATCTAGAATCTAAAACTTAGAACTTACGGTGTTTCATGATGTTCGATAATGAATGTATAATCTAAATTCATTGGTTTAAATTTCCATTTTATGACTAAGACTTTTACTTTGTTAATGTTTCATATTCTTCATATGGTTAAATGTAAGTTGTGGTCAGTAGTGGTTATTAAAGGTAATAATTCATTGCCTTACCAAAAAAAAAAAGGTAATAATTCACTGTAATAATTCAAATAATAATACAAGTGAATCTAAGTAGACCTTAGAACCTGTGATAGGTAGGTTCCAGCTTCCAAAGTACATCATCAAGTAGGTTTCAGGTTTCGAAAAATAAGGAACTTGTTCCAACGGATAGATTCTAATTTCTATGTAGAACTTGTACGGAACCTGAAACCTGAAACCTCTCACTCCTACTGAGATTACAAAGAATATTTATTTAATCATCAAAATCTAAGGTATGTACAGCAGGAAAAGAGCATTTGGTGATTTTACATGGCTCGTTTTTCAAGAATTTCGAAGACCAAGTAAATCCATGCATGTTTCAAGTTAGTGATGATGGGTGTGATTTACAAGCCACAACAAGAAGTTAGTCGTCCGGTGCTCAAGGAAACTGCCATCTCCGTCGGGCTTCTTGTGCTCACCCAAGGCCCTTGTGAAGGGGCCGCTGCAGTCGCGTACATTTGATTTGCCAACATAATAGAAGATGGGGATGATGATGCGATTCTTATTGTCCATGCACTCCATCATTTGCTCTAATTCCATTAGACAGCTCTTGCTGGACGCGTACTCCTTGGAGCTGACGGGTATTGATATATTGGACAGCTCAATCGCCTGGCTCAGCTGGGGTAGATTTCTTCGCCTCTCTCCAGCTCTTCCTCATCCTTAAAGACGCTAATCCCAACATCAATCAACATGGTGGGCAGGAAATCTGCAAAGCCCCTGCGCATGTCTGGCCCTCTTAAGCTCAGAAACACTTCGTAGAGCAGCCGTTTAGACACTGATGAGGAATGATCGGTAACCTGACTAACGTCCATTGTTTTTTTTTTCTTTTTTGGTTGGAAATGTCCATTGTTTGTGAAGCAGATCTTGAGAAAATGTACGAAGGAGCTCGGTCGCTATGAACGCGCCCGTGCTTTGGGGGGACAATCCTCACACTTCTAGAACAGAGTGGGTTTGGTTTTTGGGTGCGCAAATCGACAGTTGACTGGTCGGTGGCAGTGGCACTTGATGATCTTCTCTTTGGTTGGTTGTGCTGTGTATCCGGATTAGCTTTTGAACATTTTTTTTTTGCTTTTCATATTTAAGTTGTTTTTTACTTCGTTTTATTTTTTTCCCCAAATGACGAAACTATTTATGAAAAAAAAAACGATAAAGTCCAAAAACTTATTCATTTTTTTATTTGTGAAGGAAAAAAAAAGGCAGCACCTATTGATGATACGATATTAGCAATTACTCTCTATTATCAGGGGTGATCAGTCTCTGGACCAGACCATCAGTCCCATCCAACTGAAGCAATCACTCTTTCTTTTCCATTACTGGATGCCATATGTTATGAAGATTAAAAAAAAAAAAGCTGGTTTCTTTTATTTGTTTTCATTATGAAGAAATTAAAAGGAAAAAAAAAGGTATATGTAGTAGGTCCAGTCCGATCCAGGCGGTTTCTTATTTTGGCGGTCTGTTTTGCACACGCCTATCTACTATCCTTCATTCTTCAAATGAAGGAGTCCACGATCTAATAATTTTAAGAAAGGACTTATGGTCCACCAATGGAATCCAGCACCATTTGAACCAATAAATTGTCGTGCATAGGCCAACTGAATTCCATAATGTCTGTAAGCGTGCATGATAAGAAGTTACCAATATATGTGATTGCGCTATTTTCCCAACCAAAAGCGTAAGTGATAAATTGATGGCTGACCGCACACGAGTGTCTTATATGTGCCTATCGTGTCGTTTGGCCTTTCATTGGGTAATTTGTCATCGTACATTTCGATGACATGCTTATTCCACAGTAGGGATAAGGAAGAAAACATGACACATCTCCGGTAAGTATTCCAAGCTTTGAAAGAGCACAAATTAATTGCTATCTCAACAAATGTCACTTCTTGTCAAACAAGGTAACTTTCCTTGGCTATCAGAAATAGTGCTGAATCCTAGTAAGACTGAAGCTATCACTTCTGCAAACGCTGCTAACGCTTCACGAGATTCGAAGCTTTCATGGCCTCACTTCTTTATACAGGAGATAATTAAAAAAAAAAAATAATCAATTCAATTGCTGCATCAAATACTAAATGCTTGAAGGAGAAAGGCTTCAGAGGAAAGAAAAGCCGCAAAGGAGATTTGAGCCCTTATAGAACATGATCAATGAAGCTCCAGCGTCAGCGCCACTAAACTTTAATTTGGTTTTTGAGGTTTATTGCTGTTAGAAAATTTTGGAGAAGATGAAAATAATATCAACCGTCTAGGCGTGCAAATACTATCTTCAAGGATAATTGCACTACTTGAAGTATGAAACTCGTGCAACAGACTCTAATGGCTATCGTTTAATGTGTATATTCCTCATAGGGAACATACATCAAAACTATATGTAAAACCCAGCAAAGAAGAAATGGAAGGAGAAAAGAGAATTTCTTATTAAGGTGTCTCTGTTAGATTGTAGTTTTTTTTTTTTTTTTTTTTTTTTTTTGGGGGGTCGAATCTTTAGATTGTAGTTGGAGGTTCTATCTTTGGCAAATGTAAGAGAGGATAGGTATAAAACAAATTAAATCAAACTGGCTTTAATATTTAAAAATAAAACTGTTACAAAATCGTTACCAAAATTATAGCATAATAATGGCTTTCTTGGCTGCCATAACTTCTATCAAAGCCGTTACAAAATAATAATTTTCAAACTCTCAAAACTGTCCAAATATGTAATAATTGCGGTGTTTCGCTCGGTCAAGAAAGCCGCCACATCGCCTTTTTGGGTGAAAAACGTATGATGCCAATACGTGTGTATATAGACGTGCGTGCTCTCGGTCATTGGAGCCTGTGCTAACAAAAGAATGTGTTTTGGACTCTAACCATGAGGAACAGCACATGAACTCTCAACAGAACCTTAATCGCTGACATGCAGCTTGGAGCGAATTTCTAGAGTCATTTTTGTTTCTCCTCAAACATTAACCTTGCGATCTGGCGCTCAAAATCGAGTCGAGGATGCTTTAAGCCACCAACATACGTTCCTCTCTACTATGCAAATCGAGGTTATTGGCTTTGAAGTAGTAAAAGATATGTATGAAGTCTAGATTTTGGAAGTTAAACTCCTAAAATTTCACATTGCACGGTTTCGCATTCAGTGGTGTGCCCTCGCAACGTTCATTGCATCAAGCTATTACCTTTTTAAGCCCATGATGGTGGACTGGCGGGGGTCATTTCGCTCGTGACAAGACTTTGGCGCTTGCTAGGGAGAACTTTCATTGGCCATAAATGGAAATATGAAGCGGCTCATAGAATGATGCAAAATTTGCCCCATTGCAAAAGCTGGAGGCTAAAGCACTGTTTTTTTCTTGCCATTACCTATTACACAAGCGCCTTTGGGAAGATAAGAGTATGGACTTTGTAATGAGTTTGCCATATACTCAACGCAACAAGGATTTAGGTTGAGTTTCATTCGGTACTTTCAAAGGGCTTTGGGAGAAAATTGAAAGGGGTTTTCCGAAATTTAAATTGCTTTTGGTAAATTATAACTTACAAGTCTTTTGTAAAATAATTATGGGCTAAATACTATTCGGAAAAACTCATCTTGCAAAGGGCTTTAGCTGCATTTTTTTTCTTTTTTCTTTTTTATTAAAAAACACAAACCCTTCACTGATGAGCCAGATCTAACATCCGCAGCCATCGTTTGAGGTGGCACAACCTCAAGCAACCCTTGATGAGGACCACATTAGATCGCATGATTCCAATTAGGGGCTGCCCAAAGTCGTGCTACCACCAACAACAGCTGCTGCTAGCCTGAACCCTTCATCGGAGCTGGCACTTGAGTCGCACAACCTCATCAACCTCTTGTTGGCTCCTCACTAGCCTCTCGCCAGCCATTCGCAACCAGATCTAGCCTCGCCTGCTGTCCTCACACAAAGAAGATGAATATTAACAATGAGAGTAGAATGAGAAAATGAAAAAATGGGTGAGAGTAGTTTTGAAAAAAAAAATTATTTAACTTCAGAAATAACCTTCCACAAATGCCGAAAGCCCAACGCAAGGCTTTCAGCTTTGCCAAGGCTAACATTAAAGAAGTCTCCAATAAATATGTCAAATAACCCATATTTTTCCTAAGGGGCTTTGGAGAAACAAACACAATTAGTCATGGTTGTGGTTGATCGATTTTATAAAATGGCAAATTTTGTACCATTTAGTAAGACCCTTGATGAGATACATGTTGCTAGCTTTAATTTCATTAAATTTGGCGCCCACATGTTGTTCCTAGGACAATTACTTCTTATCATTATGTCAATTTTACGAGTCATTGCTACATTATGGCGAAAATGAGGACTCAAGTTCAATTTCGTTCTGCTAGTCATCCTCGTACTGATTGATGAACAGAGGGATGTTAACAGAATTTTGGGCAATTTATTAAAAAGATTTATTGGAAGACATGTTTTTTTTTTTTTGGTCGGTATTGGAAGACATGTTAAATAGTAGTGGAATTTGTTAGGGCACACATGGTGATCATTTTGTTTCTCTGTTTTTTTCTATTTTTTTTATTCTTGATAATAAGTTTGAAACATAAATCTATTTGCTAATGTAATTTCATTTTTCTAAGTGCAAAACGGTGTCATTTTACATGCTAATGTGGCTAAATAGTGTCAAAACGACGTCGTTTTGGTGGTGACGTAATAAATAAATAATTAAATTAAATTTATTTAAAATATTTAAATTAAAAAAAAAAAACAAAGGAGGGAGGCGGCTGAAGGCTAAGCCCTCGCTGCCGCCACCGGGAAGGGCCGGCAACGAAAGGGGGCAACCCCAGCCGACTGGCGACGAGGGTCGCCAACCCTCACTGGATTTGGGCAAGGGCCACGAGCCCTCGTCCCAGATTTGGGCGAGGGCACGCAAGCCCTCACCGCCGGTCGACTAGGGTCACCAGCCCCTGGCCAGGGCTCGGCGGCCCCAGCCGACCCTCCCTCACCTTCTGGCAACAACAGGGAGTGTTGAGCCCTCAACCGCCGGGTGCCTTCCTCCTCCTCCTCCTCCTCCTCCTCCTCCACCTTTTTTTTTTAATAATAATAATAATAATAATAATAATAATAATAATAATAATAATAATAATAATAATAATAATAATAATAATAATAATAATATTATTATTATTATTATTATTATTATTATTATTATTTTGTTTTAAATTTAATTTAGTTAATTTTTATATTAAAATTCAAATTATACCAAAACGATGTCTTTTTTGTGTGTGTTTTGCTAAGTCAACTTACTAGCGAGCCACGTAAGCGAGAAAATTAATAAAAAGAAATGCCACATAGGATTTCCAATGGGATTCGCCGGATGTAGCACTTAAGTATCACTTTCGTAAGTTTTGACACTTAAGTGTCCATTTGTGCCAACTTTTGGCACTTAAAGCGTCCTTTTACCCTTAAAAAGGGGCCAAAGGAAATCAAACTAAGAATTTTGAAGCACATTGACAAGTATTGCCATTGACGAAGGTGATCTTATGTTTTCATTTTCCGCCGGATTATCATGCGAAATTATCTCCTTGAGGGGATGATCCTTGTCAAGTTTTGAAGTACATTGACGATATTGGCTAGAAAATTGAACTTCCAGGAGAGCATGGTGTTTCTGGTACATTCAATGTTGCTGATCTACGATCATAGCATGAAAACCAAGAGCTTGGTGAAGATTGGCCTCAAGATTATCGCTTGCTATTATTTCGAAATGACGGAAATATATAGGTAATGTTTCAAAACCTTTTTTTGGAGATATCAAGATTTTCTAATGCTATTGGAATATTGGAATGATATATATTTCCTGATTCTCAATATAATTATTGGTTTTCTTAGGATTAATTTATCTAGATTAGGAATTTAATAATGTTGTTGCCTATTTGAAATTCATACTTTTGATAAGTTATATCTTCTTTGCTTAGAGGTCACTCAAAGGGCTCTAGGCTCTCAACAATAAATACCCAGGACCTTTATTGAAACACAGTATAGTTGATCTCAACTATAAACTCTACTATAAACTCCTTCTCAAATAGTTGATCTTCCTTCATATCTACTTTTCAATCATTGCTTCTCACTGCTTGAACCAACTAAGCACCTCGTTGTTATGCTTAAAAGACAAATCCAGATCCTCCTCGAAACATCATCAACAAAGAACAATACACATGGCACCGCCCTTGAACATAACAGAGAGATCCCCATAAGTCTGAGTGCATGGAACCTAACAATATATGAGGTCTATTGAACACTGTACTAAAATTCACTCTCTATGTTTACTATGATGTTGCAATGTTCACAGAAGTTCACCTTCTTACTCCGGTGGCCTCCTAGTAGATTGATTAAGAACCTTCATTTATCTCTCACTCATGTGTACAAGCGTTATGCGTCACAATTGAGTCTTGTATTGATCTGAAGCCTTTGAGAATCTAGTAAACAAGCCATCAGTGTTGTTCCCTATAGGAGATATGACCTGCGGTCTATCTTCTCTTGCATCACAATTAGCATATCTCGAGAGACCTTCAAAACTCCACCTTCAACTAAAGCAGTATCCAAATTTGTCAAGAGCACTTATGAGATAAGGTTCTTTCTCATCTCTAGTACATACCTTACATCAATCAATCTTCTCCATATAACATCTTGCATCATAATCTGAAATGTTTTGATCCCTACAATTAATATTTTCTCCAACTTTGAACTTCAAAATGGTGGCCAAAACAATTTTTTTCACCTTATGAGATTCTGTTAATCATGAGCCAAATTTGCTTCAAGACCAGTCTTAAATTCTTAGCTGTGAAACATCATGATTTTCATAGGAGGAATCAATTTTAAGTCTGGTCTTTTCCAGTAACAATTTTACAGTCCAGATCTCCCTAGTAGTAAGCTATAAACGCCATATGATAATAAGACTCAACTTCAAAAGCATTAAATAAAAGGCCATTATGCAAAATGAAGTGCACTTTTACCGACAGTATTCTGATAAGTTAAACGGCGAAATTCTCGTCTATTCAGGTCCTAGTCCAGGCATTTTTGTGTCTTGATCAAGGTCCTTATCTACTTGCTATGCTTATGGATATGGCTTCTCCTTTACAATGCTCATGAAAAGTTGCATGATAAGAACATTCAAAATCAAACTCCCAATTATCGTCTGATGAACTCATGGTGACTGCTAGCACATCATTAGGATTGCCGGAACTATTATCTAATATAATAATAACATCATCATCAGCGGTAGACTCCACCTCAACTCATTTACCTTGTTGTTCAAACAATCTCTCATGTAATGTCCACCTCATTGCAAAGATTACATTGCTAATTTTGAAAGTTGGACCTGGAATTAAAGTAGCTCTCCACCTGCTACCTTCGGACCTTCTGCATTTGTCTCTACCTCGGATAACCAAACCTTACGCCATATCCTTCGCTAAGTTGCATGCTCCAAACTTCTTTTCCCACTCCTCAACAAACAAGATGGACTTTACTTCTTCCAAATATGCCCTTGTAGTATTGATTAGTAAAGTTCTCAAAAGAATCAGGTACAGACACCAACGTCATGCATTGTTTCTTATAAGGCAAGACCTCATCAACGTTCTTCAAGTCTATCAAAAGAAAGAAAACTCTAAAGACTCCTTTTGTTTGCTGTAATGTGTAATAACCGAATAGAATTATATTTTATATATGTTCTAATGTGAATTATCAACTCAAATTAGGAAAACTTCATTTTCTTCCTTTTTTTTTTTATCTTTGATTCAAGATTTTTTTTTGTCAAAATCTTTAATTCAAGATTCGATTCCACTAAATTTTGGACTCCACTGAATTTGCTTGGACGTAAAGTCCAAGTCAAAAGACATTCAAAATCCAAGTCAGACTTTCAACCGGATTGAATTTCGTATGCGGGCTTAAACTCGAGACACAAAATAAGGACACATCAATTATGCACAAGTTAATAAAAACAAAACATCCTCGTAGGGAATCAATAGCATGTATTTAGGCAAAATTAGGTGAAAACCTGATTGTATGGACTGCACAACCATAATTATTTGGAGATAAACAATTGATCGATACGTTGAACCGCATTCCTCATTTGAATAAGTTCAAAGTTCTGATCTTATGCTGCATCTGATTTTTAAGTTCTATCAACATTATTATCAATATTATTACTACGCTGGAGTTCCCTTTAATTAGAAAAAATTAAAATAAGGAGCCGATAAAGGCGACAGTGATGGCATAGAAATCGAAGTCTGGCGACAAGAACAGAAGAAGTTTATTTATAATACGAACTTAGTCGAGGAGGGGACGAGATATTACTTTTTTTAATCAAATTTCATATGAATTATTGCATATTTTTCCACAAAACTTGTACAAAGCAGCAGACATCCCTTTCCAATCCTCATTATTGCACGGATATGCATGCGATGTAAAAAAAACTATCATCATAATTTCTCTGCTGTCGGTGAACAATTGACGGGAGCAAACATTAATGGCCTGGCCAAGAATCTCTGAACACATGTCCATGCTTAAAGCCAAAGTCTCTGTATGTCCAGGACGTGAAGACGCAATGCTACCGTTATCTCTATCATGCAACATGCCTGCTGGCATAAATTTTGTGCGTCATATAAAGGCAAACGCGAAACAGCTCTTCAAGTTATAAAAAAGTACATGTCACAAAAAAGCCTCAAAAATAGCTATCAATATTGTTCACATGATACCATCGGCCGCGGTGACTCCACTAGATAAGACTCTACTGATCCTCAACGAAGAGGTGAAGGGTTCAAAACCCAGGAGAGGCGCTAGGTGTATTAAGTGTGACTCAGGGGTGGTGGATCCTCCTGCTTAAGTGTCACCTGGGGGTTTACGGCGCGGCTGTCGGCTGCAAGCCGGTTCTTCCAGCACAAAATATATATATTGTTCACATGATAGATTTGAATAATCATGATGAAGAGATCATTGGGTAAGACTTGCCGCTCTTAAACGAATGATAGTAGTTCGTGATTAGAATTTTCACTGTTATCTCTACCACTCGTCATATAAAAGCCGGTACACTTGCATAGATTCTACACGTCATGTAAAGCCGAACATAAAACAATTCTTTGAGGTATGAAAAAATGCATAAAACCAAAAAGTTGAAAAATTAAGCATAGATATTGATCACGTGGTTGGTTTGAATAGTCATGATGGATAGATTATTAGGTAAGACCACCCATTCTTAAACAAATTATAGTGGTTCGTGATTAGATTTTTCACCGTTATCTTTACCATACATCATATAAAAACTTGCACATTGGTGTACATTTTGCAAGCCATGTTAAGACGAACGCAGTTTGCGAGGTATAAAAAAGTGCATGTGATGAAAAAGTCCAAAAAAATAACCTTAGATGTTGTTTACATGATAGGTTTGAATAATCATGATGGAAACACTATTGGGTAAGACCTGCCGTTAAACGAATGATAGTAATTTTCATGCGTCATATAAAAACTTGTATATTGGCATAGATTCTACATGTCCTGTAAAGACGGACGGAAAATAGTTCTTCGAGGTACGAAAAAGTGCATATAACCAAAAAGTCGAATAATTAATTGTAGATGTTAATCACGTGGTAGGTTTGAATTGTCATGATGGAGAGACTAACGGGTAAGACCAGTCGTTCTTAAATGAATAATAGTCGTTTGTGATTAAATTTTTCATTATTATCTCTGTCATTCATCATTTAAAAACTTGTACGTTGGCATGCATTTTGCAAGTCATGTAAAGACGGACGCAAAACAGTTCTTCGAGGTACAAAAAAATGTATGTGACGAAAAAGTCCAAAAAATAACCTTGAATGTTATTCACATGATAAGTTTGAATGATTATGATGGAGAGACTATTGAGTAAGACTTGCCGCTCTTAAACAAATGATAGTATTTCATGATTAAATTTTCCACTATTATCACTATCATGTGTCATATAAAAACCTGTGCATTGGCATAAACTCTACATGTCATGTAAAGACAAACGCAAAATAGTTTTTCGAGGTACGAAAAAGTGAATGTGATGAAAAAGTCCAAAAAATAACCTTGGATGTTATTCATATAATAGGTTTAAATGATCATGATGGAAAGATTATAGGATAAGACCTGCCACTCTTAAACGAATGATAGTAGTTCGTGCTTAGAATTTTCACTGTAATCTCTATCATGCGTCATATAAAAACTTGTACGTTGGCATAGATTCTGCACATCATGTAAAGACGGACGGAAAATAGTTCTTCGAGATATGAAAAAGTGCATATAACCAAAAACTCAAATAATTAATTGTAGATGTTGATCACGTGATAAATTTAAATGGTCATGATGGAGAGACTAATGGGTATGACCAGTCATTCTTAAATAAATGATAGTCGTTCGCAATTAAATTTTTCACTATTATCTTTGTCATGCATCATTTAAAAACTTATATGTTGGCATACATTCTGCAAGTCATGTAAAAACGGACGCAAAACAGTTCTTCGAGGCATAGAAAAATGCGTGCGATGAAAAAGTCCAATAACCTTGGATGTTGTTCACATGATAGGTTTGAATTATCATGATGGAGGGACTATTGGGTAAGACTTGCCGCTCTTAAATAAATGATAGTAGTTCATGATTAGATTTTTCACTGTTATCACTATCATGTGTCATATAAAAACTTGTGCGTTGGCACAGACTTTGCACGCCATGTAAAGACAAATGCAAAACAGTTTTTTTAATGTATGAAAAAGTGCATGTGATGAAAAAGTTCAAAAAATAATCTTGGAAGTTATTCACATGATATGTTTGAATGATCATGATAGAAAGACTATTGGGTAAGACCTGCTGCTCTTAAACGAATGATAGTAGTTCGTGCTTAGAATTTTCACTGTAATCTCTACTGTGCGTCATATAAAAACTTGTACGTTAGCATAGATTTTGCACGTCATGTAAAGACAGATGGAAAATAGTTTTTTGAGGTACAAAATAGTGCATCTAACCAAAATGTCGAATAGTTAATTGTAGATGCCGATCACGTGGTAAGTTTGAATGGTCATGATGGAGAGACTAATGGATAAGACCGGTCGTTTTTAAATGAATGATAATCGTTCGTGATTAGATTTTTTACTGTTATCTCTGTCATGCATCATTTAAAAACGTGTACGTTGGCAAACATTCTACAAGTCATGTAAAGACAAATGCAAAACAGTTCTTTGAAGTACGAAAAAATGCATGTGACGAAAAAGTCCAAAAAATAGCCTTGGATGTTGTTCACATGATAGGTTTGAATGATTATGACGAAAAAGTCCAAAAAATAGCCATGCGTTATATAAAAACTTGTACGTTGGCATAGATTCTGCACATCATGTAAAGACGGACAGAAAATAGTTCTTCGAGGTACGAAAAAGTGTATCTAACCAAAAAGTCAAATAATTAATTGTAGATGTTGATCACGTGATAGATTTAAATGGTCAATGATGGAGAGACTAATAAGTATGACCAGTCGTTCTTAAATGAATGATAGTCGTTTATGATTAGACTTTTCACTGTTATCTTTGTCATGCATCATTTAAAAACTTATACGTTGGCACACATGCTGCAAATCATGTAAAGACAGACGCAAAACAGTTCTTCAAGGTACAAAAAAATGCATGTGACGAAAAAGTCCAAAAAATAACCTTGGATGTTATTCACATGATAGGTTTGAATTATTATGATAGAGAAACTATTGGGTAAGACTTGCCGCCCTAAAACGAATTATAGTAGTTCATGATTAGATTTTTCACTGTTATCACTATCATGTATCATATAAAAACTTGTGCGTTGGCATAGACTCTGCACATTATGTAAAGACAAACGCAAAACAATTTTTCGAGGTACGAAAAAGTGCATGTGTTGAAAAAGTCTAGAAAATAACCTTGGATATTATTCACGTGATAGGTTTGAATGATCATGATGGAAAGACTATTGGGTAAGATCTGTCATTCTTAAACGAATGATAGTAGTTCGTGCTTAAAATTTTCAATGTAATCTCTACCGTGCGTCATATAAAAATGTGTATATTGGCATAGATTCTGCACGTCATGTAAAGACAAACAGAAATAGTTCTTCGAGGTACGAAAAAGTGCATCTAACCAAAAAATCGAATAATTAATTGTAGATGTCGATCACATGGTAGGTTTGAATGATCATGATGGAGAGACTAATGGGTAAGACCAGTCGTTTTTAAATGAATGATAGTCGTTCGTGATTAGATTTTTCACTGTTATTCCTATCATGCATCATTTAAAAACTTGTACGTTGGCATTCATTCTGCAAGTCATGTAAAGATGGATGCAAAACTGTTCTTCGAGGTACGAGAAAATGCATGTGACAAAAAAATTCAAAAAATAATATTGGATGTTTCACATGATAGGTTTGAATGATCATGATGGAAAGACTATTGGGTAAGATCCGTCGCTCTTAAACGAATTATAGTAATCCGTGCTTAGAATTTTCACTGTAATCTCTACCATGCGTCATATAAAATCTTGTACGTTGGCATAGATTCTGGACATTATGTAAAGACGGACGGAAAATAATTCTTCGAGATACAAAAAAGTGCATCTAACCAAAAAGTCGAATAATTAATTGTAGATATTGATCACGTGGTAGGTTTGAATGGTCATGATGGAAAGACTAATGGGTAAGACCGGTCATTTTTAAATGAATGATAGCCGTTCGTGATTAGATTTTTCATTGTTATATCTATTATGCATCATTTTAAAACTTGTACGTTGGCATACATTCTGCAAGTCATGTAAATACGGACGCAAAACAGCTCTTCGAGGTACGAAAAAATGCATGTGACGAAAATGTCCAAAAAGTAACCTTGGATGTTGTCCGCATGATAGGTTTGAATGATCATGATGAAGAGACTATTGGGTAAGACTTGCTGCTCTTAAACGAATGATAGTAGTTCATGATTAGATTTTTCATTGTTATCTCTATCATGTGTCATATAAAAACTTATGGCGTTGGCATAGATTCTGCACGTCATGTAAAGACAAAAGCGAAACAGCTCTTTGAGGTACGAAAAAGTGCATCTAACCAAAAAGTCGAAAAATTAATTTTAGATGTTAATCATGTGGTAGGTTTGAATGGTCATGATTGAGAGACTATTAGATAAGATCGGCCGCTCTAAAACGAATGATAGTCATTCGTGATTAGATTTTTCACTGTTATCTCTGACATGCATCATATTAAAACTTAAACATTGGTGTGCATTCTACAAGTCATGTAAAGACGAGCACAAGACAGTTCTTCGAGATATAGAAAAATGCATGTGACGAAAAAATCCAAAAAATAACCTTCGATATTGTTCGCGTGATAAGTTTGAATGATTACGATAGAAAGACTATTGAGTAAGACTTACAACTCTTAAACGAATTATAGTAGTTCGTGATTACATTTTTCACTATTATCTCTATCACGTGTCATATAAAAACTTGTAGATTGGCATAGATTCTACGCATCATGTAAAGACGAACACAAAATAATTCTTCAAGGTACGAAAAAGTACATGTGATGAAAAAGTCCAAAAAATAACCTTGGATATTATTCACGTGGTAGGTTTGAATTATCATGATAAAGAGCTATTGGGTAAGACTTGCCGCTCTTAAACGAATGATAGTAATTCGTTGTTGGAATTTTCACTATTATATCTACCATGCACCATATAAAATCTTGTACGTTGGCATAGATTCTATGTATTATGTAAAAACGAACGTAAAACATTTTTTCGAGGTACGACAAAATGCATATGACAAAAATATCCAAAAAATAACCTTCGATGTCGTTCACATGATATGTTTGAATAATCATGATAGAGAGACTAATGGGTAAGACCTACCATTCTTAAACAAATAATAGTAGTTCGTGATTAGATTTTTCACTATTATCTCTAGCACATGTCGTATAAAAACGTATGGGTCGGCATATATTCTGCATGTCATGTAAAGACAGATACAAAACAATTTTTGAGGTAAAAAAAAGTGCATCCAACCAAAAAGTCGAAAAAATTAATCATAAATTTTGATCATATGATAGATTTGAATGGTCATGATAGAAAAATTATTGGGTAAGACCAGCCGTTCTTAAACGAATGATTATTGTTCGTGACTACATTTTTCATTGTTGTCTTTGCCATGCATGATATAAAAACTTGCACGGTGGTGTATATTCTGCAAGTCATGTAAAGACTAGTACAAAACAATTCTTCGAGGTACGAAAAAGTTCAAAAAATAACCATCAATGTTGTTCATGCGATAGGTTTGAATGATTATGATGGAGAGACTATTGGATAAGACTTGCCACTCTTAAATGAATTATAGTAGTTCATAATTAGATTTTCCACTGTATCTCTACCACGCATCATATAAAAACTTGTAAGCTGGCATAGATTTTACATGTCATGTAAAGACAAACACAAAACAATTCTTCAAGGTACGAAAAAGTGCATCCACTCAAAAAGTCAAAAAATTAACCATAGATGTTGATCACGTGGGAGGTTTGAATGGTCATGATAGAGGGATTATTAGGTAAGATTGGTTATTCTTAAACGAATGATAATCATTCATGATTAGATTTTTCACTATTGTCTCTACCATGCTTCATTTAAAAACTTGCACGTTGGCGTACATTATCTAAGTCATGTAAAGAAGGATGCAAGACAGTTCTTCAATGTGCGAAAAAAATGCATGTGACAAAAAAATCCAAAAAATAATCTTAGATGTTGTTCGCATGATAGGTTTGAATGATCATGATAGAAAGACTATTTAGTAAGACATGCCGCTCTTAAACGAATGATAGTAATTCGTGTTTAGATTTTTCATTATTATCTCTACCACACATCATATAAAAACTTGTATGCTAGCATAATTTTGCGCGTCATGTGAAGACAGACACAAAACAGTTATTTGAGGTACGAAAAGTGCATCTAACCAAAAAGTCAAAAAATGAATTGTAAATGTTGGTCACGCGGTATATTTGAATAGTCATAATAAAGAGACTATTAAGTAAGACCAGCTATTCTTAAATGAATTATAGTCATTTATAATTAGATTTTTCACTGTTATCTCTTCCATGCATCATATAAAAACTTGTACTTTGGTGTAGATTTTGCAAGTCACGTAAATAATTCTTATTTGTTTTTGTTTTTTTAGGGGTTGGGGAGGAGTTGTGAAACCCTCCCAAAATGAGCAAGGCCGCGACGAGAGTTTCGCAACTAGCAAGGGTTGCTAGTGACCCTTGCCAACTCCAAAAAAGGGGAAAATAAAGGAAAATTAAATTTCAAAAAATAATAATTAATGAAAATTAAAAACTTATTCGTGTCAGCGCTGATGAAGTCATGTAGGACAATTAACATCCACATCGGATTTTCTGACGAGATAAATCACCGATGACACTCAAGTGATCAATTTTTCACGGTCATGACACTTAAGTATGCGAAATAATAATAATAAAGCACTCAACTGAGCAATATACAAAAATTATGACATTTGTGTTATTCATATCCCTCGTGTAAAGAACGATAGTTGTTCTGATATTTTTTTATTTGGAGACGTGTACCTGACTTTTGAAGTAAATCATTGATGGGCCCGATTACTTAGGTAAGATTGACAGTTCCTAAAAGAATTTAATTGTTCTAGAACTAGATTTATTTATTTATTGAAAAACACGCATTTGTTCTGAGTACCAATCATTAATGGGGTCATCGCTCCGCTACGATCGACGCTTCTTGAAAGACTAGATCTTCTCCTAGATTAGGCTTTCTTTATCAAGACATGCTCATTCGACTTTTAAATTCCCAATTATTAATGTGCTTATCATTCAGTAAAATTGGCAGTTCGTGAAAAAAGTAAGAAGTCGTTCTAGAATCAGATTTTTTTTTTTTGTTATTATTATTTGGAAACACGTAAATGATTAGTGAGTACAAATTATTCATAGGCTAATCGTGAAATTGACAATTGTTGAAAAAATAGTAATTGCTCTAAAGCTAGAATATTTTTATCTAGAAGGTACCAATCCTTAATAGGCTAATCGCTCTAGTAAGACCGACATATTTTGAACGAATAATTTTAGTTATAGAATCAGAACTCTTGTATTTGGAAACGCGCATTTGACGTCTAAGCACAAATCATTAACCGAGACAGGACTCATAAATGGGGCTGCACTTAGCATGGAGTTTCCGAAGCTTAGCTGAATGCTTTCGTATATTCCGAGCAGTAGAAGCTTTCAAAAAATCAAAACGGTGATTTAAAGTGATGGGCCAAGTTCCAAATAGAATCATAAAACCAAAATAAATAACTATCTCTTCCGCTAGCACCATTTGGAGGTAAGCCTTTAGGAGTAATTCATCTAATTGGTTAGATATGAACAAACATATAAACCCATAACCAAACGAGACCCAACACGAACGTCAGTTCATTGAATTATTGTTTTGGTTAAGGTCAAGAAGATTTTCTTATCTGCATCCGGATGGGGATAATGGGAGTACTTGGGAGCTGGACAAGCTAATTGCCCAAGCTCCAAGCCGATCCATTTATGTTTAATTAACGCATTACCTCTGCTCTTCAAGGCTGTAAGCTTAATCTGACAGATAACTCTAAACCGTTCTGTCTAATTTATAACTAATTAAAAAAAAAAACACAAATCAAGCACAAAAGAGGAATATGTACAACAGAAATAATGCGTCCTCCCAGGCCTTGAAAAAGTTGGGATAAACATTTTTTTATGGATAAAATCATTCAAATTCATAAGGATTTTTTTGTTTTTGGGTGACCAAGGATCTACCAGAGCTTGCCCTTGTCGGGTTACGTCGATTTGGGGTCTCACGAGCCTCTGTAAATTCATAAGGATTTTAATGCATTCCATTTCCAGAGAAGGTTATACATGTCGCTGTTTCTTATTTGGTAATGGAGATTCAAAGCTGTAAATTGATATCTTGCTTTTAAGATGGTCACGCGAGCCCCCGCTGAATTTGCTTAGACATAAAGTCCCGAGTCAGAAGACATTCAAAATACAGGCCAAACTTTAATCGAGTCGGATTTCATATGCTAATTCAAACTCGGGACATAAATTAATAAAAAAATATCAATTATGCACAAAGCTAGCTAAAATATAACATCGCGATTCCTTGGAAGTTAGGAAATCATTGTGAAAACCACATCGCATGGACTGCACAACCATAATTATTTGGAGATAAGCAATTGATGGGCACATTGAACTAGATTCCGCATTTGAATGAGTTCAAAGTTCTAATCTTATGCTGCATCTAATTTTTAAGTTCTATCGATATTATTATCAATATTACTACTACATTGAAGTGTCCTCTGGAAAAAAAAAAATTAAAATAAGGAGCCAATTAAGGCGACAGTGATGAGCGTAGAAATCGAAGTTTGGCGATAAGAAAAGAAAAAATTTATTTATAATACGAACTTAGTCATGGATTGGGCCAGATATTACATTTTTATGAATTATTGCATATTTTTCAATAAAACTTTCACAAAGCAGCAGGCCCACTAACCTCCCTTTCCATTCGTCAGTTTGTTAAATTTAAATTAAGAAAATTAAATTAAATTAAATAATATTGAAATTCTAATAAAAAAATTCAAAATAACAACAATTTTCGGTTTTATTTCTATATTTTAATTTCTTTCTATTCTAAAATATATACTTTCTATATATAAAATATATATTTAATTTAGTATTTCAATTTATTATTTAGTATTGCACGGGTGTGCATGCATTGCAAAACACAACTACCCTCATAAATTTTTTTATTTGTCAGAGGAATATTGGTTGGAGAAAACATTTGTAGGCTGGCCAAATATCTTTGAACACACGCACATGCGATGTCCTTTTTCTGTCCAGGAGATGAAAACGTGACATTTGTGTTATCTCTATCATGATTATTTTTTTTTGTCAGTGGACTATCGGTTGGACCAAACATTAATGGCCTGGCCAAAAATCTTTGAATACACGTACACGCGATCTCTCTTTTTTAGTTTTTGTCGGTGGACCATTGATTGGAGCAAACATTAATGGCCTCCAGAAAAATCTTTGAACACACGTACGTGCGATCTCCTTTTTCTGTCCAAGAGATGAAGACGTGACCATTCGTGTTATCTGTATCATGAATTTCTTTCTGTCCGTGGACTATTGATCGGAGCAAACATTAATGGCCTGGTCAAGAATCTTTGAACACACGTACATGCCATCTCCTTTTTCTTTCCAGGAGATGAAGACGTGACGTTCATGTTATCTCTATCATGCATCATATATAAAAATGTGTATGCTGGCATAAATTCTGCATGCCATACAATGACCTTGAGGCTTGCTCAAAAAAAAAAAAAAAAATACAATGACCTTGAGGAACAGTTTTGCATCCGTATTTATTAGATGCCCTTTTCGTACTGAAAAAATTGTTTTGTGTCGATCTTTACATGACATGTTGGCTCCATGCCAGCATACACGTTTTTATTTGACACATGATAGAAGTAAGATCTGTAAGTCTCACCAAATTATTAACTACTCAAGAGTCAAATACATGTGTTCAAACAAAATAAAATAAAATCCAATCATAAACAACTACCATTTGTTTAAAAACAGACATTGAACCTATTGGGTGAACAAGTCATGACACATGGTAGGTATACAAAAAAAAAAAAGATTCACGGCTATCATTTGTTTTAGGACCACCATTCAACCTATTCCACCTATTGGGCAAGATCGGCCATTCTTTAAAAAATGGTAGGCATTTGTGATTAGATATTTTTTTCTTTGACACGTGCATTTGACTTTTAAGTAGCTAATGATTCAATAAAACTGACAGTTCTTGAAAGAACAATCATTGGTTAGAGTTGGGTCTTTTAGGGCGCGTTTGGTAACGATTCTGTTTTCCGGGGCGATTCTGGCAGAACCGATTCTTTTGATTCTCGTTCGGAACCGATTCTAAGCATTTTAAGCCGTTTGGTAACTGTCCAAAATTTCGATTCGGGAATAGAATTGCGTTTGGTTGTATTTATTAATTTGTTCCAAATCAATTTCTTTTAATTTTTAAATAATTTTTTTACTTTTTTCCTTTGTTTTCTTTTCATTTTTTAATTTTTAATTTTTTCTTTTCATTTTCCTTTTTTATCTTTTCATTTTTTCATTTTTTCTTTTCATTTTCCTTTTTTTCTTTTCTTTTTCTTTTTTTCCTTTTTTCTTTTCTTTTTCTCACCTTCTTCTTCTTCTTCCTCGTCGGCCGCCGGACCGCGACCGGCCGGACGAGGGCCGGCGACCTCACGCAGCGTCGCCGGCCCTCGGCGAGGCCGGCCCTCGTCGGCCGAGCCTCGCCGGCAGCCCTCGCGGCCGACGGGCGAGGCTCGCCTAGCCCCGCCGAGGCTCGGCCGAGCCAGATCTGGCGAGGCCGAGCCCCGCCGGTGGCCAGGCCGACCTCGTCGGGGTTGGGCGAGGCCTGCCAGGCCACCGGCGGGGCTGGGCGAGCCTCGCCGGTGGCCAGGCGAGCCTCGCCTGGCCACCGGTGGGGCTGGGCGTCGCGAGGCTCGCCCAGCCCCTGCCCAGTCCCGGCGAGGCTCGGCCTCGCCAGATCTGGCGAGGCCGAGCCTCGCCGGTGGCCAGGCGGGCCTCGCCCCCAGCCCCGGCGAGGCCTCACCCAGCCCCGGCGAGGCCCGCCTGGCCACCGGCGAGGCTCGGCCTCGCCCGGATCGGGAGGCCGAGCCTCGCCGGTGGCTGGGCAAGCCTCCGGCGAGCTCGCCGGTGGCTGGGCTTGCCTCCGGCGAGCTCGCCGGACCTCGCCCTGGTCTGGCGAGCCTTCGGCGAGCTCGCCGGACCGGCGGCGGCGGCGGCGGCGGCCGGCGGCCGGCGGCGGCGGTGGACGGCGGTGGCGGATGGCGGACGGTGGCGGGCGGCGGTAAACGGCGGTCGTGAGATGGCCGAAGGGAAAAAGAAAATTTTGATTCTCAAATTGATTCTCGGAACAAGAATCAACTTTTTTTTGATTCTTGATTCGTTTCCGTCGTTCCTCGGAACAAATTTGTTCCGGAACAAAAATTTTACCAAACGCGATTCTAGGCCGAAACCGATTCTCGGAACAAAGAATCGGAATTTGGCACTTGTTGGGATGGTTACCAAACAGGCCCTTATTTTTCACGGCTATCATTTGTTTTAGGACCACCATTCAACCTATTCCACCTATTGGGCAAGATCGGCCATTCTTTAAAAAATGGTAGGCATTTGTGATTAGATATTTTTTTCTTTGACACGTGCATTTGACTCTTAAGTAGCTAATGATTCAATAAGACTGACAGTTCTTGAAAGAACAATCATTGGTTAGAGTTGGGTCTTTTATTTTTCCCCTTTTGATGCACGCATTTTGCTTTTAAGGGGCAATTATTAATGGTAGGACCAATGCTTCTTGAAAAAATAGCAGTTATTCCAATATTAGATTTTGTTTTAATACGAGAACGTGCATTTGATCACCCGTGTAAGAGTGATAGTTTCCGAAAGAATGATAGTTGTTCTAGAATTAGATTTTTTTTCATTTGGAAACATGTGCATGACTTTTAAAGCAAATCATTAATGGGCCCAATTACTAAGGTAAGATTGACAGCTCCTAAAAGAAATGTACTTATTCTAGAACTAGATTTATTATTTATTTATTCAAAAACACGCATTCCTTCTTAAGTACATATCATTAATGGGGTCATCACTTGGCTAAGATTGACACTTATTGAAAGAATAGTTTTTGTTGTAGAATTAGGCTTTCTTCATCAAAAAATGCTCATTCAATTTTAACTTTCCAATCATTGAGGAGTAGATCGCACGGTAAGATTTGCAGTTCTTGAAAAAAGTGATAAGTTGTAAATGAGACTGCACTTAGCAAAGAGTTTCCAAAGCCCAGCTGAATGCTTTCGTATATTCCGAGCAATAGAAGCCTTCAAAAAGATCAAAATGGTGATTTAAAAGTGATGGGCCAAGTTCCAAATAGAATCATAGAATCAAAATAAATAACTATCTCATCAGCTCGCACCATTCGGATGTAACCCTTTAAGAGTAATTCATCTAATTGGTTAGATATGAACAAACAGATAAACCCATGATCAAACCGGACCCAACACGATAACGTGTGTTCATTGAATTATTGTTTTGGTTTAGGGTCAAGAAGATTTTCTTACCTGCATCGGGATGGAGATGATGCGAGAACTTGGGAGCTGGACAAGTTGATTGCCCAACCCCAAGCCCCAAGCCCCAAGCCCCAAGCCCCAAGCTCCAAGCCCATATTCTGTGAAAGTGAGAATTTGGGCTGCTTTTACAGTTAAATCCGATTCATTTATGCTTAATTTACGCATTGTCTCTGTCCTTCAAGCCTGTAAGCTTAATCTAACGGATAACTCTAAACCGTCGTGTCTAATTTATCACTAATATAAAAATAAAACTAAAAAACCAATCAAGCACAAAGCAGGAATATATACAACAGAAATAATGCGTCCTGCCATGCCTTAATATAGTTGGGATAAGCATCTGTTGATGGATAAAATCATTCAAATTCATAAAGATTGCAATTCGTTCCGTTTCAATGTTTATGGAGTAGGCTGTACATTTTCTCGTTGTTTCCCATTTGATAATGGAGATTCAAAGCCGTAAATTGATATCTTGCTTCTTACATGGTTACATGGGTTAGAGTAACGGAACAGAACCCGCCCCCATAGGCCCAATTTGTTGATATGGATGGGTTTCGGCCTTTACAAGGGAAGTAAAAGGAACTCGGGTGGAAACGAGTTAATCCTGTTCATAAGTCAGTCGAGCTCGGCTTACGAGTTACTGGAGCTTATTTTTCATTTTCTGGCATTTGTTTTGCTTAGAAAAATAAGTCAACGGAAAACGTTTTCTTGGTAAACAAAAACTATGCATAGTTTTAGCATAATGATTTTCTCTTTCAAAAAGCTGCAAAACATTTTCCAAAATATGATTGAGTATCGATACTGGGACTTGAAACTCGACATTTGAACACAGGAACTCTAATAACTCTAATTCCCAAGTCTCCAATGCTCGGGCTGGGTCCATCAAGGCCAGGACCGAGTGTCTAACGCACAAGCACTAGTCCATCAAGATTGGACCTCAATCCCTAGGCTCGGGCCCTCGTGCCTATGCCTAGGTCCATTGAGGCTGAGCCCAAACCACTAGTGCCCATACCCTATGCCCGGGCAACAAAGCCTAGGTCCATAAAGGTCAAGCTCGGGCCTCAATGCTCAAGCTCTAGTCCCCAACACTCAGGCTCGGGTCCACAAAAGTCGTGCGTGAGTTGTCGGCACTTGAGCTCAAGTCATTGATTAATGAAACGTTCATTTTTAAAATATATATATTTTAAAAATGGAATTTTCAATTATTTTATTATAAAAAACTTATATTATTAATAGTTTTGAATATTTAAACTCAAAATTTTAATTATTTTTTTCGTTTCTTTCTTTTTCTTTTTCTTTTTGCTTCTTCCTCAACCAATTGTGGACCCAAAGCAACAACTGGCAACCAACCCCAAGAGAGGGACAAGCTTGTCGATCAGGCAAGGCTTGAGCCTTGCCAATCAAGCAAGGCTCTAGCCATTTAACCTTCAACAAGCTCAAGCTTACTTGAGGCTAGTCATCGGCCGTGGTCGTGGTTGGCAAATGGCCAAAGAAGAAGAAGAAAAAAATTAAAGAAAAAAATAATTAAAAATTAAATTTTTTACAAAAAAATAAAAGAAAATATTGAAAGGAGTGCACAAAGGAAAATCTCATTTTTGTGTTTTAGTCAAGCACTGAAAAATATTATCATTTTCTAGAAAAATGGCTTTTTGAAAAGTGTTTTTCAAAATTGTCATATTTTTCACAAAACAAATGGAGCCTTAAGACTCTATTCATTTTATGGAAAATTAATGATTTAGAAAAAATTTCTCTCAAAATAATCACTTATTACTTAAACTAATTATCCAATAAATTTTTTTTCATTATTGATGACAATTTATGTTTGAAAATTTTTGAAGACAATGAAAAAAAAAATTCGTTCGTTCATTTTTGTGAACAATATAAACAATCATTTTCAAATAATTTATTTTTTGCTGAATAAATAAAATCAAATTATGTTATACTATCCAGTATCTAATGACACATCTAGGTTGGGATAAATTCGAATATATCAGCATAGTGGATAACTTATCCTGGATCTAGGGTGGCATAACAGATTGAATGTAAAGATTACAAACAAAGATTAAACAAAAACTGAGAACAGGAATGAAGGATTGCTTGTTTCTATTCACCCACTTGAAAACATGGCCATAGCTGTAATTAAGCGGCATACTTCACTTTGCAACGAGGGCTTTCCAACTAAAGTCAATGTGCTGCTCCGATCATCCATTTAACTTGTAAGTGGTGATAAAAAAAATAAAAAAAAAAAGTCACGCTCTAGTATTAATTTTAGACCCAATTAAAATTTTAATTTCCAAGTTTTAGGTTAGCTTAAATATGGATTTAAAAGTAATGTCAAGTTGAGGGCTAATGGTCCTCAATTGGCACAAATTCTCTCAAACCCTTAGGTCATGCAATGTTAAGATTTTCATTTTAATTTGAACCCTATGAGGATTCTGTATGAAAAGTCTCACAAGCCTATTGGGTAAATTAAGTGTGGTAGGAAGTATACCTCACTTCCTATGGAACTAGAAATCTAGAGTCGGGGTTGATTACGTTAGTTATCTAACCGGTGCCCTTTTGCTACCTAAACTTGATTATTTGTTAGCTGGGTACACATGTCGTCTTTTTTTTCAAATTATAAATCCTTAGGTTTTTGTCCGTTTAGTGTTCATGCAATGTTTTTATATTTATTAAGGTCTAACCTAACCATTCCATTAAAGTAAAGCAAATCACGACATATGAAAGTAACATAAGAATCACAAACAATTAATCAAAGGTAGTACTGAAAGAGCAAGTAAAGAGTAAAGTGTGATAAAATAACCCAATACAAGTCAGACAAAGAATATAACATGGCCTTACTATTAAGTCCTATGATAGCAATCCCTATGAATTTGATTTAGAGACTATCCTATCTTCCAATGGGTAATATGGGTTATCGAAACTTTCGGAGAGACAAGAAACCCCAAGTTGGCACTTTGTCATCCTAAGTCAGGGTCACAATTCAGCTTTTGGATATTAGATGCTCATTTAGTCCCTTTCAAGTTTCTCCTAGGTTACGCCATTTCCTCATTACCTACCTAATTATCTTAAGTGAAACCTAAATTTAACTTACTATGATTTTTTATTTCTTGTGAAGTGACATTTCCAAACTACTATGTCTATATTAATTTGATTATATTTCTCAAACTAAATCTAATTTATTCGTTAAGACTAATCAGCTAAACAAATCCTACGTGATTTTAAACTAAACCAAGAATCCACAATTTAATCCAAAATGAGCACACACAAAATTATCAATTGATCAATCAAATAAAGGCACAAGTTACGTTAAAAATCAAAGAATAGAACTTTCCTAACTATATGAATTCCATTGAAACGAAACTAAACTAAGTCTAATAATAAAATCTAACAACCTAATCATGGTCTATTTCTCTAACCAAATTTCATAATTTTTCTATTTCCAGATTTTTTTAAATTTGTTTTTATTTTCTGCAAAATGAGGACTAGGACTGGGCCCCATTCTCAAGCTAGGTCCACCTACAACATCAGGTGTTGGCTACATAAAGACGGACCATGAACAAGCTTATTAATCAAGCAGTCAAAATTCACAGGCTCAATATTGAATGTAACACGATACTGAATGTAACACGTCTAGCCCATTGCATACTATAAACTCTCTAAACCCGATTTCAACCATAAACCCGTTAAAAGTTCACTTCAACTAAATCCACAATAAGGCCATATTAAAACCATGTTCAACCACAACTACATTCAAGTCAACACTAAGCCCATTTCCATCTCATTTTCTTATCTTCTATTATTTGTCTTGCATTTCCCCCTATCTTTTTCCTCTGGACGCTTGCAAATTTCATTTTTCTTTTTATCTTCTTCAAAGTTCAACATCCCCCAGAATTTGTAATAGGAAAAGATGCTTACCAATGTAAGAAAACTCACTTCATTTGAGCTATGGAAACTCATGTTTCGATATTAATATAAAATTTAATTACCATGTCTAAGTTGCCTACTTCGAACAGTTTTGAACTTACATGTAAGCATGGAAAACTACCACAAAGGTAGTGGCGGAGTTGTTAATTATTGATCGCAAGAACATGAGTAATAAAAAATGTATTTAAAGAATTGTATTGTTGTTAATTGCGCCAAAGCCCCAAGCGCCGGATTGCGCAGCAAGGCAAGCCCTGCTCAGTTCTTACCTGCCCCTCCCTCCATGGTGGCTAAACCTGCTTATCCAGTTAGACCCATTTATATGCTCAATGTCTAAATTGATAATCTGTAATCTAACACAAACCGATCATACAATTTTAGTACTTAAACCCTATTTTACTGAGTATACATAATAAATAATTAATCGAAATTATCTGGTTGCTTATATACTAAGAATTCGTTAAAAACACATTTTTAAAGACTTACGTTGTGTCAAGCGTTGACCTCTGTAGGAAGAGATTACGTTGTCTTAACCGCTCTTAAGGAGCCACGTAACTTGTGCCAGGAAGAAACCAGCTCAGCTAACCGCGCACCATGCATGCATCTGGAGAAAATAAGAGGCGACAGCATATGAAAGCAGATTGATTGTGAGGCAAATTACACTGATCGGACGAACGACTCGCTTGACTCGGTCATTGAAAATGCCATGATTGTTGTTGTTTAATTCGTAAATAGCTTTAGCTTAAAAAAAAAAAAATCGTAAATAGCTTCATTAATCGAACATTGGCGGATGCCGATTAAGGCTTGACAATAATGAATTACTAGGCTAAGGAAGTATTTGTTTCATGGAAAATTCAAGATTTGAAGAAAACTTTATTTGAAATAATCGCTTGTAAATAAATGAAAATATTTCATCACCTACAAAAATAGGTAGTTATGAATTTTTGTCGATAACGAATTTTTTTCTTTTGAATTTTTTTTAATTGATACGAGCAACCATTTTTCGGAAAAGATTTTTTCAAATCTTAAATTTTTCCTAAAACAAACACACCCAAAATTCGTTCATGGAAAAGCAAGTTCATCTATTCAACGTATCTATTCAACATATGCTTAAAGGATGACCTGATCTTGCTTCAGTAAGTGGAGAGAGAAGAAGTAAGCGGATCTAATGCTGCGTCATTTATTCAACGTATCTTAAGTAATTATCTCATATACAGTATCCTCCTGCTTCTTCTCTTTTTTTTTTTTTTTTTTTTTTTTTTTTTATAACAAACGTAAGAAGTGTCCATTTACAAGTTTTTTTGTTTTCCAAAGAAAAGAGAAATTAGAATATTGTAACAACATTGCCATGTTTTTTTGCTTATTTTGTTCATTCTAACGTTTGTGCCGGAACATGGCGTGGGTTTGTGACTAGTTTCTTATAATTGAAAACTATATTCAGGGATGTAAGTCTTCATCAATCGATCTTCTCATGTTACAAACCTTTAAAAGATCAGGAAAGAAAATATTAACAAGTGTGATTTTGCATCACTTTCCCTTAAAACTTCAAAGAATATGAATTGCAAGATCAAACTAGATCTGGGAAATGACGTCGTCGCATGTAAAGAACATTCTAAAAAATTATTCCATTAGTAGAAGCTAGGGCTAACGCATATACTTACCAAGACATTGTTTATGTTTTTTCTTTTTTCTTTTTTTGCTTTGTTTCGTCTCTGTTGACACCTAAATGTTGGTGACTCTTTTAATTAAAAAATTAGGGATTAATTTTAACCCTTAAAAAATATTAGTTAATTAATTAATTGCATAGCATATTGTTTTAGGTGCATCTATTTTAATTTGCATTTACATTGCGCTGGTGACAAATGGGTTCAAATTGATGGTTCGAATATTAATTTAGTGAATTGGACTAAGCCCACGAAGGGAGTAAATCAGCTCAAGCCCATATCCTCGGAAAGATTTTTACGGATTGATTTGTGCGAGATTTTAAATTTTAGAAGAATTCTTTTGCAATCCTAAATCATATCAAAAGCAAATATTGCATTTGGAAAAAGGAATTTTCGTGGATACAGATTTGGAAAAATTAAAACCCTAATCGTGGCCTATAAATAGATTAAATACGTAGGGTTTGAGGGAGGAGGCCACACATTGAATATACGGCCATATTGTGGAGGTTTTTCTCCGGATTCGATGGTTGAAGAAATTTAAACACAAAAGAGAAAATTTTCCTTCGTTGGAGGAAAAGCTAGGTTTTTCCCTTTCTATTGAAGAAAGTACAAGGAGGGGACAGCAACAGTGCAGCAGAGGGGAGAGACGCCTGAGTGTGACCGGCCAGCAGGAAGAAAAAGAAAAAAGAAAAAGAATAAAAGAAGGCCACTGTTCATCTTCTTTGCAAACGCCCTTCGTCGGACTCCCTCGCCGCCCGATCTGTCGCGCCTCCGCAGCTGTGAGCACCGCCGCGCCGGCCACTGCCGTTCGCTGGTCTCCCCGCGACGCGCAGCCCCGCCGCGCACCACTGCCGCCTTGCCGATCCGACTGCGACGATCTCACGTCTCCTCCCACTGCTCGCCCAGATCTGAACGCCAACCCCCCTGCACGCTTCTTCGACGCCGGTAGATCTGAGTCGAGCTCGCCTCCGCTCGCGACCTAGCGCTGACGCCGAGCAGCTCCACCAGCCCGGCGCCCCGACGCCCTCTCTCGCCTGCTGCGCCCTGCCGTTGCCACCTGCGAGCTTAACCTGGCGTCGCTGCACCCGCCTGACCCGCGACCAGCCGCGATTGCTACATCTGCTGGACCGAGCCGGACCACCACCACCGCACCGACCCGCGAAGCGTTCCGCTAGCCACTGTCGCGCTCCGCCTCACCTGCAGCCCGCGAGACCCTGGCGAAGCCGCAACTGCCCCTGCTCTATTCCGGGCTCCCCTGTTTCGTTGCTGGTCCACCTCCGCCCGAGATCCGTCTCCGACACCCCTGTAGCTTTTCCTTCCTCGACGCTATCAGACTCCGAAGTCCACTGCAGCTTACAGCCCAAAACTGTCGCCGGCATCTGTGGGTCCGTTCGCCGCTGCTCCCGCTCCGACAGACCCGTAGCCGCGCCTCCGCCGCACCAACGCTACTGCCACGTCAGATCCGGATGCCACTCTTCGCCGGATCTCTGACCGCGACGCCCTGACCGAGGGTGACCCACCACAGGCTGCACGAGACCAAGCCATGCTCGGAAGGAAAAGATTAAAGAAAAAATGAAAAATCTAATTAGGTAGTTTTTTTTTTCTTTTACTTGCTTTATTTTTTTTTTTTTTTTTTTTTATGTTACTTATGTTTCTAGCATAATTGCTCCTTAATGTTAGATTGAAGCTCCCGATTGTCTCTAAAATTTAAGATTGACAGTCCGATTTTCGCACTTGAAATCCGACTCGCAATCACAATCGCTTGAAAAATTGCCAATCCAATCTCACGCTCGAGATTCGATTTGCGATTTTTATTAAAATTGGCCAACCCGATCTCATGTATGAGATATGATTCGTCAATTTTTGGATATCAATCTTAGCTTGCTCTAATTTGCTATCACGTTGGTTGAATTAATTTTTATTTTTATAAAAGGAAAAATCCAAAAAATATATGAATTAGGATTATGTTTGTTTTAGAATATTTCACGTTATCTTGCATATTTAGAAATAGATTTTTATTTCGAATTTGATAAAAAAAATCAAAAAAAGATGCATTCATTTAGGATGTTAGTTTTTTTAACTTTGAATTGCACATTTAATTATTTGGCAATTTTAATTTCGAATTCCATAAAAGAAAAAGAAAAAAATAGAATCGGGCATTCTTTACACGTCATTGCATATTAGAATAAATTGCATGCTTATTAAGTAAAAAAAAAAAAATAATCATGTATATGTCATATAGAATTAGGTTCATACAATGCACGTCATTTAGTGATTTTTGTTAGGTTCATTTAATTAGAAATTACATGTCATTAAGATTAGGTCATTTAGTTAATATTGCATTGCATATTGCATGATTTCATTAATTAAGAGAAAACAAAAAAAGAAATTGCGTATTAATTAGAAATCATATCTATGGTTGTTGATGTGGATTTTAATTTAACATTGCAGATGCTTTCGTTGCTTTGATGTAAGTTTTTTTTGCAATTTATTTATTGTTTATTTGGGTGTTAAATTTGTGGATTGTGCACCCGTATGACCACCTCATATGTTAGGGAAATAGATTTAAAATCAATCCAAAATGCTTGCCAAACATTTTTCAAAATAAAAAGAAAGGTACTGAAAGGGCGTTAGAGAATTCTAGAGTAATCAAGTCCCCGTACCCATGGTCTCTGGTTCTAGAGTAACCAAGTCCCCGTACCCATAGTCTCTGGTTCGTAGGAGTAAAATAATTCTCCCGTTATTTTACTTGGGTTTCTAATCGACTCACCAAAAATAGATTAGTGGCGACTCCTAATTGAAAATCAATTGCATGTTAAGAACTTAGACCTAAGTCGCGAATTGGTATGGGCTTAGGAGAACCCGAGTTAAGTCTAGGCTTAACAATCCATTAGCCTAGCCAAACCCTAGGTGGTTCACCCCTGAAAATTTGGTCGCAACAGTCTCTTTATGATTTTTCTCCTTTAAGGCATGTCGTAAAGAGTAATTAAGATGCTTATATATCCACCAAAAGATTGTCAGTTTCTAGAAAATAGTGAAGAAAGTTAATAGATGTCTATGAAAAGTTTTTAGTGGTTCTACACTTAACAAAAGTCAAATTTTGAACATCTGAAGAAATAAAGAGTGGAAAATAAAAGTTAGACCGCTTTACCAAAAAAAAAAAAGTTACACCTTCAATCTAGATAATCACGCACAGAGAGAGAGAGAGAGAGAGAGAGAGAGAGAGAGAGAGAGAGAGATGTAAGACTTTTCCTAATGTGGACTAAATTAATTGATATTGTAATTTACTGTTTTTACGGTTACCGTAAAGCAGGGTTGGTCTTAAGAGAGATAGAAGGTTTCTTAATTAGTCTAATATGAGCTGGTTAGTGTGGGCTGAGTTGAGCCTGGCCCGTAATGATGGGGACTGGCTAGAAACTCTATAAATAGTGCTCAAATCTCTAATTCTCATATGTATCCTCACTTAATAGGCGTTTACCTAACGCTAAACGTGAGGGGGCCGCCTCATTGAGCCAGTGATACGGAGGGCAATAGAGGAGAAGGACTTATGTGTGGATCCAATGAATGGACCTAGACTTAGGATCAGGGAAGGAGAGTAAATTTCCTGCAGGTATGCATCCCACATTGGGCGAACAACTCCCGTTCAAGCCCTTCAGGGATAGCCTTTTAGCAGAAAACCACTCAGCCCTTTAATCCAGAGCCTAGAGACACTCAGAAGATGCCAGGATGGAAACGTTTCTAATCTATCCAAGCTGCATTTCTCGAAGGATCCTACCAGGCTGGAGAAGAAGAGGGATTTAGAAAGCCATAGAGGTTTTTTCACAAAGCACGCTCTTTACTTCAGGGGACTCTGCCCAAAACGATACAACAACAATGCCTTATATAGGCAAATAAAGGTAAACAAGGACACACAGGGACCAACTCACGGGTCCAGAAACAAACAGAGGCACCGAAAGCTTTCGGGAGGGAATTATTCGCATCTTATGAACAGTAACTGTACTGTGAACAGTACATTCCCTAGCCTAGTGCTACAGTAAAAGTGAACAGTACTTTGCTACAGTGATTTTGTACGGACTCAACGATCTCGTCCGTCACGAGCATTGTAGCTACATACTGAGTCGTCATCTGAACTGTCTTCTAGGAGATGTGCTTCATACTTCTGCTGGAGGGCTTCAAGGTCTTGAGGCGAAAGAATCTGGTTCAGCCTTTGAGATGAGGATGCTTCATGAGCCCAATGGGATGCTTCTTCTTCGCCGCTTAGTATTTTCACTTGTAGTGTTGGCAGGAATGTTTGGCATGCTTGGCTGAGGCCAATTGGATGGTTGTGCATAGAAGGATGTATCCATGTTTTGGAATGAGGATGAAGATCCCTGTTCGTAGGGATTCTGGGACAAAGGACCTCCAAAGCGTGCGTAGGGGTCTTGAGTGGACTGGACAATGTCATCTTCACTTGTCATTTCATGCTCTTGGGACGATGCAGCTTGTCTATATTG
This sequence comes from Eucalyptus victrix, assembly GCA_016097545.1. Lineage (NCBI taxonomy): Eukaryota > Viridiplantae > Streptophyta > Magnoliopsida > Myrtales > Myrtaceae > Eucalyptus > Eucalyptus victrix. The sequence goes on along the minus strand of CM027839.1, from coordinate 63,172,130 downwards.
CCTGAGTGCGTCCTTAGCTCCAAGTGCTAGGTCATAATGATCCCACGTAGTGGGTACATTATTCCAGATATCTGCAGGAATGGTCTTGTTTTCTTGGCATAGAATTCTCTAGAGTTCTCGGTATTCATGTTCACAAGATCTAACAGATCTTGGATAAGATTTGTGAATCCTGGCTTCTCGGTTGTTCGAGTGAGGTTTATAGGTTGTGGTTCCTATTTCAAGTGGTGCATCGAGAATACCGCCATTATTTCTAAAAAAATTCCATGGACGTCTGAAAAACAGGATGGTGTGAACTTCAGGATTCGGTGTCATGGTTCTCAGTTCTCTTTCTAAGTCCTGTTTCCAACATGTAGGATGATAGAACCAGTTTAGAAAATCTAAAAGATTTCTATCACATTCCTTTTCGATGTTTCTCCCGAGCATGAATATCCTGGTGAGATTAGCAATGAATCTTCTGGTGGAAATTTCAATGGCTATCAAGTACTTATTGGTTAAGTACCATAATAGCGTTTCGAGCTGATCAGGGAAATCATCTTCCTTCCAGATAAGAGGATGAATAAAGGGATAATTCAAATTTAACCCGAAAGGATAAATGATCGAACCTCCATTGAATCTGAAAAGGTCTGTATGGCATTGCCACATGAGGTTCTCCATGTTCTCAGTAAGACCGTCATTCTGGATTTGCTGAATAATCTCCTGGGGATATGCTTGGCTTGGCAAATCTTTGATCTTCTCAATCTTGTATTTGACTCCATGATGAAGCATATGGAAAGCAGGTCTTTTGATGTACATGTTGATTTCAGCTGGTGCTTTGGGTCTTGATAAAAAGTCAGCAAGAACATTCTTTTTCCCAGGAATATGTTTGGTTTCAAAAGAGTATTTTGAAAACCATTCAGCCCATCGAAGCAGTTGAGGGTTTGGGATCTGTTTCTGTTTAAACTTGGTCATCTGAGGGAAAGATGCCATGTCTAGTTCGACCAGAAAGTGATGGCCGATAAGATGAAATTCAAACCTTTTAATTCCATTTTTGACTGCTAGGATTTCTTTAAAAGTGGAATGGTAATGCATTTCAGCCTGGGAAAACTTTCCACTCTTGTAGGCACAAACGTGTTTCTTACCATCAATTTCTTTGAATAGGACGGCTTCCCAGTATTCATCACTGGCGTCAGTTTGGAGAATTCTTTTGCCTGTTGATGGTATTTGTAATGGAGGGAGATTCTGCATAATCTCCTTAAGCTCAAGAATGCTTTAGTCTGGATTTTTCCCAAGGCGGGGAATTTTTTTCAGCATGGATTGCAAAGGAATCACCATCTTTGCAATGTGTGGGACAAAAACCCTGAGATAATTAATTATCCCAAGAAATTGTTGAACCTGTTTTGTTGTGAAGTTATCTTCAGGAAACTTCAGTAGTTCTTGAGCAATGTGTGGCCCTGGATAGTATGTACCTTTGTTGAGATGCATACCAAGAAATTCAATTTCTGTTTGGGCAATATTCATTTTCCTTTGAGAAAGCATAATGCCATGCTTTTTCACAATTTCTGCAAATTTTTCAAGGAGTTGGCAGTGGCTCTGTTCATCAGGGCTGTAGAGCAGAATATCGTCGATATACACTGCTGCAGTTGACAAAATGGGTTGGAAAATGCGACACATGGCCTTTTGGAAAAGGGATGGGGCGACTTTTAAGCTAAAAGGAATAACTTTCCACTGGAAGTGCTGGTTTGGGATACAGAATTCTGTTTTGGTTCTGTCTTCAGGATGAATGCCCAATTGCCAAAATCCGGCTTTGAGGTCGAATTTGGAATAGATATGGGCCTTGGTTAAACCACTAAAGAGAGAATCTCTGGATGGTAAAGGGAACTTATCATCTTGGAGGAAAAGATTAAGAGGTTGATAGTTGATTACCAGTCTCATTTTTCCTCTGTTCTGCTCGGCGCGTTTATTGACATAAAAGGCTTCACAAGCCCATTGAGAATCAGAAACTTCAATAAGGCCTTGTTGCAATAATTCTGAGCATTCCCTTTGAGCTAAAGCCAAGTGTTCTGGCTTCATTCCCGCATGACTCACCTTTGTTGGGTTGATGTCTTCATTTTTTTTTAAGGGGAGGCGAACAAAGAATTCTGGATTTTCCCATAAAGGATGAGAACATTTTTGAGCAAATTCTGAGTGAGATTCCGAACAAGATTCTAACAGCTTTTGCATGATTGGATCTAACAAACTCATTTGGATGGAAAAGAGTCTCTGAATATCAACGAACTCAGAGAATTGATTTTTGTATCTAAGACCCTTTCCAGGAATGATGCGGAGTTGAGAGATTTGAGTCATGATGTCCCACCCAATTAACAAATCTTTATTGGGGAGGTTTGATCCAAAGATTTTTGCCTTTATGGAGCACCGGGGAAGAACGGACAAGAATCGGAGTAGTTCTGACACTTGTGGAGAAAGTATCTCCAGAAGCGGAGTTGAAGTATCGGATATGAGGAGTCCAATACTCTTCAGGCAGAACTTTAGTGTCCAGAATGGAACAACTTGCTCCAAAGTATCAATCGAGCAATGACATTGATGGGTTTGGCGAACTTTGAGGTGAAGATTTTTACAGGGAAATGGGGACAGTGATTTTGACTTGAGAATATGTCAAGATTTGGTTCTGAAGATGTGGGAGATATATGAAAAATGTCTTCAAATTCTGACTCGTCAGACTCAATCTCATTGGAAGATTGGTAGAAGGGGATAACACAAAGTGTTTGCTCTGTTGGTTCTTCGTCAACAGAGAATAAGGATTCAATGTCATCATTTTCAAGGGACATACCTGTTTCGCATTCAATCAGATGATTCTGACCTTTTTTCGCCTGAGGACAATTTTTGGCAAAATGTCCTTTCTTGTTGCAAATGTAGCAACGGCTTGATTTCTTATGGCCTGTGTGGTCCTTTCTCTTACGTAGGTATCGCCATTTCTTCTTTTTCCGGAAATGCTTGGATCCATGTTTGGATCTTTTAATCGAGTACTTCTTGTAGTGCTTTTTCTTCCGGGAATAATGGCCACAAGTACCATCACAATCTTGTTTGGAGCATTTGATTTTTAACTTCTGATGGGAACAGGTTGATTCAAGACGCTTGTCATCTGTGATGTATGTTTGGACCATTCGACGCTTTAAGCATAATTCTTCAAGGCATAAATGGACTTCTTGCTGAAGTTCTCCCATGGGAACGTCTTGTATCCTTCTTTGCTTTCCAAAGAAAGATCTTTCAACCATCTGTGATAGCTCTTTGGGAATAGAAGTGATGAAGACGTGCTTTAGATTTGGATCTGCGCCAATCTGGTAGAAGAGCTGAAGCATTAGTCGATAATGCTTATCAAGATGCTTTTTCTGAAGGGAGCAGCATCTTCTTTCGAAGAATTCTCTTCTTTTTAGCTCTTTGAGATCTCCAGGAGTTCCCACAAAAACATGGTATAGGTAAATAAGGGCATGGCTGTAATTTGGTGACAACAGAAACGTAAGCTGGTCTTGTTCTGTGAGTGATTGCCACCAAAATTTAAGGCTCTCTGTGAACCTTGTAACAAAATTGTAAAGGACATCATTCATATCATGGTTGGTGATGGACTGTGTACTCAACCAAGTATGAAACTCTTCAAGTCTATGTGGCCATTTTGAATAAGGAATATCGTCAATGGAGAAGAATTGTTTTGATGCCATGGACACATGCCTGGCAGAATTGGTTCTAGTGGGATTACTTGTCTGTCCAAATTTTGGATTATAATAGTTTGATTCCATTTCATAGTCTGAAAGAGTGTCAGCCATGAATATTTGCGAAGTTGGTGGAATGGTAAGGGGAGAATCGATTATTTGGTCTGAGAAGGAAGAATAAGAAGAAGAAAGAGATACTGAATCTGATGTAGTATCGGAAGTTTGTTCAGTGAACAGAATCTGTGTCTTCGGGACTGGTGGATCAGGCTCAGGCTGTTGGGTAATAGGATCAACTTGCTTACCCAAATCCTTCAAAAAGGATTCCAATGGATTTGATAACATCATCTGGTCTGGCCTTTCTCTTATGACAAGTGAGCTTGATTCTGTGGGTGGTGTCTTCTCTTTCCCCTTTTCTCTTTTCAAAGCTTTGAGACGGCTTCGTATATCTGATTCTCTTCTGGAAGGATCTTGTGGAATATTGGCAAAAACAGACACTTGTGGTGTTGGGGATGTATACCCAGTTTGAACAGGGGGTGCCAATGGATCGAAAGGTCTGAATCTTCCTTCTTCAAGAAGTTGAATTTGCTTCTTGAGTTTGTCTATTTCTGGCTTTGGACTTTCAAGATAATGGTACCCAATATGTTGTCCTGATTCCAAGGCTTGAAGCCTTTTCTGGAATTCAGAAAGTATCTTCTTGGTACCCTCATCGTATCTTCGGAGATCTTGTTGCACATTTCCAATCTTGGAATCAATAGCCTTGAAGGCATTGTCTTGTGCCAACAGAGTCTCTGATTGCCAGTTTAGAACGGCTTCAGCAGCAGGGGTTTTCTTCTGTCTTCCATGTTCGTCTACGTCTGTGGGAGTAGGTATTTTGGGAACATGGCGATATCTACCATGTGGATCAATAAACTCTTCTGTAGCAGGGAACGAGAGTTTAGAACTTTCCTTGACAAGAGGAGGAAAGTCAGTATCTTGGAACATGGCGATAAAAGAAGTGGGTGGTGTTTCTACTGGAACTTCGAGGGGGTAAGAGTGTTTCTTAGCCCACTTGAGGATTGGCTTATAGAATGGAGAGAGAGCTTGCTTTTTCTGGGGAGGGGAAGGTGGAGGTGATGCAGGTGGATCTGGTGAGGTTCGAGATGTAGTACTGAACTTTGGTGGTGGAGGTGGTGCATAAGATACCATGAACTGGTATTTATCACACTCACCAAGAGTATCTACGGAGGAATCTCCGTCTAAGTACCTCTGATACATCTTGTCCTTGGGCTTTTTCCGTCGTGGAGGAGATCTTGCATGAGGATCTACCTCGTCAGGAGAATTTATACAGTGGGAGCACTGGCAAAAAGGATCCCAAAAACAATGACCATAATTGTCTTTATAGTAATGAACAGGATGTTCATCACCATCAAAGTGTCGAACGTGCTTTTTTGGATCTGGTTCGGAAATGGATTCTGGAATACATGGCTCAATCATGAGGATGGTCTGGAAGATAGAAGGTCCTTCTTCCTTTTCCTTGCCAAATTTGATGGAAACAGTTCCATCTTTTTTTCGTACGAATTCTGAGTCTGTGGACTGGAACGGCTTGTTATGCTGGTGTAGCTTTTCATAGTTGGTGATCCAAGTCTCTGGAAGGAGCTTGGCCAACGTATCCTTTGGGATCTGTCGGGGGACATGGATGCAGGATGCCTGATCATTCTGCATGGAGATGAACAACGCATCTTCATTACCATTGTTGAAGTTGAGATTGAGAGCATGGTTCTGAACTCGATAAACCATTTGGTAATGTAGGGTTGCAGCTACAGATTCAGTGGTTTGAGGGGCTCCAGTGAGTTGTACTTGAACTTTTAGAAAAGAGAGAAGCTAGGGGTCTGAAAGAGCGATGTTGAAGTTTGGATACAGAGTTACAAAGACTGTTCCAGCATTCAGAGTGGTTTGAACAGTACCGATGTAAGCATGCTGGTATTGTAAAAACCTGGTGTCTAACAATGCGATTCTTGCCACTACTGGCAAGCCTTTACGACCATGGAAGGTGAGAGCAAGACGAACAGCTCCGTAGTGGACATGAGAATATCCTTGTTGAACCCATTGTCTGGGAAATTCTGGAGGGATCTGAAGAGCCTTCTACCAATCTTCCAATGAGACTGAGTCTGACGAGTCAGAATCTGAAGACATTTTTCATATATCTCCCACATCTTCAGAACCAAATCCTGACATATTCTCAAGTCAAAATCACTGTCCCCATTTCCCTGTAAAAATCTTCACCTCAAAGTTCGCCAAACCCATCAATGTCATTGCTCTGATTGATACTGGAGCAAGTTGTTCCATTTTGGACACTAAAGTTCTGCCTGAAGAGTATTGGACTCCTCATATCCAATACTTCAACTCCGCTTCTGGAGATACTTTCTCCACAAGTGTCAGAACTACTCCAGTTACTGTCCAGTTCTTCCCCCAGTGCTCCATAAAGGCAAAAATCTTTGGATCAAACCTCCCCAATAAAGATTTGTTAATTGGGTGGGACATCATGACTCAAATCTCTCAACTCCGCATCATTCCTGGAAAGGGTCTTAGATATAAAAATCATTTCTCTGAGTTCGTTGATATTCAGAGACTCGTTTCCATCCAAATGAGTCTGTTAGATCCAATCATGCAAAAGCTGTTAGAATCTTGTTCGGAATCTCACTCGAATTTGCTAAAAAATGTTCTCATCATTTATGGGAAAATCCAGAATTCTTTGTTCGCCTCCCCTTAAAAAAAAATGAAGACATCAACCCAACAAAGGCGAGTCATGCGGGAATGAAGCCAGAACACTTGGCTTTAGCTCAAAGGGAATGCTCGAATTATTGCAACAAGGCCTTATTGAAGTTTCGATTCTCAATGGGCTTGTGAAGCCTTTTATGTCAATAAACGCGCCGAGCGTAACGAGAGGAAAAATGAGACCGGTAATCAACTATCAACCTCTTAATCTTTTCCTCCAAGATGATAAGTTCCCTTTACCATCCGAGAGATTCTCTCTTTAGTGGTTTAACCAAGGCCCATATCTATTCCAAATTCGACCTCAAAGCCGGATTTTGGCAATTGGGCATTCATCCTGAAGACAGAACCAAAACAGGATTCTGTATCCCAAACCAGCACTTCCAGTGGAAAGTTCTTCCTTTTGGCTTAAAAGTCGCCCCATCCCTTTTCCAAAAGGCCATGTGTCGCATTTTCCAACCCATTTTGTCAACTGCAGCAGTGTATATCGACGATATTCGCTCTACAAGCCACGATGAAAGAGCCACTGCCAACTCCTTGAAAAATTTGCAGAAATTGTGAAAAAGCATGGCATTATGCTTTCTCAAAGGAAAATGAATATTGCCCAAACAGAAATTGAATTTCTTGGTATGCATCTCAACAAAGGTACATACTATCCAGGGCCACACATTGCTCAAGAACTACTGAAGTTTCCTGAAGATAACTTCACAACAAAACAGGTTCAGCAATTTATTGGGATAATTAATTATCTCAGGGTTTTTGTCCCACACATTGCAAAGATGCTGATTCCTTTGCAATCCATGCTGAAAAAGAATTCCCCGCCTTGGGGAAAAATCCAGACTAAAGCTGTTGCTGAGCTTAAGGAGATTATGCAGAATCTCCCTCCATTACAAATACCATCAACAGGTAAAAGAATTCTCCAAACTGACGCCAGTGATGAATACTGGGCAGCCGTCCTATTCGAAGAAATTGATGGTAAGAAACACGTTTGTGCCTACAAGAGTGGAAAGTTTTCCCAGGCTGAAATGCATTACCATTCCACTTTTAAATAAATCCTAGCAGTCAAAAATGGAATTAAAAGGTTTGAATTTCATCTTATCGGCCATCACTTTCTGGTCGAACTAGACATGGCATCTTTCCCTCAGATGACCAAGTTTAAATAGAAACAGATCCCAAACCCTCAACTGCTTCGATGGGCTGAATGGTTTTCAAAATACTCTTTTGAAACCAAACATATTCCCGGGAAAAAGAATGTCCTTGCTGACTTTTTGTCAAGACCCAAAGCACCAGCTGAAATCAACATGTACATCAAGAGACCAGCTTTCCATATGCTTCATCATGGAGTCAAATACAAGATTGAAAAGATCAAAGATTTGCCAAGCCAGGCATATCCCCAGGAGATTATTCAGCAAATCCAGAATGACGGTCTTACTGAGAATATGGAGAACCTCATGTGGCAATGCCATACAGACCTTTTCAGATTCAATGGAGGTTCGATCCTTTATCCTTTCGGGTTAAATTTGAATTATCCCTTTATTCATCCTCTTATCTGGAAGGAAGATGATTTCCCTGATCAGCTCGAAACGCTATTATGGTACTTAACCAATAAGTACTTGATAGCCATTGAAATTCCCAGCAGAAGATTCATTGCTAATCTCACCAGGATATTCATGCTCGGGAGAAACATCGAAAATGAATGTGATAGAAATCTTTTAGATTTTCTAAACTGGTTCTATCATCCTACATGTTGGAAATAGGACTTAGAAAGAGAACTGAGAACCATGACACCGAATCCTGAAGTTCACACCATCCCTGTTTTTTTCGAGACGTCCATGGAATTTTTAGAAATAATGGCGGTATTCTCGATGCACCACTTGAAATAGGAACCACAGCCTATAAACCTCACTCGAACAACCGAGAAGCCAGGATTCACAAATCTTATCCAAGATCTGTTAGATCTTGTGAACATGAATACCGAGAACTCCAGAGAATTCTATGCCAAGAAAACAAGACCATTCCTGCAGATATCTAGAATAATGTACCCACTACGTGGGATCATTATGACCTAGCACCTGGAGCTAAGGACGCACTCAGACAAGCTGCATCGTCCCAAGAGCATGAAATGACAAGTGAAGATGACATTGTCCAGTCCACTCAAGACCCCTACGCACGCTTTGGAGGTCCTTTGTCCCAGAATCCCTACGAACAGGGATCTTCATCCTCATTCCAAAACATGGATACATCCTTCTATGCACAACCATCCAATTGGCCTTAGCCAAGCATGCCAAACATTCCTGCCAACACTATAAGTGAAAATACTAACTGGGCAGAAGAAGAAGCATCCCATTGGGCTCATGAAGCATCCTCATCTCAAAGGCTGAACCAGATTCTTTCGCCTCAAGACCTTGAAGCCCTCCAGCAGAAGTATGAAGCACATCTCCTAGAAGACAGTTCAGATGACGACTTAGTATGTAGCTACAATGCTCGTGACGGACGAGATCGTTGAGTTCGTACAAAATCACTGTAGCAAATTACTGTTCACTTTTACTGTAGCATTAGGCTAGGGAATGTACTGTTCACAGTACAGTTACAGTTCATAGGGTGCGAATAATTCCCTCCCGAAAGCTTTCGGTGCCTCTGTTTGTTTCTGGACCCGTGAGTTGGTCCCTGTGTGTCCTTGTTTACCTTTATTTGCCTATATAAGGCATTGTTGTTGTATCGTTTTGGGCAGAGTCCCCTGAAGTAAAGAGTGTGCTTTGTGAAAAAACCTCTATGGCTTTGTAAATCCCTCTTCTTCTCCAGCCTGGTAGGATCCTTCGAGAAATGCAGCTTGGACAGATTAGAAACGTTTCCATCCTGGCATCTTTTGAGTGTCTCTAGGCTCTGGATTAAAGGGCTGAGTGGTTTTCTGCTTCCGCTTTATGTTCGATAGATCCCAAAACAGGCGCGTTAATCTTTCTACTCAATTATACATGTTCTTGTTCTGGTTGTGGAGATCTTGGGGTTGCGCAATTTGCGTCTTACAATGGTATCAGAGCCGACTCCTGACAGCGTGTGGGGCCACAGCGAGGACGCCCTTCTGCTAAGGGGGGAGAGTGTGACAGCCCGAGCGACGGTGCGCGGGGAGGAGGGATGGCGGTGTGTCCGCGCCTCGGTCCCCGAACGTGCGCAAGGAAGAGGTCCTCTCCCTCTTGTCCCACATCGCTTAAGGGGGGAGTCCAGGGCCAATTTATAATGGCTTGGATCCCTTAATATGTATGACGCGTTTTAAAACCGTGAGGACTCAGTGTCCAAAGCGGACAATATCACACAGTGGGGCCCGGGATGTTACAATGGTATTAGAGCAACCATAACCCTAGAACTCGAACGCAATTGGTTTTGCCCTAATTTGTACGGAGTTACCATAATTTGTACGGATCTACTCTAATTTGTATGGATTAGCCCTAATTGGTACTGATCTTGCCATAATTTGTGATTTTCGAGACTTTTTATTCAATAAAAATTAAATTAAATCACAAATTTGGATTGGGGGAGACGAGACGAGCAAGATGGTCGGCGGCGCATCGCCGGGGGATGCCGCACGCGCCCCCACGCGCGGCCACGCGCGGCCTGGGCGTCGAACGTGTGCTACGCGTGACCCCCACGCGCTGCGCAGTCAGGCGGCGCGTGCGGGCGCGTGGGGGCTTATTTTGGCACGTGGTTGGTGGCGTTGAACTCGTATGGTGATTTCCTATCTTGTGGTATATTTATTTTATATGTTTGATGGTTTTATTGATGTGGAATTGCATATAGAATCCTAAATACGTGTATTTTTAGTGTATTTTTGCGTATTTTTCTTGTATTTTCTGTGATTTTGGAAATACAGGTGATGGGTTACTAGTATGTTATTATATAATAAAAATGTGTGATTCATCAATAAAAATCAAATTTTATTGTGAACTGAAGCCGGCTTAATGAGATACAATTCGTATGAGATTATATTTAAGCTATGTATTGAGCGATGAGAAACAATAAAGATTATGAAACTTTTGTTACTCAAGTATACTCCTTTACACACTGGTAATGCATGTCAATTAAATTACTGCATATTGTACATGAACTCATCTGGTCACTTGTTAATGTCTATCAAGTTGAATATTTTTTATGGTTAAGGAGTATGACAACATTTATACAGCAATAGTATCTACCGTTAAATTTTAGATATTTGGTTCTCTAGTTTGACTCAATTAATAGGCCACTTGTTGAAGTAATGATATTTGTTACCTAAAATTGATTAATAAATCAGTTGTTGGCCTTGGAATCATTTTTGCTTTATGAATTCATGAGTGATAATGGATCAGCAGTCAAGCTTGTCGATTTTGTGTACTCTGAATTACTATTGATGTTAATTTGTGAGAGATATTATAGATCAGCATTCTTTTTATATTGTTCTGGTAATATGTAATTGGGGTGCATAAGAGATGTTTTATTTCTGTTATGAGAAGTTTCTTGTATTACCGTGATCAATGATCTCATTGGAATCTGTCTAACAAGTTCGTATATATATATATATATATATATATGATTAATTTTTATTAATGGATAAAGTAATGTAATTAGCATGATATGTGATTTTAGTGATAACATGCCTCTATCACTAAAGTTAAAATCACATGTATATGATGTATGTGAGTAGTAAATATTATATCCCTGGTATGAGAGAATTTTAAGAATTTAATTGAGTTGTGACCGTCAAAGTGGCACACTTGATTGGGTTTGAGAAATTTCGATCTCGTATATTTGATTGAGATGTCTCCTGGTCTAATGTATAGTTATACTCCCAAAGGAGGTGATTGTGTATTAGTTCATGGAGGGATACATGATAGTGTGGTGGAGGAATGACTAATCCTAATGGTTCATATGCCCAAAGGTGATGAATTCACAAAGAATTGGAACATATTCTCATAACCCTGATCATGTGGGGAGTGTACAATTGCATGTCATGTATTCTGCCCAAAGGTGATTATGTGACTTTGCATGTAACTCTCTGGATGTGTACTTGTACGTTAAGTTACACAATACTCACATGATGCTAATTATATACATTACTTGTTTTTCAGTCACATTTTCTATAATTAATAATTCCGTCATCATTGAGGTTTTTACTGCTTCAAATTTTAAGTTGTGGACATATGACTTTTTTTTTTTTGGTGACCTAGGAACCCCCCGCACGGCCGGCAGCTGGAGAAGTAAACTTGGGGGGCTGCGTAAGCGGGAGGACCCACCACCCCCGGCAACCCACTTAAGACGCCACGCGGCAATCCACCAGCCTCCATTCAACTTGCGTTGAAGGGGCTTCGAACTTCAGACCTCCAACGTGGAAACCTGAAGCCTACCCAGCGGAGCCACCACGGCCGGTAGTTGTGGACATATGGTTTGTTGCTTGAGAAAAGAGCAATTGAATTTGCTTACTGTCCATGAAGTGTTCCATTCTAGAACACTTGAAAAGAGGTTTGCCTGTGGACTGCACTGCTATAAGATGGTGGAAGTCTTAGTTGCTTGAAATTATGTCTTGTCTGATATTGAAATTAGGACACATCTGCAAAGATTGTGTTTAAGTTCTAATGACATATACATCTCGTATATGATTAAAAGGTTGTTTCCAAAAGTTTTTTTTTATTTATTTAAGGAAAATGACAGAGATAAATATCTTAAAAGATTGTCAGGTTTAACAATGGCCATTAGTATTTTGGCAAGTATGACAATGCTAAATAGCTTAAAGGGTCATTTGTCAAATACTTGGTAGATTTTGAGGTGGTAATTTAATTACTATACCTGAAAATTCTGACAAAAAGATTTGGTCGAAAGGCATGAATGCACTATATTGGACATGGTGATGAGTATGATTAGTAAGACTAATTTATCTGGTCTTTTATGGGCTGATATTATGAAAGCAATTTTTTCATATACAAAAGGGGTATTGATTTTATGACCCTAAAGAAGGTACAAGAATTATGGAATCACATACTCTAAAGTTTCTAAATATTGACGTAATTGTAGAGGATAGCTGCTCTCAGATTATTAAAGATAATAGTATGATAGAGATTACTATGTTTTTGTCTTTACCTATACGAGATAATTATGGAATCTCCTGTACCATAGACTAAACTTGTTGAGGTTCAAGGTAATATTTTTGATATAGGTTATAATGAAATTTCTTAAACCTTTCAAGTGCAGAATGAAGTGGTTGCAGCTTTATTAAAGAGATTTGTTAAGGAAAGACGATTAGTTATACCATCAGACTATATAGTCTATTTGTGAGAGCATGATTACAATATCCACTATATGGTTGATGTAATAACATATTTATAAATGTCGTTTCTTATTTCAATCAAGTATGTGATTATATGCCATAAAAGGCGATATACAATCTATGAAACATCATAGTGTTTGGAAACTAACTTACTTGCCTAAAGATTACAAGTTCATTAGTTGCAAATTGGCGTACAAAATTAAAAGAATTTCAAATAAAGCTTGTGGAATTTAAAGCCAAATTGGTAATTAAAGTTTTTACTCTAAAAGAGGGGTGGATTGTTTATATTGAAAAATAACTAGTTCTTTAAAAGATTCTTTTAGAGTGAATGTGACATTAATAATTTATTTTGATATAAAGTTATGCCAAATAGATACAAAATCTATATTGTGCAACTGGATGATTTTGCAGCAGATTCAAGTAAACTTATCTGTAGACTGAAAAGTTCTAATTCATGGTCTTAAGCAAGTTTCCAGACAATATTATTAAAGTTTCATAGTGTTGTTATTTTGTTCAATTGGGAACAAAATAATTCAATATACTGCAAGGTCAGTGGGAGGAATTTTTTTTTTTTTCATACTTTATGTACATGATATTTTGCTTACAAGTTGTGACCTTGAGACAATGCTGAGGTCTGTAAGGATTGTTTTTGTTATATTATATTAGATTTTCTCAGAGGACATTTGCTGATTGTATATTGGAAATATTCAATATACATCATTGCAAGCCAGGAATTGCTCCTGTTGTTAATGTTGACACCTAAATTTTAGCGATTTGTTTAAGTGTTTCTTAATTGCATTGAAAATTTGGGGATTGATTTCTAACCCCCCAACAAAAAATTTTCATTAAAATTGCATCGCACATAGACCTTAGGAGAATTTGTGTATCTAGTCTTATAATCAATCAAAATTTTTTATAAAAAAAATTAGTACAAGAAAATTTCGAAATTAAAAAAGAAAAAAAAGAAGAAGAAGAAAAAGAAAAGGGTCGGGTGGGCTTGGGTTTAAACAAACCTTAGGTTGGCCCCTTCCTCCCTTTCTTTTTTTTTTTTCTTTCAATTTCCCTCACGTGGCCCACCGGCTCGGCCCATCCACCTTTTCCCTTCAGCCCAACCCGCGCACGAATCAGTCGTCTCCCTCCTGCTGTCCTTCGTGCGAAGACCTGCAGAGAACAGAAAAATGGAGCAACGACCGGGAGCAGGGGATCGGGATTGCGGGCGACCAGCATGATCCGCGGGTCGGAGGGGGCATTTCGGCCGGCAAGCCGGCGTCGCAGAGGCCATGCACGCTTGCTGGCCGGGTATAAAACTAGAGGAAAGCGGAGAAAAAGGGGGAAGCACACAAGCGAGGAAGAGACGAAGAACCGAGAGGGGAGAGATATCCGAGAGAGAGAAGTTGAAGGGGAGTTGTGGCCGCCGTCGGTGGTCCGTTCGTGAGTTGCTGTCCGTCACGGCTCTTCTCGTTGAACCAAGTAGGTCATTCTCTACTGCTTCGTTTTTGTAGGGCGTTGAACCGGAGCTCGTGGACGACATGTTCGCATGAGCTTTGGTTCCTTCGGCGCCTATAAATCTTTAGCCAAACCTCTGTGTGTTGCTGGTTGTTTTCCGAGAACCCTGGTCCCATTTCGAGTCTTGGTTGAGTCAGAAATCCAAACATTTGATAATGTCCGCGAACTGTTTGTATAAATGCCTAAGTGAAGCTAGCATGACTATTCTTGAACCCTCGTCCATTATACGCGCTCGTCGTTGAATAGATGCGTTTTGTTGCTGTTCTGAACGTTTTTGTTCAGTCCATTTCGTGTTTATATGGCCATATGTTGTTTTCGGCTTATTTTTGTGCAAGTTATGTCCCGTATTCCTTCCTTGTCCGTTTAGGGGACAGAGTGGGTGTCGGCTCGGTGGTGGCCCGAGTGCGAGCGGTGTTGATGTGGGTGACAAAAAATAGCGAGGTTCGTTTAAAATGGGACTGGTTTGATCGATGAGCTTCGGTGAAAGAGGTCGTAGGAGAGAAGGTGGCTTTGGCGTGCGAGAGAGGTATTTGGAAGAAGAAGACCGAAAAAAAAAAAAAAAAGTAAAAAGAAACAAGAGCAAAAGAAAAGTATCGAAGGAGTGAAAAAGTAAAAAAAAAAAAAAAAATTGAAAAAGAAAGGAGGACGTTAGTCTCGTGAAGAAGAGAGTCGGAAAGGGAGGAGGGAAAGAATAAAAAAAAGAGAACAAAGAAAAGCTAGAAAAATGACAAAACAAAAATTAAAAAAAGAGGAGAAGAAGAAAACCCAAAAAGAGAAGGAAAGACGGTAGGTGAGGGGTGTTCGGTGAAAGTGTCAGAAGAGAGGAGGGAAAGAATAAAAAAAAGAGAACAAAGAAAAACCAAGAAAAATCAAAAAAAGAAAAGAAAAGCAAAATAAATAAAAAAAAATAGAAAACTAAAGCGGCAAAGTTGGCCTCGGGAAGGACAGTTGGGCGAGAACGCGCAGGGGAAATGATGAAGTGGGGAAAAGATAAAAAAAAAAAATTTTAAAAAGAATCTTTAAAAAAAAAAACTGTAAAAAAAAAATATTTCTTTTAACCCAAAAATGTTGGATCCGGGTTTGGGTTGGGTCCATGGGCCGGATTGGGTTTACCCGGTCCAAACCCATTTTATTGAAGTATAATAATATTAAATATTAAATATATATTAAAAATTAAAAAAAATCAAAAAATCAAAAATTTCGAAAAAAAATGATAAAATTTCAAAAAAATTCAAAAAGTTTTCCGAAATTTCAAAAAATCAGGAAACATTAAAAATTCAACTTTCTTTTTGAAAAAAAATTAATTTAAAAATTAATTTAAATTTTTTTTTTGAAAATCCAAGAATGATAGGGTTTGGTTAGGAATTGCTATATATTGCCACTTTAGTGTAATTAAGCCTTTATATTCTTGTATGTTGTTTTTATTGTATGTTTGATTTGCGTGTTTTGTGTTTAATTTGCACTTGTTTAATTTTAGGGCTAATAGGACCTTGGTAGGTATAATTATTACTTTATTGATTGTGCACCGCATGCTCACTTCCTATGTTATTGGATAGATATGAAATCGATCTAAAGCGCTCGATGAAAATCATTTTGTTAAAATGAACGAGATTAGGTACCGAAAGGGCACTAATTATTCAATTAGTGTAATTAAGTCCCCGACCCTAGATTTTCCGGTTGCGTAGGAAGTAAGGTACACTCCCACGCCTTACTTGGTTTCTAGCCGACCCTAATAGGCTAGTGGCGACTCCATTTGTGCAAAATTCATAAAAATACTCCAATGTCACGCGGGGTAATGGGCTAGGGAGAGCCTGCGCCTAATCATGGGCCTTGGACCCGTCTTTTAGGCAATACCCCTAAACTTGCTCCCTCCCCCCGAGGGGTAGGTCGCGACAGCTTGGCGACTCCGCTGGGGACTTAGTTTTAAACCTTAGAGAACTTAGGCCAAAATTAATCTTGTTCAAAAATATTTTTGTTTGGCAGCGAAGATATCATGTATATCCATAACATATTGAACGTTGAATGTTGAATGCTTATGGGAGCTATAAGGGGCGGTGATTTCTATTCATGTTTGAAGTGCTGATTGTTTTTAAATTGTCATGCATGAGTCTCTTGCATTGCACTACACCATAGCACACACAACCTGCCGCCGGACCTGGGCCGTATAGGATCACTTAGGATGGTGTTAAGGTGGATACCACTCCGACTACAACCGCGTAGTACGAGTCGCCCACCTTAACCCCGAAATTTCTTTCTTCAAATCAAAGATACCCACCCCGGTCTGCAACCGCGCGACATGGGTTGGTTCTTTGACGAAGCCGGAGTCATGGGTAACCCGACCTAGCCACGACCTTGCTGGTTCAATCCGGTGATCTCATGGCGCCATTTTGAGCCATTTAGAGTAGAAATTGAACCACTATCCATGCGTATGTCTATGTCATTGGCTTTGCTATTCAATGAGTAGGGTAAGATTTTCAAATTCTCTCTTTCGTAATTTACTTATTCGCTTTCTTTTTTTGGTTGGTTCATGGCAAATTAGGTTGATCGTAACTGTGAGTAGTATACGATGGGAGTACCCGAGCTTCACATCATTGCTACCCCGAAAGCCGAGCTTCGCACATGGTGGGATAGACTAGACCCGACTGGCCATGATTGGGTGCGATCCTATGTCGGACGATTACTTCCTCTCTTAGAAATAGAAGCTCATTATGGCGTTATACGAGCGTTGGCACATGTCTGGTGTCCCGAGACTTGCACATTCATGTTCGGTGACCACGAGCTCACTCCAACCCTGGAAGAATATAGTGTTGCCATGGGAAAACCTTTGGTGTCAGAGTTAATTGGTCCACCTATAGGGGCTGAGCATGTATCAACCTTATCCGATTTCCTTAGGGTTAAAGAGGGTAACGTGAGGAAAGTTTTGAAAGCTAATCGCAAGACTTGCCCGTTTTCATTCCTAAACGAGCATTTTCAAAATGCCCCATCTTTTCAAAAAAATAGAATCTTCTTGTTAGCTTTCTTCGGGTTCGTGTTATTCCCACATTGTAGGAACGCTATTAACCCTTCCATGGCATGGGTAGTTCGTGAGGTATGTATGGGAAAGGGCTTTGTTAACGCCGCTTTGACTGAAACTTTTCTTTCCCTTACTCGTTTTAAAGAAAACAAAAACAAAACTTTCCATGCTCCTCCTGAACTCTTGCAAATCTGGTTCTTCTCTCACGTTAAAGGGTTTGGTAGCTTAATGACTGTGAACAACATCTCTGACTCTAGCCACCCTATCCTGAAGTTTAAAGATAGGAAAATGTTCGCCCCCGATTATCATTATTCTGAATGGTTAGCTTTCATGACCAACCCTGGACCTGAAGATTTCCAATGGCATGCCAAATGGCTCCGAGTTCGAGAAGCGCATTTCGTGTGTGGGCTTACTGGACCTGTTCCTTTGTTGGGAATTACTGGAGTCACTGAGTATTACCCGACTCGGGTCGCCCGCCAGTTCCAAGAGGTTCAACGACTTCCACCGACGATTCAAGAAGACCCGCTTAGGATAGACTTCATTGACGGATGCCATGACCACGAAGACTCCGTCGTGTTAGTTAAGTCAATGTGGGATATGTGCCACCCTTGGAAGCTGATATGGCCTGAAGAGGAGTTGGAAGGGCAGGAGAAGACCTATTACGCCACGATGGAATATATCCTTAGGCACAAAATCCCAAAGAGCCTACGCCCGAAGATTCCCGACGTGCCATTAAAGACCACCCACCGAGCCGAGATCAAGCGCCTCAAAAGGAAGCTCGAAGAAGCCGAGGAGCACGCCTCGAAGTTGACCCGAGTTAGTGGGGTTGCCACAAGCGAGATCTGTCTTCGTTAGTTAGATTGAGCCAAGTGCGATATGTAATGGGCCCATGCCCACATGTGTTACAATGTTAAAGAGTTTGTCTCATGTTGCAATGTCGAGGGATAGGATTCATGATTAGCTTCACTATTTAGGGGTTCTCCCTCATGTCTTTTCTTGCGTTATGTAGCAACCTTGCTTTCAATGAAATGAACAAATTGGGGCGATTAGATCTTTATCATGGACCGATCGCCTAACTATTGCTTAATGCTTATATATGCTTATCTATCATTGTCCAAGTACTAACAGGTTATCTACTTTCGTCTAATTGTCAACACGGCTAAGAGGAGATCTCCAATTCATACTCGCGCAAAAGCCAGGATAGAGAATGAGGATGTCAGCATACGCGTGGCCAACATGGAGAATCAGCTAGCTCAACTCACTACTTTGATGGCCGAGATAAGCCGAAAAATCAGTGAACCTCCGGCCTCGGCCATAGCCGGAACCGCTACTCCCGTTTTGTCGGGACCCACTCCACCCTTAGCTGGAGAACCACATGTCACCGATCCTGCTGAAAAAGGCGCTTCTGAGGAAGCCCCTTCTGTTACGCCTATAATCGTCAATCTGGATCCCCCTCCAAAGGAGGGATCCGCCATCCGCTTCGACGAAGAAAATGCAAGACGCTTGGCTAAGATGGAGGAGCGACTTTGTGTCCTCCAAGGATATGAGATGAAGGGAGTGGACAAGCTAACCCCATATGCTAAGGTGAAAGTACCCGAAAATTTCAAAGAGCCGGAATTTACAAGAAAATATGATGGCAATGGCTGTCCTATAACCCACCTCAAATACTATATGAGGAGGATGGCTCGCTATTCCAACAATGTCCCGCTCCTCATACATACATTTCAAGATAGCTTAGACGGTCCTGCCCTGTCGTGGTTTATTGCACTGGATATTGAAGAGCTCACTGGATGGGACGACCTCGCTGATGAGTTTTTACAGCAATATAAATTCAACTCTGAGATTGTCCCTACAAGAGAGGAGCTAGTTTGGATGGAAAAGAGGAGGAATGAATCGTTTAAAGCATTCGCCCAGAGGTGGAGAACGATGGCATCACAAGTGAAGCCTCCACTGAGTGAGAAGGAAATGAGGCAGCTCTTCTTGAGGACTATGCCATCTGACTATTTCCAGGGATTAGTGTACTCTGGTTGCCAAACATTTTCCCAGCTGGTGGAGGTTGGTGAAGGGGTTGAATGGGCGATAATTGATGGAAGAATATCTACTGGGAATAGCAAGAGGTTCACAACGAGGAAGGACAAGGAGACGGCGGTTGAAGTGGCGTTTATCCAGGAGCCAACTGCACCTAAATCAGTGTCGATGCCTTCACAAAAGCCTAGAGCTATGCAAGGAAGCGGGTCACAGGGATTTGACGGAAGCAGGAAGTTCCCCCGAAAAGAATTCACACCTCTACCCCGACCTCTATCAAAATTGTTACCTATCCTCTTTGAAAAGAGATTGGTAGCCAAGGAAGTACCTAGAGACAACCCCCCAAGATTCCCAGGCTTCGATGTGACCAAGACGTGTGAATACCACATGGGAGAAAGGGGGCATGATGTCGATAACTGCTACACACTGAAGTTGAAAGTTCAGAATCTACTGGATAAAGGGAAGTTGACCTTTAATTTGCCTGATCATGCTGAAGGAGTGAATATGATTCTTGGGGAAATGCAAACAAACGAGCGACCTCTTGCGGTGGATGTCCCTAAATTGTATGAGGCTCTTGAGCTAACCGGGCACTATGAAAGAGGGGAAGACATAACCATGGAGGAAAAGCTAGAACGTATCCGCAAAATGATAGACATGGGGGTAATCCGAAGTGTCAACAAAGAACAAAGACAACTGCCCATGATGACACCATCCATGATTAGCTCATCATCTCACGATACTACTTGCGACTGTGAAACGAAGAAAGCTAAACCTCCGATCCCAGAGGAGGGTGAACAAGTGGCGATAGAAGACGCCTTGAAGATGGATTCTGAGGGAACCTTTCGGAGCCGTGATCTCTTAAAGAAGATATGTGACGAAGGTGAAGTGTTCGATACGTTGGGTCAACCAAGCGGAAAATATGACTATTACGTGAAATATTCGTCTGCCTCGAGTTTCTTTGATGATCCTAAGGACATTATCCCTGACGGATGGGGGGTATGGATGATCCGATGCCACGAGAGGAGGGGATGGTCGCTATGATTACCCCGGTAGTGATAGAATTGCCTGATGAGGATCGCACTAGCGATGTCGAGATGAAAACCACTGAGCCAATGACGATTGACCTTATGATCGAAGAATTATCAGCGATCGAAATCTTGGAGGAAAACCTGACGCCGATCGTGATTGAACTACCACCTCAAGGAAAGGACGAGGTGATAATGCTAGAACCTCCCTTGGAATTCAACACCAAAGCAGTACCCTGGGATTACGGGACAAAAGAAGTAGATGCCATCACTCAATCAGGTCGTTGCTATGCGCCTGCTGGAGGAACCGAAAAGAAAGCCGTGACGGAGGAGGACGCGAAGCAATTCTTAGCCGTGGTGAAAACGAGCGAATTTAACGTAGTGAATCAACTGCGAAAAATGCCAGCTCAAATCTCCATCTTGGAGCTAATTCAATCCTCTGAAAAGCACAGAAACGCTTTGTTGAAGGTCCTTAACGAGATACATGTCCCGGAGACAATTGATGACACCCAACTACAGGAGTTCGTGGGGACCATCCTTCTGAAAGATCAGATCGCCTTCACTGATGAAGACCTCCCTGCTGACGGAGGTGATCACACAAAGGCGTTGCACATTTCAGCGAAGCACGATAGCACCGTTGTCTCTAGAGTGTTGATTGACAATGGCTCTGCACTAAATATATGTCCATTAGCTACACTCCACCGCTTAGGTGTTGAGATGGAAAGGATACGTCCAACTAAGTCCACTGTGCGCGCATTTGATGGGATGAGGAAAGAGGTGCTAGGAGAAATTGAATTGGAACTACTTATCGGTCCTGTGCTTTTCTCGGTACCATTCCAAGTTCTAGATATACCAACTGCTTTCAACTTTCTGTTGGGGAGACCATGGATTCACACAGCGGGTGCTGTTGCCTCCAGCCTTCATCAGAAAGTACGATTTGTGGTGGACAATAGACTCATCACTGTGCACGGGGAAACAGACTTCAAGGTGTACCAGGAAACGGCCATCCCATACGTGGAACCCGAGTGCAAAGAAGAGTCAAGCTTTCAGACTTTCGAGTTGGTGTCTATGGTCCACATTCCTGTGGGCTCTTGCGCGGGAATTCCTGAATTATCCAAGCCGGCCCTGGCGGTAGGGAAGATTATGCTAGCAAATGGCTACAATCCTGGAGGTGGTCTAGGGTTGCATGGACAAGGGATTCGAAAGCCTATCGAGGCTCGAAGAGTTCTAAGGAGAAAAGGCTTAGGGTTTGTTGAAGAGCGGGGACGCCGTGGCAATAGAGGAAGCCGTAGCGAATGTGGAGGTCGAGGCACCCAAGGAGGTCGAGGTGAACGTGGAGGCCGAGGCGACCACGGAGGTCGGATTATAAGAGATAGAAGTTGCCAGAGTGTTTTCCCTCCTCCACTGAAAGAAACATTCCCAGGACCCCCGAAAATGCTGATGGAAGAAGATGGAGCTATTGACGGTATAGCCAAGATGTTTGAAGAGAATATTATATGCACCATCCTAGCTTGTGATGAGGCTGAATCTTCTGGGAGCATCGCCGACCCTTCAGAGTAGGACGGTTCTAGCTCAGCGTAGCTTTTTACTTTATGTTTTCTTCCCCTGCGTGGGAACTCGTTGTTATTTCAATTTGCTTGTTTGAGTCGTTATGATGTAAACTCTGTTAAGCCCTTGACTTTGAGCCGTTGGTCTTGGGTAGAGTATGTTGTAATACGGCCTTATCATTTCCCTTTCAATGAAGATGCATGTTTTATTAAGGACATGTCGAGGCACACCAAACTGGTTCTATGATGGTCACTGAGGGCTGGGCTTCTACATGCTTCCTAGTTTCATAATTTCGTAAGAGCAAGGAAAGTCCGAGGATATGAGGATGAGCTCTCGAAACAGTTTTCAAAAATTATTTGAAAAATCGTCCACGAATGACATACGTTTTGTTTGTTATTAATGCATACTAACTCATCTCATCGCATCTCAGGCATTACATTATGCATAATCACGACAAAGATTCATGTGACTTGGATCCGCATGGGGAGATCTTTTTTAGAATCGACGCCGATGAAGATCTTAAAGGGATCGAGCGTGATTGGAATTGACATGAGGGATCAAAACCGCTGACAGAAGAACAAACAGTCACCATAAATCTGGGTGATACACAGAATGTCAAGGAAATAAAAATTGGGGCATGTCTCTCGAAGTTAGAAGCGGAACGAATGATTAATCTCCTGAACAAATACCAGGATATATTTGCCTGGACTTACGCCGACATGCCAGGGTTAGACCCTGATATTGTAGAGCATGCCCTTCCGACCGATCCTAATGTGCCATCTAAAAAACAGAGGCTCAGAAGAACGAAGCCAGAGTTGTCTAAGAAAATCGAAGAGGAAGTCATGAAGTTGTTAAAAGTGGATTTCATTGAAGTGTCACATTATTCAGATTGGATAGCAAACATTGTACCTGTCATGAAAAAGGATGGGCGAGTCAGGGTGTGCGTAGATTATCGTGACCTAAACCGAGCTAGTCCAAAAGACGACTTCCCACTCCCGCATATTGATGTTTTAGTCGACAGTACGGCAGGATTTGAGTTATTCTCATTCATGGATGGTTTTTCTGGATACAACCAAATTCGTATGAAGGAGGAAGATAGCAGCAAAACATCGTTCATAACCCCTTGGGGAACTTTCTGCTACAAAGTGATGCCTTTCGGTCTGAAAAATGCTGGGGCAACGTATCAAAGGGCCATGGTCACGTTGTTTCATGACATGATGCACAAGGAGATTGAAGTATATGTGGATGATATGATCGCGAAATCAAGACGAGGCGAAGACCATGTTGAGGTCTTGCGGAAACTGTTCGAACATCTTCGGAAGTTCAAGCTACGCCTCAATCCTGCAAAATGCGTTTTTGGAGCGAAATCTGGGAAACTGTTAGGGTTCATGGTCAGTAGTAAGGGCATAGAGATTGACCCGTCAAAGGTAAAGGCTATCTGTGATTTACAACCCCCGACTACCACTAGGGAAGTCCGCAGTCTGATGGGACGACTCAATTATGTGGCGAGATTCATCTGTCAGCTATCTGAAACAGCGAAGCCATTCTTCAAGCTCCTAAAAAAGAATGCAAAGATTGAGTGGGATGCTGAGTGCCAGGGCGCCTTCGAGAAGATAAAACACTATCTCACTCACGCACCAGTCCTAGTGCCCCCTCTCCCTAAAATTCCCCTGATTCTGTACTTAACTATACATGATGAATCATTGAGAGCCATGTTGGCACAGAAAAGACCAAATGACAAGGGAGAATGCGCCATATACTATTTGAGTAAGAAGTTCACCATTTCGGAAATGAACTACACGGAAGTTGAGAGAACTTGCGTGGCTTTAATTTGGGTTTTGCACAGGCTGCGTCAATACACGCTTCATCACCGAATCTTACTGGTGACCGAAAACGACCCCATCAGGTATCTCTTAGAGAAGCCGGCGTTAGTGGGCAAGTTGGCTAAATGGCAAATCTTAATTTCAGAATTCGACGTACAGAGCCTAGGACAAAAGTCTGTTAAAGGTCGCGCCATAGCAGACATGTTAGCGGAAAGTTCCAAGGGGTCTGGAGCATCTGATGAAGATAGTGACGCGGAGGAGCGAATTCTACTTGTATCCAGTGACACATGGACGATGTACTTCGATGGTGCAGTTAACTTAGCTGGGTCTGGTACTGGGGCGGTCCTTATTTCCCCAGATGGGCAACACTACCCTGTTGCCGCTAAATTGACATTTCCTTATACAAATAACATCGCTGAATATGAAGCATGCATTCTCGGTCTCCAAGCCGCCGTTGATATGAAGATTCGGAAGCTGCAAGTTTATGGTGATTCAACCCTTATCATCTTACAGACCGAAGGCAAATGGCGAACACAGGATTCTAAATTAATTCCATACCATGAGTTCCTTGGGAAGTTGACGGAAGAATTCCAAGAAATATCATTCGAATATTTACCAAGGTCTCAAAATCAGTTCGCTGATGCCCTAGCTACCTTATCTTCGATGTTGCAAGTAGCTGGGGGCTTGGACATTGAACCGTTGAGAATTGAAATCCTTCGACGCCCGGCTTATTGTATGACGGTTGAAGAGGAACCAGATGGACAACCTTGGTATCACGACATCTTGAAGTATCTACAAAAGGGTGAATTCCCCGAAGGAAGTGAAGCAGCAGACAGAAAGCATTTGATAAAGTTAGCACCAAAATTCTTCACCAGTGGAGATGTCCTCTACAAAAGGTCATTCGATTCGACATTGCTAAGGTGCGTCGATGCCAAAGAAGCCAATCGTTTGATGAAGGAAATACATGAAGGGGAGTGTGGCCCCCACATGAATGGTCACCTCTTGGCGAAAAAGATCATGCGACTCGGCTACTGCGGGTTGACAATGGAATCTGACTGCATACAACATGTGCGATGTTGTCACAAATGTCAAATTTATGGGGATAAAATAAATGCTCCAACAAATAAGCTTCACCAAATGTCCCAATCTTGGCCCTTCTCTATGTGGGGAATTGACGTGATTGGGCCCATCAATCCCAAGGCGTCAAATGGACATCGATTTATGCCAACTCGTACGCCAATGTCATTGCCAAGAATGTGGCCAAATTCATTCGCCGCGATATTATTGCCCGTTATGGGGTACCGGAGGCGATCATCACTGACAATGGGTCCAACTTAAACAACAAAGTTGTAAATGACTTGCTTGATGAGTTTCGAGTTCGCCATTTGAACTCATCACCATATCGTCCTCAAATGAATGGGGCAGTTGAAGCAGCAAATAAGAACATGAAGAAGATCCTAGCAAAGACGGCTGAAAATTATCGTGATTGGCATGAAAGGCTTCCTCACGCACTGATGGCATACCGAACATCTATTTGCACCTCCACAGGGGCAACTCCTTTTTCGTTAGTATATGGAATGGAGGCTGTCCTGCCTATAGAAGTCGAGATTCCCTCGTCGAGAGTCCTTTCTCAGTCGAAGCTTGATGAAGCCGAATGGATACAGCAGAGGCATGACCAGCTAAACATGATCGATGGGAAGAGGCTGAAAGCAATGTGTCATGGTCAATGCTATCAGAAACGGGTCGCGAAGGCCTTCAATCGGAAGGTTCGTCCTAGGCACTTTGAGATCAATGACTTGGTGCTAAGAAAAGTGCTGCCAATCCTCCCTGACCCTCGTGGCAAGTTCGCCCCGAACTATGAGGGACCTTATGTCGTTAAGAAGATCCTCACAGGTGGTGCTATGGTTTTAGTTGAAATGGATGGCCGTGAACTATCTAAGCCTGTAAATGCCGATGCTGTAAAGAAATATTTCCCATGAATGAGATCAAGGCCGTAGAGCCATTTTGCGCATAATCCGAGTCACATGGCATCATGCATGTCATGCATACATCACATACATGCATATTTATCTGTATTTCAGGTATCCAACCAACTCGATGAAGTTACAATAGAATGGAAGAAGTTGATCGTTGCCCCGAAAGGTTGATTCAAATGGCTACCCAACCTCGCAAAGTCGGGTCGGGTATTCCTTGTCCTTTTTTTATTTTTTTATATTTATAAAAAAAATCAAAAATGATGAAAGAGATGAGTGAATGAAAAGTAGAGCGCCTAGTGTCATTCATATTGTCGATTCAGTTGTTGTTAATTGTGTCTTCATGAGGGGAACTTCATATGAGTGATTTTGACAAAACTAAAAGGGAATGTTAATCATGCCAAATAAGAAGTGCTTAGAATGAAGGAAAGTAAGCCATTTCCAAACACGTCCTTCAAACACTTTTGAGAGTTGAGTGGAAAACGACTTCCTCTTAGGACGAAGGATTCATTTGCATTGAGCGCAAAGATCGAAATGATAAAGGCATTCCATTCATCAATCCCAAGCACTAAACTGACATCTTACTAACACCCTTTCGGCTAAATAAAGATGATCCTTCAAAGTACCCTTGTTAAGAACAACCCTACATTGAGGCAGCATGGGAGGTTACGAGCGTGTTGCAGAGCGAAAGATTGAGAAAGATTCTATTATTTTCACTTGCATCAATCTTCTGGTGATAGCTTCAGAGGAATTCTCATTAGAGCTTGACTCATCCTAATGTGAAGAAGAGCATTTCTTTCTCTACCCAAACACTGATATCCATTGCTTTAACCAATTTGGGCCTGATTATTCATTTATGAACCCTGAGTGGTGATCATCTCCCTTCGCTGGGGCAAGGCATAAGAATTGATCAAACACAATTGATAGTCACGAGGAAATGTGAAAAAATCTCGAAAGTCATAAGAACTACAACAGTTCAAAGAATGAAAGGTTCGACAAATTTGGGGGGGTATGAAAAAGCAATGTGCTTGGTAAAAGCAAGGCCAATGCCCGTTAAGAAAAAGAGCCAAAGGGCTGCATCTTATAAGGAAAAAATTATCAAATCTAAGTGCATGCGCAAAAAAAAAAAAAAAAATCAAATCAACCGCAAGAACAAAAGACATTAGCGAAATGAGCAAAGCTCCCCTGCATAAATGATTAGTCAAGGGACTTTTGATGTGACATCCCAAATTTCTGATTCTGTTTTCAATTAAATGAGACGGACTTTTCATCGACGCGCTTATAGTTCAATTCTCCGAGCTGATCACTCACGAGATAACTAGTCTATCAGGTGAAGCCGTTAAGGAATTTAAATGCAATAGGCTTGAGAATCGACCATGAACCGATCCGCTTTCGATCGTATAAATCTGCAAGGATCATTGCGACACGTCGAATCGAACGAGAGATCGTAATAGGTCGATTCGACTGAGATATGTAATTAGAGTGTGGGTGATTCCACCTGATTTCAATATCCTCGTCGACCGGCACTGAACTGATTATTCTGTCGTTTTGGGTACCCTGTGTCCGTATTTGAAACCTCGAGATTTTCACGACAATCGAGAGTCGCCAATGTGTCGAAGATTATGTCGTGGCTTGAAAATAATCAACCACGGGTCAATTGCACTGAAAATTTCCTAAAAGCTACCCGGTAGATTAGGACGCGCTCAAATCGCGCCAGATTGAAATTAACCGTGATTTTAAACCCGGATTCAGAAATTGAAGGTTCTGGCATGTCACAATTCATTTTAGGAACGTCGACTCATCTCCAGAAGATTTTTCTACAAACCGATATTTTTGGCGGAAAAGCAAAGTAAGGCCGTTTTTGTTCGGGATTGTCAGAGGGCCGTTTTTAATCGAATCTTCGGGATGCAAGTTGGATCATTTGACGGGGAAATGTCATGAGAAGGCCGAGGACACATGGGTTGATTTATTTGAACTTCAATTGAGCTTCAATTGATTGAAATTAAGAGAGAATTGAATGGATTGAATAGGGGAATGTCCAAAATTCGTAGCTCCCATGGCACACCACATTTTGCACCTATTGCCAAGCTTGTAGAGGAAGATTGGAGGAGAGAGAGTGGCTGAGGTCATGTGGTGTCATGGTGGGGGCAAAACCAATGAGAAGATGGCAAGTGTTGAGCTCTAGAGAGCCCAAGGAGACCCCCCACTCTTCAGCAGCTTCTTCTCCCTTAATCCAAGGCTTTCTCCATTATTGTTGAAGGAGAGAAGCTCAGCAAAAACCAGAGGAACCGAGCAGCATCAGGCCTCCACGGTCGCATGCCCATCGGACCCCATTTCCTCCTCTGTTTTTCCCCTCGTTCCAGTTTCTGCTCCAGCCGACCTTTCGCCAAAGATCCGAGTAAAAAGTTAACTTCCCGGTTGAATCAGCGAACGAGCCACCCATCTCCGTGAAGACGACATCCAGCCCGTACCGGAGCACCTCGCCACTTTCCGGAACGATTCTCCGGTCGTCCCGAAATCCGGTGAGAATCTGCCGCTCGCCGGACCGCCTGGTTCCGCCCTGCTCCGCTTGTTTCGCGTTTTCTTACTGTTTCGCCCCTTTCTGACCCTTTCTTTGCCCATCCCAACCTCCAGCAAGATCCCCTTGACCCCCGGGAGCCGCTGGTTGCCAACCACCCGCTCGCCGGAGCTCCGATCAGCCCGTTTTCACCGTTGAAGTTGCTGGTTTCTTCTCTGCAGTTCAGTCCAGATCAGAAGCAGAAGACAGCAAGGTTTTGGAGACTTCATGGCCCGTTTTCAAGCCCTTCCCGGCCTCCGTTGGTGTCGCCGCTTTGGGGTTTATCGACCGCCTTGGTGTCGTGGTCGCCGTGAACTCACCGGCGCGCAAAACCGGTGAGTTTATCCTCTAAACCTCGCTTAGCAAGTTAATCATGCTTAAGAGGTGTTTAGATTAGTCTAATTAGGTTTAGGTGGTTAGATTAGATTATTTTAATGTAAATTAGATTAGTTGTATGATTAGTTTAATGGATGTTTAATTAGGGCTAATTGTATGTTTAAATTAGTGTAATCTTGTTTAAGCCCTAATTAATTATTTTAATTAAATAATTATTTCGAATTTTTTAAATATTATTTTATTAAATTATATTATTATAATATAATATTTAATTATTTAATTTTCGGAATTAAATTTAATTATTTAATAATTTCGAAAATTTTGCGGGATGGCCGGTTGTTAGAATTTGCACTGATCAAAGCGGTGCGGTCGGTTTGTGTTAATTATATGTTAAATTGCGAAATTGAGTGAAAATGATGATTGTGGTTAATAATTCCAAAAATGTGGAATTAAGTGAAATTGGAGAAGTTTTAGTATTTAACTTGAAAATACCCGGTGTTAGTTTCTAGCACCGTGATTGGTTTGTATGGCCAGTTTGAATCGATTGGATTGATTGATTGATTTAATTGAGGTATGGATTGGGTTATTGTTGAATTGATAGCTTTGGCGAGCAGTTGTTTATATATGTATCAGCTTGGTCGAGCAAATATTATATACATATACGCTACAGCTTCAGTGAGCTATCTATAAGCTACAGCTTCAGTGAGCTATCTATATGCTACAGCTTCAGCGAGCTACCGTCTATATAATATAGCTTTGGAGAGCATTTATCCTGGTTTGATAGACGGTATGGAAAGATAGATAATATGATTGAATTGAATCATTGTGAATGATCAGATTTGGTTGAATTATGAAATGTACTGACGTGCAGGATTGGACTGAGGCGAGGTAAGTCCTCAATCCTCTGTGTGGCTAGAGCACCTTGGGGCTTATTTTCTTCCTAATCGAGTTTTAGAGGGTAGGACTCGCTGAGACATTGTCTCATCCCGGTTGTGGGATAATATTTCAGGTCCCTAGATGGCGGATCCTCCAGGAGCTTTTGGTAGACCCGGTGAGGGTCGGCGGGAGGATTTTTGACTTCGCCGATCTCGGCGAAGAACCGGCGAATGGACCTGTCTAGCTGATCTTAGGACAGCTTAGTTTTTGAGGACTGATCTTCTATAGATCTTTTGTAAATAGCCTAGTCCTGTAAATGAACTGGTTTGATATATATAAAAAGTATGTGGTTGGTTTTGAAAATATGATCCTGCTTTTCTATCCCAATTGAGTTTTGTCTGGGGATTATTTATCCGCTTCCGCATGTGTAATTAAAAAGAATGGGTCGGTGACGTGTCCTGGGAAGTCGCATTTCTATCGACCGTAGTGGGATGTGCGCGTGCTCGAGGTTCGGGGCGTGACATTTGAAATGTGCTGTGTTTCAAAAGCCAAACGCTTTCGAAAGGTCGAGTGACCTGGTTATGATGCCATGATGATCACCGACTCTTAAAAACCCTCTTGAAAATTTTAAGCCTTTCGAGCCTCACCCAAGCCAACATTACAACCCTCTTCCGAAGTCTCTTCTGATTAGGATGGTTTGAGTAAGGATGAGAATGCCACAAAGAAGTTACTGCCAGAAGGAGTGGAGATAATTCTATCTTGTCTTATCTTCCAAGTGCTCGACTCGTAAACCTGATGAAGATAATGACAAATGTTCCTTTATTGGCCTCAAAGCAATAATTCCTTTGTGTAAGCCATAACCAAGCCTATATTGCGATCCTTTCAAAATACCCTTTTGATCGATCATATTGTGCTCATTACGAATGTTTCTGGAAGCCTTCGATATAGGTTATGTGAGATACCCTCAACAACCAGTTATCTCCCACATGAATGGATGAGATCAAATAGCCATTTTATTGAGTGTGTGTGAGAAATTCTTTCTGACTAAGACACTGTAGTTTGGCATGATTGATGATCCTTTTTCATGAGTTATAGTCATTCTAATGAGAACTTGTTTCCTAGAAAATTTGATGATTAATGATGCATTCTCAAGCAAGATGACAACTTTGCATCACGTGATGATAGCTGACATTGAATGTTTCTCAAGGGAATCAGACTCAATTCGATTAGCTTGTTCAATTAATGCTGTAATATTGCTCATACGTCTCTTAATGGCGTCTCTAACGACGTTTGCTCAAGTTGAGTTTTACAGGATTCCTTAGTGAAGTCATGCGGTTTTCAAGGGGTGAGTGGATGCTTCCCCAAAAATCAAAGGTTCATGGTCAACCTCAAACCTTGCCATCTCCAAAGGTTCGTGGGTTTATCCTTAAACCACGCGGTTCGTGGGTCTATCCTTAAACCACGCGGTTCGTGCGTCTATCCTTAAACCACACGGTTGGTGGGTTTATCCTTAAACCACGGGGTTGGTGGCTTTCCTAAACCACACGGTTCGTGGGTCCATCCTTAAACCACACGGTTCGTGGGTCCATCCTTAAACCACACGGTTCGTGGGTCTATCCTTAAACCACATGGTTGGTGGCTTTCCTAAACCACACGGTTCGTGGGTCCATCCTTAAACCACACGGTTCGTGGGTCTATCCTTAAACCACACGGTTCGTGGGTCCATCCTTAAACCACATGGTTCGTGGGTCCATCCTTAAACCACACGGTTGGTGGGTTTATCCTTAAACCACGGGGTTGGTGGTTTTTCCTAAACCACACGGCTCGCAGATTCATCCGTAAATCATGTTTGTCTGCGTCCGGTCGAAACCCGTTTGTACACGGTGAGACATTTCTTCTAGTCGAACTCATTATCATACAATAATATTTTCCCATCTCAATCGAATGCTATTTTCTCACAAAATAGGGTCGTCCTTTTATCCCCTTTTCTCATCGGCAGCCCCTGATCGTCATCGTCCATGGGCAAAATTTAGGTGTCTCTCGTCTTTGAAAGGAATCTCTTCGAGTTCCCATTCAAAGAGGGGCAGCTGTTGACACCTAAATTTTAGCGATTTGTTTAAGTGTTTCTTAATTGCATTGAAAATTTGGGGATTGATTTCTAACCCCCAACAAAAAATTTTCATTAAAATTGCATCGCACATAGACCTTAGGAGAATTTGTGTATCTAGTCTTATAATCAATCAAAATTTTTTATCAAAAAAATTAGTACAAGAAAATTTCGAAATTAAAAAAGAAAAAAAAAAAGAAGAAGAAAAAGAAAAGGGTCAATGGGCTTGGGTTTAAACAAACCTTAGGTTGGCCCCTTCCTCCCTTTCTTTTTTTTTTTCTTTCAATTTCCCTCACGCGGCCCACCGGCTCGGCCCATCCACCTTTTCCCTTCAGCCCAACCCGCGCACGAATCAGTCGTCTCCCTCCTGCTGTCCTTCGTGCGAAGACCTACAGAGAACAGAAAAATGGAGCAACGACCGGGAGCAGGGGATCGGGATTGCAGGCGACCAGCATGATCCGCGGGTCGGAGGGGGCATTTCGGCCGGCAAGCTGGCAGTCGCAGAGGTCATGCGCGCTTGCTGGCCGGGTATAAAACTAGAGGAAAGCGGAGAAAAAAGGGGGAAGCACACAAGCGAGGAAGAGACGGAGAACCGAGAGGGGAGAGATATCCGAGAGAGAGAAGTTGAAGGGGAGTTGTGGCCGCCGTCGGTGGTCCGTTCGTGAGTTGCTGTCCATCACGGCTCTTCTCGTTGAACCAAGTAGGTCATTCTCTACTGCTTCGTTTTTGTAGGGCGTTGAACCGGAGCTCGTGGACGACATGTTCGCATGAGCTTTGGTTCCTTCGGCGCCTATAAATCTTTAGCCAAACCTCTGTGTGTTGCTGGTCGTTTTCCGAGAACCCTGGTCCCATTTCGAGTCTTGGTTGAGTCAGAAATCCAAACATTTGATAATGTCCGCAAACTGTTTGTATAAATGCCTAAGTGAAGCTAGCATGACTATTCTTGAACCCTCGTCCATTATACGCGCCCGTCGTTGAATAGATGCGTTTTGTTGCTGTTCTGAACGTTTTTGTTCGGTCCATTTCGTGTTTATATGGCCATATGTTGTTTTCGGCTTATTTTTGTGCAAGTTATGTCCCGTATTCCTTCCTTGTCCGTTTAGGGGAGAGAGTGGGTGTCGGCTCGGTGGTGGCCCGAGTGCGAGCGGTGTTGATGTGGGTGACAAAAAATAGCGAGGTTCGTTTAAAATGGGACTGGTTTGATCGATGAGCTTCGGTGAAAGAGGGCGTAGGAGAGAAGGTGGCTTTGGCGTGCAGAGAGGTCGCTGGAAGAAGAAGACCGAAAAAAAAAAAAGTAAAAAGAAACAAGAGCAAAAGAAAAGTATCGAAGGAGTGAAAAAGTAAAAAAAAAAATTGAAAAAGAAAGGAGGACGTTGGTCTCGTGAAGAAGAGAGTTAGAAGGGAGGAGGGAAAGAATAAAAAAAAGAGAACAAAGAAAAGCCAGAAAAATGACAAAACAAAAATTAAAAAAAGAGGAGAAGAAGAAAACCCAAAAAGAGAAGGAAAGACGGTAGGTGAGGGGTGTTCGGTGAAAGTGTCAGAAGAGAGGAGGGAAAGAATAAAAAAAAGAGAACAAAGAAAAACCAAGAAAAATCAAAAAAAGAAAAGAAAAGCAAAATAAATAAAAAAAATAGAAAACTAAAGCGGCAAAGTTGGCCTCGGGAAGGACAGTTGGGCAGAACGCGCAGGGGAAATGATGAAGTGGGGAAAAGATAAAAAAAAAAAATTTTTTAAAAGAATCTTTAAAAAAAAAAAAAAGCTGTAAAAAAAATATTTCTTTTAACCCAAAAATGTTGGATCCGGGTTTGGGTTGGGTCCATGGGCTGGATTGGGTTTACCCGGTCCGAACCCATTTTATTGAAGTATAATAATATTAAATATTAAATATATATTAAAAATTCAAAAAAAAAATCAAAAAAATCAAAATTTTCGAAAAAAAAATGATAAAATTTCAAAAAATTCAAAAAGTTTTCCGAAATTTCAAAAAATCAGGAAACATTAAAAATTCGACTTTCTTTTTGAAAAAAATTAATTAAAAATTAATTAAAAAATTAATTTAAATTTTTTTTTTGAAAATCCAAGAATGATAGGGTTTGGTTAGGAATTGCTATATATTGCCACTTTAGTGTAATTAAGCCTTTATATTCTTGTATGTTGTTTTTATTGTATGTTTGATTTGCGTGTTTTGTGTTTAATTTGCACTTGTTTAATTTTAGGGCTAATAGGACCTTGGTAGGTATAATTATTACTTTATTGATTGTGCACCTGCATGCTCACTTCCTATGTTATTGGATAGATATGAAATCGATCTAAACTGCCTGATGAAAATCATTTTGTTAAAATGAACGAGATTAGGTACCGAAAGGGCACTAATTATTCAATTAGTGTAATTAAGTCCCCGACCCTAGATTTTCCGGTTGCGTAGGAAGTAAGGTACACTCCCACGCCTTACTTGGTTTCTAGCCGACCCTAATAGGCTAGTGGCGACTCCATTTGTGCAAAATTCATAAAAATACTCCAATGTCACGCGGGGTAATGGGCTAGGGAGAGCCTGCGCCTAATCATGGGCCTTGGACCCGTCTTTTAGGCAATACCCCTAAACTTGCTCCCTCCCCCCGAGGGGTAGGTCGCGACAGTTAAGGGTGATGGACTAAATCTATCACATTGTCCTTATTTAGATATTGAGAAAATCTAATTAAATGGTGTACCTTGTGTCAGTGCACTTAAAAGTATAATGTATGCTCGAATTTGCACTAGACTAAATGTTGTCTTTGTGACGGGACTTCTAGGCAGATATCGGTCAAATCCAGGACATGATCACTGGGTTGTTGTCAAGAAGGTTTTAAGGTACTTAAAGAAGAGAAGAGATTATATGCTAATTTATAGACATGTTCAATTTTTGCAGTTAGTAGAGTATTTAGATGTAAACTTTGCTGGCTGTTCCGATAACATGCAATCAATAACGGAATACAAATTTATGTTAGTAGGAAGTGCAGTAAATAAAGTTCTATATTATATTCTACTATGTATGTAATGTTAGTAACATTCTTTTAGGTTGTTACTTGGGCTATTAGGCTCCAAAACCTCGTGACGGAATTGATCATTTTAACTTGATGGATAGACCCATACGGTTGTATTGAGATAACAAATTTGTAGTATTATTTATTTACTACAGAGGTCTCAAGGGGTCTAAATATATGGTGGTAAGATATTTTTGACCATAAAGAAACAAGTACAGAAATGTGACTTATAATATAACATATTTTCACGAGATGATGTGGTTGCAGATCCACTAACTAAAGGCCTACGCCCATGTGTATTTTAGTAACATATCGTTAACATGGGCCTAGGAATATCTTCGGATACTGTTGTTTAGTGGGAGTTATTGTGGCTTTACTCTGATAAAGTTCACATCTGTGGTTCGTTACACTTAGTAACGGTTTGATATGTATCAACTTTTGCATTCAATAAAATATTTTGAATGTGTTGTTATTATGTTGAATACATATTGATAAAGTCTCAAGGGATTGTATAGACCTTGAGTGAAGGCTAGGGGCATCCAGGCATCCGGTTATTAGCCTTGTGCATATGTCTTGTGATACATAAAGAAAGGTTAACCATAAGGACAAGACATATGTGGGTTCATTTGAACCATAAAGCATTTTTTTGTGGCACAAGTTTTTGTGACACCTAAGGTAAGAGAATAGTGACTGACAAATGAGATCTCTCTATGAGAGACGTTATCCATTTGACACACTACCATATTGAATCCATATCAATAAAGTTGAGATTATTCGTGACTATGGAAGGCTCTGTGTGTATACACGCAGTTACCACCATGATTCGGTGTTTAAGGCTTTATGGGATATGATTGACTATTAAGAATTATCTCTGTACCAAATGTGCGCACATACGGTACGATTTCAATTAATATAGTCCAAGTGGGAGAATGTAAGAGTTTTCCTAATGTGGACTAAATTAATTGATATTGCAATTTACTGTTTTTACGGTTACCGTAAAACAGGGTTGGTTTTAAGAGAGATAGAATATTTCTTAATTAGTCTAATATGGGTTGGCTAGTGTGGGCCGAGTTGAGCCTGGCCTGTAATGAGGGGGACTAGCTAGAAACTCTATAAATAGTGTTCAAATCTCTCCTCTAACCCTAATTCTCACATGTATCCTCACCTAAGGGGCGTTTACTTAACGCTAAACGTGAGGGGGTCGCCTCATCGAGTCAGTGATACGGAAGGCAATAGAGGAAAATGACTTGATGCGTGGATCCCCTTGATATATGTAGGTAATCCTTTTTCTGCTTCCGCTTTATGTTCGATGGATCCCAAAACAGGTGCATTAATCTTTCTACTCAATTATGCATGTTCTTGTTCTGGTTATGGAGATCTTGGGTTGCGCAATTTGCGTCTAACAAGCGAGAGAGAGAGAGAGAGAGAGAGAGAGAGAGAGAGTATAATAAAGGAAATATTCACGTAATTATTCATCAAGGAAAAGTTTTTACAAGACATCAACTGAGACTCGAGAACGCCCATGAACAAGAGCAAAAGGAGATATTCACGTAATTATTCATCAAGGAAATGTTTTTACAAGACATCAACTGAGACTCGAGAACGCCCATGAACAAGAGCAAGAAGAATACACAACACACGTAAATCACTAAGAGCAGCAAGGCGTGCCCTCAAATATCATCGAGTACTTCTCAGTTTTGATCCTCCACGCTGATCAACTTGGCATCCCGCAGCTTAGCCTCCTTCCTTATTTTACCGACCACCGTGTCCGCGTTGATCGTCTTGGCAATCACCTCCAACATAGTTCCACGCTCCCCAACATAGCGCGTGGATATCACATCTGTTTCAGTGACGAATACGTACACAAGAGAGGATGATGAGAAGGCTAGGGTCTTCTTAATACACTAAAGGCGAAGGATAGCGATAGTTAATGCTCGAAATCATTCCGATGAAATTTGTGTATGGGGAGGATCGGGAGATGAGGGTCGAAACGTGTTCTAGGAATCATTACCAGTTGCTGCGCTAGTTGCGATCGTACGTGCCTTGGCCTTGCGTGTGTTGTCCTCCGTCATGAGATCAATCACTACCTTCCTCTGGATATGAAGGACAAAACGGCAGAGAGATATGAGCCCGCGAAGAATTGAAGTTTCTAAAGAAGAGGGCGAAGAAGCGACGACCATCGATGCAGGAACCTTAAGCCAAACAAAACGAGGAAATAAACCGAGCATGAGAAAATTAAGACAAGAGAGCGGAGTAAGCACAGACCGCCATATCGTATCTCAGACCAATCTGTTCTCTCTCGTCTAGCTGAGCCCTTCTCTCTCTCTCTCTATCTCTAGACACAACGTGCTTGGCTTGATGGATGATGAAGAAGATGAAGTTTTCATCTGGCGTTGTCCTTTTATAGAGATCTTTGAACCCGACGTCAGCAATTTGCTAATTAAAATCACGGTCGGTCCATTGCAGTGAAGTTACCACGACATTTCCGATCTCTTGCCAGTAAGTTCTACTCGGAACGGTCGACAAACACGGCTCTCATAATTTCCACCGACACGCATTATTTTGGGGCACATAAGTCATACATATCATATAGTTATACTCTATTCTATTTTCACACGATATTTTCCACGTTGAGATCACGAATGTAGTTATTGCCTTAGCACTTACGCAATTTCATGATTCTATTTACGTAGCTATTGCATGGCCATTCTTCTAGAAACAAAATAAAAAATAAAAAATAAATCGTTTCAGAAAGTTCAAAGGAAATTGAACTTGCTAGGCTTTAAAGTCAAGAGGATGATGACGAGGCTTTGAATTCAAAGGATCGCGGAAGCTTCCTCGGACAAAATTAGGCGATGATTCGTGTACAAAGAGTTTAATTGGGCTCGGGTACAAAGGTCCATGTGGCGCATGATCTTTTGTCATCGATAATGATAGTCATGAGTAGTTAACATAGAGGTAAGCAATAATCATGAGCTACCAAGAATTTAGCATGCTGGTCTTCCTAGAATGTTGGCGAACGTAGCATTACTCAGATATAGATATTATGATTTGCACGGGCGCATGTATAGGAGGATCGATCGAATAATTTTTGAATTCGTCATGACATGAAAAACCGAACAGAATTAATTCATGCCCAGCTGGAATGATCCTCCTTACGGTTCATTAGCCAATCATCTTTTCAAAGTCGATCATATAATCAGTGGTGAACATCTTGGAAATAATGCAAAATGTAATGGACATGACGAGGCTTTGTGCGTGTTCAAGAGTTAATAGGTTATGTGATAAGCACGGTTCTCATAGCCTACACGACACGCCTTATTTGGAGTCAAATAGTCACACAAATATGTTGTCATGCTCTAGTACTTTCACACGATGTTTTCTAGATAGAGATGACTATTGCAGGACTTTTTGCCTTTGCACTTAAGCAATTTTACTTATCTATTTGACTAGTTATTGCATAACGGTTCTTCCAGAAGCGAAATTTCAATCGGATAGTCCAAACGAAATTGAACTTCCTAGGCTTTAAATTCAATGGATGACTACGGTTTGCTGGGCTTTAAATACAATGGATTGCTAGAAAGATTTTGCTAGCATAATAGCCTTTGAGTTATTATGAAAACAACAGCTCATTGTGAGCCACAAATTCTTGAAGTGTTCACAACAATTTATAATTTTTTGTTATTTAATTTTTTGTGATTCAGAATGGATTGTTATTCTCGTACTAAATTAAAGATGGTCACTTAATCATTTCTCATTACTAGATCGTCCTTAGACACACGCACACAAAAAAGAAAGGAAGGAAGGAAGGAAGGAAGTAATGCTTCATGTATATAGAGTTCACTTGAGCTCATTTACCAAAGCCCATATGGTGCACTATCATTGTGTTGAGATGTACATATAAATTGTGTTAAGATAAATAACACTTCAGGGAATTGGTGCAGCAAATTAGTTAATATATCCTAGTTAATCAATAACTTGTTGACTTAAGGTTTTGAGTGAAAAAGTGTCTAACTGAATATGTTAACCAGCTCAGACTTGAACACTCTTTTGACGATCCCCTCCAGTGAAGGTAATAGGTTCCCTTTGCCTACTCCCAACAAATGGTATGAGAGCCGATGGTTAATTTGTGACCCAATCTCAATGTGTATTAGTGCTTGGTGAATATCTCTCAAGGAATGAATTTAACCAAAGCGGTTTTTCAGTCTGACGAAAGAGACCTAGAGTGAAGGTGTTTACGAATGAGATGGAGATTATTGAGATGTATGTGCAAGTTGCGTTATAGAAAATCTCACATCGAAAAATTAATATACTGTAAATTGGTTAATATATCCTAATTTTTCCACAACTCGTTAGTTTTAGTTTTTGAGTAAAGTGGACTCAGTTGAATATATTGACGAGCTCATGTTTGGATTCTCTCTTAGTGATTTCGCCAGCTAAAGGTATCAGGCTGCTTTTGCGCATTTGGAACAAATTGCTCATCAATTATAATAGTCATGAATGGTTGACATTGAGAGGTAAGCAATGATTATGAGCGACCGAGAATTTAGTATGCTAGTCTTCCCGAAATGCTGGTGTTTGCAGCATCACTCAAACAAAAATTAAGGTGTCAACAACATGAACACAATGATTTGCACGAGCGAATGTATAGGAGGATCAATTGAGCTGGAATTTGTCGTGTCATGAAAAACTGAACAGAATTAACCCATGCCGTGTGCCGGAATAATCCTTGATTCACGTCAAGTTGCATAGCGATAAAGTGCTGTGATATTCATGGTCCAGCACTTATTAGGCACACAGATATGTCACAGCACGGTCGAATTAAGCTTTCTATATCATTCAATAAAAGAGTTAACTTGGTTCATTAATCATTGGAGTTAAACCAAGAAGTTTTTGTTAGCAGATTATATTGCCTCAGTCAATCATAGTCGGTAGTGAACATCTTGGAAAGAACACCGAAATGTAATGTTAGTCAGGGAGGCTCAGTTGATCGGCTTTCGGGACCATATTAACTGATTGTTTTCAAGGTTTTATGAAATACTATCTGACCGCATTTTCCTTGCGGTTTCCTTACTTGTCTTCGATTATATGTCCCCGCATTGTTCTGGTAATTCCAATCCTGCAAAGTCCTTGAGACTTCAAAGCACATTAAAATCCAATAGCTTTTAATCTGAATTCCAATTTGATACCTCAATCGGCCGTGGATTAATTTCTATCGGAGTTTAATAATTAAAACCATTGAGTTATTAGCGACCGTAGCGTATGAAAAACTTATGTAAGACTCCGACTGCTAGCCTTGGAGAAGTAAAGTAAAACCCATGAAAAAGAAAACACTCACATCAATAAAAGGACATAATTAAAAAAAAAATCGTCTTCTTTTCTTTTTTCATTTTTAGAGGAAGAGAGCTAATCGAGTTTCATTAGGAGGCTATTGAAATTCTTATGTACTAATTTTCTTGATTCTTTTTACAATAATGAACGGGTAACGATATCTAAGATGTTAATTAATCCAATATGTAACTAGAATATATGAGAACATATCTGACAAAGTCGTTGATTTATACCCTTTCATGACAAAGTTCTTGACTCTTTAGACATTTATCATACTATTCGTTTTAACATCGTTTTTTTTTTTTTTTTGGTGAATTCCTCTACAAAACATAATACAATATAGTTAAGACAAGTAAAAACAATCTGTGGGTTCAAAATGAAATAAGATAACAAGCTAGTTGGTTATATAAAAAAGATATATGCATCAATTATCAAGTAAATACATAATTACCATGTCCAAGTTGCCTACTTCGAATAGGTTTGAACTTACATCTAAGCATGGAAAACTACCATAAACATTTGCGGAGTTATTTATTGCTGATAACAAGAACATGAGTATAGAAAATGTAATTAGACAGTAATGTTGTTGTTAAGCACCAAAGCGCCAAGCGTTGGATTGCGCAGCAAGGCAAGCCCTACTCAACTCTTACCTGTCCCCACTTCCATGGCGGCTAAACCTGCTTGTTATGATCTATGTTCAATCTGTCAATTCAAATCAATAAATTAAACACAAAAGGATCATATATACGAGGTACCTAAACTTTATATTACTGAGTATACATGATAAATAATTAACGAAAATATCTAGTTGCTTATACATTAAGTACTCGTTAAAAAACGTTTTTAAGGACTACGTTGTGTCAAGGGTTGTCCTATGCAAGAAGACATTACGTTGTCTTAACCACTCTTAAAGAGCCACATCAAGAAACCAGCTCAGCTAACCGCGCGCCATGCATGCTTGCGAGAAAAAAGGAGGTGAATCCGACGAACAAGCTTCGCTTGACTCGGTAATTGAACATGCCATGATTGTTGTTGTTTAATTCGTATATAGGTTCATTAATCGAACATTAGCGGATACAGATTAAGACTTGACAATAACTAATTACTGGATTAAGACTTGTCCGTTGAAAAACGAGTTCATTTATTCAACGTATGCTTAGCGGATGACCCGCTTCATTTATTCAACGCATCTTAATTAATTATCTCATATACAATATCCTGCTGGATTTTTCTTATAAAAAAAAGATAAGTGTCCATTTACAAGTATCATTTTCAAAGAAAAGAGATATTCGAATACTATAACAGCGTTGTCATGTTCAACTTATTTTGTTCATCCTAACGATGGTGCCCGCGCATGGCGTGGGTTTGTGACTACATTCATGTACTTAAAAACTATATTAAGGGATTTAAGTCTTGATTAATCGATTTCTCATGTCACAAACCTTTGAAAGATCACCTACCTTCTAAAGAACAAGCTGGAGAAAGAAGAGAGACACAAATATTGTATAAGCTATCTTGCATCAGGTCAAACTCAAGGCTAAGAATCTTATCATCTCTTATTTTTCAATCTAGATAATTACAGAGAGAGAGAGACACAGAGAGAGAGAGAGAAGGTATAATAAAGGAAATATTCACATAGTAGTTCTTAGGGGTGAGCAGCGGTCTAGGGTTGACCCTGGACCGACCCTGGACCGGCCCAACCCCGCCGGTCCCCGGTCCGGTTCCCAAGGGGACTGGGTCGGTCCTCGGTCACGAAATTCCAGGGACCAACACCGTGCGGGTTGGTCCTCGGTCCTAAGAGTTTTGGATCGGTCCAACCCCTGGACCAACCCTATATATTATATTATATTATATATAATTCTTTTATATATTCAAACCTAAGTAAAATGTCTGTTATGTTATATTATATTGAAATGTTCTATCAATAACACTAATAGTAATTTCAATTTAAAACTTTTGTTGAGTATTAATTATGTGTCGTTTGTTTTGTTTTCAGGTGTTTAGAAGTTTAAGTGAATTAACAAGATGTGAAATTATATATTCATGATTTATATTAAGTATTTTGAACTTTTTATAGTTTAATTGTATTTTACTAATGAATTTCAGCTGCACTTTACTTTTCAATTTGTGTCAAATGGTAGAAGTTTTTGAAGAATAGAGTAGTATTGCAATTGCTACGGTGATTTGCTAATCAAGTGGTGTGAAGTTCATTTTTTGGTTGAGTGGAATCTACATGATCAAATGCAGGAAAACACTTTTGCATATGGTGTTATGAATATTAAAGATAGATGATTACAAGAACTTTCTATCTTATCCCATATCTTGATGAGCGGTTAGCAAGTACGAAATTTCTATTATGTCATCTTAAATTTGCTAAATA
Organism: Eucalyptus victrix; assembly: GCA_016097545.1. Classification (NCBI taxonomy): domain Eukaryota; kingdom Viridiplantae; phylum Streptophyta; class Magnoliopsida; order Myrtales; family Myrtaceae; genus Eucalyptus; species Eucalyptus victrix. The sequence goes on along the minus strand of CM027839.1, from coordinate 63,129,884 downwards.
TGTATTGGTATTTATAATTTAGTTGCACAGTACCGCATTGTCGATGGATGTGTAATTTGAATTTGTAGGTTTGCTTTTTTAGGGAGTATAAAAAATAAGACAAAAAAAATTATCGATCGGTCCCGGGTTGACCCTGGAACCGGACCGAACCCATTGGGTCGGTCCGGTCCTTGGTCCTAGGCTCAATAGGGTCGGTCCTCGGTCCTAAAAATTGAGGACCGACACTGTACGGGTTGGTCCTAGGGTTAGGGGGTGGCCCGGACCAACCCGGACCATGCTCACCCCTAGTAGTTCTCATTGAAATGTTTGTACAAGACACTGATATGAAGCAACCCAACACAACTCCAAACCCCCCGAATATAAAAATAAGGGAAAAAAGAAAGTGAGAAAACATATCAACGGAGATTTCATAACGCCCATGAACAAAAGCTAGAAGAATACACACGTAAACCACACGAGCAACAGGTTCGCTACTCAACGCTGATCAAACTTGCATCCCGCAGGCCAGCTTTCTTTTGTATTCTGTCGACGACCGTCACTGCATCGATCTCCCTGGCGATCACCTTCAGCCAATCTCCACGCTCTCCGACAAAGCCGGCAAACTGCACCCCTGTTTCAATGACAAATACATATAAAAGATATTGATGGTTAATGTGCGAAATCATTCCAATGACATTTGTCTACAACTAATCCTTCTTCTTTCTTTTTTTCTTCGTTTTTTTTTTTTTTTTTCATTTTTTGCAGTACAGGGCATGCAATGATCAATAAGATGATATGGAGGATCTGGAGATGAGGGTGAATGGGAGTACTAATCAGCAAACTGTATATAGCCTTTATAGATGTGCACGAGACGTGTTCTAGGAATCGTTACCATCTGCTGCGCTTGTCGCGATCTCGCGTGCCTTGGCCTTGCGTGCCTGGTCCCCTGTCGTGAGATTAATCACTACCGTCGTCTGGATATGAATGACAGAACGGCAAAAAGATATCAGCCCGCGAAAGAAGAATGGAATTTTAAAAAGAAGAGGGCGAAGAGGAGACAATTATCGATGTCGGACCCTAAAACCAAACAAAACCAGTGTTGACACCTAATTTAGATTCAATTTTTAGAAAATAAAAGATTATGGGGAAATTTTGAAAAGAAATTTTTGAATTTAAAATAGTTCAACAGCCGGATTTTGGAGCCATTTCTTTGTTGGAGAAGTTGAGCGAAAATCTCCACCGGCGGGAGGTTGAGCAAAAATCTCTACCGGCGAAACAAACTTGGATTTTCGCTTTATAAATAGAGGGGTTCTTCTTCACCTTTGAGGGGGCTGCTCTCGAGTTTTGAGGTTTAAAAATTTTCACAAAAGGAGAAGAGAGTTTTCGGGTTTCTCTTCCTCTTTCGTCAAAAGAAAAAATAGAAAAAACTGAAAGAGGAGAGGAAGTCGTCCGTGGAGGAGAAACGGTGGAAAAGAGGAGAAAAGTAAAAGCTTCCTGCAGAAAGTACACAGAAAAGAGAAAAGTGAGAGAGACAGGTGAGAGAGAGTTGTCAGGAGAGAAAAAGTTAAAAAAAAAAAGAAGAAAACAAGACACAGCAACTGTTCATCTTCTTCTCCACGACCTTCGCCCGTCCGCGCCATCCACAGAGCTGCACCGGCCGCCGCACCAGACTCCGCCTCGCGCCTCCGCCACCGCCACTTCGCCGATCCGCTCGCCGACACCAGTGCTGCCCCCACTGGTCGCCGCGCTCCCGCACCGCCACTCCGCGCCGCCGTTGCCCCCACGCCACCGAGCCTCCACCCGTCGTTCGGCCTGTCGCCAGAACCTTCCCCCGCCAGCGAGCTTGCATCGCTGCTTCCACCTAGAGGCCACAAAGACGACGCCGCCTCCACTGCTCGCCCGCAACACCGCCAGCAGCCCCTGCTCCGCCGTGCCGATCCGCGACCGCTCCTCCTCCGACGCCTCTGCCCCACGCTCTCGCCCGCTCCAAGGCGCCAACCCCGAGTCCTCCGCCTGAGCGGGCTGTTCTGCACGCCCGAGTGATCCCCTTGCTGTTGAGTTTGCTGTTCTGCTCACTGCTGCACGCCCGAACAGAGCCATCTGCTGCCTTCTCTGTTTTGCTGTAGGTGCGGTTACCGTCGAATCTCACCGGACCTCCGACGAACAGCCCTTGCTCTGGCCACCAGGACCTTACTCGCCATTCCTGACCTCGCCGACGCCGTGCTTCCCGCATCGCCTCTGCCCGCGAACCACTTCCTCATTGACGTTGGTTTACCCTCTTTATGTAGTTTTTTTTTTTAATTTACTTTTACCTTTTTGTAGTTTAGTTTATTTTACTGTCTTTATTTTTATGTTTATCTGATAGCATTCTTTTAGTTTAATTGTTTGAATTGTAGTATTGTATGTTAATTATTTGCATTGTTTAGACATTATCCTTAAGGCTTTATCCTAGATTTTTGTAATAATTAGTTTGATCCGAGAGACATCGGATCATTCTTTTAATTACATTAATTTTGGGTTTCTTGGTGAAATTTTAATTGTTAAATAATAATAATTATTTAATTTGGTCCGTAAGACTTCGGACTAGATTATTTGATTATTTTGAGTTGTTGTGATGATTAGGGTTAAAATAATTGTTAATTTAACCTGTGAGACAACAAAGGTTATTTTTTCAATTATTTTGATCATTTATTTAGCGATTATATTAATTGTTAGATTTAACCCTAATTTAACAATTATTCAACTTTAAAAAAAAACTAAAAAAAATCAGAAAATCAAAATATCCAAAAAAAAAAATTTGCATGAGCATATAGGACATTAAGGTTTAACATAATAGATACGTAGGTTTAATTAATCAAATTTTTAGGATTATATTTCTAGGATTGCAATTTTTTGATAATATCTTAGGACTGCATTTCTAGATATTTTAAAATAAATAAATTAGGATTAGACTTAAATAACCTTCTTAGAGTTTTAAATATAATTGGCACATTTTCATCATCTTTTTAAAAAAAATAATAATAATAAATAGACTTCTAAGACAGAATAGGGTTTAAGTCAAATTAATCCCAAAAATGGATTAGAAGATTATTTTTAGATAGATTAATTAGGGTTTTCATAAATTCTGAATTTCAATAAAAAAAAATGCAAAAATACTATATGCATGTTAACTAGTTTGCATAATATAATCATTTAATCAGAATTTGTTAATTAGTAAAATTAGGTCATGAGGTGCATGTTAATTAGTTTGCATAATAGGCCCATTTAATTAGAATTTGCATATTAATAAAATTAAGTCATTTAGTTGTAAAATGCATTTTTAATAAAAGAATTCTAATTTTTTTAAGAAAATCCAAAAATGTTGTTTGCTTGCTTTGTGTGATGCAATTTATTTATTTGAATGTTTTAATGATGGATGAGTACCTGTGTGGCCACCACATTTGCATAATAATGACTTAGCTTAAAATAAATCCAAGCTGCCTGCGAAAATATTTTGAAAATTAAAAGAAATGGTACCGAAAGGGCATTAGAAAATTCTAGTGTAACCAAGTCCCCGTACCCTTAGTCTCGTGGTCCGTAGGAGTAAAATAAATCTCCCTTTATTTTACTTAGGTGTCTAATCGACCTACCATAAACCGATTAGTGGCGACTCCTAGTTAATAATCTTGCATGTTAAATGTTTGAAACCTAAGTCGCGAATTGGTATGGGCTTGGGAGAGCCTGAGCTAAGTCTAAAAGCTTAGTAGTCCATTAACCTAGTTTTAGGTGGTGAACCCGAAAAAATTAGGTCGCGACAGCTTGGCGACTCCGCTGGGGACTTGTGTTAAAACACTTAGTGGACTTAGGCCAGCTTTCTTTTTTTTTTTAAATGTTTTTGTTTGGCAGCAAAGATCCCAGGTACGTTCCTAACATTCCTAAGGTGTTAAATGTTCTTGCAGATGGGAGGTATAAGGGGAGTAGTCTTTGTTAACCCCTGTCTTGCAGGTTGGAGTAGGGATGAATGTTTGAATTAAAATTATAGAAGTGTTGTTTGCATTTAAATTGTTGTGCATGTTTTATTGTTTTTAGCACTACACTATTGCACACACAACCCGCGGGACTGGCTGCGATAGGATTCCTAGGATGGTGTTGAGAAGGATACTTCCTTTAAAGCGAGACTGCTATATAAAGGTTGACCTTCTCTTCCCCGAAAGTTCTTCATGGTGTCGAATGTGCTTGTCCATATCCGCGAGACTGCGTGATTATTGGACATTCCATTCGACTGAGCCGGAGTTAGGGGGACCTGACACGTTAATGCGAGACTGCAACGGTCAGATCATCCTCTTAACTCCACTTTGTTAAGCCGCTTAGACAGAAATCGTGCCTCACTTTTCATGTGTGTGTGATTGTCATCTATTTCCAGTGAAAGTAAGTTGTTTAAATTATTTGCAATTTATTTACTTTATTGTAATTTTGTCGGTCCATGACAATTAGGTTTCGTCGTTAGTCTTATTTTATATGCAATGGGGAAAACCGACGTACAATTCATTTCCACTCCCAAAAAAGAGCTCAAGAAATGGTTGGATCAATTGGATCAAGATGGTCAAAGATATGTGAAAGCCAGGATCGCCCGACTTCTCCCGTTGTTAGAAATCAACATCCATTCTAGTGTTATATAGGCGTTGCCTCACTTCTGGTGTCCACAGACTTCCACCTTTGTGTTTGGTGAGTTCGAATTGACTCCAACGCTCGAAGAATATAGTATTGCCATTGGAATGCCCCTGGACAAGGAACTTGTTAGGCCGCCTATCGGTATAGATTCTATCTCTGAATTATCTCAATTTTTAAAAATCGAAGCCGAAAGGGTAAGGAAAGTCGTCAAAGCTAACTGTTTTGCATGTCCATTTTCATTCTTAGAAAAATGTTTTGCAGACCAACCAATGATTTCAAAAGCTAGGATTTTCATGTTAGCATTTTTTGGGCTAATCGTTTTTCCTTATCGAAAAAATGCCATTAATCCTGCAATTTCATGGGTGGTTAATCGGGTTTGTGACGGGCTAAATTATGTGAATATGATTTTAGCTGAAACATTTTTGTCATTAACCCGTTTCAAACAAAATGAGGAAAGGACAATGCGTGCCCTCCCGAACTTTTGCAAATATGGTTTTTCTCCCACATAAGAGGGTTTGGGCATCTTATAAAACAATTCGGGATAGACGATTCTCGACATCCCATACAAAAATTTGCGGTTCTAGAACGTTTTTCCCCACATAATTTTTTGAAAAAACCTAATCCTAAGGCATTCTTATGGCATACTAAATGGCTCCACATTGAGGAAGCTCGCTTTTCGCACAAACATGATGGACCAATCCATTTCGCTAGGCCTTTCCGGTGCTACTTCCTATTATCCACATAGAGTGGCCCGTCAGTACAAAGCTCTTCAAGAAATTCCTCCACCTCTCAGGACAGATTTGTTCCAAGTTCGTTTCATTCGAAAGGATTATGACTACTTCAATGAGATCCAGGAGATCATTACTACATGGAGCGAATGTTATCCAGAGAAGATTTTGGTGCCCATGAGACTGAAGAGTGAGGAGGAGATTCACCATGCATCGGCGTTCTACATCCACCAACACCGATTCCCGCCGCCTTGCGTCCGGTAGTCCCTGATGTGACCGAGAAGCCTACCCAACGAGCACAAATTGAGCATCTTAAGCGGAAAGTGGAAATGCTCGAAGCTGAAAATAACAAGTTTCGCAAGGCGTTGGGTTCCCGAAAGCATATAAAATGAGATATTTTGTTTTCTTAGTTCAATGTCTAGGAACTTTTATTTCAGTTCAGTGTTTTCAGTTTTTAGTTTGATGTTTAGGGACTTGAATTTCAATTCTTAGTTTAATGTTAGGAAGTTTGGTTCAATGTTTAAAATAAATCTTGAATAAAATCAAGCGATTAGATCATTGTCATGGACCAATCTCATTTATTATAATACTCATTGTATTTTTTTTACTTAGGTATCAGCACGGCTCATCCAAGATCACCAATCCGTACTCGTTCTAGGGCAACAATGGCTGAGAACACCGAACAAGTGCGTGTTGCCGAACAAGCTCGTATCGCCACCCTCGAAACGGAAATGAAGCAAGTCTTGAATGTTCTTGAGCAGCTTTCTAAGCAAATTGATTCTCTTCAAGCAAATACTGCTCCACCAGCTCCACAAGTCGAAGTGGTGTTACCACAACATCCTCCTGTGGTTGATCCAAAAGATAAAGGCAAGAATACAACCGCAGTTGGGCCATCAAGCTCTAAGGATGTCCCAAGGGAGAAAATTACTGACGTGCCTCAAATTGTTGTTGATGATGAGGTACAAGTGATACACTCAGCTGTACCGAAGACAGAACAAGAAAAACGCATGGCAAAGATCGAGGAGAAACTCAAGCAGCTGCAGGGTTCGTTTACCCAAGACCCAACTGATTTGTCTCATTATGCAAAGATCAAGATGCCAAAGAAGTTCAAAATGCCAGATTTTGAAAAATATGATGGCACCTCTTGCCCGAAGATCCATTTGCAGACTTATGTGGTCAGGATGACCCAATATGTTGATAACATCCCCTTGATGATTCAACAATTTCAAGCAAGCTTGACAGGACCGGCGCTGCAATGGTACATCATGAAGAAGATTAATCTGCTGGAGACTTGGGAGGATTTGACAGATGCCTTCTTCAAGCAATATAAGTATAATATTGATGTCACTCCATCTCGAGAGGATTTACTTCGCACCGAGAAGAAGAGGACGGAATCTTTCAAGGCATATGTCACGAGATGGAGGACCGTAGCTGCTCAGATTACGCCGGAGCCTACAGAAAAGGAGCTGATGGATTTGTTCATGAAGACGCTCCCGCCTGAATATCGAAATCGAATGCTGGGATCGACTGCCGAGTCGTTCAATCAGCTAATTCCTGTTGGTGAGCGAATTGAAGTAGCATTGCGCGATGGATGGGCGTCTGATCAAACCAGCTCATATGGGAGAGTCTCAACTAAGAAGGATAAGGAACTTGTAGCAGAGGTTAATGCAACTTATGTGCAACCACCTCACCCTACCTCGAACACCCATCAAGGAGGAGCACGACCATTCTTTGGCCAACAGAAGAACTCTTCCAGGCGTCAATTTACACCTCTTCCTAAGCCATTGTCAAAGATCTTGCCAACCCTTCAGAAGAAAGGATTACTAGCTAAGGAGCCTAAGCGACCTAATCCCGAGCGTTTTCCCAACTATGATTCTTCCAAGACATGTGCTTATCATATGGGGGAGGTAGGGCATTCTGTTGACAATTGCTATACGCTGCAACACAAAATCCAAAATCTTTTGGATGCCAAGGTGGTCTCATTCCGCGATGCACAGCCGAACATCCAGAATAACCCACTCCCTGACCACCCAGAAGCTGTGAATGCCATTTTCAGTTTTGATACTGAGCCCACCATGTTTCAGATGATGCACGAGGAAGCAGAAGTGATGGACACCCTGGGGCAACCAAGTGGCAAATTCGATTACTTTGTAAAGTATTCAGCTCCTCTCAGCTTCTATTTCGACCCACGGGATATCATCCCAGATGGATGGGGTGGCATAGATGATCCCGCACCTCCAAAGATTGAGAGCCCTGATGACGCACTTGAAGGAATGACTGAGTTGTCTGAAGATAATTTAGTGTTTGCCATCAACAAAGTTCGAGAGTAGGAAAATTTTAATTATTTGCACACTCCTCTGCGCAGGAGTCTTTATTGCTTTCCATATTTGCATATTTGCATTTTCAATTCTAGGATTTCCCTTATTTCAATAATGTAATTTGCTTTTCATCCAATAAAATGCATGGAGATTTTTCATATTTTAAGGGCATGTTGAAGTACACCAAACTAGCCCTGTGATGAAATCCTACCAAAAGAAAACGGCAAGGAGATAATTCTGAATTTGGGCTTCATGTTCCTTTTAAAAAAATTCAAAATAAAATAATTTTCCAGCATGCATCCAATTTACTCTGTTTGTTTCATTTAATTATTTGCTTTATGTTTCGTGTGCAGCTCTGCGCACATTTAAGGAATCTCTACGAGCTTCCTTGCAAAGAGGGGCAAGACACAAACATTTAACAGTTTTGACTTTATGATTTGATGTGCTAGAATAGAGCATGGCCTTTTTATCATTATAGAATGCTTTCACATGATATTGAGCAATTCACCAATTCCACTTGAAATTTATCAAAATGGATAATTCAGTGAAGGATGTTGAGTTACTTGAACATGCTAAATGATGCTAAATGAGATGTGAAAGGCAAGCCTTATCCCATATACAGTCCCTTGTTTACACATTGTGAGGTAAGTATGGAAACGTTTTGTGTTTCAAGGTGAAGAGTTTTCTTGCAAGAAGTACGGCAGCTGAAATGACGAGAGGCAGTTCATTTGTCTGTCCCAAACACTACAGATAATCCATTGTTTAACCCTTTTGAGCCCAAATACTTGAAGAATTTCTTTCATACTACCCCTGTCAAGGACCACCCCACATCGGGGCAAATGGAGGTAAGTTGACATTAAAGGAGAGTGAAATGGATAGAAATTTTCTTGCTCTCACTTGCATCAATCTTCAAGTCATGCTATTACATTAAATTTATGTGGTAATTTAAGTGCCTTAGGATGACGAAGAGTGTTTCTTTCACTATCCTATACACTTATATCCTTTGCATAGCCCACTTGAGCCCATGAATTCATTTCATGTCAAACCTAGTTGGTGATCATCCCCCACACTGGGGCAAGGCAAGAGACAGATGAAGACCTTTGAAGGTTCGAGTGTCATTTAAAATATACTTGACACACGCATTGTGTGCAAGAACTAAAATCAAAATAAAACTAAGGGGCATGAAAAAGCAGTGTGCCTGGTAAAAGCAAGGTCAATGCCCATGAAAAGAAAAGAAAAATGACTGATGAATTGGGGGCGGGGCATGAAAAAGCGGTGTGCCTGATCGATGCCCATCATCAAAGAAAATGATTTGAAAAGAAAAAATGTTGAGAAAAGATCTCCAGTTGAACAATCATTGGCATCAGTGATAAACTCTTGAGCTGATAAAGAAATTTGTCAAGAAGACAATCCGTGGCGAAGAAAACAGGTGGTAATGTCAAGATGATCACCAACTCTCACCCTTTACACACATTTTGAGCCTAACGATCCTTTCGTTTCTCAACCCATAAACCCAGCCTATGTTACGTCCCTTACAAAGTCTCTTCAGATTATGGCACTTGAATTAACATGCGAATTCATATGTTTTAAGCATTGCTCGAAGAAGTGCGAGCAAGATTATTTCTTTCTCATTTTGCAGGGTTCTTGACTTGTAAACCCGGAGATGATTACAGAATGGTTCTTTCAATAGCCTTGACTCAAAGAGTCCCTTTTGCTAAGCCATTGACCAGACCCACATTACAATCCTTGTCAAAGACCTCTCAGATTGGTAAGGTTGTACTGCTTGCAAGAAAATTCGAACTCTTGTCGACAAGATGATGATAAGATTGAGTGATATAATTCCCGCATCAATGGTCGGGACAAATAACCCCTCCTAAATGAGAATGAGTGAAAAAGTCTTTCACACCAAAAGTGTCTCGTTTAGCATGTTCAAGAAAATTCACAGCTTAGTGAAAGTTGTCTTGATAATTTTTCCTGGTGGAAGTTTGAAAAGCTATCATGCATGGACATTCATTGAATAAAATGAATTTTTCCTCAGAGACCAAAAAAATTGTCTTTGAAACCCCGAGTTTGTTCAGTCATCTTAGTGCTTGATGAGAATTCCAAGTACCCATTTGTAAAATATTTTCAAATGTCTAATGTGAACCCGAGATATTTGAACCCTTAAATGCTTGATATGACTTCCAAGCATTTGTCTTTTCGAACATCGATGTGATTTCCAGATGTTTAGTAAAATATTTTCAAATGTCCGGGTCCGAACTCGAGATATTTGAACCTTTAAATGCTTGATGTGACTTTCAAGTATTTGTCTTTTCAAGCGTCGATGTGATTTCCGGATGTTTAGAATTTCCAGGTGCTTGGGATTTGATGAGAGTCCCAAATCCCCCAAAGATTTTTCTTCGATTTAGTTTGATTTAGGCGACCGTAGAATGGTACATGTCCTAAACAACATTTATTGCTCTAACAGGCGACCGTAGAATGGTACGGGTCCTGGAAAAGCAGTTTCCCCATTCAGGCGACCGTAAAATGGTATGAGTCCTGAAAAATCAATTTTCCGTCAAGGCGACCATAGAATGGTGTAGGTCCTCAACAATACCTATTCCCTATTTAGGCGACCGTAGAATGGTACGGGTCCTAGAAAGTGAATCCCGTTTAGGCGACCGTAGAATGGTACGAGTCCTAGACAAAACCTATTTTCCTATTTAGGCGACCGTAGAATGGTACGGGTCCTAGGAAAGCAGTTTCTTTGTAAAGTTATGTTACTATTTTAGGCGACCGTAGAATGGTACGGGTCCTGGACATGTAACACTGACTGCCTAGAACTACTCTATCCTCCTTAAAGGTAGGTTATTCTAGGTGCTTGGGATCTAATGAGAGTTCCAAATCTCTAAAGACTTTGAACCTTTCAATTATCTGAAGAGATTTCCAGATGTTTGTCAGGTCTCATAGGCATCATTTCGCACCTAATAATACTTTTCTAAATCTCCAGATAAGTATGACAGGTACGTGTTCTTCTTTGCATTTTGCATTTCATTAAGCATGGAGACATAGAAATATATGCTCTCGATAAAATCATTGCATTTACATTGCATTATTGCATGACCTTGCATTTCAAAAAAAGAATTAAATTTATTTGAAAAAGAGGTCATTAACATTTGCATATACATTCCATATTCATTTTGCATTTATTTTGCATTTGCATAGACACATTGAAATATATGTTCTTGACCAAATCATTGCATTTACATGGCATTCTTTATTGCATGACATTGCATTTATTTGAATCCATTTCTTTAAAAAAAAAAATTCATTACAATTAACATTTGCATATGCATTTCATATTCATTTTGCATTCATTTTTCATAGTCTAAATTTAGGTGTCATTTATCTTTGAAGGAAACCTCTACGAGCTTCCATTCAAAGAGGGGCAGCTGTTGACACCTAATTTAGATTCAATTTTTAGAAAATAAAAGATTATGGGGAAATTTTGAAAAGAAATTTTTGAATTTAAAATAGTTCAACAGCCGGATTTTGGAGCCATTTCTTTGTTGGAGAAGTTGAGCGAAAATCTCCACCGGCGGGAGGTTGAGCAAAAATCTCTACCGGCGAAACAAACTTGGATTTTCGCTTTATAAATAGAGGGGTTCTTCTTCACCTTTGAGGGGGCTGCTCTCGAGTTTTGAGGTTTAAAAATTTTCACAAAAGGAGAAGAGAGTTTTCGGGTTTCTCTTCCTCTTTCGTCAAAAGAAAAAATAGAAAAAACTGAAAGAGGAGAGGAAGTCGTCCGTGGAGGAGAAACAGTGGAAAAGAGGAGAAAAGTAAAAGCTTCCTGCAGAAAGTACACAGGAAAGAGAAAAGTGGGAGAGACAGGTGAGAGAGAGTGTCAGGAGAGAAAAAGTTAAAAAAAAAAAAAGAAGAAAACAAGACACGGCAACTGTTCATCTTCTTCTCCACGACCTTCGCCCGTCCGCGCCATCCACAGAGCTGCACCGGCCGCCGCACCAGACTCTGCCTCGCGCCTCCGCCACCGCCACTTCGCCGATCCGCTCGCCGACACCAGTGCTGCCCCCACTGGTCGCCGCGCTCCCGCACCGCCACTCCGCGCCGCCGTTGCCCCCACGCCACCGAGCCTCCACCCGTCGTTCGGCCTGTCGCCAGAACCTTCCCCCGCCAGCGAGCTTGCGTCGCTGCTTCCACGTAGAGGCCACAAAGACGACGCCGCCTCCACTGCTCGCCCGCAACACCGCCAGCAGCCCCTGCTCCGCCGTGCCGATCCGCGACCGCTCCTCCTCCGACGCCTCTGCCCGATGCTCTCGCCCGCTCCAAGGCGCCAACCCCGAGTCCTCCGCCTGAGCGGGCTGTTCTGCATGCCCGAGTGATCCCCTTGCTGTTGAGTTTGCTGTTCTGCTCACTGCTGCACGCCCGAACAGAGCCATCTGCTGCCTTCTCTGTTTTGCTGTAGGTGTGGTTACTGTCGAATCTCGCCGGACCTCCGACGAACAGCCCTTGCTCTGGCCACCAGGACCTTCCTCGCCATTCCTGACCTCGCCGACGCCGTGCTTCCGCATCGCCTCTGCCTGCGAACCACTTCCTCGTTGACGTTGGTTTACCCTCTTTAGGTAGTTTTTTTTTTTTTTTTTACTTTTACCTTTTTGTAGTTTAGTTTATTTTACTGTCTTTATTTTTATGTTTATTTGATAGCATTCTTTTAGTTTAATTGTTTGAATTGTAGTATTGTATATTAATTATTTGCATTGTTTAGACATTATCCTTAAGGCTTTATCCTAGATTTTTGTAATAATTAGTTTGATCCGAGAGACATCGGATCATTCTTTTAATTACATTAATTTTGGGTTTCTTGGTGAAATTTTAATTGTTAAATAATAATAATTATTTAATTTGGTCCGTAAGACTTCGGACTAGCTTATTTGATTATTTTGAGTTGTTGTGATGATTAGGGTTAAAATAATTGTTAATTTAACCTGTGAGACAACAGGTTATTTTTTCAATTATTTTGATCATTTATTTAGCGATTATATTAATTGTTAGATTTAACCCTAATTTAACAATTATTCAACTTTAAAAAAAAAACTAAAAAAAAATCAGAAAATCAAAATATCCAAAAAAAAAAATTTGCATGAGCATATAGGACATTAAGGTTTAACATAATAGATACGTAGGTTTAATTAATCAAATTTTTAGGATTATATTTCTAGGATTGCAATTTTTTGATAATATCTTAGGACTGCATTTCTAGATATTTTAAAAGAAATAAATTAGGATTAGACTTAAATAACCTTCTTAGAGTTTTAAATATAATTGGCACATTTTCATCATCTTTTTAAAAAAAATAATAATAATAAATAGACTTCTAAGACAGAATAGGGTTTAAGTCAAATTAATCCCAAAAATGGATTAGAAGATTATTTTTAGATAGATTAATTAGGGTTTTCATAAATTCTGAATTTCAATAAAAAAAATGCAAAAATACTATATGCATGTTAACTAGTTTGCATAATATAATCATTTAATCAGAATTTGTTAATTAGTAAAATTAGGTCATGAGGTGCATGTTAATTAGTTTGCATAATAGGCCCATTTAATTAGAATTTGCATATTAATAAAATTAAGTCATTTAGTTGTAAAATGCATTTTTAATAAAAGAATTCTAATTTTTTTAAGAAAATCCAAAAATGTTGTTTGCTTGCTTTGTGTGATGCAATTTATTTATTTGAATGTTTTAATAATGGATGAGTACCTGTGTGGCCACCACATTTGCATGATAATGACTTAGCTTAAAATAAATCCAAGCTGCCTGCGAAAATATTTTGAAAATTAAAAGAAATGGTACCGAAAGGGCATTAGAAAATTCTAGTGTAACCAAGTCCCCGTACCCTTAGTCTGTGGTCCGTAGGAGTAAAATAAATCTCCCTTTATTTTACTTAGGTGTCTAATCGACCTACCATAAACCGATTAGTGGCGACTCCTAGTTAATAATCTTGCATGTTAAATGTTTGAAACCTAAGTCGCGAATTGGTATGGGCTTGGGAGAGCCTGAGCTAAGTCTAAAAGCTTAGTAGTCCATTAACCTAGTTTTAGGTGGTGAACCCGAAAAAATTAGGTCGCGACAACCAGGAAATAAACCGAACACGAGAAAATTAAGACAAGTGAGCGGAATAAGAACAGACCGCCATATCGCCTCTGAGACAAATCTGTGTTCTCTCGTCAAGCTGAGCCCTCTCTCTCTCTCTCCCTCTCTGTGGACACAATGTGGTTGGTTTGATGGATGATGAAGATGATGAAGATGATGAAGATGATGAAGTTTTCATCCGGTGTCGTGCTTTTTATAGAGCTTTGAACATGACCGAGTCGTCACCGACTTAGAGCAATTTTCTAAATGAAAAATAGGCGTCATATGAACGCAATCAATCCATTGCGGTGAAGTCGCCATGACATCTCTTGCCAGCTTCGTCTCTCCATAAGTTTAACTCGGAATAGTTGACAATTACGGCGCTCATAATCCCCACGACACGCGTTTTTTGGAGCAGATAGTCATAAGTAGAGGACAAAGATCACTAACGTAGTCATTATCTTAGCTCTTACGCAATTTCATCAGTCTATTTAGTATTTACGCAGTAATTGCATGGTGGTTCTTCTAGAAATAAAAAAATCAATCGGACAGTTCAAAGGAAATTGAACTTGGTCGGCATCGAATTGAACAGATGATGACGCGGCTTTAAATTGAAAGGATCGCAGAAGCTTCCTTAGACCGAAGAGTAATGCCTCACGGACAAAGAGTTTACTTGGGCTCGCGTACGAAAGTCCATGTGGCACACTATCATTGGCATGATTAGTTAGCATAGAGATGAGCAATGATTATGAGCTACGAAAAATTTAGTATGCTAGTCTTTCTAAAATACTTGGTGAACGTAGCATTGCTCATATATAAAAATCGAGGTGTCAAGAGTATGGACACGGTGATTTGCACGAGCGCGCGTGTATAATTGATCGAATCATTTTGGAATTCGTCATGTGATGAAAAAGCAAACAGAATTAATCATTATGCCCAGTTGGAATAATCCCCCCCCCCCCCCCCCTAAAAACCCAACATAAATAAATATCAATAAAGATTCGTTTATCTCCCATAAACTAAAGCTAGAAGAGAAAACAACCAACCCGACCTATTGGCACTTCTAATTTTGGTCGCCAAAGCTGACCAAGCAGGCCTTCGGCAGCCTAGCCTTCTTATTTTGTCAACCGCCTCCTTGTTTTGTCGACCACTGTCACCGTATCGATCTCTCGGCAATCTTCTCCAACAAATCAATATTGTTGTTAATTGCGTCTAAGCCTCAACCATTGGATTGCGCAGCAAGGCAAGTCTTACTCGGTTCTTACCTGCCCCTCCTCCTATCGGGCTTATCCAGTTAAACCCCCCTTTTTTTTTATCATGATCTAAACTGTTAGTTTAATAAATTAAACACAAAACGATCATATATACTAAGTACTTATACTTTAAATTACTGAGCATACGGAAATAAATAACCTAAAATACCCAGTTGCTTATTTACTAAGAAATGGTTAAGAAACGCTTTTAAAGACTACGGTGGTCAAGGGATGACCTCTGTGTGGCAAATTACAGAGCCACGTAACTCATGTGCCAGGAAGAAACCAGCTCATCTAACTGCGCACTACGCACGCATCAGGAGGAAAGAAGAGGCGACAACATTTGAAAGCAGATTGATTCCAAGGCAAATTTCATTGATCGGACGAACGAGCCTGGCATGACTCAGCCATTGAACATGCGACGATTGTGTTAGCTGGGTTCACTTATATGTGGAGGAAGCCCAATGAGTTGCAAACCCAAAAAAGACTTGAGCCCATATAATAAGTCATATGGTAGCCACAAAAGAAAATAGTAACAAGAGAAAAAAAGAGCAAAAAATCTGGGGTTTGGACAATATTTGATTTACATCAAGCTGACATCGGATGTCGATTCATGGTTCGATTGGGCTGAAATTTTGTCAGCATGTTCGTGGTGCAATTTTCTCGAATCTAAACGGTTTGATTTTTGTTTGAAGCTCCATACATAAGATTTTTCGTGGATTGATCAAAACTTGCGTTTTTTGTCAGATTTATCATTGATCTCTTGTGAAATTCAAGTGTATTGCCAAGAATTATGTTCTTGAGGTGTTTACTGTTATGTACCTCTAGTATTTGCTAGAGAAGAACATTGTTCACCCAATTTTGTTGACAGTAAAGATTTTCAGGTGGACACTGGTCCTGTGGTTTTTGATCTCCTCACATCGAGGAAGTTTCCCACGTAAAAAATCGTCTTATGTTCGCGTGCTTGGTATTTATTTTACTCTAATATATCGATTCATATTAGGTTTACACTAGATGGGAGATTATTTTATTGCGTTGTGTTAATTTGATATTGTTCAAATTGTTACTTGTTTTCCCATCGATTGTCATTGTTTAATGCATAAATAGATTCATTAATAAAATATTAGTAGATATGGATTAAGACTTGACAATAATGAATTACTAGATTGAGATTTGTCCAAGGAGGAGTCTACTTGAATTAAGTAGAGAAACAAGAAATAATTGGATCTAATGCTGCTTCATTTTTCCAACGTATCCTCTCCTAATGACACTTAAATAAATGGATCATTCATTATGTTTTGAGCATTTGAGGAAATAAGGAGTGGAAAATAAAATTCACATTAAACCCACCCCAGTATGTAAGAGTTTTCCTTATGTGGGCTACATTAATTAAGATTGTAATTACCGTTTACTGAGTTGGTCTAATAAGGTAAGGCATAAAGTTTCTTAACAGTTGAATATGGGCCTGGCTTGTGTGGGCCAAGTTGGGCCCCGCCCGTGATGAGAGAGCCCATCCAAAACTCTATAAATAGCACTAAGGTCCCTCCTCAGCCCTCACTCTTCCAAAAATTCTCTCTCAACTCACATAAGGTAATCGGTGAGTGGCGGTCTTATCAAGCCAGTAACTAAGGGTCATAGAGGAGAAGATCTTCAGCATTGAAGGCTCATATTGTTGTTATTTTGCTCCAAGAATGGTGAATTCAAAATCAGGTATACAAATCTTCTTCTTCCCCTTTAGGATGTTCGATTTTCTAGCTATGTTGATCTTGGGAAGCCGTTTAGACAGCCTACATTTGGTATCAGACCAGCATAAACTAGAACTCGAACATAGGGAGCTGTTTTGAAGAATTTATCCGCATGAAACTTGATTTTGACTCTATATCCAGATTAATCTTGTTGAGCTGAGTCTTTACATGCGTAGCATGCCTCTAACAGAGGCGAAATCAACTGCCCATACCCATTTCGCACTTGACTTAAGTTCGGATCATTTTGCTCGTTTTTCATGATTTTTGGTTCGATAAAAGTGAAATTTTATTGCATATATGGCTTATCCTCGTCAATACGAGCATTTTGGTGGGTAGAACGCATTTAGATGATGTCGGAAATGGCCGCACATGCCTCCATGCACCGAGACGGAGCTTGGAGGCGGTCCCACGCGCCGCCTCACGCACGCGCGCCTGCACGCCAACGCGTGGCCGACACGCGACTTTGCGCGCACAGACCACCTTAGCTGTTTCGCCTCTGCCAACACATGTCGGTGATGACGTCATAGTGACATCACATAAGCCGCCTTACGGGCGACCACCACGTGGCATGTGACATCACCGATAACGTCACCTAAGACCCGACCCAGTTGAACGTTGATCGGGTTGACTTGACCCGGTTGACCGTTGACTGAGTTGACTCAACCCTATTGACTGTTGACCCGTCAAACCGGGTGATCGGTGACCGGTTGGACCGGTAAACCTTCTTTGGACCGGATCTGTACGCCAGTGCGTGCCGCTCACGCGCCACACACTCTAGCGATGCGTGAGGGCGCATGTGACGTCCGTTGGGCGCGTGGTTGATGTCAACGTGCTCGTATGTGAATTTCCTATCTTGTAGTGTGCTTGTTTGCATTTTTTGATGCCTTTATGGATATGAAAATGCATGTGAAACCCTAATATACGTAATTTTGGGGTAATTTTGGCGTATTTTCATGTATTTTTCTATGGTTTTGGAAATACAAATGCATGCCTATGATTATATCATCACTTGAGGAATATGTGTAGTGTTGATTTATTAAAAGTATGTATTAATGGATGGAGCAATGCAATTAGCATGACTTGTGATTTTAGTGACAAATAGCCCTTGTCATCAAGTCTAAAATCACATGTGAAAGGTAAATGTGAGTCATAAAATTATATCCCTGATATGAGAGAATTTCAATAATTCAATTGGGTTGCGACCGCCAAAGTGGCACACTTAATTGGATTTGAGAAACATCGGTCTCATATTGTAAAATGATGTCTCATATTCTGATGCATGTTTATACTCCCAAATGAGGCAATTGTGCGTTAGTTTATGGAGGGATACATGTACATCATATGGTTGAAAAATAACAAGTTCTAGTGGTTCATACACTCAAAGGTGGTGAATTCGTGAAATGTTAGAATATATTTTCACGGACCATTGTCATGTGAATAGTATACAACTACATGTCATGTATTTTGCCAAAATGTATTTATATGATGATGTATGTAGCTCTTGAGATGTGTGTTTAGCACTCACATGATGCTAATTACATGTATTGCTTATATAATCGATCACCTTCTCTGTAAATGGCAATTTGCACCCGACGTCAGCAATTTGCTAATTAAAATCACGGTCGGTCCATTGCAGTGAAGTTACCACGACATTTCCGATCTCTTGCCAGTAAGTTCTACTCGGAACGGTCGACAAACACGGCTCTCATAATTTCCACCGACACGCATTATTTTGGGGCACATAAATCATACATATCATATAGTTATACTCTATTCTATTTTCACACGATATTTTCCACGTTGAGATCACGAATGTAGTTATTGCCTTAGCACTTACGCAATTTCATGATTCTATTTACGTAGCTATTGCATGGCATGGCCATTCTTCTAGAAACAAAAAACAAAAAAAAATCGTTTCAGAAATTCAAAAGAAATTGAACTTGCTAGGCTTTAAAGTCAGAGGATGATGACGAGGCTTTGAATTCAAAGGATCGCGGAAGCTTCCTCGGACAAAATTAAGCGATGATTCATGTACAGAGAGGTTACTTGATGTACAGAGAGTTTACTTGGGCTCAGGTACAAAGGTCCATGTGGCGCATGATCATTGGTCTCGATGATGATAGTCATGAGTAGTTAACATAGAGATAAGCAATGATCATGAGCTATCAAGAATTTAGCATGCTGGTCTCCCTAAAATGTTGGCGACGTAGCATTACTCAGATGTAGATATTATGATTTGCACGGGCGCATTTATATGAGGATCGATCGAATCATTTTCGAATTCGTCATGACATGAAAAACCGAACATAATTAATTCATGCCCAGCTGGAATAATCCTCCTTACGGTTCATTAGCCAATTATCTTTACAAAGTCGATCATATAATCAGTGGTGAACATCATGGAAATAATGCAAAATGTAATGGACATGACGAGGCTTTGTGCGTCTTCATGAGTTAATAGGTTATGTGATAAGCACGGTTCTCATAGCCTACACGACACGCCTTATTTGGAGTCAAATAGTCACACAAATATGTTGTCATTCTCTAGTACTTTCACACGATGTTTTAGAGATGACTATTGCAGGACTTTTTGCCTTTGCACTTAAGCAATTTTACTTATCTACTTGACTAGTTATTGCACAACGGTTCTTCCAGAAGCGAAATTTCAATTGGAGAGTCCAAACGAGATTGAACTTCCTAGGCTTTGAATTCAAAGGATGACTACGATTTGCTAGGCTTTAAATACAATGGGTTGCCAGAAAAATTTTGCTAGCATAATAGCCTTTGACCTATTATGAAAAAAAACAGTTCATCATGAGCCATAAATTCTTAAAGTGTTCACAATAATTTATAATTATATGTTATTTGATTTTTTTTATGGTTCATAATAGATTGTTATTCTCACACTAAATTAAAGATTGTTACTTAATCATTTCTCATTACTAGAAAGTCCTTAGACACACCAAAAAAAAAGAAATAAAAAAGAAGGAAGGAAGGAAGTAATGCTTCATGTATATAGAGCTCACTTAAGCTCATTTACCAAAGCCCATATGGTGCACTATCATTGTGTTGAGATGTACATATGAATTGTGTTAAAATAAATCACACTTTAAGGAATTGGTGCAGTAAATTAGTTAATATATCATAGTTAGCCAATCACTTGTTGACTTAAGGTTTTGAGTGAAAGAGTGTCCAACTAAATATGTTGATGAGCTTAGACTTAAGCACTCCTTTGATAATTCCCTCCAGTGAAGGTAACAGGTTCCCTTTGCCTACTCCCAACAAATGGTATGAGAGCCAATGGTTAATTGGTGACCCAATCTCAATGTGTATTGGTACTTGGTGAATATCTCTCAAGGAATGAATTTAACTAAAGCGGTTTTTCAATTTGACGAAAGAGACCTAGAGTGAAGGTGTTTATGAATGAGATGGAGATTATTGGGATGTACGTGCAAGTTGCGTTATAGAAAATTTCACATCGAAAAATTGATGTACTATAAATTAGTTAATATATCCTAATCTTTCCACAACTCATTAATTTTAGTTTTTGAGTAAAGTGGATTCAATTGAATTTACTAACGAGCTTAGATTTGGATTCCCTTTTAGTGATTTTGCGAGCTAAAGGTCTCAGGCTGCTTTTGCGCATTTGGCACAAATTGGTCATCAATTATAATAATCATGAATAGTTGACATTGAGAGGCAAGCAATGATTATGAGCGACCGAGAATTTAGTATGCTAGTCTTCCCGAAATGTTGGTGTTTGCAGCATCACTCAAGCAAAAGTTAAGGTGTCAACAACATGGACACAATGATTTGCACGAGCGAATGTATAGGAGGATCAATTGAGCTGGAATTTGTGATGCCATGAAAAACTGAACAGAATTAACCCATGCCGTGTAACGGAATAATCCTTGATTCACGTCAAGTTGCATAGCGATAAAGTGCTGTGATATTCATGGTCCAGCACTTATTAGGCACACAGATCTTTCACAGCACGGTCGAATTAAGCTTTCTATATCATTCAGTAGAAGAGTTAGCTTGGTTCGTTAATCGTTGGAGTTAAACCAAGAAGTTTTTGTTAGCAGATTATATTGCCTAAGTCAATCATAGTCGATAGTGAACATCTTGGAAAGAACGCCAAAATGTAATGTTAGTCAGGCAGGCTCAGTTGATCAGCTTTTTAATTGTTTTCAAGGTTTTACAAAATACCATCCGACCGCATTGCTCTTCTAGTTTTCTGATTCAATAAAAGTTCCTTGCGGTTTCTTTACTTGTCTTCGATTAAAAATCTCCGCATTGTTCTAGTAATTCCAATCTTGCAAAGTCCTTGAGACTTCAAAACACATTAAAACCCATTAGCTTTTGATCTGTAGTCAAATTTGATACTTTAATCGGCCATGGATCAATTTCAATCAGAGTTTAATAATTAAAACCGTTGAGTTACTGGCAACTGCAGCTTAACAAAAACTTATGTAAGACTCGGATTATTAGCATCCGAGGAGTAAAGTAAAACCCATGAATAAGAAAATACTTACATCAATAAAAGGACATAACTAAAAAAATCGTCTTCTTTTCTTTTTCCCCTTTTTAGGGGAAGAGACCTAATCAAGTTTCATTAGGAGGATATTGAAATTTTTATGTACAAATTTTTCTATTTACAATAATGAATGGGTAATGATATCTAAGATATTAATTAATCCAATATGTAACTAGAATCTATGAGAACATAGCTGACAAAATTGTTGATTTATACCCTTTCATGACAAAGTTCTTGACTCTTTACCCATGTATCATACTATTTTCAATTTTTTACGTCTGGTCAATAACGTATGTGCCAAATGATTCCCCCAAATTTCACCTTAAGGAACAATCTTAATTTGGCCACACAACCATGAAGGACCAATTATTATGGATTCATTAGAAAACATGAGAAATAAGAAAGGGAAAATATATTCAATATAGAGGTGAAGATGCATGCCGGGAATCTTGAGGATGCGTTGATTCTAATAAGGCAAGCTACAGAATCCATTAAAACAGCATGCCTTTCCACCTACGAGAAGTGGGGTCCTTTTAAACCAGCAACACCTGCAACCCTACAAATATACACACCCAAATGGCCACTTAAATAATTCAAAAAAAGGAAAAAAAAAAAAAGTTCACAATTGGTTAAAAAGAGGACAATATGTGGTGTCCATATATTATTAATTGGAGTTTTTTTTCTCATACTCTATTCCTACTCTAACTTTCACTCTAAAACTTTTGTCTTGCCTCCTTGTAGGGTTTTTTTTTTTTTTTTTTTGGTCGGAAAGATATTTCATTGATTAATTCGGGGATTCCGAATTACAACTTAACCGAAAGTCCATACATAAAATAAGGTAAAGCTCCAGCGGGGATGGGAGACCCAATTACTTGGTAAGGAACCGGTGTTGTGCGACTTCGCAAGCCAGTCTGCCGCGCGGTTGGTTTCCCGGGCTTTGTACCACAATGTGACATTCCGCATTTGGGCCAGCAAATCTCTGCAGTCCAGGACATTTGGACGAGAGGCCCACGCAACTTATGTTTGGCCCAAGATGGCTTCCACGGCAATAAGTGCAGTCGCTGGAAATACACACGGGGGAAGAGAAGATGAGTTGAGTTCGTGCGGCAGT
The DNA here is from genome assembly GCA_016097545.1 of Eucalyptus victrix. NCBI lineage: Eukaryota > Viridiplantae > Streptophyta > Magnoliopsida > Myrtales > Myrtaceae > Eucalyptus > Eucalyptus victrix. The sequence goes on along the minus strand of CM027839.1, from coordinate 63,107,433 downwards.
TCGGAGTCCTGTCAGAGCTGTTCTTTGTCTTCTCAACCAAAGTAAAGCTTGTTGGACAGCTAGGGTTTCTCCCTCTTGAGCCGATTGAGCACGAAATTTCTGTGCAAAGCCTCCGATACACACACCCGCTTCTCCTCTTCATATGCCAGCAATCGATCCCTCTGATTTCTCAGCTAGCCAAGAGCAATCGACATTGATCTTCAAGGAGCCCGTAGCTGGAGGCTACCAGGTGCGCGGATCTGATCTCTTTAATTTTTCCCGTGGGTTCCATTTTTCGTAGAGCTGGTGGGAGAGTAGGGCTTCATTAACGATTTGTTCTTGTATTTTTCGCTTCCCGTTGAAGATCCAAGCGTTGCGGGCTTTCCAAATGAGCCAAAGGGTGGTCGCGAAGATAGCTTTTTGACTTTCGTGATTCCAGATCGAGGTATTCACTCACCCACCGGTCTGTTCTTGTTATAGAGGTTGGAGAAACATTCATGTCAGTATAATGATGCTGCCAAATCTTTCTTGTCCACAGGCAAAGTCCGAAAAGGTGTTCGGAGGTCTCCGGAAATTGGGAACATAGTGGGCATGTCGGCTCAGGTATAATCTTTCTTCGGTATAGGTTGGCTCTAGTGGGAAGGCCTTCATTGCATAAACTCCACATAAAGTGTCTGATTCTGGGTGTCGTCTGTAGATGCCAGATTTCTGTCCATAGTTGTTGCGGCACCTGATATGAAGAGGATGCATGGCACTCTGTTTTGCTTGTGTTGGCTGCTTGTAGTTTATGATACCCATTTTTAGTTTTGTACTCCCCTGAGTTATGCCCTGTCCAAATTAGACGGTCGGGTCTGGCAAATATGCTGAGTGTGGTTGCTTGAATTTCCTCTGAGGTTTGGCTGTCAAAAATCTCTGTGATCTTCTGATATTTCCATGTACGCGTAGTTGGATCAATAATTTCTGCCACTAGCTTAGGATCATCACGGTTCGCCGGTCCCCCAATACTTCCTGACATTAGCCAACGATCATCTCTCAAGTTGATGGATTTTCCATCCCCGACCTCCCATTTCAGATCAGGTTTTAGGACATCGCGGCCTATTAAAAGGCTTTGCCAACCCCAAGACGGTCTGGCTCCTCTTGTAGCAGTCCATAGATTACCGTTAGGGAAATAGAGGCCTTTAAAAATTCTGCTCCACAAGGCTTCGGGAGTTTTCTCTAATCTCCAGGCTTGTTTTCCCAACATGGCTTTGTTAAATTCCACTAAATCTTTAAATCGGGATAAGTACACTAATGGTGCCAAAAGTTGTGTACGGCGCTCACTTTGGTGCCAAAAGTTTCCGTCGGATCACTTAAGTGCCAAAAAATTTGAAAAACGCTCACTTTGGTGCCAACTCCGACGAAATTGGCCGGAAATCCGACGTGGCCTTTTTTTATTAATTTTTGACGCCGACGTGGCTCGTCGGAGAGCTGAGTCAGCATCCAAACACCAAAACGACGCCGTTTGGTGTCTCCCCCAATTCAAAACCCTAATCTCCGGCCGTCACCGTCCTCGACGGTCCTTGTGCTCGGCGGCCACGGCTTCGACCCCAACCTCGACCCCAACCGCGACGATGGCCACTCAACGGCAGCGGCTCCGACCTCGACCCCGACCCCGACGATGGCCACTCGGCGGCTGTAGCTCCGACCTCGACCTCGACCTCGACCCCGACCGCGACGATGGCCACTCGATGGCCGCGGCTCAAACCCCGACCCGACCCGGACGATGGCCACTCGATGGCCGTAGCCGACCCGACCTCGACCCGACCTCGACCCCGACCTCGATGATGGCCACTCGGCGGCCGCGGCTTCAACCCCGACGACGGCCACGGCACGACCTCGACCGAAACCCTAATTTCTTCCCCATGTGAGCTAAACGGCGTCGTTTCCATGAAGCCATCCACGTAGGACGGCAAAACGACGTCATTTAAAGGCTTATCAATTTTTTTTTTTTTTAAAAAAAATCATTTTGGCCGGAATCTTTCGCCGGAGGCCGGAATCTTTCGCCCGGTGGCACCAAAGTGAGCATTTTTCCTCCGATTTGGCACTTAAGTGATCCGACAGAAACTTTTGGCACCAAAGTGAGCGCCGTACACAACTTTTGGCACCATTAGTGTACTTATCCCCTTTAAATCCCATTCCTCCTTGTGCCTTCCTCTTCTTCAACACTTCCCAACTCTTCCAGTGAATACCTTTTTGCTGTGCGTTCTGTCTCCACCAGAAGGCTGAGATTTTCCTTTCGAGTGATCGGCAAATAGATAGAGGAATCTTAAAGATATTCATGGCATATTGGGGTAATGCCTGAACAACCATTTTAATTAACACCTCTTTCCCTGCCTTCGATATTAATTGTTCTTTCCATCCCTCCAATTTTCTGTCCACCCGTGCAATGATCCAATCTAGCATCTGTTTTTTAGTTTGGCCCCAATCAGACGGTATCCATAAATATTTCCCAGTTTTCTCTAGGATAGGAACCCTCAGTTCAGCTGCAATATTGTGTTTTAAATCCTGTGGACAGCTAGCCCCAAGAAAAACACCAGATTTGTTCAGGTTGATCGACTGACCAGATGCAAAACAATAACAATTTAGGATATTAGACAGATTCTGAGCTTCCATGAGAGTACCATCCAAGAAGAAAATAGCGTCGTCTGCAAAGAATAGATGGGACAAGATAGGGTAGTGTGGGTTTAATTTGATACCCTTTAAGGTCCCATCCATAATAGCCTTAGTCACCATGTGGGAAAGAGCATTTGCCATAATGATGAATAAATAAGGTGAGAGAGGATCCCCTTGTCGAATACCTCGAGTTGGAGTGAAAGAATCCCCTGGTTGGCCATTAATTAACACCCGGAAGTGAGCTGAAGATATACAAAATTTGACCATATTCACCCATTTCTCGTTAAATCCCATCTTCTTCATACAGTCACATAAAAAGTCCCACTCAACTCTATCATACGCTTTCTTCATGTCTAGCTTCAGCACGGCTTGGAACTTTTGACATCGCTTTCTAACCCGTAGTTGATGAAGGACTTCTTGAACAATAAAGATGTTGTCCTGTATTTGCCTACCCCCTACAAATGCGCTTTGTTCCGGGGATATAATAGATGGGAGCCAAGGTTTCAATCTATTTGCCATGACCTTTGCAATAACTTTGTAGCTAAAGTTACACAAACTTATAGGTCTGAATTCTGTTATGCTTTCAGGATTAGCAACCTTAGGGATAAGCGTGAGAAAGGTCTCATTAATGGCTGTATCGAATCTGCCTTCTTTGAAAAAGGAGTCTACTAGATGAAATATATCTTCTTGAATAGTGGCCCACTGACTCTGATAGAATAGACCACTTAATCCGTCCGGTCCGGGGCTTTGGCTACCCCCATTTGGAAAACCACTTGCTCCACCTCCTCCATAGTAACCTGAGCTGTTAACTGCTCATTCATTTCTTCAGAAACAGCAATTGGACAATGCTCTAGAACTGGTTGATAATGCCGAGGACCCACCGTTCTATACAACTCTTTGTAATAGGTGGTGATGTGGTGTTTAATGACATGAGGCTCTCGACTCCACCTATTTTCTTCAATCTTCAGCATCTTGATTTGATTTCTCTGTCTCCTTTGGATTGTGGTAGCATGAAAAAATTTTGAGTTCCCGTCGCCCCACTTTAACCAGTTAATTCTAGACCGAATGCCCCAATACAATTCTTCTTGGTGCCACAAAGAGCTGATTTTCTCAGTGATAGTATTATATTCCTCTACCCTTGCTGTCTGGTTTGCCCTGTTTGTGATCTGAATGAGCTGATGGCTTAGTTGGTCAATCTGTTTTGAAGCATTTTTAAAAGATGCCCTACTCCATTTTCGCAAATCTTTAGTTACCCTTGTTGTTTTCTGTACCAGATCTCTTTGCTGCCAATTCTCTGACTTCCAAGCATTCTCTACTATCGTTACACATTCTGGATGATTTAACCAGAAAGCCTCAAACCTGAATAATCTATGCTTTTTCTGTTCCCCTGCATTTAGACATAATAAGAGGGGACTATGATCAGATCCGATTGCTGGAAATGCATAGGCTTCGGCACTGGGAAATAGGATTCGCCATTCGAGGTTGTAGAATACTCGATCAAGCCTTTTTTTGACTAAATCATCCCCTTCTCTCTTGTTAGTCCACGTGAATGCGCACCCCTTACTTTCAATATCTATCAAAGAACATGAGTCAACAAAGTGCCTAAATGCCGTCATTCGAAATCTTTGTGTTAGACGTCGTCCTATCTTCTCCCAATGATATAGCACCTCATTAAAGTCACCAATACAGAGCCAAGGTGCTGTTGTCACTCCATGTCTAGTATGAAGTAGGTTCCAAAGAGATACTCTCTCATGGAAGTCAGTAGATGCATGTAAGAAGGAAATCTGCATTTTATATCCATTTCCAGTCACTTTACTTGAAAGATCAATGAACTCTTGGCAGCTATGCTCAATAGTAAGTTGTACCAAGTCATCCCAAAGTAACACCAAGCCTCCCGCTGTGCCGATAGGATTAACAACAAACATAGAAGAGAATTTTAGACTTTTTTTGATATGTTCCACCCTATGGTACTGATTTTTGGTTTCCATAAGGAAAACCAAGTTAGGTCTCTCGCGAGCCACCAGGGCTCGTAGGTGCTGGACTGTCAAGGGAGAACCTAAACCTTGACAGTTCCAGCTTAACACCTTCATGGCTTTCTTGGTGGCTTATTAGGGCTAGCCACCAAAGCCCGTGCTGTTTCGCCTTCCCATAGTTGAATTGGTGTTTCCAGAAGTTTGTCCATGTCCACCAGGGTTGTCATGCTGCTCTTTCTCTCATACGGGGTGAATCGTTTTAACTTTTTTGATGTCTGTTTTTTTTTTTTGTTCCGATTTGGCTGCACCTGTAATCCCCATCACTTCATCATGCATTAGCTGCTCTATCGGTAGTTCCACATTCTGCTGGATGCGTTTGCCTTTATTCTGTGCTGCGAGTTCTGTAGAGAGTGATAATTCTGGTGTTGTTTGTATTGTAGGATGATAAAGAACGATGGCTTGGCTGCCATCTATTGATGATTTGCTGTTCAAGTCATCAGTAGAGGGGATAACCGGTGTCTCAGGAATCAATTCCTCTTTAGTTAATGTAAGATCTATCTCCCCATAAAAGGTAGTCCAACGGGGCTGCATGTCTTCACCTCTGCTTTCAGCCAAGATCCAAAACGTCCCGGTTTGTCTTGAGGAAGACCAGATTCTTCATAGGGAAATGTAGGGCAATAGTTTGCATAATGACCAATGTAACCACAGGAGTAGCAAAAGTGTGGTAGTTTTTCATATTTAAAGTCAATCCACCACTTTCTATCACCCACATGAATTATCGTTCCAGTTTTGAGGGGATTAAGCAGATTCAGCCTTACTCTTGCTTTTCCAATTCTTCTAGAGTTGTTATTCCGGGCATCAATTCTAACTTCCTCTACTTCTCCCATTTTTCCAGCAATCATTCTTATACACTCCTCCGTCATAGCAGCTCGTGGAAGCCCAATCAAATGCACCCAAAAGAAACAATGCTTGAACTCATAACAGTGTTCGGGAATGGTCGGGTCACCTTCCTGTAGGACTAACAGATGGCTTGAGAAAGACCAAGGGCTTGTCTGCAGAATTCTTTTCTGTTCTTCCTCCGAGTTAAAGATAAAGACAAAGAAACCTGGTTCAATCACCTCGCATCTAACCTCTTCAACTTTCCAAGCTTTTTTCGTTGTCTCCTAGAATGCTGGGAAATTGACATTGGGTTTCGAGAATAATTTTCCATATAAGAGATTCTCACCATTCTGTTTATGAACCTCAGGTATGCATCCATTCAGTTCCGTGATGTCGTCAACAGCCCATAAATCACCCATTCGTTTGCAAAGAGCCATCATTCGGAGATGATTTTCCTGGTTTCCCTCCATGGATAAGTGAGTTGTAGCCCTAAATACAAGGATGCAGTATAGGGGATATGGGCGAGAAAGTTAGGTTCGGATGGGTTTTGTGATTGATTTGAAAATGAAGGGAGCTCTGTAGGTTATTGATTTACTAGCAGAATCTGGGGAAGACAGGTTAGGGTTTCGGCTGATGTACAATTTTTGGGGTCAAAACAACGGGAAAGAGGAGCTAATCGGGAGGTGATGCTTTGGGTGCAGCCATGTCACGAGGGGGGTATGCGGGAAAGAGGAGAAATCACCAGAACGGGGGTGGAGGAAGCTCACCTTCAGCGAGAGGGGGAGCTAATCGGGAGGAGATGCCTTGGGCGCAGCCATTTCTCACGAGGAGAGGTGCCGGAGAGAGGAGAAATCACCGGAAAGGTTGAAATAAGCTCACCTTTAGCGAGAGGCAAGACTGCCGTCGGCAGAGGGGAACTCGCATTCAGCGAGAGAGCTGCATTCCTTGCAGGGTTTGGATGGACCCTTTTTATTCCAAAAGATTAAATCTCACGAAATTGACCGTCGAGCATATTTTTTGGAAATTTGAAAAGCCACGTAAGCAATGATTCCAAGAGTTGACACTTCATGCATGAATCCAATTGGATCTTTTCTCAATAGCTTTCAATTTTCCTTCATAGAGAAAAATGAAGATGGAAAAAGAGGACGATTTTGTATGTATTCCTTTAAAAAAAACATAATACAATATAGTCATGTCAAGTAAAAACAATTTGTGGGTTGAAAATGAATTAAGACAACAAGCTAACTCGTTATATAAAAAAAGATTTATGCATCAATTATCAAGTAAATACATAATTACCATGTCCAAGTTGTCTACATTGAATAGGTTTGAACTTATATCTAAGCATGGAAAACTACCACAAAAGTGGTGGCGGAGTTATTTATTGCTGATCGCGAGAACATGAGTAATAAAAAAATTGTAATTAAAGAATTATATTGTTGTCAATTTCGCCAAAGCCACAAGCGTTGGATTGCGCAGCAAGGCAAGCCCTACTCTTACCTGCCTCTCCTTCCATGGCGGCTAAATCTGTTTATTATGATCTATGTTCCATCTGTTAATTCAAATCAATAAATTAAACGCAAAGCGATCATATAAACTAAGTACTTAAACTTAATATTACTGAGCATGCGTAATAAACAATTAATCAGAAATATCTAGTTGCTTATACATTAAGTACTTGTTAAAAAAACGTTTTTAAGAACTAAGTTGTGTCAAGGGTTGACCTATATAAGAAGAGATTACGTTGTCTTAACCACTCTTAAAGAGCCACATCACTCCTGTGCCAGCAAGAAACTAGCTCAGCTAACCGCGCGCCATGCATGCTTGTGGAGAAAAAAAGAGGCCATATGTGAAAGCAGATTGATTCCAAGGCAAATTTCACTGATCGGACGAACGAGTTTCGCTTGACTCAGTCATTGAACATGCCATGATTGTTGTTTAATTCGTAAGTAGCTTCAATAATAGAAGATTAGCGGATATGGATTGAGACTTGATAATAACTAATTACTAGATTAAGACTTGTCCATGGAAAAACAAGTTCATTTATTCAACGTATGCTTAGAGCGTGACCTGCTTCATTTATTCAAGGTATCTTAAGTAATTATCTCATATACAATATCCTGCTGAATTTTTTTTTATAAATAAAAGATAAGAAGTGTCCATTTACAAGTATCTTTTTCAAAGGAAACAGAGATTAGAATATTATAATAGCATTGTCATGTTCAACTTATTTTGTTCATCCTAACGATGGTGCCTGTGCATGGCATGGGTTCGCGACTAGATTCATGTAATTGAAACCTATATTCAGGGATGTAAGTCTTGATAGATCAATCTTCTCATGTCAAAAACCTTTGAAAGATCACCTACCCTCTGAAAAACAAGCTGGAGAAAGAATAGAGCCACGGATATTGCATAAACTATCTTGCATCAGTTCAAACTCAAGGCTCAGAATCTAATCATCTCTTATTTTTCAATCTAGATAATTACACAGGGAGAGAGAGAGAGAGAGAGAGAGAGAGAAGGTATAATAAAGGAAATATTTACATAGTAATTCTCATTGAAATGTTTGTACAAGACTCTGATATGAAGCAACCCAACACAACTCCAAACCCCCGAATATAAAAATAAGAAACTAAAATTGAGAAAACACATCAACTGAGATTCCGTAACGCCCATGAACAAAAGCTAGAAGAAAACACACTTAAACCACACGAGCAACAGATGTGCTACTCAACGCTGATCAACTTTGCATCCCGCAGCCCAGCTTTCCTTTGTATCCTGTCGACAACCGTCACTGCATCGATCTCCTCAGCAATCACCTTCAGCCAATCTCCACGCTCTCCAACAAAGGCGGCAAACTTCACCCCTGTTTCAATGAAAAAATAGCATATAAAAGATATTGATGGTTCATGCGCGAAATCATTCTGATAACATTTGTGTACAACTAATCCTTCTTTTCATTTTTGGTAGTATGGGGCATGAAATGATCAATAAGATGATATGAAGGATCTGGAGATGATGGTAGTTGGAAGTACTAATCAGAAAACTATGTTTAGCCTTTATAGATGTGCACAAAATGTGTTCTAGGAATCATTACCATTTGCTGCGCTTGTTGCAATCTCGCGTGCCTTTGCCTTGCGTCCCTGGTCGCCCGTCATGAGATTAATCACTACCGTCCTCCTCTGGATATGAATGACAGAACGGCAAAGAGATGTCAGCCGGCAAAAGAAGAACGGAAGTTTAAAAAGAAGAGGGCGAAGAGGAGACAGCTATCGATGTAGGAACCGCAAACCAAACAAAACGAGGAAATAAACCAAACACGAGAAAATGAAGACGAGTGAGCGGAATAAGTACAGACCACCATATCGGATCTCAGACCAATCTGTTCTCTCTCGTCAAGCTGAGCTCTTCTCTTTCTCTCTCTATAGACACAATGTGCTTGGTTTGGTAAATGAAGAAGGTGAAGTTTTCATATGGTGTCGTCCCTTTTATAGAGATCTTCGGAGACGACCGAGTCGTCACCGACTTCGGGCAGATTGCTAATTAAAAATAGGCATCAAATGAACGCGGTCGGTCCATTGCGGTGAAGTTGCCGTGACAGTCCCCATCTCTTGCCAGCTTCATCTCTTCATCAGTTTTACTCGGAATAGTTGACAACCACAGCTCTCATAATCCCCACGACACGCGTTATTTAGAGCAGATAGTCATACGTGGAGGACAAGATCACTAACGTATTTATTTCCTTAGCTCTTACGCAATTTCATCAGTCTATTTAGTATTTACGTAGTAATTGCATGGCGGTTCTAGAAACGAAAAAATCAATCGGACAGTTCAGAGGAAATTGAACTTGGTCGGCATCGAATTCAACAGATGATGACGCGGCTTTAAATTGAAAGGATCGCAGAAGCTTCCTTAGACCCAAGGGTGATGCCCCATGTACAAAGAGTTTGCTTGGGCTCGTGTACGAAAGTCCATGTGCCACGCTATCATTGGCATGATTAAGTCAATATAGAGATGAGCAATGATCATGAGCTACCAAAAATTTAGTATGCTAGTCTTTCTAAAATACTTGGTGAACGTAGCATTACTCATATGTAAAAATCGAGGTGTCAAGAGTATGGATACGGTGATTAGCACGGGCGCTCGTGTATAATCGATCGAATCATTTTGGAATTCGTCATGTCATGAAAAATGGAACAGAATTAATCATTATGCCCCATTGGAATAATCCTCCTCATGATTCATTAGCATTTTATATTGCCAATCATAGTTGGCGGTGAACACCGAAATTTAATGTACACAACAAGAGAGGACCCTTTGAGCTCATGATCTTCTTCATCATCCACATCAAACCTACGTATGAGAAGCTCTTCGTGCCAATAGAAGCTCAACATGATCGGAGGGAAATTAAAGTAAATCTGTCACACACACACACACACACACACACACACACACACACACACACACACACACAGATATATATATTACGAGACAATGAAACGAAGCAACGCGACGCAACACATATAAACTAATTGAATTCAAACCCACGCCCCACCCCCCCCCCCCCCAAATAAATAAATACCAATGGAAATTCGCTCTCCAAAGTGCACGCGTCTCGTATGGTTCAGCCAGCTACCAGCTAGCACAGAAATCTGACCTGACCTATTGACACCCCAAGTTTTGGTCCCCAAAGCTGACCAACCAGGCCTTCGGCAGCTTAGCCTTCCTTCTTACTTTCTCAATCACCTCCTTCTTATTTTGCCGACCACCGTCATCGTATCAATCTCTCGGCGATCACCCCCAATAAATCAATATTGTTGTTAGTTGCGCCTAAGCCCCAACCATTGGATTGCGCAGCAAGGCAAGTCCTACTCAGTTCTTACCTGCCCCTCCTTCTATCGGCCTTATCCAATTAAATCCTGTTTTTAATTTTGATCTAATCTTTTAGTTTAATAAATTAAACACACAACGATCATATATACTAAATACTTAGACTTTAAATTACTGATCATACGGAAATAAATAAGTGACCTAAAATACCTAGTTGCTTATATACTAAGCAATGGTTAAGAAACGCTTTTAAAGACTACGGTGGTCGAGGGATGACCTCTGTGTGGTAAATTACAGAGCCACGTAACTCATGTGCCAGGAAGAAACCACCCATCTAACTGCGCACTACGCATGCACCGGGAGGAAAGAAGAGGCGACAACATGTGAAAGCAGATTGATTCCAAGGCAAATTACACTGATCGGAGAACGAGCCTGGCATGGCTCGGTCATTGAACATGCCACGACTGTCATTGTTTAATTCATAAATAGATTCATTAATCGAATATTAGCAGATACGAATTAAGACTTGACACTAATGAATTACTAGATTGAGATTTGTCCAAGGAGGAGTCTACTTGAATTAAGTAGAGAGATAAGAAGTAAGTGGATCTAATGCTGCTGCTGCTTCATTTGTCCAATGTATCATCACCTAATGACACTTAAGTAAATGGATCATTCGTTATTTTTTGAGCATTTGAGGAAATAAGGAGTGCAAAATACAACTCACATTAAAACCAACCCTAGCAATCTTCCATTAACAATCAACCAAACACAAGTATCACACCAAACACCTAGCTAACCACCTAATTATTAAGGAACAAAACTTGAGAGAAAAGAAAGCCACGGATATTGTACATAGTATCTACTATCTGGCATCTGGTCAAACTCAACGCTCTGACTCTTTCTACTCTTATTAATTATGTAGATGAGAGAGAGAGAGAGAGAGAGAGAGAGAGAGAGAGTTAATAAAGAAACATTCACACAGTCGTTCTCATAGAAATGTTTGTACAACACAGTGATTCGAAGCAACGCAAACACATATCATCTCCTTGATATCAACGGAGATTCTTTAACTCCCATGAACTAAAGCTAGAAGAGAATGTATTTAGCTATGGTCCCCCAAAGCTGACCAACCATGCCTTCGGCAGCCCAGCCTTCCTTCTTATTTTGTCCACCACTGTCGCCATATCGATCTCCTTGGCAATCAGCTCCAACAAATCTCCACGCTCTCCAATAAAGCTTGCAGATTTCAACCCTGTTTCAATGACGAATGCATGCACAAGAGAGGATGACAAGAAGATTAGGATTTTCTTCAAACTATTAGAGGCGGAGGATTGATGGATAATGCACGAAATCATTCGGGGAAAATTTGCGTGTATGGAAAATCGGGAGAAGAGGGGGTGATTGGGAGAATCAATCAGCAAAACTAGACATAGCCATTGTAAATCTGTAAGAAATGGGTTCTAGGGATTGTTACCGTTCGCTTTGGCTAGTGTGATCGTACGTGCCTTGCTCTTGCATTCTTGTCGTCCGTCGTGAGATTGATCACTGCCTTCTTCCGGATATGATCAACAAAGCCGCAAGAGACCTTAGAAGAAGAATACGAGAAGGAGAAAATTGTCGATGTAGAAAGCATAAACCAAACAAAACGAGGAACAAAACCTTAACGCAAGAAAATCAAGATGAGTGGTAGGAGTATTTGCAGACCTCCACTGTGCCTTCGACGCCGACCTTACCTCTCTGTGGTCAAGCTAAGTCCCTCTTCTCAAGAAACCAAAGTGCTGTGAGGAAGAAGATTAACCTCGAGAGGACAGCAAAGTGGCCACCGACTCTACGCAATATTAGTAATTAAAAATAGAATTCTTATCAGAAGCTTCGAAATGGTTGTCCTGATTCAAATCCGTGGCTGAACCGTGTTATGGTTTTCGAGATGCTCTTATTTCTTCTTCGAAAACTTAATTGGGATGTTCTTGAAAATATGACTAGAGAGATCGTGCATCGAAAATTCTTCTCCGCAAGCGTACTTATTCATAAAGTAAAATCCGTGCCACGTTTGTTGACACCTAAATTTTACTATTTTATTTATGACTCAATCGATACAAAATTAGGAATTAGTCACAAAAAAAAAAAAAAAGAGGAGGAAAAAAAAAACAACAAACAACAAAACAACAAAAAAAAGGGAAAAAAAAAAAAACGCCCAGAGGTCGGGTCGGGCCTGATTTGGCAATGGCCCGGCCCACCGCCCGCCTCTGTTTCCCCTGCCCGGCCCAGGCCTGTTTCCCTTTTGGCCTGGCCCACGCCAGCCTTTGTCCTCCTCCAACCTGTCTCGCATGAACCTGCAGCAAAAGAAAACGAAAGACAGAGGCATGGCAACAGGGGGAGCACGAGAGAGCAGCGGGGGGGAGCACGAGAGAGAGAGCAGCGGAGAGAGCTCGAGAGAGAGAAATGAGCAAAGGAGAAGAGAGAGAGAGAGAGAGAGAGAAACGAGCAAAGGAGACGAGAGAAACCGAAGAGGGAGAGAGAGGACCGGAGAGGAGAAGGGGAGTCTCCGGCACCGTTGTCGCCACCGGCATTGACCGACGTCCTCGCCGCAGCTGCTGGCAACCCTCGACCTCAGAGGTCGATGGTTGCCCCCCGCTCGCCCAGTCGAGGCAAAGTCATCACGGCCCTAGCCGGAGGGGCCGCATGTGCTGCCACCGACCACACCTCTTCAGCAACCTCCATCCCCAACGACTGCCGCCGTGCTGGGTCCCTGCCGTGCCGAGTCAGCCCCGTCGCAGCACCAGCCCCGACCCACCACGAGATCCACCGTGCAGGGCCGTCGTTGGTGCACGAACAGAAGCCTCTTGTACTTTGGAGTCAAAAAACTTAACTTTGATAAGCATCATCAGATCAAGACACACCACCGTGGGGAGTGTGTGGTCTCATCGCTGAGTGTAAGGCTTTAATAGGGTGGTTTCAAGGCGTCAGATTTGTACATTGTGCAAGGAGGCCAATCACGTGGTGAACTGAGTCGTTAAAGCCTAGTGTCTTAGGACCCGTTTGGTTCGGCTTTTGGAGAATGTAAATACCTTTGGTGAATGAGGTTTTTTGAAATACAAATATCGTTTGGTAAAATTTGCATTGAAAAACAATTTTGGCCAAAATACCGTTTGGTAAAATTTGCATTTGTAATGAACTTTTATTAAATTAAAAAAAGCAAAAATACACTTTTTTTTTTTAAGTCCGGCCACCAGACCGTCGGATCCGGCGGTCCGGATGGCCAGATCTGGCCTTTGGGGGGTCGCCGGGGTCGGATGACTCAATCGCGCGAACCCAGGCGACGGCCGCTTGGTCACTTGAGGTTGCACGACCCAGGCGACCGTCGCTTGGGTTCGCGCGACCTCAGGCGGCCGTCCCCTGGGTTCACGCGACCCAGGCGTCGCCTGAGGTCCAGCGATGGTCGTTGGGGTCAGGCGACCCTCAGGCGGCGGTCGCCGATGTGCACAACCCCTTGGCTTGCGGTCGTCGGCCTCCATGCGGTGGTTTTCCTTGCGGATGAACAAGAATCGCAAAGTGAATAGTAATCGGAACTTGCATTTTGAAAATGCAAGTTTCCAAATGACCTCCGGACCTACTTTGGCTTAAGGGCCCTTTGGAGATCTCAAAAACTCGAATCAAACACATTTGCATTTGACCAAGGGACTTTAGAGTCCAAATGCTCATCTCCAAAGCTAAACCAAACAAGGCTTTAATATTTTACCATAAAGCCTCCTCAAACCTTGTGGGACCTCTTATGTTCCGAGATTATCTTTCTTGTCATTCAGTTTTTACTTATAAATAATGAAGGCTAGTTTTTTTGAAAATAAAAAATAAAAAATACCAAATCGTAGTTTTTAGAGCTCCTTCCGTCCACTCTGCTCACCAAATCTCGAAATCTGTTTTCTTTCCTTTTTTTCCCGAGCCTTTTACTCGGTCTGACCACCCAAAATCTGCAATCTCTTTAGCTTTCGGTTTCCCTCTCGCTCTCTATTTCCCCCTCAAGTTTTTATTCTTTTTACCCAATTGTCTTTCAGCCCACGTTCCCTATTCAAACTCTCCAACTCCATTGCCCCATGCCCTTGATTTTGGTTTTTCTTTTTCCGATCTTTCTCAAAGCACTCAAAAGCTCTCTCAATCTCACGATCGGTTGTTCTACTCCAATCTCTTTGACCATGAATATCCTGGATGTCTTGGCCGGGCATCTCTCCCCAGTTTTCGGTATTTAAGTGGATTTGGCCTGGTTTCTGATCGATTTTTATACAGATTCCATCCAAATTTCGGCCAACTCTCAAATATTTGAAGTTATCGACCAAATTATCCAAAGAATCGAAATAATTTGCAATTTCCCTCACCTTTGTAATTTTCTTGTAATTTTCTTGCAATTTCCTTCCGATGCAAGGAGAAGGAGAGGGGCCGAAATTCTCATAGAGGTCAGGCTGCTTGTGTGAGCTTAGTTCTGTAAACGTCAAACGAGTTTTAGGCTTCCATACCTCTGAATTCTAGCTCGTCTCGCAAGTTGGTCCGTCCGTGGAACCATTTAAAGGGAATTTGTAGCAGAGCCCTGTTTCATTTGATGCAAAGATGTCATTAATAGCTAATATCTTAATGTACAGAAATGCAGTAAGATATGCAGATGCGGAACGATGCAAAACTGAAATTTTTGTTTGGATGTCCAATTAGTCGATGTTGAAGAGTTCAGCCTATAGTTTTTCATATTTAATGAAAAATTACTACTAAAAATTTAGATGTCAATAAATTGCAAGACCAAGGAAGGAAAAGAAAAACCAATAATTTCAAAAAAAAAATTTACTTTTCATCAATAGCGTGGTGATAAATTTGTTTAAGGAAAAAAAAAAATTGGGGACGGTCTCTTACCATGAAGGCAAAAGCCAAACACATCGTTTGACATGATGATCACACTCAAGGTGACATCCTCAAAACGTTTTCCGATACTCTCCTGCGCATGTCTTACTCTTATTGATCTTTTACATTCACTCACGTGCAGCTCCTCCAGCGATGTCAATTCGTTGAGGCCTTTTGACGTCACCGATCCTCTGGCAACATGGATTTCCAGGACTTTCAACATGGTGGGGTCGGATACGTTGGGTAACTTGTTGAGGGAATTGCAGTTCTTGAGAGACAATCTCTGCAATGACCTCAATTTGGACAGGCCGTTAAGATGTACTATCTTGCAATCCGACACCACCAGGATCTCTAGGCGTTTTAGCTCTCCGAGCCCTTTAATCTCTTCGACAGGCAAGTTTAAGAGCTCTAACTCCAACAAGTTAATCATATTCTGAATTGTCGGCAATCTCTTCAGTGACAAACAAGCTCGGATCGACAAGATGGACAACGATGAGGGAAGCCCCAATACTCCTTGAAGATTCGTGCCCCTCAGGACGACTTTCTTGAACTGAGGAATGCATGCGGAGCCATATTCAAATTCCAAATTGAGGATTTGGGAATGAGACAACTCTAAGCTCTTGAGCTTCGGGAACCTTTTGAGCCAAAGAGACTGCGGGTTGGTCAAAGTGGATGCTTGGTCAAACGGCAAAGGAGGAACCAGTAGCTCCTTGGGATTCTCATTGCCGAAAAAGTGCATCTGAGGGAGGCAAAACAATTCGACACCTGTTGATCAAATTTAACGTTGGGTTTTATGTAAAGACAGATGTAAAACAATTCTTCAAAGTACAAAAAAGTACATCTGACCAAAAAATCTAAAACTTAATTGTAGATATTGATCACGTGATAGGTTTGAATGGTCATGATGGAGAAACAATTGGATAGGATCGATCATTCTTAAATGAATGATAGTCGCTCATTCTTGAATAAATGATAGTTATTCGTGATTAGATTTTTCACTATTATCTTTGCCATGCATCATATAAAATTTGTATACTGGCATAGATTCTGCAAGTCATGTAAAAACAGATGCAAAACAGTTCTTTGAGGTACGAAAAAAATGCATTTGACAAAAAAGTCTAAAAATTAACCATGGATGCAATTCACATGGTAAGTCTGAATGGTCTTGATGGAGAGACGTTTAGGTAAGGTTGGCCATTCTTAAATGAACAATAGTTGCTCATGATTAGATTTTTTCATCTGCACACATGCATTTGACTCTTAAGTAGCTAATAATTCGGTAAGACTAACCGTTTTTGAAAAAATGATCAGTGGTTTATAATTGAGTTATTTTTCTCTTTCCTTTGGAAGCACGCTTGTTGTTTAAGGGGCAATTATTAATGGTGGGACTAATAGTTCTTGAAAGAATTGTATTTCCAAAATTAGATTTTGTTTCGATATGAAGACATCATTTGATCACTCGTGTAAGGGAGAAGAATGACATAAGTGCTATAACTTTTGTACGATGCTTACTTGAGTGCCATAACCTTTTTTTTCCGCTCACATGTCGAACCAAAATCAAGCATTTGAGTATCATTTCTAAAAAATCATCCTACATGAATTTTTTAATTTTTTTTTAATTTTTTGCTTTCGTTTTTTTAGGGCCGGCGAGGAGTCTGGAATAGGGTTGCCTTGCCCTCTGCTGCAAAGGCCTTGAACAAGACCATAGTCGGCAAGGGTCACCAATGACCCTTGCCGATCCAAAAAAAAGGAAAAATAAAGAAAAAAATTCTAAAAATAATAATCAATGAATATTAAATAATTATTCATATCAACACTGGTGAAGTCATGTAGGACAACCAGTATCCACGTTGGATTTTTCAATGAGGTAAATTAATAATGACACTCAAATGATCAATTTTTTAAAATCTTGACTTTTGAAGCAAATCATGAATGGGCCCAATTACTCCGGTAAGATGATGGTTCTTAAAAGAATTATAACTGTTCTAGAACTAGATTTATTTGTTTATTCAAAAACACGCACCAATCATTAAGGGGTTCATCACTCAGCTAAGATCGACATTTTTTTTGAAAGACTAGTGCTTGTCCTAGAATTAGGCTTTCTTTATCAAGACATGCTCATTCGACTTTTAAATTTCCAATCATTAATGTGCTTATCATTCGGTAAAATAGGCAGTTCTTAAAAAAAGTGACAAGTTGTTCTAGAATCAGATATATATATATATATATATTGTTTGGAAACATGTATATGATTTGTGAGTACAAATTATTCATAGGTTAATCATTTAGGTAAAATTGACAATTGTTGAAAAAATGGTAATTGTTCTAAAGCTAGAATTAATGTCCTTAATAGGCTAATCGCTCCAATAAGACCGACATATTTTGGAAGAATAATAATAGTTATAGAATCAGAATTCTTTTACTTGGAAACGTGCATCTGACGTCTAAGCATAAATCATTAACCAAGGCAGGAGTCATAAATGGGGCTGCACTTGACGATGAGTTTCCGAAGCCTAGTTGAATGCTTTCGTTTATTCCGAGCAGTAGAAGGCTTCAAAAAAATCAAAATGGTGATTTAAAGCGATGGGCATAATCGTAAAACCAAAATAAATAACTATCTCACCCGCTCGCGCCATTCAGATGAAACCTGTAGGAGTAATTCATCTAATTGATTAGATATGAATAGATAGGTAAACCCATGATTAGACCAGACCCAACACAATAACTTCAGTTCATTGAATTATTGTTTCGGTTAGGGTCAAGAATATTATTTTATCTGCATCCGGAAGCAGATGACGCGAGAACTTGGGAGCTGGACAAAGTTAATTGCCCAAGCCCCAAGCCTCATTTATCACTAATATGATAATAATGATAATAAAAAAAAAAAAACAAACAAACAAATCAAGCACAAAACAGGAATATCTACAACAGAAATAACGCGCCCTCCCATGCCTCGAAAAAGTTGGGATAAAAATCTTTTGATGGATGAAATCATTCAATTCATAAAGATTGCAATTCGTTCCATTTCAATGTTTATGGAATAGGCTGTACATTTTCTCGTTGCCTCCCATTTGATAATGGAGATTCAAAGCCGTAAATTGATATCTTGCTTCTTAGATGATCACGTGGGTTGGAGTTACGGAACAGAACCGGCCCTATAGGCCCAATTTGTTGATTTGGATGGGTTTCGGCCTTTTACAAAGGAAGTAAAAGGAACGCGGGTGGAAACGATTTAATCTTGCTCACAAGTCAGTCTAGCGCGGCTCACGAGTTTCTGACGTCCGGCTTTTGTCGAGGCGAACTAGATTCAAACAATGGAGGAATGGCTGACGATTCGAACTTATTTTCCTTACTATTCGCAGAAAATCTTTTCTGGAAAAACATTTTTCATTTTCCAGCATTAGTTTCGCTTAGGAAGATAAGCCAACGGAAAATGTTTTCTTGATCAACAAAAACTATGCATAGTTTCAGCTTAGAAACATTTTTCAAAATGTGATTAAGCATTTTTCATTTTCCAGCATTAGTTTTGCTTAGTTCCTAAACTTGGGCCCCTCATGCTTATGCCCAAGTCCATTGAGGCTGAGCCCAAACCCCTAGTGCCCATACCCTATGCCCTGGCAACAAAGCCCGAGTCCATAAAGGTCAGGCTAGGGCCTCAATGCTTAAGCTCTAGTCCCCAAATCTTAGGCTCGAGTCCACAGGCCATATGTGAGTTGTTAGCACTTTAGTTAGAGTCATTGATTAATGAAACGTTCGTTTTTAAAACATATATTTTAAAAATCAAAATTTCAATTATTTTATTATAAAAATTCCAATTTTTAATAATTTTTTAGAAAAATTTTGAACTCAAATTTTAATTATTATTTGTAAATCTAAATTTTATTTATTATTTCTTTCTTTTTTTCCTTTTCTTTTTCTTATTCCTCAGCCGATCATGGATCACAAGAACAACAGCTAGTGACCAACCCTAGGCGAGGAACAAGCTCGTCGATCAGGCAAGGCTTGAGCTTGTCGATCAGGCAAGGCTTGAGCCTTGCCGATCTAGCAATACCCAAGTTCGTTTGAGGCTAGTCACCGACCATGGTAGCAATACCCAAGTTCGTTTGAGGCTAGTCACTGGCCATTACCATGGTCGGCGAAGAAGAAGAAAAACGAAAAAGATAAAAAGAAAAGATAAAATAAAATAACGAATAAAAATACTTAAAAAATCTATTTTATGCAAAAAGAAAATATAAAAAAATAAATATCATTAAAAGGGGTACACAAAGGAAAATCAAATGAGATTTTTCATATTAAACAATAGAAAATATTTTCTAATCATTTTTTTTTTTGTTTCGGCTATTGACCATTGAAAAATATTGTTATTTTCTAGGAAAATGGCTTTTTGGAAAAGGTTTCTAAAAATTATAACATTCTTCACGAAACGAATGGAGCCTTAGACTCTATTCGTTTTGTCGAAAATTAACGATTTGAAAATCGATTCTCTCAAAATAATAATTATTACTTAAAATAATTATCCAATAAAAAATATTTTCATTATTGATGACATTTATGTATAAAAATTTTTGTGGATGATGAAAATAATTTTGTTTGTTCATTTTTGTAAATGATATAAACAATCATTTTAAAGAAAATCGTTTCCAAATCATTCATTTTCCGCGGAACAAATGAAGTCAAATTGTGTTATCCTATTCGGTATCTAGTGACACATCTAGGTTGGGATAAGCTCGAATATATCAACATAGTGGATAATTTATCCTGGATTTAGGGTGGCATAACAGATTGAATGCACAAATTACAAACAAAGATTAAACAAAAGATGAGAACAGGAATGAAGGATTGCTCGTTTCTATTCACCCACTCGAAAACATGGCCCTTGCTGTAATTAGACGGCATACTTCACTTTGCAACAAGGGTTTTCCAACTAAAGTCAATGTGCTGCTCCCATCATCCAATTAACTTGTAACTGGTGATTAAAAAAAAGTCACACTCTAGTATTAATTCCATACCCAGTTAGAATTTTAATTTCCAAGTTTTAGGTTAGCTTAAATATAGGTTTAGAAGTAATGTTGAGCTGAGAACTAATGGTCCTCAATCGGCATAAGTTCTCTCAAACCCTTATAAGATTTTCATTTTAATTTGAACCTTATGAGGATTCTACATGAGGAGTCGCCACAAGCCTATTAGGTAAATCTAGAATCGAAGAGTTGATTACATTAGTTATCTAGCCAATGCCCTTTTGCTATAAAGTTGATTATTTGTTAGCTAAGGTATCCACTCTGTCTTTTTATCAAATTATAAATCCTAAGGTTTTCGTCCGTTTAGTGTTCATACAATGTTTTTATGTTTATATAAGTCTAACCTAACCATTCCATTAAAGGAAAGCAAATCACGACATATAAAAGTAACATAAGAATCACAAACAATTAATCAAAGGTAGTAATGAAAGAACGAGTAAAGAGTAAAGTGCAATAATCCGGTATAAATTGGATAAAATTAAGCCCTAGGATAGCAACCCTTATGAGTTTGACTTAGAGACTATCCTATCTTCAAATGGGTAAGATGGGCTATCGAAACTTTCGGAGAGACAAGAAACCCCAAGTTGGCACTTTGTCATCTTAAGTCAGGGTCACGATTTAACTTTAGGATATTAGATGCGCATTTAGTCCCTTTCAAGTTTCTCCTAGGTAAGGGCATTTCCTCGTTACCTTTCCAATTAGAACCTAAATTTATCTAAGCTACTTACTATGATTTTTTTTTATAAAAATTTCTGGGAAGTGATATTTCCAAACCATTATCTCTATATTTATATAATTATATTTCTCAAACTAAATCTAATTTATTCATTAAGACTAATTAGTTAAACAAATCCTAAGTGATTTTAAACTGAACTAAGAATCCATAATCTAATCCAAAATGAACACACATGTTGTGACTTAACCTGGAGTGAACCACCTAGGATTTGGTTAATGGATTTGTAAACCTAAACTAAGCTCAGACTCTCCCAAGCCTATACCGATTCGTGACTTAGATTCAAGTTCTTAATATGTAAATGATTTTTCAATTAGTAGTCGTCATTAATCAGTTTATGGTAGGTCGATTGGAAACATAAGTAAAAGAATGAGAGAATTTATTAGAGATTTTGAGTACATAGACTTGATTAAATTAGATTTTTCTAACGCCCTTTCAGTACTGTGTTCATGTTTATCAAACATCTTTTGTTCATTTTATTATTCCATAACATATGAAGTGACCATATAGGTGCGTAAACCATCAATTTAACACTCAAGAAAATAATAAATAAATTACTGAACTTATTTCAAATAACAAAAGCATCTGTAATACTAGTTCAGAATTCATATTAATAGTCATAAATATGATTTTTAATTAACATGTAGTCACATAATCTTTTTAAGATTTTCTGTTGTTTAATAAAATCTAATCTACATGCAATGCAATTTACAGATGGCCTAATTCTAATGACAGACAATTTTTAATTAATGGACCTAGCAAAAATTACTAAATGACATGCATTTTGTGAGCCAAATTCTATATGACATGCACATGATATTTTTGTATTTTTTTTTATTAAAATTCGTAACTAAAATTACTAAAAATGAAAAATACCTAAATTGAGATATTATCTACTTTAAGTTAGGAAATAAACTAACTTAAATCCTATCTTAACTTAGAAACTTTTCCCACCAAGCAATTCGATGCATTCTAATTTTAAAAATATATATCTAACTATTTTATCACGCAATCCTATCAATTATAATCTACGTGATATGCAACTTTTTTTTTTTGTATTTTCAGCATAAATAAAGCAATTAAAGCAAGAGAAGCACCAAATCGCTCCAGATTATATATTATTTAATCGATGCAAATGAAGAAGTAATATCCAATCAACTTGAAATTTCGCGAATAAAATCGATGAGTTAATCTTAAGCCTTAAAGATCAAAACATCAATTTTAAAGATTCCCATAGAATCAATAATTCCATCTAAAGCCTTATGGATGGAATCAAAGATTACGTGCGGTTGCAAATTATGAAATAAATCATAATTAGGAGATATGTCTAGCACTTATAGATATGTGTCACGCCCCGAACCTCGAGCGCGCGCACATCCCACTGCGGTCGATCAAATATGTGACATCCCAGGATACGTCGCCGACCCATTCATTTTATTACGCATGCGAAAGCGAAACAAATCCCCTGACAACATTTAACTTGGGATAAAAAAACAGGCAATCAATAACAACACCAAGCACTCATTTACAAACACATAGGTTTAAATACAACTCTGGGCTGTCTACAAAATAGACTGGCTCGACAAAAGGGGAACTATCTTAAAACCAACTAGCAGGACACGTTCACCGATACTTCAGTCTCCACCTTTCCAGACTTAGGGCTTCAGGTCCCACGACCGCCATTTAGGGACCTGAAATTTTAATCCCACAACCGGGATGAGATGATGTCTCAGCAAGTTTAACCCCCTAAACCCCTATTAGAAAGAAAATACGCCCCAGGTGGCCTAGCCACATCACACAGAAGACTTACCTCGCCTCAGTTCCTTCCTGCAGGTTAGCACAATTCAAATCACTCAATCACAGATAGTAATATGAACTTAAACAACTGGAATGCATTCTCTTTCATATAACCAACAACCGCGGGGGTCTTGATTATAAGACTAAATCGTTATGACATGTCCCATTCCATGCCACACAATTCCGTCCTATAACCCGACACATCAATAACACTCAACATGCATTCCAATTGTTATTCATTGCCACATAAGGGCATAGCCTACTCACTGTTCGGCTATCTACTGGCATATAGCCAGGCATCGCCTCCCCCCATGGAGCGCGGCTTCATCAGTACATCGACGGCGTTCCCGAAGGAGCATGGGCCCAAAATCAACTGCGACCCGCAACCACTGCGTGTGCATCCCATATAGGGGCAAGTCCGGCTCAACAGCCCAGGACGATTCCTCTTAGTTATCACATAGGCAAAGCATACTCGGCCCCAGGACACTTTATATTTCACTCAATACTTTTACTTAAAACAGTAATCCCGGCCATTTTTCTTCATATTAAAAATATTCCAGAAATTATTCACGTGTGTGGGGACAAGCTAATTTCAAATCAAAAAGCCAATATCTTACTTTTTCAAACCCCACTATTTAATATAATCATTAAAATCCAATTTTTACATAAAAACCCGACACTTGGTACTTTATAAAAAGAATCCCTATTTATCACAATCACACTCAATTTTCCACAATCAATCATCAAATTCAAATTCTAAATACACAGCAGCGATCGGCACAAAATTCTGAGAGTATAAGGTCCCGACGAAATTTTTGAATTTTAATAAATAATTAAATTTATTCCGAAAATTAATTAAATAATAATATCCATATTTTTCGCAATCCACACTCAATTTCTAATATCCAACCATCAATTTCAAAATCCGAATACACAGCAGCGACCGGCACGAAATTATGAGAATTTAGGATATCGACAAAATTTTCGGAATTTAATAAATAATTAAATTTATTCCGAAAATAGTTAAATAATAATATTTTAATAATTTCGAATAATAATATATTATTAAATTATTAAATAATTTTGAGATATTTAAATAAATCAAAAGTAAATTCCTTATGTCACATCAATGTTTATATTAATGTAAATATTCACTTAACCTTAATTTAATCACACTTTAAGTTAATCAAGCACATTAATATAATCTACACTTACATAAATTAAACTAACCATCTAATAACACTTAACATAAACTAAACACACCTAAAGTATCATTAACCCTCTAAGCGAGGTTTAGTGAGTTAAACTCACTGGATTAACGAGCCGAGTGAACCAAAACGACGGGGACGACGAGATGATCGACTTTCCTCAAGGCGGGCCGAGCATCCGGGCTCGAGAAGACGGCCAAAACGGGCCAAATAGGTGCTGCCATACCCATTTTTCAACTGCTGATTTGGGGCTGAAGGAGGGCAGATCCAAGCCTCATCGGGCGGAGGAATGGCGGAGAAGACCGGCGGGGCTTGGACGGGCTGGTGGGGAGGTCAATGGCGGCTCACAGCGGCAAGGACAAGCTGCGGCAGCTCCTACGCAAGCTGAACAGCAGCTCGGGATGACGAGCTAGGCGAGAAGATCGCCAAGACATGCGGCCAGCAGCGGTGGAGTGCGAGACGGCAAGCGGCGACGGGCGACGCGAGGTGAGGACGGCGTGCGACGAGCGATGGCTCTTGGCAACGTCGGCTGCTGCTTCTACTCGGCGTCCTACCAGATCTGAGATCTCGAGTAGAAGACAGAGGGGGAGAAAGAAGGCGGAGTAGTATACGCGCGGGGCGAGCGGAGCGGCGAACGGTGGGCGAACGGCGACGACGTGACCTCCGGCTGGCGAGCGACGGCCATGGCTGCTCGGTTCCTTCCTCCATTTTCTAGTCTTCGCACAGCAGAGGTGGAGGGGCAAACCGACGGGAGAGGGAAGGAAGGAGAAGGAGAGAGAGAAATGGGGGCAAATTCTTTTCTTTTTCCCTTTCTTTAATCAACAAAAAGGCCCACCATGACCTCATGCATGACATCACACTCCACTATCTCCCACAACCTTATTCCAATAGGTCCATTTTACTTTTCCGCCGGGGCATGAAACTTTGTACATCAATTCTTTCAATTCCAATCAATTCTCTCCCAATTGAATTATATTGAAGTCCATAAAATTAATCCAATGTCACCACGCTTCAATTCACATCTTCACTTGTCCATAGAACCAACTTGAGTCCCAAAAGTACGATCAAAAGCGGGCCTACTAATTTCTCGAGCCAAATTAGCCATTCTCTGATTATTTTGCTGAAAAACTCGGCTTGCATGAAAAATCTTCCGAAGATTAGTCAATATTCCTAAAATGATTTGTGACACACCCAGACTTCCAATTTCTGAATTCGATCTCAATTCCACGGTTAATTTCACTTTGACACGATACTAATGCGGCCCAACCTACCGGGTAGCCTTTAGAAATTTTCATGCATTTGACCTGTGGTTGATCATCTCAAGCCACAATGTACATCTTTGAAACATTGGCGACTTTCGGTTGTTGGGGTAATCTCAAGGTTTCAAATACGAGCATCGGGTACCCAATCGATAGAATAGTCGGTCCAGTACCGATCGACAAGAATTGTGCAATCTGGTGGAATCACCCACACCTGATCACATGTCTCTGTCGAGTCAACCTATCTCCGATCTCTAATCAATTTTTAATTGTGCCGTAATGACCCTTGCAGATTAGCTCGGTCGAAAGATCGCTTCCTGGTCAAATTCTCGAGTCTGGTGCATTAGAATTTCTTAACAGCTTCACCTAATAGACTAGTTTTCACATGAGTGGCCGACTCAAGGAAAAGAACTATATGTGTGCCAACGAAATGCCCGTCTCAATTTATTGCAAATAGATACGGAAAATCGGGATGTCACAATATGCATGTTATTTCTTGAGCTTACATAGTTCCATAAAGTCAATCCAAGTGAATCTTCTCTCAATAGCTTAAATGTTGTTAGTGCGATGAGTTGTATCGCGGATTTTTTTTTTTTTTAAATAACACAGAGAAAAAACGTAGATGGAAGAAGAGAATGATTTTCATGAACTACCCTCCTTTAGGTGATATAATAAGAGTCAATAATCAAGTAGATACATAATTACCAGCTTGAGGAAAAAGCTGTATGCTCCACTCTGAGAAATGAAGCAGCAGTTGAAGATGATGTTGCCCAAGGGAGACCGGCTATCATTTTGAACACGAGTCTCTCCCATATATGGTGGAAAAACTAGAGCCACTCTATTTTGGCAAGATCTAGAGCTTTTATGTACTCTTTTCCCAGTTCATCTTTCGTGTCTCTTTAGGGCTAGTGGACTAGACATTTAGGGGTGCATGATAACCAAAATTTATATTCCGAGAAATAGTTTTTTTTTTTTATTTCAGACCTGTTTATGGAAGAGAAATTTGCTTGATATACCTATTCAGTTTTTCTATTTCTAGAATAGATTTCTATTCTAAAAATAGGTTTGGAAGAGAAATCGAAGCTAAAATTTTATACTTCTCTATTTCTAAAATAGAAATCGAAATAAAAATTCTTTTCATCGTTCGTCAATCGGTCCTTCATTTGTCGCCATTGACCACCGTCCGTTGGTCGCTTGCCGCCGCCACCGCTAGTTGTCGCTGGTCGCTGCCTCCTTCGGTCGTTGCTGTCGTCGCCCATTGCCGCGGTTGTATTTATTGCCGATCGCCGGTTGCCCGCCCGCCGCCATCATCGCCAATTGCCGGTCGCCAGCTATTCGCTGGGCTGGCCGATTGTCGGTGGTACCGATTGCTAGTCGTCGGTTGTTGCCGTCCATCCTCGCGATCGCTAGGTCCACCACCGTCTCGAAAGGAAGAAATTTTATGTCATTATCAAACAAATTTCTATTTTTAGAGTAGAAATTTTGTTTCGTTATCAAATATTTATTTTTGTTTAGAAACTCTTTTAAAAATAGAAATAGAAAAATCTATTTCTGTTTCAGAAATTATTTCGGAATAGAATGGTTGTTATGCACCCTCTTATTCTCTCTCTTTCAGTATGGATCTAGACTCTAGCTTTACCTTAAGAGTTGAGATGAGCCACGATGAAGTTGCCATTGTTGACCTGGGCCTACATAGCACAGGTCTGAACTTATCTCTAGGGAGATACAAAGTACGACATGATCTTTGGATGTTCTTTGTAGACAAATTGGAGGAGTGCTAAAATGGAGCGGACAATACGTGTCCACGTCATAAAGACAAATTAACCAGCAAAAAATCTGTTGTAATGAAAGAATGAAAAACAAATTAGTCTTCACATGAAAAATCAAACCTAACAAATGTCATTGGACATATACGAGATAAAGACAATTTTATATTTTAAAATTACTAATTACTTCAAAAAAAATTATATGTTACTTACTTTTTCTCCAATTCTCTAAATTTGACCAATTTGGCATGTACTAAATGAAAATTTGAGTAATGCTAACGGGCATTCCAAAATCTTCATTTATTTCGATATATTCAACCATATTTATTGATGATAATTTGGTACTCTTGTTTTATTTTGTAATTTATTCTCACTATACAATACTTATCATTTATTGGATGTACATGTTTTGAATATTCTATTCATTTTATCGTCTTTTGTCAAGCGTTATTATAATTTAAGATCCATGTTTTTTCGGAGTTGTCACTTGTCCTACTATGTTAAAAAAGAGTAGTGCCTTCTTTTCCTTGGCAAGAGTTTTTTTTTTTTTTGGTTGGTCCTTGGCAAGAGTTTAGGAAACTCTTTTTGTCACTCCTTTTACAAATTTTATATAATTCAAACTTTTTCACAGTTAATAATTGTCATGACCAACCCAAAGGCGAACCACCAAATGAAAAGCTAATGGATTAGGAAGCCAAAAACTTAGCATGAATTCTCCCAAGATCATATCAATCGCAACTTTGGAGCTTCAATTGACTCAATTTACCATACAATTTAATTTCTTTAAGTGTTGACATCAAATTTTGGCTATCATATTTAGCTATTTCTTGCATAAGAAAATTGGGAGTTGGTCCTGACTCCTAAACAAAAATATCATTAATATAATTCATAATTTCCATCACATGTAAATCACATGACCCTAGCACGATGTTGTCATGTACAATTGTATGTGTGATTGAAGGGACTCGTTAGAGATGTGATTGGCCATGGTAAATTTAAACTTTCACACTCAACTCCTCGAGAAGAAGTGCTCTGCACCCGGTCGCGCCTTCACCGCCACACACGACGTCCCATTGATTGCTATCGCCCGCCGCAACACCCTCACGGCAGCACTTCCGTCCATTGTAATTCGCGCCCACGCCCTCTCTGTTTGCTGCCGTCCCTGCTTTCCAGCAGAAGGCGCCACTGTTCTGCTCCTGGCGACGTCGTTGCAGAGGATCGCCGCTGCTGTCCCGCTCGCTGGTGGCTCCAAGTTGCTGCGTGTGTAGATTCTAGACGTGTTGCTCGTGGTTCCAACGATCGCCATGTCTGCTCTGTTGCTGCACCTCGCGTTGTTGCCGCTTCCTGTGGTGGAGTTGCCGTCGCTGCCTACTGTCCTTGCACGCCACGTAGCCTTCCTGGCAGCACTCTTGTTTGATGTTCTGCACAGAGAGAAGAAAATTTATGCCAAGGAAGTAGAGTGGTGGCGGTGATTAAATAATCAAGTGAAGACAAAGGGAGACGTGGCCCAAAGAACAACTCTCACTATATTTTAATATCCAAGATGGTATTCACTTCACCCCGTTTCATTTTGAAAAATGGAAATTAGATTTTTTGGTCTCAATAACTCCAATCATACTGATTCCAAAAATTAGCATATTATCAATATATAAAATGAAACATTTGGGTGAAGTAAATAAGAAAATCACCATATGGAGAAGTTAGATCTGCTAAAACACCATAATTTTTAGTGAATTTATAATATATACACTTACAAGCACTATTATTAAAACCATTAGACAATATGATTGAATAAAATTTTCATGCCATTGATTGGGTTCTTGCTTAAGTCCATAAAGAGATTTAACCAATTTGCATACTTTCTTTTCATTTTTAGGAAGAACAAAACCCTTTAGGTGTTTCATGTAAATTTTCTTATTTAAATCTTCATTCAAAAATGTAGTTTTGGCATCAATTTGATTAATGCAAAGATGATAAATGGATGCTAATGCAAAAATAATTCCAATAGATGTTATGCGTGCACAGAAAGATATGCATCGGAAATTGAATTGCAAATGCATGGCAATGACACATTCATGAACCACATAAACACGAGAAGAGGACCAATTTCACATGATAGCAACGCCTTATTTTCGGATATTTCGATGAAAAGACGTTTACAAGAAATCCACCATTGGACACCGAATAAATGTGCAAGACTCAGAGTAAGGGCGACATGGCCACCAGGAAAAAGAGGCAGCATATTCAAGAATTGTACTTACAGTTAACTGCAACAAGTAGCTTGAGGCAACAAGACACCGGTTCTCCGTTCGATTGAAACCGACAGAATTTCACAAAGAGGAGGACACCTTCTCTATATGCGCATCCACACCCGTCGGACGTCTCTCTCTGATGATCACCATGGACGGACATGGGAACACATTGAGATACAGAGCAACAAAAAAAAAAAAAGCGCTCCGATTTTTGGTCTTAACAACAATGAAACATGAGCAAAATTGAGTCTACTCGATAATGAGATTATTGATCCACATCGCTGCATCCTCAGATTTACACAAAAATCACAAACTACTTTGCAGAGATGTCGAAAGAGCATTTCAACAAACCGTTCATATGCATCGAAAAGTTTGAATTTAGTCAAGAGATCGAAATGATTTCTTGTCTGAAATCAGCATTTAGAAAAACAACAGAGTTACCAATCACCGACTAACATCCCAGATTTTGCGGAGATTTTCACAAAAGCATCACGACTAGCGCTCACCTTTAAGTTTTACCGAAAACAGGGCCAAACATGGAAGATGGTATTACCCCACCGAGGAGACATTCTCAGCTACGATCAATAGTTCGGTTCGCAAGGAAACTCCGGGAAACATTGCTTGTGAAAGTGAGCAACGGCTATGAGGCTTCGGATTCGAACGACTCGCTTTGAGTCTCCAAGACCAAGGACAGGACCGAACAGGGCATTCCTTGTGACAGACGAGTGAACACGGACGACACGCACTCCAGGGAAGGCAACGATTGGCGATGAAGAGGAACGAGGGAGTTTGGCGGGAATCAACGAGAGAAAAACTCTGAGCATCACCTCTGGAGTCCCCTCTCTCTCTCTCCCTCTCTCCCTCCAACGAACGAATCTTCCCTTTACCCATGCGTACCCACGTCACAGGAAGGACAAAATCCGCTGCGAATTTGCCTGACTCAGCATTCTAGAATATGAGCTCTCCCGTTTTCACTCTCACGCGTTCTCATCTTTCTGTGCGTCTTGGCCGCTCGCTGGGCATGCTGGCGGACGATTTGTTGCCGGTGGCGCGGGCATATGTCTAGATTTATGACTTCGATTGACTTTGATTCCATTGTTGCATAAATAATTCCTTAAAATTGTTAGGAAATAATTGATCAAAAAAATGAAATCAGATTTTGAGACATAATAATACTCTATTTAATGAATTATTTATCCCCAAGCGTTATTAATGGTTATTGACAAAAATATTCTATGATACAATAAAGTCTCGAATGAAAATATTATATAGCAATTTTAATATTTGTTTTAAAAAGTAAGAAGATATATCCAAATAGATACGATATTTGAAATAACCACAATTGAAGAAATACAATCTGGAATTAATATATAAAAAAATAGCACATTGTTTCAGTAGGACATTATGATTAATTTTTATTATGATAATTCCAAATTTAAATAAAAAATAATTATTATGATAATTGTTGATTAGTGTCAAAATTAGTCTATATACAAACTCACATCGGAACAGAACATCTCTTAGTTTTACCACTCGCCAGGAAATTACTGGACTCAGTGCTGGCAGCAAGCGCGGCAAGTGTGTAAAGGAGGTGGCGGACGTTATGCACCGGAAGACAGGATGTTCTCCTCCCCTCGAAGGATCCCTCCTCTTTTTTACGTGTGTAAAACTCTCTAGTTTATTGCCGAATTGGAACATGAATATATGGGCCCATAGTAAATAATTTAGCAATCTCTCAATCTTATTTCACTTTCCAATATAGCTGAGCACATAGGAATACTATGCCGATTGCTTCTTCCCTATTTGCCATGATTTTTTTATTTGATTGTGACTCTCAAATTAATCACGTGCCCACAATCCCCTTATAACATAGGAATACTATGCCTCCCTGACCGGCATCGACCACCACCGACCGCTAGCTCCGACCACCGTTAACTCACTTACCAAAACCAAGAAAACTCTCTCCAACTTAATGATTTCATGAAAATTATACAGAACATCATGAAATAATCAAAGCAAACATGATTCAACGAGCAAATAAATGAGGGCACCTCAATCATCGAGTTTAAATAAGAACTGATTCTCGGTTTTCTTTGAGGCATTTTGTTAAACATATGATATGCACTGGCTGAAAGGGGAACCTAGGCTGGCTTAGGACTTGAGTTCGAGCCAGGGTTGATGCGCGATGTATAGATGACACTAAAAAAACAACACATAGACCGATTTCTAACATTTGACCCAAGTTTAAGTAAAATACAGCCGGGCTTGGCTAAAACAAACCAAGGAGACTCGGATCTCGTTCAAACATTTGTTAAAATAGTTGGGGCGCATTACTGAAATGAAGGATTCCTGGCTCTTCGTGACTCAACCAAGGCCTAGGTTTATAATACAGCATACTAGAACATGTGTCAGCGATGGATCGACAAGACCGCAGTTCGCGCTCGCGCGAACTGGTCGGCCACGAGCTCCGGCCCGACACCCCAACGAAACAGAACGCGCATGCTCGAGAGACCTGGGAAGGGCTGCGACGGCTCACGAACGGACGACCGACGACGGAAAAATGCTCCTTCGACCTCACTCTCTCCAATATCTCTCTCGAATCTCTCCAAAAACCTTTCTCGAGCCCTCCACAGTAGAAAAATCAGAATCCTTTCTCTCTCCCCGCTCCCCCGGACTCTCCAGAAAAAAAAAAAAAAAAAAAAAACCAGAACGGGTCCTCCTCTCTCCCTCTAAAAGGCGACCGGCAAGCTCGCATGGCTTCTGCCGGTGCCAGCTTGCCAGCTGACCTGATCCCGACCTGTGGATCACGGCTGCTTTTGCTTTCTGCTCCTGTATGTCTCTTTCGGCACAGAGGAGTGCGCATTGCGTGAGGGAGGAAGAAGGAAGAAGATAGCGTGGGCCGGGCGGAGGAAAGAACAAAGAAAATGGGCCTAGCCCAAACAAGAAAGAGGAACAAGAAGGGAGAAGAGAGAAAGCCAGGCCTACCCCCAGCCCCAGCATGGTCTCGCTCTCTCTCTCTCTCTCTCTCTCTCTCTCTCTCTCTCTTAAAAAATATAATAGTAATTTTTTAATTAAAATTTTTCAAAAAGTTTCTAACAATTAATACTAATAATGCAAATGTTCCCAATGTCTATGTGCAAAAATTATTTTGTTTAGGAGTTAGAAATTAATCTCTAATTTTGTACGCAATTGAGTCCTTAATAAAAAGAGTAAAATTTATGTGTCAATAATCATGTAAAGAGCTACCAAAATGTAAATAGAGATTGAAAGCAAACACATCCTACGCGACTCCTAGAATTCAACACTTCTATTTACAGAGGTCATTTACCAAGGTTATTAGACAAATCAACTTCTACTAGGTCTTTTGTAGTCCGAGTCGATGTTACCAAGCGCCAAGTGTGGACGACGGTGCCAAACACGGTTACCCACGTAGCTTTTCCTCTCTCTCTCTCCCTCTCTCTCTCTCGGGGCAAGAATTTTTTCTTCTTCTCTCTTAAAATTTTTCTCAATCTCTAAACCTCGTTTTCTTTTGTTCTATAGCAAAGGAAGTGAGGTGGGCAGTGGGAGACAGGAAAGATATAAATATCCGAGAAGATCGTTGGCTAAAATAGGGCACTATTGGAGGACCTACTAACCTGGGGGATGCACGAACGGCAGCGGAGTTAATAAGAATGGAGGAAGAAGAACGGAATGAACAAAAGTTGCAGGGACTTTTTGATGAACAGATTGTACAGGAAATCCTAGCAATTCCTTAAAGCATTCATGCGGAAAAGGATAAGTTAGTGTGTGTTAGCTGGGTTCACTCCTATGTGGAGGAGGCCCAATGAGTTGTAAGCTCAAAAATGGCTTGAGCCCATATAATAAGTTATATGAGAAAATAGGGTTTCTCACTATCTATATAAAGAGGTAGCAGCAGAAAATGAAACAGTAACAAGAGAAAAAGAGAAAGCAGAAAATCTGGGGTTTAGGACAATATCTGATTTACATCAAGCTGGCGTCGGAGGTCGATTCGTGGTCCGATTGAGCTGAAATTTTGTCAGCATGTTCGTGGCGCAAGTTTCTCGAATCTGAATGGTTTGATTTTCTTTGGAAGCTCCATACATCAGGTTTTTCGTGGATTGATCAAAACCTGTGTTTTTGGTCAGATTTATCCTTGATCTCTTGTGAAGTTCATGTGTATTGCCAAGAATTATGTTCTTGAGGTGTTTGCTGCTATGTACATCTAGTATTTGCTAAAGAAGAATAATTTTATTGATAGTGAAGATTTTCAGGTGGACTCCGGTCCCGTGGTTTTTTATCTCCTCACATCAAGGAGGTTTTCCACGTAACAAAATCGTCTTGTGTTCGTGTGCTTGGTATTTATTTTACTCTACCATATTATTGAGGAAACACATGCACGCAGTTTATGGGATAAGCTTGAACAGTTATATGCTCGAAAGACTGGGAATAATGAGTTATTTTTGATAAAACAGATGATGGCTCTGAGATATCATGATAGTACTCGTTTGACTGATCATTTAAATTCTTTTCAAGGAATTATAAATCAATTGGCTGCGATGGGAATCAAGTTTGATAATGAGATACAAGCACTATGGTTGCTTGGTACTTTGCCGGACTCATGGGAGACGTTCCGAACATCTTTGTCTAACTCTGCCCCGGATGGTACAATTACCATGGATTTGGCCAAGAGTAGTATTTTGAATGAAGAGATGAGAAGGAAGACATAGGGATCGTCATCTTCACATTCTGATGCCTTAGTTGTTGAGAAAAGGGGGGGAAGTGAGTCTCGAGGTCCGAGAAATAGAAATAAAAGTCGAGACAAAAGCAGAGGTAAGTATAATAAATTTGCTAATGTTGAGTGCCATTATTGTCATCAGAAGGGACATATTCAGAGGTTTTGTCACCAGTTAAAAAGGGAGAAACAAAAGGAGAAAGGTAAAGAGAAGAAAAGCGATGATGACAGTGATGACAATCGTGTCGCTGCACTTAAAGAACACTTTCTCACTATTTTTGATGGTGATGTGGTGAATTTTGTATCTCATGAGACCAGTTGGGTAATTGATAGTGGTGCATCCGTTCATGCTACGTCTCGTAGGGATTTCTTTACATCATACAGGTCAGGTGACTTCGGATCTGTGAAGATGGGAAACAATGGACTAGCTCAAGCTATAGGCATCGGTGATGTGTGCCTAGAAACCAGTAATGACACGAGGTTAGTATTGAATAATGTTAAACATATACCTGATATCCGCTTGAATTTGATTTCTACAGGCAAGTTGGATGATGAGGGGTATTGCAACACCTTTAGTAACGGTCAATGGAAACTTACCAAAGGTTCTCTTGTTGTGGCTAGAGGTGAAAAATATTCTTCGTTATACATTATGCAGGCAAAGTTGTCTACAGACAAAATTAATGCAGTAGATAGAGAAGATGCAGCTGAGTTATGGCATAAAAGGCTCAGTCACATCAGTGAGAAAGGTTTGTCAATATTGGCCAAGAAGAAACTCCTTTCAAGATTGAAAAGTTCAGCACTAAAGAAGTGTGCTCACTGTTTAGCAGGAAAACAAAACAGACTTACATTTAAAAGCTCCCATCCTTCAAGAAAGTCAGGTATATTGGATTTAGTGCATTTTGATGTTTGCGGTCCTATGAAAACAAAATCACTTGGTGACTCTCTTTATTTTGTTACCTTCATAGATGATTTTTCAAGGAAAATTTGGATTTATACATTGAAAACTAAAAATCAAGTATTAGATGCTTTTAAGCAATTTCAGGCTTCAGTTGAGAAACTGACTGGAAAGAAATTGAAATGCATTAGAACTGATAATGGGGGAGAGTATATTGGACCTTTTGATGAATATTGCAGACAACAAGGTATTCGACATCAAAAGACACCCCCCAAGACGCCTCAGTTAAATGGCTTAGCTGAGAGAATGAACAGAACATTGGTTGAAATGGTAAGATGCTTACTTTCACAGTCAAAGCTATATAGATCCTTTTGGGGTGAGGCTTTAAGTACAGTTGTGCATATATTGAATCTTACTCCATGCGTTCTTTTAGAGTTTGATGTTCCCAATAGAGTTTGGACAGGCAAAGAAGTTTCTTATGATTATTTACGTGTATTTGGGTGCAAAGTATTTGTGCATGTTCCCAAAGATGAGAGGTTTAAACTTGATGTGAAAACACGACAGTGCATATTTATTGGTTATGGACAGGATATGCTTGGCTACAAATTTTATGATCCACTTGAAAAGAAAATTGTAAGAAGCAGAGACGTTGTGTTTATGGAAGATCAAACAATATAGGATATTAAGAAATCGAAGATGATTTCAGCACCACAGGTTAGTGATAATCTGGTTGATTTAGATCCAGTTCCTCTTACAAATATTCCTACACAGGTTGATGAAGAGAAGCAGGAAGTCAATGTTCCAAATAACGCACATGTTCCTGAACATGTTGAAATAGATAATACTATTCCTGAATCAGAGGCTCAATTAGATGTTCCATTGGATGTTCCAGTCTGGAGATCCGTTAGAGACCGACGACCTTCCACCAGGTATTCTGAAGATGAGTATGTATTATTGACTGATGCAGGTGAACCAGAGTGTTATGCAGAAGCAATAGAAGATGAGTACAAGAGCAATTGGTTTGATGCTATGCGAGATGAGATGCAGTCACTTTATGATAATCATACTTTTGAATTGGTGAAGTTACCTAAAGGTAAAAGAGCTTTGAAGAACAAGTGGGTATATAGGTTGAAGCAAGATGAACATACTTTACAACCACGGTACAAAGCTAGATTGGTTGTTAAGGGATTTGGTCAGAGAAATGGTATCGATTTTGATGATATATTTTCTCCGGTAGTAAAAATGTCTTCTATTCGTGTGGTACTAGGCTTGGCAGCTAGCCTAGATTTAGAAATTGAGCAAATGGATGTTAAAACAGCCTTCCTACATGGTGACTTGGAGGAAGAGATATACATGGAACAACCTAAGGGTTTTAAAGTGAAAGGGAAAGAGAATTATGTGTGCAAATTGAAAAAAAGTCTCTATGGCCTAAAACAAGCACCGAGGCAATGGTATACAAAGTTTGCGTCAGTTATGACAGAACAGGGCTATAAGAAGACTTCCTCGGATAACTGTGTGTTTGTCCAAAAATTTTCTGATGATGACTTTATTATTCTCTTACTTTATGTTGATGATATGCTAATTGTTGGCAGGAATGCTTCAAGAATTGAGTTATTGAAGAAGCAGTTGAGCAAGTCTTTTGCCATGAAAAACTTTGGCTCGGCGAAGCAGATTCTTGGCATTAGAATTACCCGAGACAGAGATGCTAAGAAGTTGTTTTTGTCGCAAGAGAAATATATCGAGAAGATCCTTCATAAATTTTACATAGATAAGGCTAAAGTGGTTAGTACTCCTCTTGCTGCCCACTTTAAGTTAAATATGATGCAAAGTTCTACGACTGATAAAAAGAAGAAAGATATGGAAAGTATTCCATATGCTTCAGCTGTAGGAAGCTTAATGTATGCGATGGTATGTACACGTCCAGACTTGGTACATGCAGTTGACGTTGTTAGTCGCTATTTGTCAAATCCAGGTAGAGAGCACTGGAATGCAGTGAAGTGGATTATGAGGTATCTTCGGGGAACTTCAAATTTGAAACTCAGTTTCGGGACCGGGAAACTTGAGTTAGTTGGATACACAGATTCCGACTTAGCAGGAGATATTGATACTCGTAAATCTACTTCTGGTTATTTGATTTCTTTTGCTAATGGAGCTGTGTCATGGAAGTCAAGATTGCAGAAGTGTGTTGCACTTTCTACAACCGAAGCTGAATTTATTGCAGTGACTGAAGCTAGTAAAGAGATGCTATGGATGAAAAAGTTCTTAGAAGAACTTGGGTTCAAGCAAAAGAGGTATGTGTTATTTTGTGATAATCAAAGCGCAATTCATCTTGGTAAGAATTCATCTTTTCATTCTAGATCGAAACATATTGATGTTAGATATCATTGGATAAGGGATGTTCTAGATGAAAAGTTGTTGGAACTTGAAAAAATTCATATGAATCATAATGGCTCCGATATGATGACGAAGACTCTACCAAGAGAGAAGCTTGAACATTGCCGTTTGATAGCAGGGATGGTGAATTCCTCCACATTGTCGTGAGGGAGAAATTTGTTAGCTGGGTTCACTCCTATGTGGAGGAGGCCCAATGAGTTGTAAGCTCAAAAAGGGCTTGAGCCCATATAATAAGTTATATGAGAAAATAGGGTTTCTCACTATCTATATAAAGATGTAGCAGCAGAAAATGAAACAGTAACAAGAGAAAAAGAGAAAGCAGAAAATCTGGGGTTTGGAGCAATATTTGATTTACATCAAGCTGGCATCGGAGGTCGATTCGTGGTCCGATTGAGCTGAAATTTTGTCAGCATGTTCGTGGCGTAGGAGGTCAATTCGTGGTCCGATTGAGCTGAAATTTTGTCATCATGTTCGTGGCGCAAGTTTCTCGAATTTGAATGGTTTGATTTTCGTTTGAAGCTCCATACATCAGGTTTTTCGTGGATTGATCAAAACCTGTGTTTTTGGTCAGATTTATCCTTGATCTTTTGTGAAGTTCATGTGTATTGCCAAGAATTATGTTATTGAGGTGTTTGTTGCTATGTACCTCTAGTATTTGCTAGAGAAGAACAATTTTATTGATAGTGAAGATTTTCAGGTGGACTCCGGTCCCGTGGTTTTTTATCTCCTCACATCGAGGAGGTTTTCCACGTAAAAAAATCGTCTTGTGTTCGTGCGCTTGGTATTTTACTCTACTATATCGATTCCTATTAGGTTTACATAAGAGGGGAAATTATTTTATTCCGCTGCGTTGATTCGATATTGTTCGAATTATTACCGTTCTCCCATCAGTGTGGACTTGTAACAAGACAAGGGACTATACAGTTAAAAGTTCCTACAACAACATCAACAGCACAGAAAATCAGTACCCACAAAGTCAGCCTTCGTCTTCGCATCAGACACCAAGAGCTCTTGGTCTATGATCTGGAAACTACAACACCTCCCTCCCTTCTCCTCCCCCCCCCCCCAACAGAAAAAGATCCCAATTTTTCTATGGAGTATTTGTGAGTATGCATTTCCTACGTCAGAAAACTTGCTTGAGAGGAAAATAATACCTGAATCGAAGTGCCCTTTACGCCATCAACACCCGGAGACAATTGAGCACTTATTTTCGTTGTGTAGTTGGACGAAGGCAGTGTGGGCTCATCCGGCACTAAATATGCAAATCTAGAGTCAAGGTTTGCAAAGAATTGAAGATTGGCTACTGAAGTTCAGAAATCCCCAAACAAACTCACCTTCAGTTGAGCTAGTCGCTGGCGTGATGTGGAATTTGTGGAAGGCTTGGAACCGCTTTGTTTTCTGACGGAGAAAGCCAGATGCAATTGCATTGGTCGAGGAAGCCATAGCAATTCAGAGCAGCTTCAGGAGATAGGACCGATTGAAAAACGCGAATGAAATTCAACGAGAGAACTCACCGTCGACTTGGTCTCCACCGAAGAAGGGCTTGTTGAAGATAAATGTGGATGGGTCGCTCGGTGTGGGGTCGTCCGCTGGAGCCATAGCCGGAGTGTGCAGAGATGAGTCGGGGAAGTTGGACGATGGCTTTGCGATGGAGGTTCATGCATCCTCAGTCTTGCAAATGGAAACCCTAGCTTTGTTCGAGGCATTGAGGCGGTTTGGTGGACGAACAAAAGCCTCTTGTACTTTTGAGTCAGATCAAGACAAACCACCGTGGGGAGTGTGTGGTCTTATCGCTCGTCTCGCAAGTTGGGCCGTCCGTGGGAACCATTTAAAGGGAATTTGTAGCAGAGCCCTGTTTCATTCGATGCAAAGATGTCATTAATAGCTAATATCTTAATGTACAGAAATGCAATAAGATATGCAGATGCGGAACGATGCAAAACTGAAATTTTTGTTTGGATGTCCAATTAGTCGATGTTGAAGAGTTCAGCCTTTAGTTTTTCATATTTAATGAAAAATTACTACTAAAAATTTAGGTGTCAATAAATTACAAGACCAAGGAAGGAAAAGAAAAATCAATAATTTCAAAAGTTCTTTTACTGATCATCAATAGCGTGGTGATAAATGGGGACGGTCTCTTACCATGAAGGCAAAAGCCAAACACATCGTTTGACATGATGATCACACTCAAGGTGACATCCTCAAAACGTTTTCTGATACTCTCCTGCGCATGTCTTACTCTTATTGATCTTTCAGCCTTACATTCACTCACGTGCAGCTCCTCCAACGATGTCAATTCGTTGAGGCCTTTGACGTCACCGATCCTCTGGCAACATGGATTTCCAGGACTTTCAACATGGTGAGGTCGGATACGTTGGATAACTTGTTGAGGGAATTGCAGTTCTTGAGAGACAATCTCTGCAATGACCTCAATTTGGACAGGCCGTCAAGAAGTACTGTCTTGCAATCCGACACCACCAGGATCTCTAGGCGTTTTAGCTCTCCGAGCCCTTTAATCTCTTCGACAGGCAAGTTTAAGAGCTCTAACTCCAACAAGTTAATCAGATTCTGAATTGTCGGCAATCTCTTCAGTGACAAACAAGCTCGGATCGACAAGATGGACATCAATGAGGGAAGCCCCAATACTCCTTGAATTCGTGCCCCTCAGGACGACTTTCTTGAGCTGAGGAATGCATGCGGAGCCACATTCAAATTCCAAATTGACGATTTGGGAATGAGACAACTCTAAGCTCTTCAGCTTCGGGAACCTTATGAGCCAAAGAGCCTGCGGGTTGGTCAAAGTGGATGCATGGTCAAACGCCAAAGGAGGAACCAGTAGTTTCTTGGGATTCTCATTGCCGAAAAAGTGCATCTGACGGACGCAAAACAATTCGATACCTGTTGATCAAAATTAAGGTTGGGTTTTATGTAAAGACGGATGTAAAACAATTCTTCAAGGTACAAAGAAGTGCATCTGACCAAAAAAATCTAAAAATTAATCATAGATATTGATCACGTGATAGGTTTGAATGGTCATGATGCGGAGACAATTGAGTAGGATCGATCGTTCTTAAATGAATGATAGTCACTCATTCTTGAATGAATGACAATTATTCGTGATTAGATTTTTCACCGTTGTCTCTACCATGCATCGTATAAAAACTTGTATACTGGCGTAGATTCTGCAAGTCATGTAAAGACAGATGCAAAACAGTTTCTTGAGGTACGAAAAAATGCATTTGACGAAAAAGTCTAGAAATTAACCATGAATGTAATTCACATGGTCAATTTGAATGATCTTGATAGAGAGACTATTGGGTAAGGTTGGTTGTTCTTAAAGGAACAATAGTTGCTCACGATTAGATTTTTTCATCTAGACACGTGCATATGACTCTTAAGTAGCTAATAATTCGGTAAGACTAACCGTTTTTGAAAAAAATGATAAGTGGTTTATAATTGAATTATTTTTCTCTTTCCTTTGGAATCACGCTTTTAGGGCAAGCGAGGAGTCTGGAATAGGGTCGCCTTGCCCTCTACTGCAAAGGCCTTGGGCAAGACCGCAGTTGGCAAGGGTCATTGGTGACCCTTGCCAGTCCAAAAATAAAGAAAAATAAAGAAAAATAAAAAAATTCTAAAAATAATAATCAATGAATATCCATGTTGGATTATCAACACTGGTGAAGTCACGTAGGACAACCAGTATCCATGTTGGATTTTTCAATGAGGTAAATTAACAATAACACTCAAATGATCAATTTTTCGAAATCTTGACTTTTGAAGCAAATCATTAAAGGGCCCAATTACTCCGGTAAGATGATGGTTCTTAAAAGAATTATAACTGTTCTAGAACCAGACTTATTTATTTATTCAAAAACACGCACCAATCATTAAGGGGTTCATCACTCAGCTAAGATCGACATTTTTTTTTGAAAGACTAGTGCTTGTCCTAGATTTAGGCTTTCTTTATCAAGACATGCTCATTCGACTTTTGAATTTCCAATCATTAATGTGCTTATCATTCGGTAAAATAGGCAGTTCTTAAAAAAAAGTGATAAGTTGTTCTAGAATCAGATATATATCGTTTGGAAACATGTATATGATTTGTGAGTACAAATTATTCATAGGTTAATCATGTAGGTAAAATTGACAGTTGTTGAAAAAATGGTAATTGTTCTAAAGCTAGAATTTTTTTTATCTAGAAGGTACCAATCCTTAATAGGCTAATCGCTCCAATAAGACCGACATATTTTGGAAGAATAATAATAGTTATAAAATCAGAATTCTTTTACTTGGAAACGTGCATCTGACGTCTAAGCACAAATCATTAACCAAGACAGGAGTCATAAATGGGGCTGCACTTGACGATGAGTTTCGAAGCCTAGTTGAATGCTTTCGTTTATTCTGAGAAGTAGAAGGCTTCAAAAAAAATCAAAATGGTGATTTAAAGTGATGGGCATAATCATAAAACCAAAATAAAAAACTATCTCACCCGCTCGTGCCATTCGGATGAAACCTTTAGGAGTAATTCATCTAATTGGTTAGATATGAACAAATAGGTAAACCCATGATTAGACCAGACCCAACACAATAACTTCAGTTCATTGAATTATTGTTTCGGTTAGGGTCAAGAAGATTATTTTATCTGCATCCGGAAGCAGATGACGCGAGAACTTGGGAGCTGGACAAAGTTAATTGTCCAGGCCCCAAGCCCCAGAAAAGTGAGAAATTGGGCTGCCTTTGCAGTTCAACCCTATCGATTTATGCTTAATTTAGCTCTATCGTTCAAGCCTGTAAGCTTAATCTAACAGATAACTCTAAGCTGTCGTGTCTCATTTATCACTAATATAATAAAAATAAATAAAAAAACAAATCAAGCACAAAACAGGAATATCTACAACAGAAATAACGCGCCCTCCCATGCCTCGAAAAAGTTGGGATAAAAATCTTTTGATGGATGAAATCGTTCAATTCATAAAGATTGCAATTCGTTCCATTTCAATGTTTATGGAGTAGGCTGTACATTTTCTCGTTGCCTCCCATTTATTAATGGAGATTCAAAGCCGTAAATTGATAACTTGCTTCTTAGATGGTCACGTGGGTTTCGGCCTTTTACAAGGGAAGTAAAAGGAACGCGGGTGGAAACGAGTTAATCTTGCTCACAAGTCAGTCGAGCGCGGCTCACGAGTTTCTGACGCCCGGCTTTTGTCGAGGCGAACTAGATTCAAACAATGGAGGAACGGCTGACGATTCGAACTTATTGTCCTTACTATTCGCAGAAAATCTTTTCTGGAAAAGCATTTTTCATTTTCCAGCATTAGTTTCGCTTAGGAAGAAAAGTCAACTGAAAATGTTTTCTTGATCAACAAAAACTATGCATAGTTTCAGGATAATGATCTCCCCTTTGAAAAAAGTGGGAAACATTTTTCAAAATGTGATTAAGTATTGATGCTTGGATTTAAAACTCTACGTGTGAACACAAGAACTCTAGCTTTAGTTCTCGAGTCTCCAACACCTGGGCTAGGTCCATCAAGGTCAAGCCCAAGTCCATCGAGGCCAAGACTGAGTATCTAACACACGGACACAAGTCCATCGAGATCAAACCTCCGTCCACTAAGGTAGGTCTTGAGACCTTAGTTCCTAAGCTTGGGCCCCTCATGCTTATGCCCAAGTCCATTGAGGCTGAGCCCAAGCCCCTAGTGCCCATACCCTATGCCCTGGCAATGAAACCCGAGTCCATAAAGGTCAGGCTAGGGCCTCAATGCTTAAGCTCTAGTCCCTAGAACTTAGGCTCAAGTCCACAGGCCGTACATGAGTTGTTAGTGCTTGAGCTAGAGTCATTGATTAATGAAACGTTTGTCTTTAAAATATATATTTTAAAAATCAAAATTTCAATTATTTTATTATAAAAATTCGAATTTTTCATAATTTTTTTTTTTTTGAACTCAAAATTTAATTATTTTTATTTTTTAAAGCTAGCAACCAACCCCGGGCAAGGGACAAGCTCGCCGATCACACAAGGCTTGAGCTTGTCGATTAGGCAAGGCTTGAGCCTTGCCGATCCGGCAATACCCAAGTTTGTTTGAGGCTAGTCACTGGCCATTGCTGTGGTCGGCAAAGAAGATGAAAAAGGAAAAAGATAAATAAAATAACAATAGAAAGTATTTTCTAATCATTTTTTTTTTTGTTTCGGCTATTGACCATTGAAAAATATTATTATTTTCTAGGAAAATGGCTTTTTGGAAAACGTTTTTCAAAATTGTAACATTCTTCACGAAACGAATGGAGCCTTAGACTCTATTTGTTTTGTCGAAAATTAACGATTTGAAAAACAATTCTCTCAAAATAATAACTTATTACTTAAAATAATTATCCAATAAAAAATATTTTCATTATTGATGACATTTGTGTATAAAAAATTTTGTGGATGATGAAAATAATTTTTTTTTGTTCATTTTTGTTAATGATATAAACAATCATTTTTAAGAAAATCATTTCCAAATCATTCATTTTCCGCGGAACAAATGAAGTCAAATTGTGTTATCCTATCCGATATCCAGTGACACATCTAGGTTGTGATAAGCTCGAATATATCAACATAGTGGATAACTTATCCTGGATCTAGGGTGGCATAACAGATTGAATGCAAAAATTACAAACAAAGATTAAACAAAAGATGAGAATAGGAATGAAGGATTGCTCGTTTCTATTCACCCACTCGAAAACATGGCCCTAGCTGTAATTAGGCGGCATACTTCACTTTGCAACGAGGGCTTTCCAACTAAAGTCAATGTGCTGCTCCCATCATCCAATTAACTTGTAACTGGTGATTAAAAAAAAGTCACACTCTAGTATTAATTTCAGACCCAGTTAGAATTTTAATTTCCAGTTTTAGGTTAGCTTAAATATGGGTTTAG
This sequence comes from Eucalyptus victrix, assembly GCA_016097545.1. Classification (NCBI taxonomy): domain Eukaryota; kingdom Viridiplantae; phylum Streptophyta; class Magnoliopsida; order Myrtales; family Myrtaceae; genus Eucalyptus; species Eucalyptus victrix. Next base: position 63,063,268 of record CM027839.1, on the reverse strand, counting down.
AAGTAATGTTGAGCTAAGAGTTAATGGTCCTCAGTCGGCATAAGTTCTCTCAAACCCTTATAAGGTTTTCATTTTAATTTGAGCCTTATGAGGATTCTACATGAGGAGTCGCCACAAGCCTATTAGGTAAATCTAGAATCGAAGAGTTGATTAAATTAGTTATCTAGCCAATGCCCTTTTGCTATAAAGTTGATTATTTGTTAGCTAAGGTATCCACTCTGTTATAAATCCTAAGGTTTTCGTCCGTTTAGTGTTCATGCAATGTTTTTATGTTTATAAAAGTCTAACCTAACCATTCCATTAAAGGAAAGCAAATCACAACATATAAAAGTAACATAAGAATCACAAACAATTAATCAAAGTTAGTAATGAAAGAACAAGAGTAAAGTGCGCTAATCCAGTATAAGTCGGATAAAATTAAGCCCTAGGATAGCAACCCTTATGAGTTTGACTTAGAGACTATCCTATCTTCAAATGGGTAAGGTGAGCTATCGAAACTTTCGGAGAGACAAGAAACCCCAAGTTGGCACTTTGTCATCTTAAGTCAGGGTCACAATTTAACTTTAGATATTTGATGCTCATTTAGTCCCTTTCAAGTTTCTCCTAGGTAAGGGCATTTCCTCGTTACCTTTCCAATTATAACCTAAATTTATCTAAGCTACTTACTATGGTTTTTTTTTTTTTTTAAATTTATGTGAAGTGATATTTCCAAACCATTATCTCTATATTTATATAATTATAATTCTCAAACTAAATCTAATTTATTCATTAAGACTAATTATTTAAACAAATCCTAAGTGATTTTAAACTAAACTAAGAATCCATAATCTAATCCAAAATGAACACACATGTTGTGACTTAACCTCGAGTGAATCACCTAGGATTTGGTTAATGGATTTGTAAGCCTAAACTAAGCTCGGACTCTCCCAAGCCTATACCGATTCATGACGTAGGTTCAAATTCTTAACATGTAAATGATTTTTCAATTAGTAGTCGTCATTAATTAATTTATGGTAGGTTGATTAGAAACCTAACTAAAATAACGAGAGAATTTATTAGAGATTTTGAGTATGTTGACTTGATTACATTAGATTTTTCTAACGCCCTTGCGGTACTGTGTTCCTTTATTCCGAAAAAATGTTTATCAAATAGCTTTTGTTCATTTTATTACTCCATAACATATGAAGTGAACATACAGGTGCATAAACCACCAATTTAACACTTAAGAAAATAGTAAATAAATTACGGAACTTATTTCAAGTAACGAAAGCATCTGCAATGTTAGTTTAAAATTCATATTAATAGTCCTAAATATGATTTTTAATTAACATGCAGTCACTTAATCTTTTTTAAGATTTTCTTTTGTTTAATAAAATCTAATCTACATGCAATGCAATTTACCAAATGGCCTAATTCTAATGACGGACAATTTTTAATTAATGGACCTAGCAACAATTATTAAATGACATGCATTTTGTGAGCCAAATTCTATATGACATGCACATGATATTTTTCTATATTTTTATTAAAATTCGTAACTAAAATTACTAAAAATGAAAATCTACCTAAATTGGGATATTATCTATCAAACAATTCAATGCATTCTAATTTAAAGTATATATATATTCATTTATCTAACTATTTTATCATGCAATCCTATCAATTATAATCTACATGATATGCAATTTTTTTGTATTTTCAACATAAAGGAATTAAAGCAAGAGAAGCACCAAATCACTCCAGATTATATATCGTTTAATCGATGCAAATAAAGAAGTAATATCCAATCAACTTGAAATTTCGCGAATAAAATCGATGAGTTAATCTTAAGCTTTAAATATCAAAATATCAATTTTTAAGATTCCCGAGAATCAATAATTCCATCTAAAGCCTTATAGATGGAACCAAAGATTACGTGCGGTTGCAAATTATGAAATAAATCATAATTAAGAGATATGTTTATCACTCATAGATATGCATGTTATTTCTTGAGCTTACATAGTTCCATAAAGTCAATCCAACTTAATCTTCTCTCAATAGCTTAAAGGCTGTTGATGAGTTGTATCGTGGTTTTTTTTTTTTTTTAAATAACACAGAGAAAATACGAAGATGGAAGAAGAGAATGATTTTCATGAACTACCCTCCTTTACATGATATAATAAGAGTCAATAATCAAGTAGATACATAATTGCCAGCTTAAGGAAAAAGCTTGTTGACACCAAAATTTTTGCATAATTTTTAGGGTTAATTTTTACTTAAAAAAAAAAAGAAAAAACACACACACACACACACACACACACACACACACATGGCATATAGTTTAGAAACATTTCATTTTTATTTTGGGCCACCGGTGAAACGAGGATTATTTACATATTCCGTTCAGATTTTTCACATATTCAAGTAATATATCCGGGGGGTGTATTTTGCTTGAAAAGGGAATTTTTTTTTTTTTTTGGATGGAATATGCGGAAAAAGCAAAAGAGAATATTGCACGAGCAAAATTGGAAACGAAATATGCAATAAAGATTCAATTTTTTACCCTATAAAAGGTGTGATGGGGTACAAAAAAAAAAAGAGGCCACGCAATTGAGACATTGGGCCATATTGAAGAAAAAAGAAATTCAGAGAGAAAAGCACAAGAGAGAGAGAGAGGGGCTTCTTCGGTTTTGTTCTTGGGGAGAAAACAAAAGCACAAAAGAAAACTCTTCTTTGATGGCTTTTCGGAGGTTCTTTTCCGTGGGTAAAAAAAAAAGAGAGAGAATAAGGTGAAAAGTGAGTGGAGAGAGGAAAGGTAAAAAAAAAGTAGCCGAAACCCTAATCGGCTACTGTTCATCTTCCCCGAAGAGCAGCCGACGCCGCTGCTACTCACCGCCGCCGGCCTCCGTCCGCGTCACCACCCCGTCGCCCACGCCGCGTCTCCGCGTCTTCGCGACACCACCGGTATCCCGATCTGCCCACTCGAGAGCCCCAACGACTGTAGATCCAAACCGGTCGTCGCTCCGCCGTCGAGCGAGCCCCCGCACCGGCCCACATCTCCTCTGCAGCCTCGCGACCCGAAGCCGACGCCTTTCCTCCTCCAAATCTGAACAGCAACTGGCCTAGATCCGGCGCCGTCCCCGCTCGCCCGTGCCGACATCTGAGCCCCGACGTCCGTCAGCCGCATGCCGCTCCGCCTGCAACCTCTCGCTGGCCTCCACTGCGAGCCCCGGCGCCTGAAGCTCGAGCTGCCCCGATGCTCCACCGCCTCCATGAGCAGCACCGCCGCTTTGCCGAAGCTCGCGCCGCCCCGACGCCGCCTCCACTTCGCCTCCAGCCCGAGCAGACCCGCGACGCTCCCTCGCGCCCTTCTTTGCCGACACGCCGCTCCGGGAGCCTCATCGGAACCCTAACCGGTGATCTCCCCTCGCGGACCGGCCACAGCTTTGTTTTTCTTTTTCTTTTTCAGAAAAAAAAAAGAAAAAAAAAAAGAGAGAAACAAAAGAAAATTTAGATATTTTCTTTATCTTATATTTGTTTTATTATTTTTGCTATTTTATTTTATCTTTTTAGTGTAATTATTCCTTTAATGTGAAATTGAAATTCCATGATATGAAATTGTCTTGAAATTAGTGATTGTCATCCGATTTTCAAGCTCGAAATCCGACTCACAATTACTTAAAAATTGCCAATCCGATCTCCCGCTCGAGATCCGATTCGTGATTTATGTGAAATTGGCCAACCCGATCTCATGCACGAGATATGGTTCGTCGATTTGGGTATCAATATGGCTTGATTTGTTGTGGTATTACTTAAATTAGTTTTCCTTAAAAAAAAATGTAGTTTGAGGGTTTGCATGTTCATAATAGGTATTTTATTTCGAATTTTCAAAAATAAAAAAAATCAAATCAATTAACTTAGGTTGCTAGTTTTTTTTTTTTTAAAACTTGGATTGCATGTTTAATTATTTGGCAATTATAAATTTCGTAATTAAAAAAAAGGAAAAAAGAAAAAACACAAAAAAAAAGTCATTTATGCATATGTCATGTAAAATCAATGCATCTTTTGCACGTCATTGCATATTAGAATAAACTGCATGCTTATTTAGAATAAAAACCATGTGCACGTCATATAGAATTAGGTTCATACAATGCACGTCATTTAGTAATTTTTGTTAGGTCAATTTAATTAGAAATTGTCAGTCATTAGATTAATTTAGATTGCATATTTAAATGTTGCATTTCCTTAATTTCGAATCTCATAGAAAATACAAAGAATTATTTAGAATAAATCATCTCATGCTTAGGATAGACTACATGCTTAGTTATGTCATATTGCTTAGGTCATATAGCTAAGTCATGTTGCCATGTCATATCATTTCATGTTAAATTAGTGGCATGCATATGCAAGGAGAGTAAATTTCCTGCAGGTATGCATCCCACATTGGGCGAACAACTCCTGTTCAAGCCCTTCAGGGACAGCCTTTTAGCAGAGAACCACTCAGCCCTTTAATCCAGAGCCTAGAGACACTCAGAGGATGCTAGGATGGAAACGTTTCTAATCTACCCAAGCTGCATTTCTCGAAGGATCCTACCAGACTGGAGAAGAAGAGAGATTTAGAAAGCCATAGAGGGTTTTTCACAAAGCACACTTCTTTACTTCAGGGGACTCTGCCCAAAACGATACAACCACACTGCCTTATATAGGCAAATAAAGGGAGATAAGGACACACAGGGACCAACTCACGGGTCCAGATACAAACAGAGGCACCGGAACTTTCCGGGAGGGAATTATTCGCACACTATGAAAGTAATCGAATCGCGTGAACAAGTACATTCCCTAGCCTAGTGCTACAGTAAAAGTGAACAGTACTTTGCTACAGTGAAAATGTACGGACTCAACGGTCTCGTCCATCTCGTGCATTGTAGCTACATACTGAGTCGTCATCTGAACTGTCTTCTAGGAGATGTGCTTCATACTTCTGCTGGAGTGCCTCAAGGTCTTGTGGAGAAAGGATTTGATTCAGCCTTTGGGATGAGGATGCTTCATGAGCCCAATGGGATGCTTCTTCTGCTGCCCAGTCTGTGTTTTCGTCGGTAGTGTTGTCAGGAAGACTTGGCTGAGGCCAGTTTGAGGGCTGTGCATAGTAGGATAGGTCCATATGCTGGGATGAAGACGAGGGTCCCTGTTCGTAGGGATCCTGGGACAGAGGACCTCCAAAGCGTGTATAGGGGTCTTGAGTAGACTGGACAATGTCTTCTTCGCTTGTCATCTCATGCTCTTGGGACGATGTAGCTTGTCTGAACTGATCAAGTGCTTCCTTGGCCTCTGGTGCTAGGTCATAATGATCACACGTAGTGGGTGCATTATTCCAGACATCTTCAGGAATAGTCTTGTTTTCTTGGCATAGGATTCTCTGGAGTTCTCGATATTCGTTTTCACAGAACCTGACAGATCTTGGATAAGATTTGTGAATCCGGGCTTCTCGGCTGTTCAAGTGGGGTTTATAGGATGTAGTTCCTATTTCAAGTGGCCTATCCAAGATACTACCATTATTTCTGCAAAAATTCCATGGACGACGGAAGAACAGGATAGTATGAATTTCAGGATTTGGCGTCATGGTTCGCAGTTCTCTTTCCAAGTCTTGTTTCCAGCAAGTGGGATGATAGAACCAGTTTAGAAAATCTAAAAGATTCCTATCACATTCTTTTTCGATGTTTCTCCCGAGCATGAATATCCTGGTGAGATTGGCAATGAATCTTCTGGTGGGGATCTCAATGGCTATCAAGTACTTATTGGTTAAGTACCATAACAGCGTTTTGAGCTGATCAGGAAAATCATCTTCCTTCCATATGAGAGGATGAATGAAAGGATAATTTAGATTTAACCCAAAAGGATAAAGAATCGAACCTCCATTAAATCTGAAAAGGTTTGTGTGGGATTGCCACATGAGGTTCTCCATGTTCTCAGTTAGACTGTCATTCTGGATTTGCTGGATAATTTCCTCAGGAAATTTCCAACTTGTCAAGTCTTTGATCTTCTCAATTTTGTACTTGACACCATGATTGAGCATATGAAATGCAGGTCTCTTGATGTACATGTTGATTTCGGCTGGTGCTTTGGGTCTTGACAAAAAATCAGCAAGTACATTCTTTTTTCCAGGAATATGTTGGGTTTCAAAAGAGTATTTTGAAAACCATTCAGTCCATCGAAGCAATTGAGGGTTTGGAATCTGCTTTTGTTTAAACTTGGTCATCTGAGGAAAAGATGCCATGTCTAGTTCAACCAGGAAGTGATGGCCGATGAGATGAAATTCAAACTTTTTGATTCCATATTTAACTGCCAGGATTTCTTTAAAAGTGGAGTGGTAATGCATTTCAGCTTGAGAAAACTTTCCACTTTTATAAGCACAAGGGTGTTTCTTACCATCAATTTCTTCAAATAGGACGGCTGCCCAGTATTCATCACTGGCGTCAGTCTGAAGAATTCTTTTACCCGTCGATGGTATTTGCAATGGTGGGAGATTCTGCATAATCTCCTTAAGCTCAGCAACTGCTTCAGTCTGGGTCTTTCCCCAAGGTGGGGAATTCTTTTTCAGCATGGACTGCAAAGGAATCAGAAGCTTTGCAATATTTGGGACAAAAACTCTGAGATAATTGATTATCCCAAGAAATTGCTGAACTTGTTTTTTTGTGAAGTCCTTTTCAGGAAACTTCAATAATTCTTGTGCTATGTGTGGCCCTGGATAGTACGGGGCCACACATAGCACAAGAATTATTGAAGTTTCCTGAAAAGGACTTCACAAAAAAACAAGTTCAGCAATTTCTTGGGATAATCAATTATCTCAGAGTTTTTGTCCCAAATATTGCAAAGCTTCTGATTCCTTTGCAGTCCATGCTGAAAAAGAATTCCCCACCTTGGGGAAAGACCCAGACTGAAGCAGTTGCTGAGCTTAAGGAGATTATGCAGAATCTCCCACCATTGCAAATGTAGCACCGGCTTGACTTCTTATGGCCCGTGTGATCTTTTCTTTTGCGTAGGTATCTCCATTTCTTCTTTTTCCGGAAATGCTTGGAGCCATGCTTGGATTTTTTAATCGAGTACTTCTTGTAGTGCTTATTCTTTCGGGAATAATGGCCGCAAGTACCATCACAATCTTGTTTGGAACATTTGATTTTTAACTTTTGATGGGAACAGGCTGATTCAAGACGCTTGTCATTTGTGATGTATGTTCGGACCATTCGGCGCTTTAAGCATAACTCTTCCAGGCATAGATGGATTTCTTGCTGGATTTCTCCCAAGGGAACGTCTTGTATCCTTCTTTGCTTTCCAAAGAAAGATCTTTCTACCATTTGGGTGGGCTCTGTTGGAATGGAAGTGAGGAAGACATGCTTTAGGTTTGGATCTGCGCCAATCTGGTAAAAGAGCTGAAGCATTAATCGGTAATGCTTATCAAGATGCTTTTTCTGAAGGGAGCAGCATCTTCTTTCAAAGAATTCCCTCCTTTTGAGTTCTTTGAGATCTCCGGGTGTTCCCACAAAAACATGGTATAGAAAATTAAGAGCATGATAGAAACTGGGTGATAACAAGAACGTAAGCTGGTCCTGTTCTGTGAGTGATTGCCACCAAAATTTAAGGCTCCCTGTGAACCTTGTAACAAAATTGAAAAGGACATCATTCATATCATGGTTGGTGATGGACTGTGTACTCAACCAAGTATGAAATTCTTCAAGTCTGTGTGGCCATTTTGAATAGGGAATATCATCAATGGAGAAGAATTGTTTGGATGCCATGGATACATGTTTGGTTGGATTGTTTCTGGTGGGATTACTTGTCTGTCCTAATTCTGGATCAGAATAGTTTGATTGCATATCGTAATCCGAAAAAGTATCAGCCATGAATATTTGTGAGTTTGGTGGAACAGAAGGGGGAGAATCAACTGGTTGATCTGAAAAGGATGAAGAGGAATAAGTAGATACTGAATCTGATGAAGAGGAGGAAGTTTGTTCAGAAAACAGAATCTGCTTGACAGGATCAGGCTCAGGCTGTTGGTTAATGGGGTCAATTTCTTGCTTACCCAGATCCTTCAGAAAGGATTCTAATGGATTTGATAACATCATATGGTCTGGCCTTTCTCTTATAACATTTGAGCTTGATTCTGTAGGTGGTGTCTTTTCTTTTCCCTTTTCCTTCTTCAAGGCTTTGAGACGACTTCGCAAATCTGTTTCTCTTCTAGAAGGATCTTCTGGGATATTGGCAAAAACAGACACTTGAGATGTTGGGGATACATACCCGGTTTGAACAGGAGGTGCCAATGGATCGAAAGGTCTAAACCTTCCTTCTTCAAGAAGTTAAATTTGCTTCTTGAGTTTGTCTATTTCTGGTTTTGGACTTTCAAGATAATGGTACCCAAGCTGTTGTCCTGATTCCAAGGCTTGAAGCCTTTTCTGGAACTCAGAAAGTATCTTCTTGGTACTTTTATCATATCTTCGGAGATCTTGTTGCACATTTCCGATTTTGGAATCAATAGTCTTAAAGGCATTGTTTTGTGCCAACAAAGTCTCTGATTGCCAGTTTAGAACGGCTTCAGCAGCAGGGGTTTTCTTCTGCCTTCCATGTTCGTCCACATCAGTGGGGGTAGGTATTTTGGGGACATGGCGGTACCTGCCATGTGGATCAATAAACTCTTCTGCAGTAGGGAACGAGAGTTTAGAACTTTCCTTGACAAGAGGAGGAAAGTCAGTATCTTGGAACATGGCAATGGAAGAAGTGGGTGGTGTTTCTGCTGGGACTTCGAGGGGGTAAGAGTGTTTCTTAGCCCATTTGAGGATTGGCTTATAGAATGGGGAGAGAGCTTGCCTTTTCTGGGGAGGAGAAGGTGGAGGTGACTTTGGTGGATCTGGTGAGACTTGGGATGTGGTACTAAACTCTGGTGGTGGAGGTGGTGCATAAGATACCATGAACTGGTATTTACCACTCTCACTAAGAGTATCTACGGAGGTATCTCCGTCTAAGTACCTTTGGTATATCTTATCCTTGGACTTTTTCCGTCAAGGCGGAGATCTGGCATGTGGGTCTACCTCGTCAGGAGAATTTATACAGTAGGAACATTGGCAAAAAGGATCCCAAAAACAATTACCATGCTTGTCTTTATAGTAATGAACAGGATGTCCATCACCATCAAAGTGTCGGACATGCTTTTTTGGGTCTGGTTCAGAGATGGATTCTGGAACACAAGGTTCAATCATGAAGAGAGTTTGGAAGATAGAAGGACTTTCTTCCTTTTCTTTGCCAAATTTGATGGAAACAGTTCCATCTTTTTTCCTTACGAACTCTGAGTCCGTAGACTGGAACGGCTTGTTATGCTGGTGTAGCTTTTCATAGTTAGTAATCCAAGTCTCTGGAAGGAGCTTGGCCAATGTATCCTTTGGAATCTGTCGAGGAACATGGATGCAGGATGCCTGATCATTTCATTAGTATGTAGAAACAAAAAAGAGAAATTACGTGTTAATTAGAAACCATATCCAAGGTTGTTGATGTGGATTTTGAATTAACATTGCAGATGCTTTCGTTGCTACGAGATAAGTCCTGCATTTTCTATAAGCCTGAGCTCGCCCAGCCAAGGCGAGGCTTGGCCTCGCTCGCGCCGTCAACGCCTCACCTCGCCTCGCCCAACCACGGCGAGGCTCGGCCTCGCCAGGGGCCGGCGAGCCTCGCCGTGGCTGGGTGAGGCTGCCGGCCCCATCGGCCGGTCGCCGGAGGCCGGGGATCGGCCGAAAAAAGAAAAAAAAAAAAAGAAAGGAAAAAATGAAAAATAAATAAAAAAATGTTTAAAAAATTAAAAGAAATAAAAAAAGAATAAAATTTACCAAACGTGTTTCTATTCATTTTTTATTCCCGGAACAAACGTTACCAAACTCGTTCGTTTGTTCAAAAATTGTTCCCGAACAGAAACACTTTTTTATGTTTGTTCCCTGGAACAAAAAAAAAACAGAAACGTTACCATTCGCACCCTAAATAATCAAGTGAAGACAAAGGCAGACGTGGCTCAAAGAACAACTCTCACTATATTTTACAATTTAAATATCCAAGATAGTATTCACTTCACCTTGTTTCATTTTGAAAAACGGAAGTTAGATCTTTTTAGTCTCAATAAATCCAATCATATTGATTCCAAAAATTAGCATATAAAGAAGTAAATAAGAAGATCACCATATAAAGAAGTTAGATTTGCTAAAATACCATAGTGTTCGGTGAATTTAGAATATATACACTTATAAGCACTATTATTAAAACCATTAGACAATATGATTGAATAAAATTTTGGTATAAGTGCTGCAGAAATCCTAAAACTTGTCACAAAAATGTAATTGAGTTCTAAATTTTGTAAAAAGTGTAATTAAGTCCTAAAATTTGTCAAAATGTTTCAATTGAGTCCTAAAATCGACGCCGTTAAATTTCCTAATAGAATTTTTTTAACTATTCGCCACGTAAGAGAGAGAAATGATTAAAAAAAGCCACGTCCGCGCTACGTTAGCTTTTTCCATTAGGAAATTTGACTGTGTCGATTTTAGAACTCGATTGAAACATTTTAACAAATTTTAGGACTTAATTGCATTTTTTGCAAATTTTAGGACTAAATTGCATTTTCGTGAAAATTCTTAGGACTGCTATTACACTTATCCCTAAAATTTTTCATGCCATTGATTAGGTTCTTGCTTAAGTCCATAAAGAGATTTAACCAATTTGCATACCTTCTTTTCATTTTCAGGAAGAACAAAACCCTCTAGATGTTTCATGTAAATTTTCTCATTTAAATCTTCATTCAAAAATGCAATTTTGGCATCACTTTGATGAATGCAAAGATGATAAATGCATGCTAATGCAAAAATAACTCGAATAGATATTATGCGTGCACAGAAACATATCCATCGGAAATTGAATTGCAAATGCATGGCAATGACACATTCATGAACCACATAAACTCGAGAAGAGGATCAATTTCACATGATAGCAACGCCTTGTTTTCGGATATTTCGATGCAAAAAGATTTGCAAGAAATCCACCATTGGACACCGAATAAATGTGCACGACTCAAGGGCGACATGGCCACCGGGAAAAAGAGGCAGCATATTCAAGAATTGTACTTACAGTTAACAGCAACAAGTAGCTTGAGGCAACAAGAAACCGGTTCTCCGTTCGATTGAAATCGACAGAATTTCACAAAGAGGAAACCTTCTCTATATGCGCATCCACACCCGTCGGACGTCTCTCTCTGATGATCACCATGGACGGGCATGGGAACACATTGAGATACAGAGCAACAAAGAACAAAACAAAAAAAACAAAACAAAACAAAAGAAAGTGCTCCGATTTTCGGTCTTAACAACAATGAAACATAAGCAAAATTGAGTCTACTCAATAATGAGATTATTGATCCACATCGCTGCATCCTCTGATTTACACAAAAATCACAGACTACTTCGCAGAGATGTCGAAAGAGCATTTCAACAAACCGTTCATATGCATCGAAAAGTTTGAATTTAGTCAGGAGATCGAAATGATTTCTTGTCTGAAATCAGCATTTAGAAAAACAACAAAGTTACCAATCACCGACTAACATCCCAGATTTCTCAGAGATTTTCACAAAAGCATCACGACTAGCGCTCACCTTTAAGTTTTACCGAAAACAGGGCAAAACATGGAAGATGGTATTACCTCATCGAGGAGACATTCTCAGCTACGATCAATATTCGGCTAGCGCAAGGAAACTCCGGGAAACGTTGCTTGTGAATTTGCCTGACTCGGCATTCTAGAATATGATCTCTCTCGTTTTCACTCTTTAGTGCGTCTTGGCCGCTCGCTGGGCATGCTCGGCAGACGATTTGTTGCTGGTGGCGCGGGCATATGTCTAGATTTATGACTTTGATCTACTTTGATTCCATTGTTGCAGAAATAATTCCTTAAAATTGTTGGGAAATAATTGATCGGGAAAAATGAAATCAGATTTTGAGGCATAATAATACTCTATTTAATGAATTATTTGCCCCGCAACATTACTAATAATTATCGGCAAAAATATGTCAAGATACAATAAAGTTTTAAATAAAAATATTATATATCAATTTTAGTATTTGTTCAAAAGGTGAGAAGATATATCCAAACAGATACGATCTCTGAAATAACTGCAATCGAAGAAATAAAATATGGAATTAAATATATAAAAAAATAGCGCATTGTTTCAATAGGACATTATGATTAATTTTTATTATTATAATTCCGATTTTGAATAATAATAATAATAATAATAATAATAATAATAATAATAATAATAATAATAATAATAATTGTTGATTAGTGTCAAAATTAGTTTATATGCAAACTCACGTCTTTTTTATATGGAACAAGACATCTCTTCGTTTTACCACTCGCCAGGAAATTGCTGGACTCAGTGCTAGCAGCAAGCACGGCAAGTGTGCAAAGGAGGTGGCGGACGTTATGCGCCAGAAGACAGGATGTTCTCCTCCCTTTGAAGGATCCCTCCTCTTTTTTACGTGTGTAAAACTCTCTAGTCTATTGCCGAATTGGAACATGAATAAATGGGCCCATAGTAAATAATTTAGCAATCTCTCAATCTTATTTCACTTTCCATCATAGCTGAGCACGTAGGAATACTATGCCAATTGCTTCTTCCCTATTTGCCATGATTTTTTTATTTGATTGTGAATCTCAAATTAATCATGTGCCCACAATCCCCTTATAACATAGGAATACTATGCCTCCCTGACCAGCATCAACCACCACCGACCGCTAGCTCCGACCACCATTAACTCACTTACCAAAACCAAGAAAACTCTCTCCAACTTAATGATACACAATTGTTTCATGAAAATTATACAGAACATCATGAAAATAATCAAAGCAAACATGATTCAACGAGCCAAGAAATGAGGGCACCTCAATCATCGAGTTTAAATAAGAACTGATTCTCGGTTTTCTTTGAGGCATTTTGTTAAACATATGATATGCACTAGCTGGAAGGGGAACCTAGGCTGACTTAGGGCTTGAGTTCGAATCAGGGTTGATGCGCGATGTATAGATGACACTAAAAAAACAACACATAGACCGATTTCTAACATTTGACCCAAGTTTAAGTAAAATACAGCCGGGCTTGGCTAAAACAAACCAAGGAGACTCGGATCTCGTTCAAACATTTGTTAAAATAGTTGGCGCGCATTACTGAAATGAAGGATTCCTGGCTCTTCGTGACTCAACCAAGGCCTAGGTTTATAATACAGCATACTAGAACATGTATCAGCGATGGATCGACAAGACCGAAGTTCGCGCTCGCGCGAACTGGTCGGTCACGAGCTCCGGCCCGACACCCCCCACGAAAACAGAACGCGCATGCTTGAGAGACCTGGGAAGGGCTGCGACGGCTCACGAACGGACGACCGACGACGGAAAAATGCTCCTTCGACCTCACTCTCTCCAATATCTCTCTCGAATCTCTCCAAAAACCTTTCTCGAGCCCTCCACAGTAGAAAAATCAGAACCCTCTCTCTCTCCCCCCTCCCCCGGACTCTCCAGAAAAAAAAACCCAGAACGGGTCCTCCTCTCTCCCTCTAAAAGGCGACCGGCAAGCTCGCATGGCTTCTGCTGGTGCCAGCTTGCCAGCTGACCTGATCCCGACCTGTGGATCACGGCTGCTTTTGCTTTCTGCTCCTGTACGTCTCTTTCGGCACAGAGGAGTGCGCATTGCTTGAGGGAGTAAGAAGGAAGAAGATAGTGTGGGCCGGGCCGAGGAAAGAACAAAGAAAATGGGCCTAGCCCAAACAAGAAAGAGGAACGAGAAGGGAGACGAGAGAAAGCCAGGCCTACCCCCAGCCTGGTCTCGCTCTCTCTCTCTTAAAAAATATAATAGTAATTTTTTAATTAAATTTTTTCAAAAAGTTTCTAACAATTAATACTAATAATGCAAATGTTCCCAATGTCTATGTGCAAAAATTATTTTGTTTAGGAGTTAGAAATTAATCTCTAATTTTGTACGCAATTGAGTCCTTAATAAAAAGAGTAAATTTATGTGTCAATAATCATGTAAAGAGCGGCCAAAATGTAAATAGAGATTGAAAGCAAACTTGAACAATTGGTGTTTATTGATTGATTAGTGGTCCCTACTATAAACTACAATTCAAAGATTTATACACTACTAATAATGATTAACGATCATTACAAAGAAAGGAAACACATCCTACGCGACTCCTAGAATTCAGCGACTTCTATTTACAGAGATTATATACCAAGGTTATTAGACAAATCAACTTCTACTGGGTCTTTTGTAGTCCGAGTCGACGTTACCAAGTGCCAAGTGTGGACGACGGTGCCAAACACGGTTACCCCCGTAGCTTTTCCTCTCTCTCTCTCTCTCTCTCTCTCTCTCTCTCTTGGGGCAAGAATTTTTTCTTCCTCTCTCTTAAAATTTTTCTCAATCTCTAATCCTCGTTTTATTTTGTTCTATAGCAAAGGAAGTGAGGTGGGCAGTGGGAGACGGGAAAGATATATATATATCCGAGAAGATCGTTGGCTAAAATAGGGCACTATTGGAGGACCTGCTAACCTAGGGGATCCATGAACAGTTGCGGAGTTAATAAGAATGGAGGAAAAAGAACGGAATGAACAAAAGTTGCGGGGACTTTTTGATGAACAGATTGTACAGGAAATCCTAGCAATTCCTTAAAGCATTCGTGCGGAAAAGGATAAGTTAGCGTGGACTTGTGACAAGACAAGGGACTATACAGTTAAAAGTTCCGACAACAACATCAACAGCACAGAAAATCAATACCCACAAAGTGAGCCTTCGTCTTCGCATCAGACACCAAGAGCTCTTGGTCTATGATTTGGAAACTATACAACGCCTCCCTCCCTTCTCCTCCCTCCCCCCCCCCCCCCCCCCCCCCCCCCCCAACAAAAAAAAGATCCGAATTTTTCTATGGAGTATTTGTGAGTATGCATTTCCTACGTCAGAAAACTTGCATGAGAGGAAAATAATACCTGAATCGAAGTGCCCTTTATGCCATCAACACCCGGAGACAATAGAGCACTTATTTTTGTTGTGTAGTTGGACGAAGGCAGTCTGGGCTCATCCGGCACTAAATATGCAAATCTAGAGTCAAGGTTTGCAAAGAATTGAAGATTGGCTGCTGAAGTTCAGAAAACCCCAAACAAACTCACCTTCAGTTGAGCTAGTCGCTGGCGTGATGTGGAATTTGTGGAAGGCTTGGAACCACTTTGTTTTCTGACGGAGAAAGCCAGATGCAATTGCATTGGTCGAGGAAGCCATAGCAATTCAGAGCAGCTTCAGGAGATAGAACCGATTGAAAAACACGAATGAAATTCAACGAGAGAACTCACCGTCGACTTGGTCTCCACCGAAGAAGGGCTTGTTGAAGATAAATGTGGATGGGTCGCTCGGTGTGGGATCGTCCGCTGGAGCCATTGCCGGAGTGTGCAGAGATGAGTCGGGGAAGTTGAACGATGGCTTCGCGATGGAGGTTCATGCATCCTCAGTCTTGCAAATAGAAACCCTAGCTTTGTTCAAGGCCTTGAGGTGGTTTGGTGCACGAACACGAACAGAAGCCTCTTGTACTTTGGAGTCAGAAAACTCAACTTAGATAAGCATCCTCAGTTCAAGACAAACCACCGTGGGGAGTGTGTGGTCTTATCGCTCGTCTCGCAAGTTGGGCCGTCCGTGGGAACCATTTAAAGGGAATTTGTAGCAGAGCCCTGTTTCATTTGATGCAAAGATGTCATTAATAGCTAATATCTTAATGTACAGAAATGCAGTAAGATATGCAGATGCGGAACGATGCAAAACCAAAATTTGTGTTTGGATGTCCAATTAGTCGATGTTGAAGAATTCAGCCTCTAGTTTTTTCATATTTAATGAAAAATTACTACTAAAAATTAAAGTGTCAATAAATTGCAAGACCAAGGAAGGAAAAGAAAAACCAATAATTTCAAAAGTTTTTTAACATTTCATCAATAGCATGGTGATAAACTTGTTTAAGGAAAAAAAAAATTGGGGACGGTCTCTTACCATGAAGGCGAAAGCCAAACACATCGTTTGACATGATGATCACACTCAAGGTGACATCCTCAAAACGCTTTCTGATACTCTCCTGCGCATGTCTTACTCTTATTGATCTTAAAGCCTTACATTCACTCACGTGCAGCTCCTCCAACGATGTCAATTCGTTGAGGCCTTTGACGTCACCGATCCTCTGGCAACATGGATTTCCAGGACTTTCAACATGGTGAGGTCGGATACGTTGGGTAACTTGTTGAGGGAATTGCAGTTCTTGAGAGACAATCTCTGCAATGACCTCAATTTGGACAGGCCGTTAAGAAGTACTATCTTGCAATCCGACACCACCAAGATCTCTAGGCGTTTTAGCTCTCCGAGCCCTTTAATCTCTTCGACAGGCAAGTTTAAGAGCTCTAACTCCAACAAGTTAATCAGATTCTGAGTTATCGGCAATCTCTTCAGTGACAAACAAGCTCGGATCGACAAGATGGACAACGATGAGGGAAGCCCCAATACTCCTTGAAGATTCGTGCCCCTCAGGACGACTTTCTTGAGCTGAGGAATGCATGCGGAGCCATATTCAAATTCCAAATTGAGGATTTGGGAATGAGATAACTCTAAGCTCTTGAGCTTCGGGAACCTTATGAGCCAAAGAACCTGCGGGTTGGTCAAAGTGGATGCGTGGTCAAACGCCAAAGGAGGAACCAGTAGATATTGAGGTTGGGTTGGTCAAACTCCTTGGGATTCTCATTGCCGAAAAAGTGCATCTGACGGACGCAAAACAATTCGACACCTGTTGATCAAAATTAAGGTTGGGTTTTATGTAAAGACCGATAAAAAACAATTCTTCAAGGTACAAAAAAGTGTATCTGATAAAAAAATCTAAAAATTAATCGTAGATAATGATTGCTTGATAGGTTTGAATGGTCATGATGGAGAGACAATTTAATAGAATTGATCGTTCTTAAATGAATGATAATCGCTCATTCTTGAATGAATGATAATTATTCATGATTAGATTTTTCATTGTTATCTTTGCCATGCATTATATAAAAACTTGTATACTGGCATAGATTCTGCAAGTCATGTAAAAACAAATGCAAAACAGTTCTTTGAGGTAAAAAAAATGCATTTGATGAAAAAGTCCAAAAATTAACTATGGATGTAATTCACATAGTTGGTTTGAATAGTCTTGATGGAGAGACTATTGAGTAAGGTTGGCCGTTCTTAAAGGAACGATAGTTGCTCGTGATTAGATTTTTCCATCTGGACACGTGCATTTGACTCTTAAGTAGCTAATAATTTGGTAAGACTAACTGTTTTTGAAAAAATGATCTGTGATTTATAATTGAGTTATTTTTCTCTTTCCTTTGGAAGCACGCATGTTGTTTTTAAGGGGCAACTATTAATGGTGGGACTAATAATTCTTGAAAGAATAGTATTGTTCCAAAATTAGATTTTGTGTCAATATGAAGACGCCATTTGATCACTCGTGTAAGGGAGAAGAATGATGTAAGTGCTATAACTTTCGTACGGTGCTTACTTAAAGTGCCATAACCTTTTTTTTTTTTTTCGCTCACATATCAAAGTAAAATAAAGCATTTGAGTATCCTTTCTGGAAAATCATCCTACATGAATTCTTTTAATTTTTTAATTTTTTGTTTTCGTTTTTTTAGGGCCAACGAGGAGTCTGGAATAGGGTCACCTTGCCCTCTACTGCAAAGGCCTTGGGCAAGACCACAGTCGGCAAGTGTCATTGGTGACCCTTGCCGGTCCAAAAAAAGGAAAAATAAAGAAAAATAAAAAAAATCTAAAAATAATAATAAACGAATATTAAAGAATTATTTATATCAACACTGGTGAAGTTACGTAGGACAACCGGTATCCATGTTGGATTTTTCAATGAGGTAAATTAACAATAACACTCAAATGATCAATTTTTCGAAATCTTGACTTTTGAAGCAAATCATTAAAGGGCCCAATTACTCCGGTAAGATGATAGTTCTTAAAAGAATTATAACTGTTCTAGAACTAGATTTATTTATTTATTCAAGAACACGCACCAATCACTGAGGGGTTCATCACTCAGCGAAGATCGACATTTTTTTGAAAGACTAGTGCTTGTCCTAGAATTAGGCTTTCTTTATCAAGACATGCTCATTCGACTTTTAAATTTCCAATCATTAATGTGCTTATCATTCGGTAAAATAGGCAGTTCTTAAAAAAAGTGATAAGTTGTTCTAGAATCAGATATATATTGTTTGGAAACATGTATATGATCTGTGAGTACAAATTATTCATAGGTTAATCATTTAGGTAAAATTGACAGTTGTTGAAAAATTGGTAATTGTTCTAAAGCTAGATTTTTTATTTATTTATTTATTTTTTATCTAGAAGGTACCAATCCTTAATAGGCTAATCGCTCCAATAAGACCGACATATTTTGGAAGAATAATAATAGTTATAGAATCAGAATTCTTTTACTTGGAAACGTGCATTTGACGTCTAAGCACAAATCATTAACCAAGACAGGAGTCATAAATGGGGCTGCACTTCACGGTGAGTTTCCGAAGCCTAGTTGAATGCTTTCGTTTATTCCGAGCAGTAGAAGGCTTCAAAAAAATCAAAATGGTGATTTAAAGTGATGGGCATAATCATAAAACCAAAATAAAGAAAAACTATCTCACCCACTCGCGCCATTCGGATGAAACCTGTAGGAGTAATTCGTCTAATTGGTTAGATATGAACAAATAGGTAAACCCATGATTAGACCAGACCCAACACAATAACTTCAGTTCATTGAATTATTGTTTCGGTTTAGGGTCAAGAAGATTATTTTATCTGCATCCGGAAGCAGATGACGCGAGAACTTGGGAGCTGGACAAAGTTAATTGCCCAAGCCCCAAGCCCATATTCTAGAAAAGTGAGAATTTGGGCTGCCTTTGCAGTTCAACCCTATCGATTTTTGCTTAATTTAGCTCTATCCTTCAAGCCTGTAAGCTTAATCTAACAGATAACTCTAAACTGTCGTGTCTCATTTATCACTAATAATAATAATAATAATAATAATAATAATAATAATAATAATAATAACAACAACAAATCAAGCACAAAACAGGAATATCAACAACAGAAATAACGCACCCTCCCATGCCTCGAAAAAGTTGGGATAAAAATCTTTTGATGGATGAAATCATTCAATTCATAAAGATTGCAATTCGTTCCATTTCAATGTTTATGGAATAGGCTGTACATTTTATGGAATATGTTTCAGAGCATAGTCAGAACAACCGAACTCTTGGGCATTTCCCTTGTGGAGGTGGGAAATCAGTCTGTTTTGCACAGACACGATGCCGTGATCTCTAATTTCTTCTTGGGACTTTTCAAGAAAGCTACAGGCATCATACAGATGGTTAAGTTTATTATAAACACATTTCGCCAAGACGGTCTTACCAACCCCGGGATGCCATGTATTAACACCTTCTCACATGTGTCTCCAATTTTAACCGCTTGCCCATCGTGGTAGTCAACCTTCAGCATTGTCATTATGCGTTGCACATGAGGATCGACCCCAACTAATTGTTCTGGCACAATTAGGTCCCTCATCTTCAGCTTCTGCTCGACTTCGCGGACAATTAGCTTTATGACTTCACCATGTGTCCTGCCAAAATGTATATGGAATAAGAGGGAAATGGAAGACAACGATCGAGAGCAGAAGAAAACCTATTTATGCATGATGCAGCCGTTGTCATCATTATAATAACGAATGTATAATTGGATATAATATTAACCTAGTTAATCTTAAAGCCAAAGTAGGCAAGACACATGAGAAAAAGTAATCTCGGAACAGAGCGCGTCATGGAAATTACTTTTCATTTTTTTCTTGGAGATGGTATCCCGTCAACTCTCCAATCCGACGGAGAGCAGACTGCCAGGGATTAAGAATACTGTCATCTCTGCCGCCCTTCCTGTGCTCATACAAGGCCTTCTCGAAGGGGCCCGTGCAGTGGCGTACATCCGACGGGTCGACGTAGTAGAAGATGGGGATGATGGCGTGATTCTTCTTGTCAGTACACTCCACCATTTGCCTCAATTCCGTGAGGCAGCTCTTGCTGGACGCGTACTCCTTGGAGATGACGGGTATTGATAACTTGGACTGCTCAATCGCCTGGATCAGCTGGGGGTTGATTTCTTTGCCACTCTCCAGCTCTTCCTCATCCCTAAAGACGCGAATCCCAACATCAGTCAAGCTGGTGTACAGGAAATCCGCAAAGTTCCTGCGCGTGTCTGGCCCTCCGAAGCTCAGGAATACTTGGTAGTCTGGCTGTGGAGACATTGATGAGGAAGGATTGGAAAGGTGACTAATGTCCATTGTTTGTGTAGCAGATCTTGAGAAATCATAAAAAGGAGCCTTGTCGCTACAGACGGGCACGGACTTTGAATCGACCATCCTCCCATTTATATAGAACAGAGTGGGATTGGTTTTTGGTGAGGAAATCGACTGTTGACTGGTTGGTGGCAGCGGCCAGTTTTGTATCCGGATTAGTTTTTGAATCTTTTTTTCGCTCTTCCTTTTATTTTCCTTAGCGAGTGAAGATTTTTTTTTTCTTTTGTCAAAAAATGACGACATTAAATAAGAACGATACCTCTGCTTCTACTCTGCCTTTCGCCTGTCATTTTCTTCTGTTTTTTCACTTCCAAGTGCCGAAATTAAACAAGCGCAGATCACTCCGAGTGGGATGTCTGCTTATCTGGAAAGCCCAAGAGCTGGTGAAGAACTTTTCTTTCTGATGTTAACTAGGTCATAATAATAGAGAGCCCAACAAAGTGGCAAACTAAGTTGCCAAGGCCCAAAGAATCAATTTACTTTCTTCTTGTGCTTTAACTTTGTATTCCCAAGCTTAGACTTAATGAATGAATGGACATAGTTCGTTCTGACCAGAAAAGAACAAGTATGAACCAATTTTAGGAAGCTCGATAATATATTGAAGGAGGAAAGGCAGGATTTCGACAGGAAGTTGATTTTGTGATGCCCAAAAAATTTGAAAAATCAATTGACGGACTATCTCAAAGACTGGTTGGAATCTTATCTCGAAACAAGAATTTTTGATTGATTTCATATGCGTGATCCCAAATTTCAGGAGGATTAAAAGAGATATGCTTTACAATTAGATAATTTGGTAGTTTGAGAGCTAACATAGTAGAAATGGATACATACAAGTTGCAACTTGTAAAGACGCATGAAGTGCAACAAAAATAAAACCTTCAAAAGTTCTATTAACTCAGTTACAAAAGAGAATGGTACGATTATAATTAAGATCACTGAAAAGGTGCTAATAAAAAACTCTTAAAAACATTGTCTAGAGTCTAATTATCATCTCTAATAACATTAATCAAACTAGAGGGCAAACTTGGGCGATTTAAAATTTATAAATTCTCAAAAAAAAAAAAGTGAATTTATCTGTTCGTTCTAATTCTCCTAATACACTAAATCAAATTACTTGAGTGAAATAGTTATGCTTTAATTAGCAATAATTTATTTGTCAATGACATCGTGTATCTTAAAGTGGAACTTTTTCAATAAATGGTATAACCATTGGATTGCGCAGCAAGGCAAGCGCTACTCAGTTCTTACCTTCCCCTCCTTCTGTGGTGGCTAAACCAGCTTATCCAGTTAGACCCAGTTACATGCTCAATTTTTTAATTGAGACTCAATAATCTTACACGAACCGATCATATAAACTTAGTTCTTAAACCCTATAGTATACATAATAAATAACTAATCGAAAATATCTAGCTGCTTATATACAAAGAATTCGTTAAAAAAAAAGAAAAAAAGAAGCGGTCTTTCAAGACTGCGTTGAGTCAAGCGTTTGACCCTTGTAAGAAGAGATTACGCTGTCTTAACCACTCTTAAAGAGCCACGTAGCTCCTGTGCCGGGAAGAAACCAGCTCAGCTAGCCGCGCATCATGCATACATCCGGAGAAAACAAGAGGCGACAGGAAGTTGATTGTGATGCCCACAAAATTTGAAAAATCAATTGACCGGATTATCTCAAAGATTGGTTGGAATCTTATCTTGAAATAAGAATTTTTGATTGATTTCATAGGCGTGATCCCAAATTTCAGGAGGATTGAAAGAGATTTGCTTTGCAATCAAATAATTTGGCAGTTTGAGAGCTGACATAGTAGAAACGGATATATATGAGTCACAACTTGTATAAACACATGAAGCGCAACAAAAGTAAAACCTTCAAAAGTTCTATTAACTCAATTACAAAAGAGAATGGTACGTTTATAATTAAGATCACTGGAAATGTACTAATAAAAAAACTCTTAAAAACATTGTCTAGAATATAATTACCATCTCTAATAACATTAATCAAACTAGAGGGCAACTCAGGTGGTTTAAAATTTATACAATTCTCAAACTAAGTGAATTTATCTGTTCGTTGTGATTCTCCCGATACACTAAATCAAATTACTTGAGTGAAATAGTTATGCTTTAATTAGCAATAATATATTTGCCAATGACATCGTGTATCTTCAAGTGGAACTTTTTCAATAAATGATATAACCGTTGGATTGCGCAGCAAGACAATCCCTACTCAATCCTTACCTTCCCCTCCTTCCGTGGTGGCTAAACTAGCTTATCCAGGTAGGCCCAGTTACATGCTCAATTTCTCAATTGAAAATCAATAATCTAACACGAATCGATCATACAAACTTAGTACTTAAACCCTATAGTGTTGACACCTAAAAAAAAAAATTATTGCATGTAGATTATCGAGGTGCTTAATATAGTTTTTTTAATGGAACATGTTTTTCTTGAAAAAAAGAAAAAAGAAAAAGCAAGTTGGGGCTGATAATCTGAATGTGACTAGCCAAGCCCAAGAGATTAGATTGTAATTAAAACGACAAGTTTGGGCCAAAATGCAATTTTCAAAAGTTGAGGGACCAATTTGCAAATTTTGCAAAATTTTGCCTGAACCCTTAAGTCATTATCTTGGCCCCCAATTGAGTTGAAATTGAACTTGGGTAAGGTCTAATTAATTGAATCGGGCAAAAAGGACCTAATTACATTGAATTTGGCATTTTTGGGCAAGAAAATGGCCAATTTTGAGGGACTTTCTTGCAAAATTAGGTGGATACAATTGCGAAAAATGGTCAAGATCTTAAACTACTGTACATGAGCTTTCTAATTGATAAAAAAACGCAGCCAAATTAGTGGATTAAAGCACTCAAATCAGCAGCCAAAACTCAGTCCACGAGTTGGTCTTAATTCAAAGTTGCTGAGTAAGCAATTTGGTGGCCCCACCATATCCTCCTTAGCTGCCCAACTAGCCGGATCTTTGCACGTGATGGAAGACCGTATATAGCAGTGCAAGTGGACGAAAATTGGCCAAGGATAAGCTGCTGACAGCACTGGAAAATCGCAACAAAATGAGGAAAAGCCAGTGTTTTTTTAACAAGTTGAGAGATAAATGAAGAAAATATTGACTTTTACCCCAAACTAGAATACATATAGTTTGGTGTGGTTCAAGTTTTCCAACAAAAAATGTCTTGAAGTCTAATGCTAGAGGTCAACGAAAACCTTCGTTATCAGTTCTTTTTTTTTTGCAGATCTCATTTCCAGTTGAAGAAGCCAACTTCCACAGGCCCCCGAGGATAATTTGTCGATTTCATCGGCCAAGAACCACTTGAAAAGGAAACTAGGAAGTAAGGTAAGCATCCTAGATGTACTTATTTTCAAGTTTAAGCATGTTTTGATCATGAAAAACGCCTTATTTTCGGATATTTCGATGAAAAAAGATTTACAAGAAATCCACCACTGGACACCGAATAAATGTGCACGACTCAAGGGCGACATGGCTACCGGGAAAAAGAGGCAGCATATTCAAGAATTGTACTTACAGTTAACAGCAGCAAGTAGCTTGAGGCAACAAGACACCGGTTCTCCGTTCGATTGAAATCGACAGAATTTCACAAAGAGGAGGATACCTTCTCTATATGCGCATCCACACCCGTCGGACGTCTCTCTCTGATGATCACCATCGACGGACATGGAAACACATTGAGATACAGAGCAACAAAGAAAAAAAAAAACGCTCCGATTTTCGGTCTTAACAACAATGAAACATAAACAAAATTGAGTCTACTCGATAATGAGATTATTGATCCACATCACTGCATCCTCTGATTTACACAAAAATCACAGACTACTTCGCAGAGATGTCGAATGAGCATTTCAACAAACCGTTCATATGCATTGAAAAGTTTGAATTTAGTCAAGAGATCGAAATGATTCTTGTCTGAAATCAGCATTTAGAAAAACAACAAAGTAACCAATCACCGACTAACATCCCAGATTTCTCAGAGATTTTCACAAAAGCATCACGACTAGCGCTCACCTTTAAGTTTTACCGAAGACAGGGCCAAACATGGAAGATGGTATTACCTCATCGAGGAGACATTCTCAGCTACGATCAATAGTTCGGTTAGCGCAAGGAAACTCCGGGAAACATTGCTTGTGAAAGTGAGCAACGGCTATTATGAGGCTTCGGATTCGAACGACTCGCTTTCAGTCTCCAAGACCAAGGACAGGACCGAACAGGGCATTCCTTGTGACGGACGAGTGAACACGGACGACACGCACTCCAGGGATGGCAACGATTGGCGATGAAGAGGAACGAGGGAGTTTGACGGGAATCACCGAGAGAAAATCTTCCCTTTATCCATGCGTACCCATGTCACAGGAAGGACAGAAACCGTTGCGAATTTGCCTGACTCAGCATTCTAGAATATGAGCTCTCTCGTTTTCGCTCTCGCGCGTTCTCATCTTTTTGTGCGTCTTGGCCGCTCGCTGGGCATGCTTGGCAAACGATTTGTTGCCGGTGGCGCGGGCATATGTCTGGATTTATGACTTTGATTGACTTTGATTCCATTGTTGTAGAAATAATTCCTTAAAATTGTTGAAAAATAATTGATCGGGAAAAATGAAATCAGATTTTGAGACATAATAATACTCTATTTAATGAATTATTTCCCCCAAGCGTTATTAATGGATATTGACAAAAATATTCCATAATACAATAAAGTCTCAAATGAAAATATTAGATAGCAATTTTAATATTTATTCAAAAAGTAAGAAGATAGATCGAACAAATACGATTCTAAAATAACTGCAATCGAAGAAATAAAATCCGGAATTAAATATATAAAAAAATAGCACATTGTTTCAATAAAACATTATGATTAATTTTTATTATTATAATTCCGAATTTGAATAAAAATTAATAATAATGATAATTGTTGATTAGTAAATTAATAATAATGATAATTGTTGATTAGTGTCAAAATTAGTCTATATACAAATTCACAATCTTTTTTATATGGAACAAGACATCTCTTCGTTTTACCGCTCGCCGGAAAATTGCTCGACTCAGTGCTGGCAGCAAGCGCGGCAAGTCTTTAAAGGAGGTAGCGGACGTTATGCGCCGGAAGACAGGATGTTCTCCTCCCCTTGAAGATTCCCTCCTCTCTTTTTTACATGTGTAAAACTCTCTAGTCTATTGCCGAATTGGAACATGAATATATGGGCCCATAGCAAATAATTTAACAATCTCTCAATCATATTTCACTTTCCAATATAGCTGAGCACGTAGGAATACTATGCCGATTGCTTCTTCCCTATTTCCATGAATATTTTATTTGATTGTGAATCTCAAATTAATCATGTGCCCACAATCCCCTTATATTTTCGGCCCATATTTTCAAGAAAATACTTGCCACGTCTCTCCAATTTTTCAAATTAGTACCTTCCAGAGGCAAGTTTTTGGCTCCTAGTAATGTTCCTGAGTTTGGCCAAATTTCCTCCCACTGCAGACTTAGTCCAATCGATCCAGTTAAGTTCAATACTTTTTATTTAAAGCCCATCCATTGTGGTCCAACTAATATGTAAATATATGGGCTAGTTATCTACAAATGCAAATACTCCTAATATCTATATGTAATTTAACTAATATTTTTATTAAGGATTTAGGGTTGATCCCTAATTTTTTGTGAAGCAAATGTGTAAATGGATCGTCAAAAGTTAGGTGTTAATAGTCATCCCGCGTGATATGACTAGTGCTAACATGGATAATTTTTAATTATACTTTAATATTTTTCTAACTTATTTCTTTTTTTTTTTTTTTATCTTTCTTTGTTTTTCCTTTCTGGCCATGGCTGGGTGGGCTAGCCTTTCTTGGGCAAGGGTTGCCCTCGCTTGCCACAAGGGAGGCCCACCCAAATGAGGGCTCCCATTGCTAGATTTGACAAGGCTAGCTCTCATCCAAGCAAGGGCACGACTTAGGCAAGGTCGACCCTCACCAAGTCTCTCCTATGGCAAGTGAGGGTCGGCAACCTTGCCCAAGTGAGGCTAGCTTGCTCGGTGGCCAGCCACCGACAAAATGAAGAAAAAATAAAAATTAATAAACATTGGAGTCATATTAAAATATCATTAAAAATTATCAAAGTTGGCGCTTGTCATGCCACATAGAATGATCGACGTTTACATCAGTAATTTTTTGCCAAAATCGATTGGATTGACTTAATTGGAAAAATGTAAAAAGATTTAGAACTTAATTGGCAAAATTGAAATGTTTAGAATAGAATTAGCAAAAACGCAATATATTGAAGACTTTTTGGATAATTTTCCCATACATGCACTAACTTATTCTACCAGCATAAGTGGACAGTTATTTATTTATTTATCTCCTGTTTCTATACACATTCGTTATTTGCTAATCAATATGAGCTTTATCCATAATTTTGCAAAGGAAGATTGTGATTAAGCATGGTTTGCAGGGCCCGAGACACAAGAAGAGAGCACTGCAGAATGCAGCCACAGCCGATGGTGATAAACCCTAGGAATCATATATCATAGGCAACCTATCCCATTACACAATCTAACCCCAAAAATATTTTTATCGTGTTATTAATATTTAACATTACTTCGCTCGAAGTACTATTTACACAAATTGATATCGGAAAGATGGCTTTTATCGTAATAATTTATATTGTTCCATAAACTGCTTTTGTTGTAATAATTTTTAAATAATAGATCTGCCTAGAACTAATTTAAAATGATTCTATGTCATTGTAGGGGGAGGAATGTGTGGATTTTGATGAGTAGCGTGAAGGCGAGACGGTGGTGAAAGGAAAAGGAGTTGATGCAGTGAAGATTGTGAGCGAATTAAGGAAGAAAGTTGGGAGTACTTGTGGATTAAACAAATGAAACCAAAAGATAAAACCAACATGGAAGACATTGTCCTAGATTCCAACCTTACTTTTCTAGCACATGTACTTTATCGCTTTGATCTTCGTGAACTATTTTATTAGTCGAGAAGGTGTAAAAGTTCTAAGTCGATGCTCTATGGTCGCGTGGATTTCTCTCGTACCCGCACTCTAGATGGCACTTGTATCTAAGAAATAGTTTCTTTAGTCTATCCTCTATATAATCTATTATTTTTCATCCGTTTCTAACATATTAGTACATCAGCAAAGTTTTTATAATCATTTTTTTGACATATGATGGTTGTAGGCTTATGCGGAAAATAACAGAACTTGCAATCCAATATCAGATGCGAGAAAGAAATTACTTGAGAAAATTAATAATGAACAATAAGGATCTAGAAATTTACATAATTCGCTTTGAATGTTGATGCCTACTTGAAAAGAGATTAATATGTAGAATAATAAATTTATAATGTTCATTCGCTTGGTTTTTATATATAGATATATAGATAAAGTTAGAAGTATTATCTCACAATTATAGAGTACTTACCTTTAAAAACTGACGAAGAGAAAATCCAAACACTACTCTGTAATCACCATTCAAACTTTACTTGGTAAACGCCAAATTCGAAATCACTCGCACGGCTAGGCCACATTCTTCGAATCAGGTCGTGTCCTTCATGCGGGTTCACACTCGAAAATTATTTATTATTAATTCGACGATAACCATGTTACCAAAGGCTGAGTTGACTCAATACGAAAAGTTCATAAGAAAGCCATTGCTTTATTTTCTCACTACTTCTTACTTTTTTTTCCAATAAAGCAATGGCTTGATCAAATTTCGTGCACAATACGCATATCTAACATGTTTAACATGCACGACTGACTTTAGTGGCCTTTTTTTTTTATTTTTTCGCAAGATTAGTAACGCTAGTGATATAAAAAATAATTCATAAACTAGAAAACCTAGTATTAGGCGAGTAGACATATTCAATACCCAATTACGTCTCATCATTTTGTAATTTTCTCTTTTTGTAAATTCGATTGGCGTATCTGACATTATTCTTGACAAAAGTTCATTGAAGTCATAAATTTTTCATCCACATTGTGCTCTAGAGATAAGGTCCATGTTCTTATTATTTGGGAATTTATGTTAGGATTTTGCTAAAAAGTGCTCCAAGATATCTTGGAGGCATCGGGGAACAAGATTCATGAATAATTCCCCATATATTGTCTTTATAGTGTCACGTGCAATCGACATTTGGGAAATAAGAACATTTCCCATTAAATATGCTTAACACATTTCGGAGTACCTATTAACAAGGTCCAAAAATTTAAACGTTGAAACTAATTAAAGTTTTCTCCTATATTAAGAGGGTTTAAAAAGTTAAACCAGGACATTTTAATTTAGGAAAGTTCATGAAGGCTTTTCATTGGCTAAAAGTCAAAATCGAACATGCTCGCCTACTTTATGAATAATTCCAGATATTGAAAATGAGCAAACTGTAATAGTTTTCTATAATACAACAATTCTTACCGAATGTTTAATTTGCCCAGAAAAATTTGAAAATATAATAAACAAACATGTGTGTGTGTGTGTGTGTGTGTGTGTGTGTGTAATACTCATCATGCGTAAGTCGGGCCTTGTTTATAAAAGACTATTTATAGCCGTGATTATACCAAGTAGAAGACGATGCAGGAAAAGCACACAAGATTAATCGGAGAAAAACAAGAAGAGTAAGAAGACCAACTATTAGGCACTCATAATTCGAATCCTAAAGCAATCTTTTTCATATATGGCACCAGTGTACAATTCAAGAGTAGCTTGGCTTCCTCATTATATATCCAATCGATTATCACATGCCAAATTTTTCGTAATGATGGAACTTGACCCTACATAATTAGTTTGTCTGGACTCTGAATTTTCAGCTGGAGATGAGTAGGCGGCCAGATACCATTTCAATTCAAAACGAGGACAACAGTAGACAGCGTGGAATTTGCTGGGAACCATCGTAAGATTAATGACGTCACTGAGACAGAAGCTTCTCTTGAAAATGCTTGGGTTGCCTTGCGCGAGAAGCCGGGGATTACATGTCATCAACTCGAAGGAAAAATATTAGGAAATGATTAAGTGACTGTCCTTTATTTGAACAATTGTGCTTAATTTGCTATAATAGTACTAGTCTGATCTAAACCTCAAAAAATCGTGTTGAAGGTTCAGATGAACTGCCAGAAATGTATAACCAAGGCATTTGGGATCGTCTGCAAATCAGATGGTAAGGAATCTCTACCTCAAATGAACCGGGTCTACACTTCGGTTAATTGGCCCCGTTCGCTATAGATTAACCGTATCTGGTGCTGAATAATCACTTCTGCTCAACCTCAGTTCCTTAGAAACAAATTAAAAAATTTCACTTCAATAGTTGCGGCTGTTCTAAATTACAATGTTAAGCAGATGGCACGTACGAAGTTTGTGTGGATTTAGATATAGCGTGTCCCTTACACGATGAACGTCCATGACATGCTATGTTACCAACATATGCAGGTCTAAATTCAGTGGCCATTGAAGGAGAATTCAAGGTGGTGATGGTCGGGGAAGGAGTTGATGCAGTGCCCCTGGTCAGCCGTTTAAGAAAGAAGGTCCGTCCGACTTATATCATTACCCTCGGAGAAGTGAAGTGACACCCATGAAAAGAGCATACTCACCTGAAGAAAATGACAGAAATCAGACTTTTCTTTCCTGTTCTTTTTTCCTTTATCAGATAGCGGGAGGAAAAAGGATTGTTGAGTTTCATTAGGAGGCTGTCGAAATATTTTTTGTAGTACTTTTATTGGATGTTTTACAATTATGATTCAGTATGAATAACGATATGAAAGATGTTAATTATTTTAGAGAGATGTCATATACACAGTCCTTTTTTTTTTATATTATAATTAAATCTACATTTCTTATACCTTGTTTTTGTTAGTGAGTAGGTCGAGGGTCTACACATGATCCTGAAACCAAGTCAGTTAAAGTAATTACGTCATTGTTTATCTTCTTCTTCTTTTTCCTATAAATCTATTTGCGACTAAACCTTTTACAAATTCATTCGGTGAGGGGGAGAGAGAGAGATAATCATGTAAAAGGTCGTGAAGTCTAAGAATTCTAGCCAAAAAGGCACCCTAGAATTTTTATTACCAACGGACTCAATGAGCAAAGTCGTTTGGGGAAGTCTTGGTCCTCTTTTGATAAATCCAAAATAAGGTATTTGTTCCTTTCGTAAACAGAGAATCCACCTGATTTGTAGTTGGCTCAAAGCAATATGAATAGAAGAGAACTAGCGCACCAATGTTTAAACTTCGGTTTTCTTACTTCAATCAAGGGACTCAAGATTTCTTACAATCGGATCAATCTTGAACACCCACGACCTTTTTCGTGAATATTCCATTAAAGTCATTTCTTGATTAGCAAAAATTGCACAAGGATGACCAAATATCATTCCGAGTCTCCAATGCCATGAAATGCTGCATCTACATACCGGTTTGAAATAGACGTATTGGCAAAGAAATCAGGTTTCGTCGTCCTGTATTGGAACTACTATAATCATTGTTTGGTAGCTCCCAAATGTAGCATCCCAACATTCTAGACGTACGTTAAGTGGCGGAGTGTTGAGTGAGGATCCGTTGATCACGTGTTCAAATCATGTAGAGGGCCTCCTTGAATGCTGCAATTACTTATCACTAGCATTTGACCCGTGAGATGCCCGGGTTAGATTTAGTAATATTTCCATGTAATATAACCCAGTTAAAACCAAATTCCTTTTGAGCTTCTATGTAAATATAAGTGTTAAAACCAAATGCACAGTTTAGATTTAGCAACATAAATGAATATACTAATTATGTGACAATTAACCATGCCTTAAATAGAACTTGTATATATTATTAGCTCAAACTTCCTTAATTTTCTTCAAATAACCATCATAACAGAAAGCTTTGTTTAAAATATGTAATATCCAATCACTGTTCCTTTACGTTTTTATATATATATATATATATATATATATATATATAGGAATGTATTATTTTAATCCCGCGTTGATCATTCACTCAATTGTTGCTGTTGAGAATAACGGATCCCTGAAAACCGGATTCGACACTGAATCGAACCCCTAAATCAATGCGGAAGACAAAGCCCGAAAAAACACGTATCACCGATCGTAAAACACACCACGGATTCGAGCGTACCTTGTTAGCCACAGATTAAACACCAATGCTGAAGACCGAGGAAGAAATTCTGATCCGATGATGCCAATTTGCCTTGAAGGGAAGACGGGACGCCTTAAGCATTTTTCTTCTTTTTGTTTTTGAGAGAGAATGCGCGGGAGAGATGAAGTGTACGTTTGTTTTTCCAACAGTTGTCTTCTCTCTCTCTCTCTCTCTCTCTCTCTCTCTCTCTCCTCCATTTTATACCTTCCCCCATCCACGAGCCCTATTCCCGTGGGCCGGGCTTTTTGGGCCCAACTTGAGTGGATGGGCCTTAAGTCCACCTCATAAATCCATCATCTCCCACTCGCACATGGTGGTCCAAAACCAACATGGGCGGACAGGCCCTACTCATCCCCATCAAAGAAAAAATCCATCATAGACTCTCACTTAACATGGTGGGCCGAACAGAATCCTCTTTTCCTCTCTTCAACATTCATACCGGTGAATAATCCGTGCGACCAACATACTTTGAGAGCTCATTGCCATACATCTGTTAGGAATATATAGCAGCTCATAATGGGCATCACACTCCGAGTAGATTTAGTATGCAATACCCTAGATCGATCGATCACATTTATATCTCTCTTGATCTCTTTTAAACAATGATATATATATATATATATATATATATATATATATATATATATATATATATTGTATTCACAATTATGATTATCACAAAGACAATCATAATTGGTTAACCGGTGAATACAAAACTATAATGTGATTCTCCAAAATCGATCTTCCTCTTTCCTTCAAACTCTCAATTTCAGTCCGGCTTGCTTTTTCTAGAAATGCCCCATTAGATCGAATCACTCATGACCATTGGCAACATCCTAAGATAGCAAACACTAAATAAAAATCTTGAGAATAAGTAAGAGTCATGAGGGGACTAAGAAATTGAGGAACTCTCTTCCTCAAGAGTCTCACACGACATAAAAGTTGAGATCAAACTTTTGCCACTCTTATTGGTCGTCTCATGCATACGTAGTATGAAATACGTATTACGGTATTAACTCATTTCCCATGGAGCGTATGTCTACACCTTTCAATACCGTACATATGATAGTTCAGACATACCCAATGTCTAACTTGAGTTCACGTATCTACTCATTCACAAAATTCATCAGAACTCACATATGGCATCTTAGACAGATAAAGTATAACATGTGGGGTATTTTACTTTCGGACATAGTAAGTATTATATCTTCATCTTAACACCTAGTTAAGGCGATATACGTGTTTTAAGCTTGAGCTCTCGATTATCACCTAGATAATAAGCTTTAAAACAGTCTCATCTCTATTTATCACACAGTAAATAGAGGCGATTACCCGTGTGAGTGGGCTAATCTTATATCTGTCCGACATACTTCTCAACTTAAAGTAATGCACTAAGCATTAAGATGCATAAAGATCAAACAAAGATTCATAAGCATTAATGATGAAAAACACAAATTCATCAAATGTGAACACTTAAGGAAATTATAATATTTAGTACATCAGCCTCTACGCAATCCTAGAGATTTCATATAGCCACAAAACACATCTCTAGGTATTGGCTTTGTCATAGGATCTGCTACCATTCTATGCGTAGTATGTACTCTAAGTTCAGATCTTTTCGTGCAACCATATCCATAACAGAATTATACTTGGTATCTATAGGTTTGGTCTTGCCATGATATTTTGGATCTTTGGTATACGCTTTTGCTACTTGGCTACCACAGTTAACCAACAATAAATCTGCAGCACTTCCAATAACACCTAAATGATCCAAAAATCTCTTAAGCCAAACATTTTCTTACACTGCTGCTGATAATGCCACGAACTTAACTTACATCGTGGACAAGGCTATACTATTTTGTTTCTTACTGTTCCAACATATGGTGCCATTATTCAGTAAGAAAACAAATCCAGAGATAGATTTTCTTTCATCTAAATCTCCTCCCCAATCAGTATCACAATAGCCTTTGAGTTGCAGATCCTTTCCTTAATAACTCAACGGATATCAGCAGTCCCCTTTAGATACCTTAGTATTCTTTTAACGGCTTTCCATTGTGCTTGACCTGAATTGGATTGATATCTGTTCACCATTCCAACTGTAAAGCATATGTCGGGTGTTGTACGCATCATAGCATACATCAAGCTCCCAACAGCACTAGCATAAGGAACATGTTTCATTTGTTCCTTCTCTTATGGAGTCCTTGGACACAGACTATGGCTCAATCCTTCACATTTTTGCAATAGAAGTGTCTATGGGTTTACAATCCCATATTCTTCAATTCAAAATTAGAAGATAACCAACTTTTGACAGTATTGACAAACTCCATATTACTTTCGGCAATTAGTATATCATCAACATATAATGATATGATCACAAATTGATCATTGGATCTTTTGATATATACACAATGATCCTCATCAATCATTTTAAAATCATATGTCATTATGGCATTATGAAAACGTATATACCATTGTCTTAACGACTGCTTAAGGCCATATATCGACCCCCAAAGTCAACATACATTTTCTTCTTGGCCTTTCACTATGAAACCAGCAGGTTGTTCTATATATATTTCTTCATCTAATTCACCACTGAGGAAAAACAGTCTTTACATCCATTTGATGTAACTCAAGATCCATACTAACCACTATTGCCAGAACTATGCGAATCAAGGTAAATGTCATTACAGAAGAAAATGTATCTTGATAATCAATTCCTTCATGTTGATTATACCTCTTCGCCACAATGCGAGCCTTATACCTTTCTATCAAGCCATCAGCCTTTCGCTTTATTTTGAGAACCCACTTGTTCCCAATAGCTTTGCGTCCTTTTGGAAGATCAACCAGTTCCCAGACATGGTTTGACTTCATTGACTCCATTTCCTCTTTCATTGCATGAATCCATTTTTCCTTATTATGGCAATTCAGAGCCTCATTAATATTTATTGGCTCATCCTCATCTTGTGGAGCAACAATAAAAGTTTCCCTTTCAATGTCAAAACATCGACGGGGAATACTTTGGCGACTTGTTCACCGTATGGGAGATTGTACACTTAGCACATCATTCCCCATTATGCTCCCACTTGGATTAGGTAATGATGATGTCGTCACATCAGGTGGTTGCAATTGAGAATGAGTTGAATTCAATTCATCACATCTCATATTACTCCCACTTGGACAAACTCTACTGACATCATTATCTTGATCCATGGTTTCAAATATGGAGTAATTTTCCCTTATTTCGCCCCTCTTAGGAAATTCATCCATTAAGGATGTGACATCCCATGATTCAAATTCAGTTATGCTCCCACTTTCCTCCTCACCTATGAATACATACCCTTTTGAGTGTTCGCAGTATCTCATTAAAATACTCTTCTTTCCTTCGGAACTTAATTTCCCAAACTTGTGAGAGGACTCATGAATATAGGCAGCACAACCCCATGGCTTAAGAAAACTTAAGTCCGGTTTTCTAACTGTCCATAACTCATATGAAGTGGAAATAATTGATTTGGAAGGCACCCGGTTAAGTATATAGGCAGCAGTTAACAACACATCACTCAAAAAAGTGATAGGTAAGTTAACATGCGCCATCATGGACTTAACCATTCCAGTAGGGTTCTGTTTCTTCTCTCCGCAACACCATTTTGTTGAGGAATATATGGAATAGACAACTATCTTTCTATTCCTTTTTCATCACATAATTTTCTGAACTTATCAGATAAATATTCACAACCTCGATCGGATCTAAATACCTTTATTTTCTTGTCTAATTGATTTTCTACCAGGTTCATAAACCTTCTGTAACAACTTATGCTTCGGATTCATGAGAAATCAAATAGACATATCCGACTCGAGTATAATCATCTATAAAAAGTGATGAAATAAACAGCCCATTGCCTTCCTCTCACATTATTGAACCACAGACGTCTAAATGGATTAAATGCAGAGGAAATTCAGCTCTTTTACCTTTTCCAAATGGTTTCCTTGTCATTTTCCCTACTAGGCAATGCTTACATATGGACAAATCGACTTTTTCAATATTGCCCAACAAGCCTTCTTTGGCTAGTCTATTCATATGTTGTTGGCCCATATGACCAAGTCTAGCATGCCACACAATCACATCATTGTCATATAAAGAAGAAGACGTGAAATAAGGGAATAACAAATATTGACACCACTATAGTCAACATTTAGTACAATAAAACCATTCAGTAAGTGACCACAACCATAATAGTTTGTATCTAAACACAAATCTACACCTTTATTATGGAAGTTCATACCAAAACCAAGCTTAACCAACACTAAGACACACACTAAATTTCGACGAATCTCCAGAGCATATAGAACATCAAGATGCGTCCACCATGCATGTTCAATTGGCAGGTGCCAATCCCTTTAACTTCAGCTCTGGAGTTATTTCCAATATATATCAA
The DNA here is from genome assembly GCA_016097545.1 of Eucalyptus victrix. Lineage (NCBI taxonomy): Eukaryota > Viridiplantae > Streptophyta > Magnoliopsida > Myrtales > Myrtaceae > Eucalyptus > Eucalyptus victrix. Next base: position 63,027,247 of record CM027839.1, on the reverse strand, counting down.
CTTAGTTCCAGTTGGTATCGTCGGAATTCCACGAAAGATCCTCTATCCTTTGCTACATGGTCTATCGCTCTTGAATCTACATTCCACAAAGGATTGGATTCAGCCTATAATGCAGAACTTGACATATAAGCAAAGTTCTCAAATGTACAAGGGGTGTTGACCTTTTTCGGCTCACAACAGCTGCAAGTATAGTGACCTCTCTTGTCACAATTGTAACACCTCACCCTTGACATTTTCTTCGCTTGAGGACGTTTTCCTCTCTTGTGTTGGTTAACTCTTGATTTCTTGCAATAAGGACTTGATCCTTTGCATTCCCACATATTGAACGAATCAATACGCTTGCGCTTAGAGCACAAAGCCCTTTTTGAGCTTGAACCAGCATTAAAAATATCTATTTTCTGCTCAAATACCGTTAAGCGGTCCTCTATTAGCTTAAGGTGGCGCATGGCATCCTTAAGATCTTCCATAACATGGTCAAGAGCTTATGGTGCTTCTTGCTTTTTTAGCACATATTGAATCTTCATATTCAATATTTCACAATTATTGCCGTTCATATCAGCAATTACATTCTTAGTTGCTGAACCATCGTTCTGAACACATCAGACATACATGCACGAAAAATTAATGCCTATCATTTATGCATCCCTATTTGCATAGACCCATCATATTAATAAATAATTTCAAGTAAGGCTTCAGAATCAAAAGGTCACTATGTTGAATCTTCAAATAACCAGCATTAAAAATATCTATTTTCTGCTCAAATACTGTTAGGCGGTCCTCTACTAGCTCAAGGTGGCGCATGGCATCCTTAAGATCTTCCATAACATGGTCAAGAGCTTCTGGTGCTTCTTGCTTTTTCAGCACATATTGAATCTTCATATTCAATATTTCACAATTATTGCCGTTCATATCAGCAATTACATTCTTAGTTGCTAAACCATCGTTCTGAACACATCAGACATACATGCACGAAAAATTAATGCCTATCATTTATGCATCCCTATTTGCATAGACCCATCATATTAATAAATAATTTCAAGTAAGGCTTCAGAATCAAAATGTCACTATGTTTCCAATCATCCTCCAAAAATCCTAACTTAAAACTATCATTAATATAATTGTCATATGCAAAATCAATTCTATGAAGTTACAAAAACTTTTATTACTACCCATGACTAATTACCCTGACAACCAGCAATAGCAGAAAGCAAATAAAATCTTAACATCCAATAAAATAACAATGCTTTCACATGATACAACTAACATATCGGTTGCTACATCAACAACAATCAGGTAGTAAACATTACATAATTAATCAAAGAAAAAAATAGGGAATCTCTCTTCTAATCTATCAGTCAAAACATCTGAGAAAACTGAAGGCACATTTGCTAACCATAGAAAAACTTTTGGAGAGCATTCATGTCGCCACCAAGGCGCATTTTCTCTACGCCATGTGGTGCTCAATCTAAGGGTTGAAGTTTTGGCCAACTCAATCCTATAGTACTCTCTTACAAAAGCTTCCACTAGCCTCCTATAACCCGGGAACACGTTGACCTCCCATAGCCGATCCAACATTGCTTGCCATTCAGGTGGAATAGTGTTCATCAAAGCCGGCACCTTATCAAAATCCGGCATAAGATAACCATTCCAGATGATTTCCTGTATCATCTGATTGACCCTGACCATATGTGATACTAAATCACCGTCATGCCACCGATAATCAGCTAACTCTGTCATCAGCCTCTTAAGTCTTGCATTTCCCTCGTCCGTTCTAGGGATTGCAGGTATCCTTGCATAACGCATCATAGTTCCTGTAACAAATGCAGAACTAAAAAAATGGATCACTTATAATCCATAATAAATATAAGGGAAAATACATAATTTTCCAAAATTCATACAACAAATGCAGAATTAAAAATGGATTACTTATAACCCACATAGGCATGACTGAAAAAGAAACAAATTTTTTTTTTTTTTTGTTAATGGTCAAATGTCAAAGTCAACGGTCAACGCTCAACTGTCGTCAGTCAATGGTCAACAGGTCAACGGGTTGGGTCAACGGGCGCGCGGGTCAGACCGGTCGGACCAATCGCGACGGTCGGGCCGGTCGGACCGCTCGGGCGGACCGACCGCACGTGTCTCGCGCATGCGGGGGATGACGTCACGCAGACGTCATCCGGCACGTGCCGGGCGCGTGCCTGCGCAAGCGAGTCGGGTCGGGTCGGGTCACCGGCCGGTGACTGCCCGGCGAAACGTCGTCGGCGATGACGTCATCGGTGACGTCATCCGAGCGGTTACCAACTGTTGGATGACGTCACGATGACGTCATCGCGTGACGTCAGCACGCGTCGGTCCGCGGACTGGCGCGTGCCGGTTCGCCCGCCGGCGGCGTGCACGCGCTAGTTCGCTGATCCGCGCGTGTGCCGCACGCGCCGGGCGAGCCAACGCTTCCGGGCGCGTCGCGTCGCCCGGCGGCGTTCGACCTATCCCCGGACTCGTCTCGACGTTGCCTTTCACCCAGTGCCTTTAGAATTTGATTTCGACTTACGAAAACTCAGAAAAATGGCCGAGAACGCTCGGGTGTCGGGATTTCTCGCCCCGATCCGTACGGCCGAAAGGTTTTTGCGAAAAATCAATAAAAAATCGTCAAAACAAGTCGGGAAAACGTGAACTAGGGCTCTGATACTAATGTTGGGAATAACGGATCCTCGAAAACCGGATTCGACATTGAATCGAACCCCTAAATCTATGCGGAAGACGAAGCCCGAGAATACACGTATCACCGATCGTAAAGCACACCACAGATTCGAGCGTACCTTGTTAGCCACAGATTAAACACCAATGCTGAAGACCGAGGAAGAAATTCTGATCCGATGATGCCAATTTGCCTTGAAGGGAAGACGGGACGCCTTAAGCGTTTTTCTTCTTTTTGTTTTTGAGAGAGAATGCGCGGGAGAGAGGAAGCGTAAGTTTGTTTTTCCAACAGTTGTCTTCTCTCTCTCTCTCCTCCCTTTTATACCTTCCCCCATCCACGGGCCCTATTCCCGTGGGCCGGGCTTTTTGGGCCCAACTTGAGCGGATGGGCCTTAAGCCCACCTCATAAATCCATCAGTTGCCATTGGAAAAAAAAAAAAAATTACTAACCTACCTCTCATTCCTAACTAATGTCGAAGAAGTTGCATCTATTTCTTCCCTTGTTTCAGAACTCCATCTACAAATGTTTTTTCTTATTTGACTTTGTTGCTCATTTCGGTCATCTCTCGTGACCCTTATTGAGAGGGTGATATATAATGTTAGTTAACCATAACATGTCAATGAGATACTAATTCCTATCCTTACCGTATTCTTACTCTTCCACATGAGAAGAAATATGTTGACACAAAATCGCATATTTCAATGCCAATCTTCGATTTTGTTTTTATTGATTATTCTGGTCAATACAATTTCCAATTTAAATGCGGTCCTTCTTTGAATTTCAAATATTAATCTTTGTTTAACATTTTTTAGGTTATTTTAAAAAAATAATTTGGGTTGAACCTCGCTTAGTGTCAAAGTAAGTTTGTTAGTGCTGTGTTTATAATTTATTAAGAGCTTCTAATTTTGTTAGTTAGACGGAGTTTAGTCATGATTCTAATATTTGAGTTTGAACTTTGTACCATGCTCTTTTGTCTTGGAGCATGTAACTACTTTTGATTGAATCATTTTGGTGGCTAGAAGGTTAGAAAGTTATATTATTCATCTTTTTTCCTACTTAAGGATAGCAATGATGAAGCTTTCCAATGGTATTTTTCTTCTAAAGATTCTTTAAATACAATTTTTGAGTTTGTAGAAAGTAAAAAAGTAAAAAGAAAAGTTGGCCATGGAAGATGTATGTCTTAGTATGGCTCTACTCTTTTCGTGAAAATAATTTTTAGAAAAATGTTTTTTAGAATTTCCGACTTTGGGTTCACAGAAAACAAAGAAGTTAAGGAAAACATTTTTCGTCAAGAAAAAAATATCTTTAAAAGTAGGGAAAATGATTTCATCTTTTTGATTATTTATTATTTTTATTTCCTCTTTTCCCTTTTTAAATTTAATTTTTAAATTGTATTTCTCTTTTCCTTTTTCTTATTATTTTTTTTGTTCTTATATGGCCAGTCACCAGCGAGCTCAAGCTCATCAAAGGCGGGGAGGCTTGAGCTCGCTAGATGGTGGCAAAGCTCAAGCCCTGTAGATTAGTGACGTCCGGGCCCCGATGCTAGAAACGTCCAATGTCACCAAGCGGCGAGGCTGGAGCCTTGCAGATCGGCGACACTCGAGGATCGTTAGAGGGTGGCGAGCTCGTCCCTCGGCTCAACCCAATTAGCTACTCTCCTTGACTCTCTGTTTATATGGGCTAACTCTAAATTCATTTAAGGCCTAAAGAGCAGCCGGGCTTCACTGACAAGGCCATGTAGCTACCAGCTGATCTGTGCTTTCCAAGTGAGACCACTTAGCCGTTCCAAGTGATCTGATTCCACTCAAAGGAAGTCTTCCGTTCGTGACTTGAAGTGCTTTAAGGCTCCCCCATGGCTTGCGCCTCTGCTTGTGCTACCGAAGACAGCTTCATCGATCGAGCGAAGCCATCAGTCAATCTCCCAGAATTGTGTCAGCAAACTCCAGCCAGCCACGGCGCCTTCGTTTGTTCCCTCCAGGTAAACTCCATCGGTGTTGATTTTTAACGTTCCTCGTTCTGGTGGCCGCCATTGTTGAAGGTGGAAGCTTCCTGCCACTGGGCTTCTCCTCTTGACAGGGAGCCATCGTACAAGATTTTGCTGCATCGCGGGGGCCTCTTCCACGATTCAATTGAATCATTTCGATGAAAAGGTGGCTTGAAAGTGTACTTATTTACCTTTTCTACTTATATAGCAATGATGAAAGTTCTAACGTTATTCTAAGAATTGCTTTAATTTTTTTAATTTTTTTTGGGAATTTATGAGAAAACAAACTAGAAAAAGAAAAGTTCAATGATAAATCTCAAGTCAGCCAAGAAAAGTGTTGAGAAAGTCCTAAATCTATTACATTGATTACAATTTAATTCAAAACCTTTCAATTGTATTAATTTTATTCTAAACATTTTGACGTAATACCACTTTAGTCATTCCAGCTAATTTCGGCCAAATATTGCTAATGTGAATGCAGGCGGCCGGCCTACGTGACATCATTATGGACAATTATTAATAATATTTTAAAGTATTTTTCAATTTCTTTATTAATTTTCTTTTTTCCATTTCTTTTCCTTTTGCCGATTACTGGCCATCGGCCACATGCAATGGCTAGGTGGGCTGGCCTCGCTTGGGCAAGAGTTGCCGTTGCCTACCACATGCGAGGTCCAACTGGGCGAGGGTGAGCCCTTGCTTCAGCATCTGCAGCTTGGCCCTGGTCATGCTCCCCGACGTCGAGCACGGTGACCAAATCCATTGGCGTGCGGCTGCACTTCGATCCTGCAGCTTTGGGGCCGGCGGGGCTTTCACCCACAGAGCCACCACGCACGTCTCACGTGATTCGGTGGCCGATATGACTGCGGATTCTGACAAAAGCGTGACCTCGATTTGGGTTGCCTTTGAGTTTGCGAAGAAACCTTGAAATTATTCGCCTTCTTCTGATTCTAGTATGGGAATGAATCTCGAGACGACAATGGCCCGTGATCGTCAGATTGGCTTCTCAAACCGGCTGAATTCAGCATCCTCAGTGAGGACGATTGAATCATCACCTTCTTGTCTTCTACGACAATGTCGTCCTCTTTGTTGATGCTATTGTGAATAGCGAGTAACGGGACGTCTTTCCAAGCCTACACATGCGAAGTGGAATCCATGGCCGCACTCGGCCGTGTAGACGGCCATGCCTTGACCCGCCTTTAAGATTAATTCTGCTGTGGAGCAAACTATTATCGCGGGAATAGATTAATACAACCATTTTAAGATTTGCAGTTCATTTTAGATCAGGGAAATAATTGTTCGTGCCAATATTTCATCGATCGATCCCAACATCAAGGGAGGAAGAAGACAATCGCGACGAAAGTATGCCAAAATGTCCTTCAAAGGTTTCATGATGTCTTTCTGTTTTAGCTCTCGTGTTTATTCGATTATTACATTGGTAGCTGCACCTTCGTATAAGAATCCCGTTTTCAGTTTCAACATCCCACTTCAAGCATCTATTGATAGTTACAGGTTTGGAAAGCCATTAGGCGTCGGACATGTGTCTGTACCGAACCCATCTGTTGAGAGTATTCCAACCCAACGGGAATGGACTAAGAACTCTAAAAATTGCCATTTATCTTGATCAGCTGACACTTATCACAGTTCGGTCACCACCTGTCGATACCAACCACACGTGTGGAGTAGAAAGGTCGAGAACTCTAAATTGGCGTTTGAAAGTTGAGAAACAAGTTCGGAACTCTTGACTCTTACGAAAATATGAAGGAGTAATTTTATATTTAAATTTCTATCAAGTAGAAACGAAATTGGAAGTGGCGTGATGCATTGTTTAGAAGCAGGTTGTCGTTGAAATAACCTCATAATAACAAAGTCCTATATTTTGCTCTTATAAATTAAAACTCCAGTAATGATTAGTTTTTCCTCTTTTCGTCGATAGCATTGTGAGAAATTGTCGAAGAGCAAAAGAAACAGAAATTTGGGGACAGCGTCTCTTACAATGGAGGCAAAAACCAAACACATCATCTGACATGACGTTCCCACTCAAGGGGATGACGTACTCCAACTTGCTCTGATTCTCTTCTGGGCATCTGTTACTCTGGATGATATTTCATCCTCAGATCCACTCACGTGCAGCTCCTCCAAGGATGACAATTCCTCGAGGCCTTCGACGTCGCAGATCCTCCGGCACTGATGGATTTCCAGGACCTTCAACATGGTGAGGTCGGATACGTTGGGCAACTTGTCGAGGAAATTGCAGTTCTTGAGCGACAATCTCTTCAATGATGTCAAATTGGAGAGGCCTTCGAGATGTACTATCGGGCAAGCCGACACGGCCAGGACCTCTAGGCTTTGAAGCTCACCGAGCCCTTCAATTTCTTCAACAGCCGAGTTCAAGAGCTCTAGCTCCGACAAGTTAATCAAATTCTGAACTGGCGGCAAACTCTTCAGAGACGAACAAGCTTGGATCAACAAGACGGACAAAGATGAGGGAAGCTCTGACACTCCTTGAAGATTCGCTCCCGTCAGGACGACTTTCTTGAGCTGAGGAATGCATGCAGAGCCGTACTCAAATCCCAAATTAAGGATTTGGGAATGAGACAACTCTAAGCTCTTGAGCTTCAGAAACCTTACGGTCCAAAGAGACTGCGGCTCGGTCAAAGTGGATTTCGGGTCAAACCCTGAAGGAGGAACTATTCGCTCCTTGGGATTCTCATCACCGAAGCTCAAGTCTTCCAATTCAACTAAGTTCCCAATAGTTGGGATTATCCTCATCTTCTTTGAACTTATTCGCAGACAAGTCAAACTCGAGGGAAGCATGGGCAATGTTTCAAGGCCGTCGCAACAAAGTAAATCAAGGGTCTGGAGACAGCTTAGCGACTGGATTGACTGTGGTAGGCTAGAGACACAACTATATCCTAGCAGCAATATTTTCAGGAATTGTAGGTTCCCAATGCCATCAGGAATGCTTCCCTTTAAATTCCTACAGTGGGAGGCATGGATCTCTTCTAGCTCCCTTAGCTCGCCAATGGCACTAGGAAACTCTCCCACATGACAACTCTCCATCTTAAGAACTCTCAGTAGCTGCAGGTTTCTCACGGAGTCGGGCAGTTTTAAAATAAGTGTTCCCGATACGTCCAACTCCACCAATGAGAATCCCAATTCGCCAATAGATTCTGGAAGTTCCTGTATCCCCCGGCAGTCCCTCACTGATAACCGTTGAAGTTTCACCAAACTTCCAATTGAATTGGGGAGTTTGAGGATCTTCACATTGTCCAGCAAGAGCATCGAAAGAGCTTCTGTAAAGCAAATGGATTGGGGCAGGTAGCTCAGTGAGTAGCAATTAGAGGCACTAAGAGTTCTGAGTTTCTTCATATGATCAACCGATTCTGGGATTTCTTGTATAGAAGTGCCATCTATGTGAAGCTCTTCCAGCTTTTCCATGTTACCCATTTCCGGTGGCAACACACTAAGATTGCTGCAGGATTTCAAATTCAAGGAAACCAAGGATCTTAGATGGCAAATCGAAGGGTCTATCTTGACCAATTGAGAACAGCCTTCGAGAATCAACTTCTCCAACTGCGGGTAACGGGAGAAGTCGGGAGTTATCTGTATTTCATTGCACCCTGTGAGGTTCAAAACTTTCAATCGTGGCATCTGCATCCAAAATAGAATATATTTCAGATAAAATAAGTTCCCAGTGATGAGTTGAACTAAATGAAATATCTTCCATGTCACCTTGATTTCATGCCAACCATCCCACTTGTGAGTGACCTTGCTCGATGATAAATCAAGAATCACTAAGTCCTTCAGATGCAAGTTCACGGCTTTAAAGGTATCAGGGCACCCTTGCCAGTCGAGCCACCTTAGATTGGAAAGTAAACCCGTGAAATCTCCGCAGAGATTTGCATTGTCCAATTTGAGGAACCTCAAATCGGACAGTCTTTGAAATTCTTCACCTCTGAAAATTTTGTGTGAACCATTGGCGAACTTGAGACAGAGGCCTCGAAGACTTTCCGTTCCCTGTAGATTGAAAGAAGAGACGATAAGTGAATTCTAGTGGTTGGAGTAAAAAGGGAAGTATGGCATACATAGAAGCCCAAAACAAGGATTTTTTTACCCCTTTTTCCGTTAAGGTATCGAGGGCTTCCTTGTGATTCCACAGCCTACTGCGCCTTCCAGGGTTCCTGGGGTTTTCCTCATAGACAATCGCTCGACCGAGGTCTCTTAATATATTATCCACCAAAAGCTCGTTATCCTCTCGGATTTTCACCAGGGACATCTGAACGAGACTCTCGATACCTCTCCAAGGATAAAAACCGCAGTCCTCCCACATGTAGATGGGAATTCTCTTGTCCTTTCCCATGGGGAAACAAGCTATATCGAGAAATATATCTCTCAACCCATCGTCTAGAGCTTCATAAGTAGTCCTCAACACTTGTTCGACAGCAGGGGCTGGCCCGCCCTTTAGTTCCTGTAACGTGTCATTCCATATTTGTTTGTCTTTTCTGTACAGATATGAACCGATAACTTCAATTGCTAAAGGAATCCCTCCAGTTGCGTAAACAAGTTCCCTGGACAGATCAACATGGTGGTCCTCATTGGGAGAACTTCCCCGAAAGGCATGCTGACAGAAAAGACTAAGGGATTGATCAAACTCCATAGGTTCAACTTTATAAGTCGCAACCCCTTCTGGGATATTAAGAAGATCCAGATTTCTGGTCGTTACAATTATCCTGCTTGTCGAACCAAACCAACTTAGCTTCCCAGCAAATGCTTCAAGATGAGGCCTCTCATTGACATCATCAAGCACGATGAGAACTCTCATCTTTCGAAACCTACGTCTGATGTAGTAAATACCTTCTTCTAAGGAACCCAAGCATATGCGTTCTTGATTTAGCAGGTCAGAAACCAGATGGCTTTGCAGATGCTCCAGGGATTTGGTTTTCGATATTTCTTGGATGTTTTCCAGATAGCTACAGCCTTCAAACAGAGAATATAGTTGGCTGCAAACCCTTTTTGCAAGAGTTGTTTTCCCGATCCCCCCAATGCCATGTATTACGACCATTCGGACCTCAATTCCGCGTATTCCAACCGCTTGTCCATTGTGACAATTGACACCAAGCTTTGTCATCATCTCAAGGACTTGATTATTGATTCCGACTGCCATGGAAGTACCAACTAGTTCAGTTTTCTTCAGCTGCTGTGTGACATACGAGACAATCTCGGATATAAGGCTTTCATCCCTAACAATCAAAACGAGTACAAAAAAACAATGTGCAATTATGAGAAACTAAAGAAAGAATAACAAGAAAGGCAGAAGAATGAAGCTGAACACTCGAATTATACCCAATTAGTGACCCACGAGACAAGGCAACGTGAGAAAAGTCATTTACTACTATGACGAACAGATTCAATCACAATGAAGAATTGAGAGTCTAAGAATTTGTGGAATTATTATATGCTTCACATTATAATCATGATTTGGGTAATCTATGACCCAGTAACCCCACAAGGTTTTGTCGTCTTTGAAGCCTGAGTAGTCATTCAAACGGCCTATTTCTATTCAATAAATGAATAATTCTCCTATGAACTCAGAATTTGCATGTGCAAAGTGCTCGTCATCTCCTCAAATTTAAAACCTATTTAATCTTAATGCAAAAGTAGGCAAGATGGATGAGACAAGGCATCTCAGACCAGAGCGTGTCATGGAAATTACATATCACGGTTTTTATGGAGATGGTATCCCTTCAACTTTATGATTCGATGGAGAGCAGACTTCCAGGAATCAATGACAGTGTCACTGACGCCGCGCTCTTTATGCTCAACGAAGGACCTCTCGAAGGAACTGTAGTAGTTGTGTTCGTTCAGCAGGTCGACATAGCAGAAGACGGGGATGATGGTTTGTTGATTGTTGTCCATGCACTCCAACATTTGCTCCAATTCCATGAGGCAGCTCTCGCTGGATGCGAATTCCTTGGAGATGACAGGAATTGATATCTTGGACTGCACAATTGCCGCCTTGAGCTCAGGGTGGATTTCTTTGCCTCTCTCCAGCTTTTCCTCCCTACACACGCAAATCCCAGCACCGGTCAACATGGTGTACAGGATATCTGCGAAGTTCCTGCATGTGTCCGTCCCTCTGAAAATCAGGAACACATCGTAGGAGCACATCACACGGGATATCTGCGAAGTTTCTAAGCTAAGCCTTTTTATTCCATCTGGGAGATCAGTTTCGCAGATAAGCCTTTTTATTCCATCTGGGAGATCGGTTAGCCTCTGGCATTTCTTTAGAGACACTGTTTTCAGCCGCTTCAGTGATCCAATGGACTCTGGAAGGGTATGGATTCCAGAGCCATCTAGAGCGAGATATTTGAGAGACTTTAAGTGCCCGATCGAATCGGATATATCAGTCAAGTCTTTACAATCACGAGCGCTGAGAGTTTTGAGCATCATCATGGAACCTTTTGGAAATGAATCCGAGAAATGGAAGTTCCATCGATCAGCAGCTCTTCCAAGCTCCTCATGGGACCCAAATCTGGCAATTCATGGAGGAGACTGCATCCCTTCATATTCAAAGAAACCAGCTTCTTCAGATTATGAAACGATGGATGGATAACAGCTAAATTAGAGCAACCTTCGAGGATAAGTCTTTCCAGCTCCATTGAAGCCGGAAATTTTGGAGTGGCAGTCAATCGTACACAACCGTTTATTTTCAAAACTTTCAGTTTCCTTGCCTGCAAGATTGATAGGATTGATAGTGAATGTTGGATTCCTGAGAAATACGTCGTCAAAAGAAATGGTGCATGAAGAAAATGAATTCATTGCCTACCACCACCAGTAGCTTCCAAATTCTCCAGTGTCCGTCAACTTGACTCCCCGACAAATCCAGAATCACCAAGTTTAGCGGTTGAACATCAAAATCCTTAGGGCACCCTTGCCAATCAAGCCACCTTAATTTCAAAAAATGAGTCCCAAAGTCTCCAGAAATATTAGCCCGATCCAGCTTGAGGAACCTCAAGTTCTTTAAACCATCAAATTGATCATGTTTAAAACTGATATTCCCTTTGGATCCGTCACCAAACTCGAGCCCCAGGGCTTCGACTTTCTCAGTCCCCTGTGAATCAAGCAAACCAAAATTAACTTTAAAAAAAATGGAGCTGTCTTTTAGCATCACACTTGACAAATAATTGAACGAGAAGGATCAATAACTGTATCAATTGGCATCTAAAGAAGAAACGATGGGGCGCAGTGCTCGCAGAAGTTACCTTCCTTCTGGTTAGTACACTCAGCGCTTCTTCGTGTTTCCACAGCCTACTGCGCTCAGAAGGTTCATACCAGTTTTCATTCTTGACAATTTCCCAGCCAAACTTCTTCAGTATTTCATGCATGAGTAGTTTTTTATCCTGTCCGATTTTTACCCAAGACCTGGCATGAAGAGATAAAATTGACGTCTTAGGAGAAAACTGAAGGTCACGCCACATGTAATAGGGGATTCTCTTGTCCATTCCGTTGAAGAAGCATGCTATATCAAGAAACATAGTTTTTTCGTTCTCATCTAGGGTGGTATAGCTCTGGAGGAAGGCTTCTCGGACACTCTCATCCGGAGCTTCTTTCAACTGAATCAGTTTTTCCGTCCACACATTTTTGCTTTTTCTGGACAGAAACTCACCAACCTTCTCGAGTGCTAAAGGAAGCCCGTCAGTAGCAGCAACAATATTTGTTGACAGCTCCTCGAATTCCTGAGGGGGAGAATCCGTTCCAAAAGCATGCCAACAGAATAACTTCAGAGCTTCATCTTCTTTCATCGGTTCAAGGAAAAAACTTTCCACGCCATTGATGTTTCTAAGGACGTCTTGCCTTTGGGATGTCAGAATGACCCTGCTCCCTGGGCCAAGCCAATCAAGCTCTCCGACTAATGCGGTGAGCTGATCATGATCCTTTACATCATCAAGGAGAAGAAGGACCTTCCTGTAGAGAAACCTGCTCTGAATATGTCTTAGAGCATTGTCAGAACTATCGAACTTTGGGGCATTTCCCTTGAGGAGGTGAGAAATTAGTCTGTTTTGCACAGACACGATGCCGTGATCTCTAATTTCTTCTTGGATCTTTTCAAGAAAGCTACAGGCATCAAACAGATGGTTAAGTTGATTACAAACATATTTCACCAGGACCGTCTTACCAACCCCGGGGATGCCATGTATTAACACCTTTCCACATGTGTCTCCAATTTTAGCTTGCCCATCGTAATAGTCAACCTTCAGCTTTGCCATTATTAATTGCACATGAGGATCGACTCCAACTAATTGTTTCGGCAACATTAGGTCCCTCGTCTTCAGCATCTGCTCAACTTTGCGGACAATTGACCTTATGACTCCACCATGTGTCCTGCAAAAATGTATATGGAATAAAATGGACATGAAAGAGGAGGATTGAAAGCGGAAGAAAACCTATTAATGCATGATGCAGCCTTTGTCATCTTTATAATAACGAATATATTATTGGATATGATTTGAAACTAGTTAATCTTAAAGCTAAAGTAGGTAAGATACATGAGAAATCGTAATCTCAGAACAGAGCACGTCATGGAAATTACTTTTCTTGATTTTCGTGCAGATGGTATCCCATCAACTCTCCAATCCGTTGGAGAGAAGACTTCCAGGGATTAAGGATCCTGTCATCTCTGCCGCGCTTCTTGTGCTCATTCAAGGCCTCCTCGAAAGGGCCCGTGCAGTTGCGTACATCCGAAGGGTCGACGTAGTAGAAGATGGGGATGATGGTGTGATTCTTCCTGTCCATGCACTCCACCATTTTCTTCAATTCCATGAGACAGCTCTTGCTGGACGCGTACTCCTTGGAGATGACGGTTATTGATATCTTGGACTGCTCGATCGCCTGGATCAGCTGGGGGTTCATTTCTTTGCCTATCTCCAGCTCTTCCTCATCCCTAAAGACACGAATCCCAACATCAGTCAAGCTGGTGTACAGAAAATCCGCAAAGTTCCTGCGTGTGTCTGGCCCTCTGAAACTCAGGAACACTTGGTAGTCTGGCTGTGGAGACATTGATGAGAAAGGATTGCTAACGTGACCGATGTCCATTGTTTGTGTAGCAGGTCTCAACAAAAACGTATAATGGCCCTCTGAAACTCAGGAACTCTTTTCTTTTCTTTTTCTGGGGTCAATAGACGCGCACGTACTTTGGATTGGACCATCCTCACACTTTATAGACCAGAGTCGACTCGGTTTTGGGAGAGCAAATCGACTGTTGACTGGTCGGTGGCAGTGGCGCTTGATGATCTTCATTTTTAGGTCTGTGTCTCCGGATTAATTTTTGAACATTCCTTTCCCCCTTTTTGTTTTTATTTTTATTTTTATTTACTTATTTTTTGTTCCGGTTTCCCCTTTTTATTTAAGTTGTTTTGTTTTGCTTTTGTTCTTCAAAATGACGACACTATTTATGAAGAAAAAAGAACAATTAAGTCCAAAAAGTATTCATTATTTTATTTGTGAGAAAAAAAGGAAATATATTTTACCCTATCATACGGATGTCAACTCAGTCCTAAATTTTTAAAATTTGTTAATATAGTTCTAAACATTTTCATAAAATTTTAATATAATCTTTTCAATTAATTACCACCATTTATTAACCATTTATTACTGATGTGATGTCTAGTATTGTCGGCCGTCTTGCATGTCAAACTGAAGATGGGGTTTCTTCATCCACAAAGAAGTAGGACAGTCCGCAAAGAAAGGAGAACTCCTACCTATCAATATCTTGGCGAAATCATGATTAACCATTTAAAAAGCTTAAGTTGATAGATCAATGGTGATAGATGAAAAATAAATATATAATTGGAAAGGTGGATAGGACCTAAAAAGATTCGAATTCATGTAAGATTTTGTGAAATCCATTCTAATATCATGTGAGATTTTATGGGATCACAATTAATTATTCTAAAAATCTAATTTGATAGATGAAATTAAGAATTACTATTATATTTTATCAGTTTTAGCAGCTAATGGTAAAAGGGAGCTAGAAGAGCAAAACCACAATAAAGTTACTCTGATGGCCTGAAATCTGAAATTGCAGACGTGGTTAAACTACAACCTTTTCAGATTAATTTGAAAAAATTTCACGGTAATTATGATGGTTATGGTTCGACCAAAAAAAAAAAGGTTATGATGGTTATGGTAGTCATGGCGGCTGCAGAGTAGGGGTGTGCAACCGGACCGGGTAAACCCGGTTCCCGGACCGACCCACCCGGAAAACAGGGTCGGGAACCGGTTCCCATTGAAACCGGTCCGGGAACCGGTTCCCAAAAGTTAGAACCGGTTTGAACCGGTCCGGGAACCGGTTCCGAGGGATTACCCACCCGGGAACCGGATCGACCGGACCGGTTCGGGAACCGGTTTGAGAACCGGATTGTACGCCTTCTTGTCGACCTTGCGGCTTCACTGGTTGCTGGTGTCGCGAGGAGCCAAGCGGCGGTGCTGGTGCAGTGGCGGCTTCACAGGGGCAAGGGCGACGGTGACGGAGCTTCGGGCGGTCAGAGGTGTCGGGTCGTCGCGGCCACAGCAGGGGCGACGAGTGGCGGTGCGAGCTCGCGGGTGAGGGGGCTCCGGCGGTGGCGCGGTGGTGCGGCCGCGGCGACGCAGGCGCAGCGGTCGGCGGCTATGGCGTGCGGAGGGAGCCCGTGAAGAAGATGAACAGTACACTGTTCTATTTCTTCT
The DNA here is from genome assembly GCA_016097545.1 of Eucalyptus victrix. Lineage (NCBI taxonomy): Eukaryota > Viridiplantae > Streptophyta > Magnoliopsida > Myrtales > Myrtaceae > Eucalyptus > Eucalyptus victrix. The sequence goes on along the minus strand of CM027839.1, from coordinate 63,011,843 downwards.
TTTTTCTTTTCTCCCTGCCGGCTTGTCACGTCTCCCTCACATCCCTCTCTACGCTGCCCACGTCTCCTCTGCCTCCTGACATTGACCTTGACTCTCAAGCTTTTCCACTTTTTTTTTTTGTGCTTCTTTTTTCCAAGGACCGAAGAAGGCCCCCTGCCGAGTGATCCACAAAAAAAAACCCCAAGTAAAGTTGCTAAATTATCGCGACCTAATCTCGAGTGAACCACTTAGGGTTTGATTAATATATACGAAATGAGGTAGAAATTTATTTATTAATAATGCTTAATATTTCAATATAAATTAGAAGAATTATGTTGTTTTTTCACGTATTAAAATAAAATTGAAGTCGTATAGATGAGCGGTTGCAAAATAGGTTCCAATATAAACAGGGTCAACCCTGTTCCCGGACCGAAAAAAAGCGGGGTGGGCCGGGAGCAGTCCAATAAAAACGGGGTAGGGAACAAGGTCCAAAAAAGGAGAACCGGTTATAACGGGGTAGGGAACAGGGTCCAGGTCTAGACCTTACCCACCCTGGACCCGCTCACCCCTACTGCAGAGGCGAGGACGGCTACGAATTTCGTGAAATGTATGGACGTTGTGACGGATACAGCAAAGGAAATGGCTGCTGCGGCGAAGGTGATCTTGGGAATTGTGGCTATACATGGCGCGATAAATTTCATTGATTTCACTTAGTATAACTTATTTTTTAATGGGGTCATTGATTGGCTTGTGAAATTGGATAGTATCTTTTTAATAGATGAATATATTGAAAATACTAAAATTTGTTGTGGAAGTATAATTAATTTAAAAAAAAATTAAAAGATAAAATTGAATTATAAATTTGTCAAATTTGTGGACGTGGCTTTTTTAGTACTTTATTAGTACAGATGAAGTTTATACGATCCCACCAAGCGTCAAATTGGAAAAGAAAAGGCTTGCAAATTTAAAAATACAAAGGAAAAATGATAAAAAAATAAAAAGAGAGAATAAAATAGAAAGAAGGTGAGAATAAAAAAAGAACTTCTAGCCGCCATAGCTGGATGGCCGAGTTCGACGAAGCTGGTGCGATCCAGGCCCCGAGCTCGAGGAAGGTTGAGCGGCCATGGCCGCTACTTCAAAGAAGCCCCAAATGCCATGGCCGCAAGCTCTAATTCCTTTTGATCAATGAGCTCAGTGAAGCTCGAGCGGCCATGGCAACTTGTTCTTCACACCTCTCTCTCTCCCCCACCAAATTCGCAAATGTTTTCAGAGGCAATCCAATTTTCAGAGAAGCTGATTCGATCATCGCCACCCCTTGAAAATGGAGGTGTATAGGCTGTATCCATCTTTCCCTTCTTCAGTCCTCATTAGTCGATCTCGAATTTAGAGTCTTTCGATAAGTTGGCGGAGGATTTCTAAAGGAAGCTAGCAATCCACATCTCCGAAGCCAAGCCTGTTTGCTCTAATACTAAAATAATCTACAGAGCAAAATTACAGCTTGAGGAAGACAGTGAAGAAGACGAAGATTCCGACTTCGAGTTCACTTGCCTCAATGTGGGTGGCTCGCCGGTCATGGCCTATGAAGTCTTCGATAACGGCTGATTCTCCCGGTTTTCACTCTCTTCAACCGTGACCTCATCTTTGCCGAATCTGAGCCGATCCCTTCACTGTTGCCGTTGATTCTTTGGCCACCTATGAAGGAGACGTTCATCGGGGTTGGGCTGGACGGGCTGCAGTGGACGTATTGCGACTGGACAGCGCGAATCGTGGAGGAGACGCCGCCCTTGCTGTGCAGTTTTCGGAAGAGCAACTCGACCGCTTGTCGCGGAGCAAAAGCGACTACAGGGACTCCGTCGTGATGGTGAGCTCTCATGCTTGAGCTTCGTGGAGCTTGGAAAATTTAAATAATAAATTTTTAAAAAATTTAAAATTTGTTTTTCTTATCCTTTTTTATGTCATTTAAAAAATTTATTTATCATTTTTCTTATTTCATTAAATTTTTAGTTTTTTTTATGTGATATATGTCTTAAAAAAATGAAAGATAAAAAAAATTAGATAGAGTTGACAGAGGAATTTGATTGCACGAATTTAATAATTTTAATATATTTTTTTCTCACAAATTTTAGGATGTCTAGTTCACTTATCTCTATTTTTAACTACACAGGAGAAGCAATGTTAAAGAAAGGTAAATTACACGTCATGACTTGGTCTTAAGGTTGTTAGAATGTCGGTTTTGCCCTAGGGATTCTTTTATCGTCAAAATCAAAGGTTTGTATAGCTGGAAAAGAGCAATGGTGATTATACAAAGCTTATTTCTCGAGATTTTCAAAGATCAATCGAAATCCATGCATAATTTAAGTTAGCGATGATGGGTGTGATTTGAGAGCTCAGAATGTGATTTACGAGCTACAAGAAGCTAGTGATGGTTTCTGCGATTCCAAATTTTGAGAGGATTGCAAGAGATTTGCTTTATGATCAGATAATGCCACATTTTGAAAACTAACGCAGGTAAACACAGGCCGCAACTTGTAACATGCATGAAGCACAACGGAGAAAAACTCAATTTTTTATTAATTCAAAGGTTAAGCTCATTTCGAAAGAGAATCACACGAATGTCAATCCCGATGATTCACTAATACATTAATTGGAAAGCTATTTCAAAAAGTAAATAGAATCTCTATTGTCCGGAACCTAATCACCCAAATCTTGAAGAACGTTATTTAAACTATAAGGCAACTCGGGTAGGCTCTGAAGATTGTCGCATCTGGACATGTGGAGCTCCCGGAGGCAAGAAAGCCGGGAAATACTTGGAGGTAGGCTAGAAATTTGAGTGTCGGACAGTTTCAGGATTTCCAAACACGACAATCTCCATATGTCGTTGGGGATTTCCCCCTCTAAATTCCGGCAGGATGAGAAATCTATCTCTTCCAACTTCTCCAAGTTCAGTATAGCTTTAGGAAACTCCTCCATGAAAGAACGCCTCATGATAAACACTTTCATTGCTATCAAATCCTTGACTGATGGAGGTAACTCCTGAATCGCCGTGTTAGATAAATCCAGGTACTGCAGTGACCTGAGCTTCCCTATTTCATATGGAAGATTGGATAGCCTCCTGCAGTTCTTCAAAGACAATGTCTTCAGTTTCTCTAGTGATCCGATGGACCCTGGAAGGGTATGGATTTCAGAGCCATCAAGGGAAAGATACGTGAGAGACTTTAAGTACCCGATCGAATCAGATATTTCAGTTAGCCTTTTACAATTGCGAGCGCTGAGAATTTTGAGCATTGTCATGGAACCTTCTTGGACATCAATCCAAGAACTGGAAGTTCCATCGATCACCAGCTCTTTCAAGCCTCTGATGGGACCCCAATCTGGCAATTTACAGAGGAGACTACATCCCTTCATATTCAAAGAAACCAATTTCTCCAGATCACTAACTGATGCATGGATATCTGCTAAATTAGAGCAACCTTCCAGAATAAGTCTTTCCAGTTCCATCGAAGGAGGAAATGTTGGAGTGGCGATCAAATGGACACAACCAGTTAGTTTCAAAACTTTCAATTTCCTTGCCTGCATGATACATAGGATATGTTAGTGAATGTTTAGTTCCTGAGACATATGTCGCCAAAAGAAAACATATAAAGATGGTAAATTCATTCCATACCTCCACAAGCAGCTCCCAACCACCCCAGTCTTTGTCAACCTGACTCCATGACAAGTCAAGAATCACCAAGTTTTGCACATTCAGATTTAACAATTGATCGTCAAAAATGCTATGGCACCCTTGCCAATCAAGCCACCTTACATTCGAAAGACAATCCCTAAAGTTTCCCCGGATATCAGCCAAATCCAGCTTGAGGAACCTCAAGTTCTGTAAACCATCAAATTGATCACATTCAAGACTAACATTCCTCTCGGATGGGTCAGCAAACTTGAGCCCGAGGGCTTTGACATTCTTAGTACCCTGTCAATCAAGCAAAAAATTAAAAAAATAAATAAAAAAGTAACTTTAAAAAAAAAAAAAAAATGGGGCTATCTTTTAGCATCAAACTTGACAAATAATTGAACGAGAAGGATCAATAACCGCATCAATTGGCACCTAAAGAAGAAAGGATGTGGCACGACGCACGCAGAAGTTACCTTCCTTCCGGTTAGTACACTCAGTGCTTCTTCGTGTTTCCAAAGCCTACTGCGCTCAGAAGGTTCATATCGGTTTTCATTCTTGACAATTTCCCAGCCAAACTTCTTCAGTATTTCATGCACAAGTAGTTTTTTATCCTCTCCGATTTTTACCAAAGACCTGGCTTGAAGAGCTGGTATCATTCTAGAAGGAGAATACTCACAGTCATCCCACATGTAATAGGGGATTCTCTTGTCCATTCCGGTGAAGAAGCATGCTATATCGAGAAATATCTCCCGTGCATTCGCATCTAGGTCGGCATAGCTCTTCTCCAAGGCCGCTTGGACTCTCTTATGAGGAGATACTTCCAATGCAGTCAACGTTTCCCTCCAAGCTTTCTTCGATTTTACAAGAAACAGAGATGAACCTGTCACCTCGAGCGCTAAAGGAAGCCAGCCAGTAGCATCAACGATAGCTCTTGACAGTTTCTCGAATTCCTCAGGGGGAGAATCCGTTCCAAAAGCATGCCTACAGAACAATTTCAGAGCTTCATCTTTCTTCATCGGTTCAAGGACAAAACTGTCCGCACCATTGATGTTTCCAAGGACGTCTTGTCTTTGGGATGTCAGAATGAGCCTGCTTCCAAAGCCAAGCCAATCAAGCTCTCCGACTAAAGAGCTGAGCTGTTTGTGATCATTCACATCGTCAAGGAGAACAAGGACCTTCATGGTGCAAAAGTTTATCCGTATATGACGCAGCGCTTTCTCAGAAGAATCAAACTTCTTGGCATTTCCTTTATCAAGGTCGGAAATTAGCTTATTTTGTACAGACAAGATGCCGTGATGTTTAATTTCGGCTTGGATCTCCCCAAGAAAGCTACAGGCATCGAACAGACGATAAAGTTGATTATAAACATATTTGGCCAGAACCGTCTTACCCACCCCGGGGATCCCATATATTCCTAACACCGTCACACTTGTGTCCCCAATTCGAAACGCTTGCCCATTACGGTAGTCAACCTTCAGCTTTGCCATTACGCCTTGCACATGAAAGTCGACTCTGACAAATTGTTTCGGCACAACTAGGTCCTGCTTCTTCAGCATCTGCTCAACTTGGCAGACAATTTGCCTTACGACTCCGCCATGAGACCTGCCAAATGTATATCGAATAAATAGGACATGGAAGAGGAGGATTGAAAGCGAAAGAAAACCTATTTGTGCATTATGCCGCCATTGTCATTGTTATAATAGCGAATATATGATTGGATATCGTTTAAAACTAGTTAATTTTAACGCAAAAGTAGGCAAGATACATGAGAAAAGTAATCTCAGGCCAGAGCGGGTCATGGAAATTACCCTTCATTTTTTTCGTGGAGATGGTGTCCCTCCAACTCCCCGATCCAACGGAGAGTGTCATCTCTGTCGCGCTTCAGGAAACTGTCATCTCTGTTGCGCTTCTTGTGCTCACCCAAGGCCCCCGCAAAAGGTTCGCTGCAGTTGCGTACATCCGACGGGTCGACATAATAGAAGATGGGGATGATGATGTGATTTTTGTTGTCGATCATGCACTTCACCATTTGATCCAATTCCGGAAGACAGCTCTTGCTGGACGCGTACTCCATGGAGATGACGGGTATTGATACCCCGGACTGCTCAATCGCCTGGATCAGCTGGGGGTCGATTTCTTTGCCACTCTCCAGCTCTCCCTTGTTCCTAAACACGCAAATCCCAACATCAGTCAAGCTGATGTACAGGAAATCCGTGAAGCCCATGTGCATGTCCGGCCCTCTGAAGCTCAGGAACACTTCATAGTCTGGCTGTGTAGGCACTGATGAGGAAGGATTCGTAACATGACTGATGTCCATTGTTTCTTTTCCTTTTTGGTCGGAAAAGTCCATTGTTTGTGTAGCAGATCTTGAGAGAACGCGCGAAGGAGCTCGGTCACTACGAACGCGCTGGTACTTTGGATGGACAATCCTCACAATTATAGATTAGAGTGGCTTTTATTTTCGGGTGAGCAAATCGACAGTTGACTGGTCGGTGGCGGTGGCACTTGATGATCTTCTCTTTTAGTTGGTTCTGCTCTGTATCCTGATTACTTTTTGAACAATTTTGTCACTCTTCTTATTTAGGTTGTTTTTTTGTCTACTCTTTTTTATTCCAACTGACGAAACTATTTATATAAAAAGAACAATAGAGTCAAAAAACCTATTCGTTGTTTTTTATTTGGGGATATGTGTACCGAAAGTTTTAAAATTTGTCACGAAAATGCGATTAAGTCTTAAAACTAACTAAAAACGCAATTGAGTCATAAAACTTGTTAAATTGGTACAACTGAATTCTCTCATTAATACCGTCCAACTTGACTAACAGTAAATTAAATTTAGAAAAGCTAAATTAAAAAGGGTGGAGGGGGTGGAGCTGGAAATCAACGGCAAGGGTTTTGCAGCCTTAAACCAATACTAATTTCTTTTGTTAGTCAGACTAAAATTGCAAAATCAATAAATGTAAAAGTTATTTTAAAATAGGGTAAAATCACCAATTACCCCAAATTATACCCATTGTGACATATATACTATAAACTTTTTTTAGGATATAGAAAATCCTAGATTTGTATTTATGTGACACATTTACCCTCCGTCAATCAATAAGCACTCTACCAACATAGATGCTAGAAAGAAAACGATATTGACATGGCACCCATGTGGCTTAAGTGAAATTAAAACGACGTTAGTTTGACTGAAAAATTATTTGGTGGAACCTTGACATAAGGTAAATATGTTACATAAGTATAAGTTTTTGGGTTCTTATGTCACAAGAAGAAATTAAGGTTTTAATGTGTTACAACAGACATAGTTTAAAATTTTCTAATATCACAAAAATAAAAATAAAAATTGGGGTATATGTATCACAATAGACATGGTTTGGGATTTTTAGTGAATTTTTTCCTTTATAATAATATAAAAACAAAGATAATAAACAAACTGGATTTGTTCAAGAACTTGAACTAAATTTCATGTGTGTGTATCTATATGTATATATATTAGACAATATTGTATGTTTTCATATGCATTGACAGTGGACGCCAGTGAAAATTTTCTTAGTTAACAAGACAATCATTTTAATGCATCCGATACTCCGAGATCAGCATTTGAACTTAGTTGATAACTTCAATCACCATTGTGAATTTAGGATTTTTGGGCTAGCTATATTTCGTATTGTTCTCTTTTATTAATGAGTCTACCCTTGGATTAATAAAAAATTTAGGAGTTTTTCTCTATCGCGTTTCAAGAGTTGTAACTTGTGTTTACCCGTTTCTATTGCGTTGATTTGGTATCAAAGTGAGAAGATCGTGGGAACAATATGCCTGGTAATAATGGCTTTGGGGACAATCATCTCACCAACTAAGATTGAGAGGTGTAAGATTTTTGACGTTGGTTTTAGAGTATCTCAACAATCTATGAAACGATGATTGAATGTAACAACTCATATGTTAGTTCCGGCGAGGGCGAGCCTCGTCCAGCAATCTCACCAGGCAATGGCTAGGTCGAGCCTCAATAATGGCCAGTGAGGGTGAGCTTCACTTGAGTTAGGCGAGGTCAACCTCACTAGCTTTTGCCTCTAGCATGTTATCGAGTCCCGGTGACTGAGTATAGGAGTAAGAAGGGAAGGAAAAAAAAAGAAAGAAAAAGAAAAGAAAAAAAATGAAAAATTGGCCACGTCAACATTGGCCGTGCCATGTAAGATAATCGGCATTCACATCAGCGAATTCTGGTCAAAATTAGATAAATGAATTCAATTGGCAAATTGTAAAAATACTTAGGACAATTGACAAAATCAAAAGATCTATGGCCAAAATATTATCTAGAATTTAATTATCCAAATCTCTAAGAAGACAGTCTAAAATACTAAAGTCATGATAATTAGTTAAATTAATAAAGATTACATCGGACAATAACACTAACAGCGTTAATAGATGAAAAGACCAGTGAACATCAAATATTCCCCGCATCCGTCGATGTAGCGCAAGCCCGCTGATGTAAGCGCGGAGATCATCGCCGGAGTCACTGTAATCGCGGTTTTTTCCCCCACATTTCCTCCAAGTTTCCCTCCCTCTCTCCCAATCTCTCTCTTTCGTCTCGTCTTCTCTTTTCCCCCACTCCCTCATTCATTACGAGGGGATCAAGCGTTGACAGATCCGAGTGGGTTGGTCCCTGAAGAATGTCGCATCCGACGATGTCGAGTTCCCGCAGAAGGGGAAGGCAGTGAAAACTTTCAGGCTGGCAAAAAATCTGAGTGTGGGATAGTTTCAGGATTGTCAAAGACGACAATTTCCCACTGGCGAGATCCTGAATACTCCCCTTCAAACTCCGGCATAAAGAGAAATCTATCTCTTCCAACTTCTCCAAATTCAGTATAGCTTGAGGAAACTCCTCTATGAAAGTCTGCTTCATCCGGAGCACTTTCATAGCTGTCAAATCCTCAACTGACGGAGGTAACTCCCGAATCGCTGTGTTGGATAAATCTAGGAATTGCAAGGACGTGAGCTTCTCTATTCCATTTGGAAGATGAGTTATATCCTCGCATTTCTTCAGGGAAAGCGTCTCCAGTTTCTCCAGCGATTTGATGGACTCCGGGAGGGTTTGAATTTTAGTGCCATCTAGAGCGAGATATTTGAGAGACTTTAAGTACTGGAATGAATCCGAAATTTCGGTCAGCCTTGTACAATCGCGAGCACTGAGAGTTTTAAGCATCTTCACAGAACCTTCTTGAAAATTAATCCGAGAGATGGAAGTCCCATCAATCAACAGCTCTTTCAAACATGTCAGGAGACCCAAATTTGGCAATTCATAGAGGCAATTGCACTGTTTCATATTCAGAGAAACCAACTTCTCTAGATAACCAATGGATGGTTCGATAGATTTTAAATTACGGCAACCTTCCAGAATAAGTCTTTCGAGCTCCATCGAAGCAGGAAACTTTGGAGTGGCAATCAAACAGAAACAACCAGTTAGTTTCAAAACTTTTAGTTTCTTTGCCTGCAAGATAAATAGTATATTGTAAATATATAGTTCCTGAAATACGTCCATAAAGGGAAAAAAACAAATGTATGAAGATAGTAATTTCATTCCACACCTCTTTAAGCAAATCCCAACCTCTCCAGTCCTTGCCAACCTGACTCCCCGACAAATCAAAAATCACCAAATTTTGCAAATTCAGATCTAGCGGTTGAAGATCAAAAATCTCAGGGCCCCCTTGCCATTCAAGCCATTTTAAGCTTGAAAAACAATCCTGAATGTTTCCCTGAATATCAGCCCGATCCAGCTTGAGGAACCTCAAGTTTTTTAAACCGTTAAAATGATCGCATCCAAAACTGTTATGCCCGACAAATCTGTCACCAAAGTCGAGGCTGAGGGCCGTAACTTGGCCAGTGCCCTGTCAATCAAGCAAGAGAAAATTAACTTAAAAAAAAAAAATATAACTGTCTTTTAGCATCACACTTGATGAATAATTGAATGAAAAGGATCAATAACAGTAGCCATTGGCATCTAAAGAAGAAATGATGTGGCGCAGTGCTCGTAGAAGTTACCTGCCCACTTTGTAGTACATTCAGTGCTTCTCTGTGGTTCCACAATCTACTGCGCTCGCAAGGTTGAGGGTTTTCCTTCTCGACAGTTGCGCGACCAAATTTCTTCAGTATTTCGTGCATGCGTAGTTCATTATCCTCTCCAATTTTTACAAAAGACCGGGCTTCAAGAGCTGGAATCGATAGTGAAGGACAACAATTGCGGTCATTCCACATGTAATAGGGGATTCTCTTGTCCTTTCCGATGAAGAAGCATGCTATATCAAGAAATATCTCCTGTTCTTTCATACAAAGGTTGGTATAGCTCCTATCCAATGCCGCTTGAAGTTTGTTATGAGGAGCTACATTCAATGCATTCAATGTTTCCTTCCACGGTTTTTTTCGTTTGGCAAGAAATAGAGATGAACCCACCAGTTCGAGCGCAAAAGGAAGCCGGTCTGTAGCCTCAACGATTCCTTCTGATAGAGTCTGGAATTTCTCAGGGGGGTAATCCGTTTTAAAAGCGTGCCTACAGAATAATTTCAGAGCTTCGGCTGTTTCCATCGTTCCAAGGACAAAACTTTCCGCACCATCGACGGATCTAAGGACGTCTGTTGTTTGGGACGTCACAATGACCCTGCTTCCCGGACGAAGCCAATCAAGCTGTCCGACTAATGTGCTGAGCTGTTCATGATCTTTCACATCATCAAGGAGAAGGAGGACCTTCATTGCGCAAAACCCGTGCTGAATATGAAACAGAGCTTTGTCAGAACAATCAAACTCTGGGGCTTTTCCTTTTCCGAGATGGGAAATTAGTGTTTTTTGCACAGACAGAACCCCGTCATTATCAACTTTGGCTTGGATCTTCTCACAAAAGCTACAGTGATCATAGAGATGAAGAAGTTTATTATAAACATATTTCGCCAGGACCGTCTTACCAACCCCTGTGATGCCAGATATTACTAACACCTTTTTGAGTGTCTCGTCAATTTTATACTCTTGCCCATCGCGGCGAACCTTCAGCTTTTCCATTATAATTTGCACATGACAATCGACTCCGACTAGTTTTGGCACAAAGAGGTCCTCCTTCTTCAGCTTCTGCCGAACTTCATGGGTAATTTGCTCTATGATCTCCGCAAGCACCCTGCCAAAATTAAAACGGAATAAAACGGATGGGGAAGAAGAGGATTTAAAGAGGAAGAAGGCCTAGTTGAGCGTGATGCAGCCTTCTCAATAGTTATAATAAGGATTACATATATGGATGTCATTTAAACCTAGTTAATCTCAACGCAAAAGATGCATGAGAAAAGTAATCTCCAACAGAGTGTGTCATGAGAATTACCCTTCGTTCTTTTCGCAGATATGGTATCCGTTCATATTTCCGATCTGTTCAAAAGCATGCTCCCAGGAAGAAATGTGCTTGTCATTGACGGGGCTGTTGTTGCGCCCATCCTTCTGCCCAGGCAAGGACGTTGCTAAGGGGAAATTCCAGGAGCGTACTTCCGACGGTTCAACATAGTAGAAGATGGGGATGACGTCGTGTTTCTTCTCGTCCCTGCGCTTCAACATATGCACAAATTCCATGAGGCAGCTTTTGCTGGACGCGTAGTTTTTGGAGATGATGGGTATTGATATCGCAGACAGGTTGATCGCCTCAATGAGCCCATCGTTGGTATTTTCGCCTTTCTTTAGGTCTTTCTCGTCCATGAAGACGTTAAACCTGGCTTTAGTCAACCACCAGTACAAAAGCTTTGTAAAGTTGCAGCGCGTGTCCGTCCCTCTGAAACTCAGGAACACATCGAGGGTTGGCCCGCTAGACATTGAAGAGGAATTATTGATGATGTGTGGAGCAGGTCTGGAGACGCGTCCGAAGGAGCTCTGTAACTAAGTGTGTGCAGGTACTTAAAGTCGGCCATTCCCACACTTATAGGCGAGAGTTGGTTTGGTTTTTGGTGAGCAAATCGACTGTTGACTGGTCGGTGGCAGTGGCACTTGATGATCTTCTCGGTCGGTTCTGATCCGTATCCGGATTGGTTTTTGAAAATTATTTTCGGTCTCCTTTCAAGTGTTTTTATTTTTTACTTCCAAATGACCAAACTATTTATGAAGGGATAAATACATTAAAAGTGCCAAAAGTTATGTATAACACTTACTTTAGTGTCAAAAGTTTTTTTCTTCGATTACTTAAGCACTACTTAAAAAAAAAAAAAAAGATTATTTAAGTGTCAACTCCGATCTCAATCGCCAGAAATCTGACATGGTTATATATTATTAATTTCTCAATCCTCCGTGAATTGGCATGCCTAATCAGTATATAACCTATAAATGACGTCATCTCAAAGTTTTAGATAGTGATTGAGTGTCAAATTTTGTTTAAAATGATCACTAAAGTGTTAGTCGTTATTAAAAAGCGATCACTTCAATGCTAAGCACGCCACATGAAAATACCATGTGGATTGGAGTTTCTAAAAAAATTGTCAAATCATATTATAATTTTAATTATAAATGCCACGTAATCAATTTGGCTAGAATTTCTCATTGTTGGTACTTAAGTAATCGTTTGGCACTTAAGTGAACTAATGAAAACTTTTGACACTAAGAGCAATGTACACAACTTTTGGCATTTCTAGTGTATTTATTTCTATTTATGAAAAAAGAACAACAAATTTCAAAAACTTACGTATTGTTTTGTTTGTGAGAAAAAAAAGGACGACAGCTATTGATTATACGATAATAGCAATTGCTCTATGTTTAGTCTACTATCTTTACTCTTCAAAGGAAAGAGTCCACGACCTACCATTTTAACAAAAGGACTTATAGTGCCCAGATGGAATCGAGCGCCATTGAGCCAATCAATTGTCATGCATATGCCAAGTAAATTACATAATATCTACAAGCGTGCATCATAAAAACTTTTTAAGAATGCGATTGCATTGTATACTGGACCAAAAACTTGAGCGATCATATGATGGATGACAGCACCCGAGTGTCTTACATGCACCTACCATCGTTCTGTTTGGCCTTTCAAATGCTCCAAGTACTTTTATGCAGCTAATGAACAAATATTTAGGCCTTTCAATGGCTGTCACGACCAAATTTTCGGGTGTGAACCACCTAGGGTTTGGCTAATGGATTGTTAAGCCTAGACTTAACTCGGGCTCTCCCAAGCCCATACCAATTTACGACTTTCGGCTCAAGTTCTTAACATGCAATTTTTTTTTAATTAGGAGTCGCCGCTAATTTATTTTTTGGTGGGTCAAATAAAAACCCAAGTAAAGTAACGGGAGTTTTACTTACTCATACGAACCAGAGATTTATGAGTTCGAGGACTTGGTTACGCTAGATTTCTCTAACGCCTTTTTGATACCTTTATCTTTTATTTTGAAAAAATTGTTTGGCAAGCAACTGGAATTGATTTTAATTCCTTACCATGTGAGGTGATCATGCAGGTGCGCAAACCACCAATTTAACACATAAGAAAGCAAATGAATAAATTGCAGGACTTACCACATAAAAACGAAAGCATAGTAAATATTAAATTAAAATCTACATCAACAACCCTAGATATGGTTTCTAATTAATATGCAATTTTTTTTTTTATTTTCACTTACTTAATAAAAATCATGCAATATGCAATGCAATATTAACTGAATGACCTAATTCTAATGACATGTAATTTCTAATTAAATGGGCCTAACAAAAATACTAAATAACATACATCTCAATGAATCTAACCCTATTGACATGCATATGACATTTTTTCTTTTTCCTAAAAGAATGCATTTTATCATAAATAATAAAACTAATTTAACCTATGACATTTTTTGTATTTTTCATGAAATTCGAAATTTGGTGAAATGTGAAAATTACCTAATTAGATTAAGATTCTATTTAATTTATATTAGGAATTAGGTTGAGCCAAATCCTAATTTAAACTAAAATATTATCTTAACCTAAATAATCCTAAAATGCAATATATCTAAAAAAAAACTAAACTTATAATAAATTAAGAAATTATCTAAAATTAAACTAAGTGCAATTTTTATCCTAATATGAAATGACGTGCAAAATATACCCTAATTCTACATGATATATGCATGATGATTTTTTTCTGTGTTTTTGTTTTTCTTTCTTTTTTTTTTTTTTTTTTAAAATTAATAATTGCCAAATAATTGAACATGCAATCCGAGTTATAAAAAAAAAAAAAAACTAGCAACCTAAATTAATTGAATTGATCTTTGATTTTTTTTTTTTTTTTTGAAAATTCGAAATAAAATTCCTATTATGAGCATGCAAACCCTAAAACTACATTTTTTTGATTTTTATTTTAAAAGAAAACTAACTTAAGTAACACCACAGCAAATCAAGCAATATTGATACTCAAATTGGCGAATCATATCTCGCACATGAGATCGGATTGGCTAATTTCACATAAATCATGAATCAGATCTTGGGCGGGAGATTGGATTGATAATTTTTTAAAGTAATTGCGAGTCAAATTTCGAGCGCGAAAATCAGACCGACAATCACTAATTTCAAGGCAATTTCATATCATGGAATTTCAATTTCACATTAAAGGAATAATTACACTAAAAAGATAAAATAAAATAGCAAAAATAATAAAACAAAAATAAGAAAAAAAAAATACCTAAATTTTCTTTTGCTTTTCTCTTTTTTTTTTTTCTTTTCTTTTTTTTCTCAAAAAAAGAAAAGAAATGTCTGCCGGTTCGGCGAGGAGTGTTGTCGCGGGTCGGGATGGGCCTGCGTTGCGGGGGTGGCGTCAGGGCGCTCAAATCACGGGCTTCAGCCGGCGGGGCGCTGCAAGGACGACGGGAGGCCTCAGGCGACTGCGATGAAGAGCTCCGGCGTCTGGATCGGGCTGTTGGGCGCGGCGTCTGGCGAGTGAATCAGATCGGGGCACGAGCGTCGCGGCGCGGAGCAAGGGCGGCGTCAGATTTGGGTCTTCAACAAGGCTCGGCACTAGTGAAAGGGAAGCGTTGAGTTGCGTCCGGGCCTTCTGTCGTCAAGGATGAAGCCATTAGTCGCGCCGGTGTGGCTGGATCTCGGGCGAAATCAGCGTCCCATCGTGGTAGATTGGACTCCGAGCGGTGCGTAGGGCTCGACGAACGAAAGATCCGCAAAATTGAACGAGAGGCTGAGCAGGAACAGGGCGACGCGGTGGCGCATCGGGGCAGCGCGCAGGTCGTCGGGGTTCACGGACGGAGGCGGCGTCGGGACAGTGACAATGTGGGCAGATGGCGCCGGCGCCGGCAGAGAACCCCTCCCCCCACAAGGAAGCAAGGAAGATGAACAGTCGCCGAGGGGACTTTTTTTACCTTTTCTTTTACTTTCTTTTTTTTTTTTTTACTTTTCCTCTCTCTTCACTCACTTTTTCACTTTTTGCTCTTTTTGGTGCCTTTTGTTCGATGGAAAAGACCCCCCCCCCAAATTTACCGTACGTGACCCCTTTTATAAGCCAAAAAATTGTATCTTGGGGGTATATTTCATTTCTAATTTTGCTTGAGCACGATACCCCTAAATATATCGCTGAAATATTTTTCGTATGTTCCATCAAGAAAATTCACCTTTTGTGCAAAAGTGCATCTCCAAGTGTATATTACCTAAATATGTAAAAAATCTTAATGAAATATAACAAAAAATAAAATTTTCCTAAACTATATGCCATGTGATTATGATTTTTTTATTTAGCAAAAAATTACCCCAAAAATTTAGGTGTCAAAAGCTGCCCCTCTTTGAAGGTGAGCTCACAGAGGTTGCCTTCAAAGACATTGAAACCTAAATTTTGGTTACGTTCATGCAATGAATGATTTTTTATTGGAACATGAATTCCATTTTTTAATGCAATTTATATGATGCATGGAAATACTAATGCAAATGATAGATGAACCTACCTGGAATAACTTACCTTCAAGGAGGATAGAGTAATTCGAGGTAATGGGTGTTACCTGTCCAGGACCCGTACCATTCTATGATCGCCTAGAATAGTAACATGACTTTGTGAAGATGCTGCTTTCCTAGGACCCATACCATCAGGACCCGTACCATTCTACGGTTGCCCAGTACGACAGAAAGGTTTTGTAAAAAACTGCTTTCCCAGGATCCATACCATTCTATGGTCACCCAATACGCCCATACCATTCTACGGTCGCCTAAATGGGGATTCATTTTCCAGGATCCGTACCATTCTACGGTCGCCTGAATAAGGAATAGGTGTTGTCAAGGACCCGTACCATTCTACAGTCGCCTCGGTGAAGAAAATTATTTTTCTAGGACCCGTACCATTTTACGGTCGCCCGAATGGGGAAATTGCTTTTCCAGGACCCGTATCATTCGACGATCGCTTGTTAGAGCAATAAATGTTGTCTAGAACCCGTACCATTCTACGGTCGCCTAGACTGAGGTTTTGCTTGGCTAAGACCCGAACCATTCTTTAGTCGCCTATCCTTGCAACAGAAATCATCTGACCAGGACCCGAACCATTCTTCGGTCGCCTTAATTAGATTGAATTTGGAGAAAAATCTTTGGGGGACAACTCAATTGAGTGTCGGTATGCTTAAAAGGGAATACCTATGCAATGACAAATATTCAAGGTATGGATAGAGATATACTTACCTGATAACATCTCCGATCTTCGAGAATATGTCTCCTACAAAACATGGTCGTAGGAGAGGCAACATGCATTTGTAATCATAAACAGGCATCAATATAATGGAGGTTCATGATTATTTCCATTAATCTTGCATCACCTAATTTCCATTATGAACACATGAGTGTCATGAATGTGTCAAATGAGGGATCCTTTGGTCTGAAAGGACTTTTTCTCTCATCCTCATTAAAATGGCCATTTCATCCTGACTTTGATGCAGGATTTTGTCAATCACTCTATCTCACCATCGTCATGCCAAACAAGGGTCTGAGCAATCTTGCATGTGGTACGATCTCACCAATCTTAGAGGTCTTTAAGAGGGACCGTAATGTGGGCTTGGTCAACGGCTTAACAAAGGGGACTCTTTAAGTCGAGGCTATTTGAAAAATGACATTTCATAACTGTCTTGGGATTTTCAAGTCAAGAAACATATGAAATGAGGCAGTAATTATCTTACTCGCACTTTTTCAAGTGATGCTTTCAAGTATATGAACTCTTACGTTAATTCAAGTGCCCTAATCTGAAGGGACTTTGCAAGGGACGTAACATAGGCTTCATTCATGGGTTGTCAAATGAAAGGATCATTAGGCCAAAAAAGTGTTTAGATAGTCAAAGTTGGTGATCATCTTGACATTTCCACCACTTTCCTTCTCTACAGTCGAAATTTTTTTCACATCAAATCTCCATTGATTGCAATAGCATTTGAGTGTTAGTATTGCCTTGTTAGGGATACGACTCATTATATCAAGAGTTTGATTTTCTTTCTTTTCTGGGCATTGGCCTTACTTTTACTAGGTACATTGCTTTTTCATGCCCAATTTTTACACTTATTTTCCTTGAATAGAGTCTTCATTTTGTTAGCATTCTAGTTCATGCTACTTGAATGTTTTCGTCTTGCCCCAGTGTAGGGGATGATCACCAACTGAGTTTAATATAAAATGAATCCATAAGCTCAAGTGGGCTATGCAATGGATAAAAGTGTATAGGATAGAGAAATGACTGCTCTTCACCATCCTAAGGCACTTTAAACTATCGTATGAGTTACAACGCGAAAGCAATACTCGAAGATTGATGCAAGTGTGAGTAAGAAAATTCCTATCATTCATTTCAAACTTTGTCCCAATGTGGGATGATCCTTGACAGAGTTGATTTAAAAAGAACTCTTCACGTGTGTGGGCTCAAAGGGCTAAACGATGGGTATACCTATAGTGTTTCGGGTAGAAGAATAAACTGCCTCTCGTCACCTTGGTTAGTGTACCCTTTGCGAGATCACCCTTTTCCTTGCGGGCATGGAATTTCTTCACACAACTCACCGAGGATTAGTGTATCGAATAGTGTATGGAACAAGGCTTGCCTTTCATCATTCCACGATATCTCATTTGACACATTCAATTTATCTCACACAATTCATTAAGGAAGAAGAATGCAAGATTCATAACAAATTTGGATGATTCAACTCATTGAGGCATTTTATTAGTCACAAAAATACTTGCAATTCAAGACATGACATGGCAAATTCTATCATGGATAACATTTCTTGACAACATCGGCATTAACTAGAGTGGAAAACTCACGACCATCCATCTCTACTTGGATCAAGGCACCTGCAGGAAGTACCTTCTTCACCGCATATGGGCGGCTACAGTTTGGAGCAAACTTGCCCCCAGAATCTGGAATTGGATTGGATCATCTTCACACCTTTGTATGCTATAAGGCCGTCTCTAAAACATAATGTAGATGGATCAAAAGACAAATGGGGTAAATCATATTTTTTGAAAGATTCATTTTGAAGAAATTTTTGAATTTTTTTTTTTGAAGCATTTTGACACGATAAAGCATGATGAAGTCCAGGTCTCAGAATTCTTTTTGGATTTTTCTTTTTGTTTATCGGCTGGATATCATCACCGGGCTGGTTTGGTGTACCTCATCATGCCCTGAAAATAAAACTTGTAATTTTATTGATATTCATCAATCAATTACATTTATTGAATGGAAATGCAATTTTCAAGCCCTAAAAAGAAAGCGAAAAAGAAAAGAAATCAAAAACAAGCCCTAGAAAGCAATAAAAATTCCCACGCGGGGAATGTGAGAAAGTAGTAAATGAGTTACTCTCGTGGGCCAGGGCCCATCTCCTTCGGAGGTCCTTCGTTAATGGTCCCCATGAAGACGTCATCGAAGAGACTAGCGATTCATTCCAATGCATCATCGGGGTTCTCTGTTTCCGGGGGCATCGGATCATCCATGCCGCCCCATCCATCTGAGACAATGGTGCGGGGATCAATATAGAAACTAGGAGGAGCAGTATACTTCACCAGATAGTCGAATTTTCCGTTTGGCTGCCCTAGGGTGTCTATTATTTCTGCTTCATCCTGCATCATTATCAGGGGGCTAGGGAATGTCTCACGAATGTTCGGGGGTGATGAGTTTTGCCTTCCTTGCCTTTGGTCAGGTGGTGGGTTCTGCCTTACCTATCTTCGTCCTCCAGAACTTTCCCCACCTCTTCCATAGTACCCTAATCCAGCGCCATGAGACCTCTAAGGGGCTTCATTGGGACTTCGAATACTTTGACCATTTCCTTCAAGGCCACTACCAGGAACAAAACCATTCCCAATCGTCACCCTTCCCATCATAAGGGCAACATTTGAAACTTCAGGAGCGGGTGGTGAGTCTCGAGATGCATGTATGGTGGACACCAACTCAAATGAGTGGTAACTCGATTCGACTTCAACGTCTGGCTCCAGGATAGCATTGATTGTACCCTTATACTCTGATAGAGGATCCTTCTGGACGTTCGGTTGAGCAGTTTGAAATGAGAAGGCCTTCGTGTCCAAGAGGTTTTGGATCTTATGCTTGAGAGTGAAACATTCATCAATTGAATACCCCAATTCGCCGTTATGGTAATCACACTTCTTTATTGGGTCGTAGCCTCGGATGCTTTCACGATTAGGACGCTTCGGTTCATTAGTAAGCAAACCTTTCTTTCTTAGGATTGCCAACACTTAGGATGGAGATCCAGGGAGAGGGGTGAATTGTCTTCTTGCTTGGGCAGCTTGTTGTTGCCTTTGATTTATCTGGATAGTCAGGGCACAATTGGTACTTTATTGGCTATAAGCCATATTCACATCTTCAGCAGCCTCTTTATCCTTCTTGGCGAAGAATCTTCTACTTGATGGCTTAGTAAACCAACCTTCTCTTATCCCCATCTCAATTTGTTCCCCCACAGGAATAAGCTGATTGAAGTTTTCAACGTACGTGCTGGCCATCCGGATACATAACTCAGACGAGAGAGTTTTGATGAATAACTTCATCAGCTCCTTGTCAATAGGCTCGGGGGTGATTTGAGCTGCCAGATTTCACCATCTCACAGCATACTCTTTGAACGACTCACTCTTCTTTTTCTCCATCCTCTCGAGATCCTCTCGGGAAGGTGCAATAACCATGTTGAATTTGTACTGCCTGAGAAATGCGTCAACCACTTCATTCCAGGTGTCGAGAAGGTTCACATTCTTCATGACATACCAATTCAGTGCAGGCCCAGTCAAACTCGCATGGAATGATTGGATCATGAGTGGCTCGTTCTTGACGTATTGGGTCATACGCACATGGTACATCTGCAGATGAGCTTTTGGGCAAGAGGTACCATCGTATTTCTCAAAATCTGGCATTTTGAACTGCTTTGGCATCTTGACTTTCTCGTACCCGGACAAGTCGAACGGGAGTGAACTCTGTGACTCCTGCAATTGTCTCAATTTTTCTTCCAATTTCGTGAAGCGTTCATCCTGCTCCGTCTTAGGGATGTTGACAAGCTTAGCCTTTTTCACATTGATCAGGAGTGGATCATCTTCTAGCTCAGGCATGTCATCCTCACCCATTTGGGCCTTGTTTGCCTGCTTCGGGATAACTACCTCAGGGAGAGTGGGTGCAAGAGCCGGATTCACTTGAAGGGATTGGATTTGAGTTGTTATAAGCTCCATAGAGGCGGCTAACTGTTGGAGTTGGCCTTCCATAGTGGAGATACGATCACGCATTTCAGTTTGTTCGGCCATTCTTGCTCTTAATCGCGTGATAATGGGCGAGCGTGGAGGATCCGTTATCACCTAAATTTAAGAAATAAACACAAATAAATATCTCATATGAAAATACGCCGATCCATGGCAATATTCTAGAAA
The DNA here is from genome assembly GCA_016097545.1 of Eucalyptus victrix. Classification (NCBI taxonomy): domain Eukaryota; kingdom Viridiplantae; phylum Streptophyta; class Magnoliopsida; order Myrtales; family Myrtaceae; genus Eucalyptus; species Eucalyptus victrix. Next base: position 62,991,343 of record CM027839.1, on the reverse strand, counting down.
TTTTATTCATCAATGGAGCTTTTGACAAGCCTATCAAAATAGAAATTCGAAATGTCCTAAACAAATAAACTAGGAAAGTAAATGACTCAACTTCCTAAACATTAATCTAAAAATAAAAATAGCAAGATTGATTCAAGTATTTCATTTGGCTTGATCAATATACACTCGGGACACCATTCGGCGCAATCGTTTATTCTCTTTTTGTGCTCTTTCAGCAACTCTTTTGAGGCGTTTATTCTCAGCACGATTGGTGATCCTCAACGGCACCTCTAGTATCTTCGAAAGCAGCTTCTTAGGAATCTTGTGTTGTTGAATGTACTTAGTCGAGGCATAATACTTCCTTTCTTTACCCTTCAACTCTTCCTCGTGCCATTTAAGCTTTCGTGGATGGCACATGTCCCACATCGATTTGATGGTGAGAATGGAATCTTCATGGCCTCGGCTTCCATCAACGAAGCTAACTTGAAGCGGATCCGCTTGTAACACTGGGGAAGCTCTTGTACGACTTGATATTAACGAGTCACTCTAGTTAGATAGTACTCCAATGTTCTAGTGAATCCCAATAGAGGGATTGGGCCAACTCCTCCACACGAGAGTCTCGCTACCCGAACTTGGAACCATTTAGCATGCCATAGGAAATCCTTGGAAGTTGGTTTTTTCATGAAAGCTAGCCACCTAGAATAATGATAATCCGATGCATGTTTTTAGTTGTTCTCAAATCTCATAATAGGGTGATTAGAGTCATTAGCATCATGTATAGTCATTAGACCACCAAATCCTTTTATATGTGAAAGAAACCAAATTTGCAAAAGTTCAGGGAGAGGAATGGAGAGTCTTATCACCACCTCTTTTGAATCAAGTGAGGGAAAGGAAAGTTTTGGTTAGAACAGTGTTTGCAAAATTCCTTCCTTCCAACACTTGTTTAGCTAATTGAGCGATCAAATGGTTAATAGCATTCTTGTAGTAAGGAAAAACTATAAACCCAAAGAAAGCTAAAAGGAAAACCCTTCGCATTTGAGATGAAGTGCCTTTCTCAAAACATTGTTTGAGAAAAGATAGAGGACATGCATTGCGGTTAGCCTTTAAAACCTTTCTTATATCGTCTTCCTTAATTCTCAGAAAATCTGATAACACCATAACAAGATCTATTCCGATAGGCGGACTAATCAATTCAGCTTTCAAGGACTTTCCTATGGCAATGCTATACTCTACCAAGGTGGGAGTGAGCTCATGCTTACCGCCAAAGATAAAGGTAGAGGTCTCGGGGCACCAACAGTGGGTGAGTGCTTGGACGAGGCCGCCATGGATGTTGATACGCAGCCATGGAAGTAGTCAACCAATATGTGACTCTACAAAATGACGGCTATCTTGATCTAACTTGTCCCACCAAACGCTAAGCTCTTCCTTTGGAGGGAGAATAATTCGAATGTCCGGTGTACCCATTGCATATTAATCAAGACTCAGGATAATCCCAATGCCATGGACCGAAAAAATAATGCGATAAAGTAAGTAAATTGCAAAGGCCAAAAATTTAGAGAACTTAATTTACCAATGATGGGCAATCACATAGACATGCACATGGTAAGTGGCTCGATTTCTAATCTATAAGGCTTATCAAGGTGGAGCCACAAGGATGATCAGACTAGCCACGGGCTTATGGACTATGTCGGGTCCTCATGACTCTGGCTTGGTCAAAGAGCCAACCCGGGTCGCGGGCATGCGGACCGAGGTGGGTACTCTTGACACCATGAAAGAAACTTCGGGATTGAGATGGGCGACTCGTACCGCGAGCATGTGGTCGGAGTGGTATCCATCTCAACACCATCCTAAATGATCCTATACAACCCAGGTCCGACGACAGGTTGTGTGTGCAATAGTGTAGTGCTAGATGCAAAGCATGCGCGACAGTTTATATCAAGCAACCATACATTCCAACACCTCCCTACAAAACAAAGGTTAGCAAACACTTTCCCTTATACCTTCCATCCTGCAAAAATATCTAACACCTTAAATGTTAGGGACGTACCTGGAATCCTTGCTGCCAAACAAAAACTCTTTCAAAAGAAAAGAAAATTTGGCCTAAGTCCACTAAGAGTTTTAACTCAAGTCCCTAGTGGAGTTGCCAAGCTGTCGCAACCAAATTTTTGGATGTGAACCATCTAGGGTTTGGCTAATGGATTGTTAAGCCTAGACTTAACTCGGGCTCTCCCAAGCCCATACTAATTCGGTACTTTCGGCTCAAGTTCTTAACATGCAATTTTTTTTTTTAATTAAGAGTCGCCACTAATCTATTTTTTGGTGGGTCGATTAGAAACTCAAGTAAAGTAACGAGAGTTTTACTTTACTCCTATGAACCAGAGATTTATGAGTTCGGGGACTTGGTTACGCTAGATTTCTCTAACGCCCTTTCGGTACCTTTATCTTTTATTTTGAAAAAATTGTTTGGCAAGCAACTTAAATTGATTTTAATTCCTTAACATGTGAGGTGACCATGCAGGTGCGCAAACCACCAATTTGACACTCAAGAAAGCAAATGAATAAATTGCAGGACTTACCTCATAGCAACGAAAGCATATGCAAATGTTAAATTAAAATCCACATCAACAATTCTAGATATGGTTTCTAATTAACACGCAATTTCTTTTTTTTATTTTCACTTAATTAATGAAAATCATGCAATATGCAATGCAATATTAACTAAATGACCTAATTCTAATGACATGTAATTCCTAATTAAATGGGCCTAGCAAAAATACTAAATGACATACATCTCAATGAATCTAACCCTAATGACATGCATATGACATTTTTTCTTTTTTCCTAAAAGAATGCATTTTATCATAAATAATAAAACTAATTTAACCTATGACATCTAAACTAAAATATTATCTTAACCTAAATAATCCTAAAATGCAATATATCTATAAAAAAAAAAAACCTAAACTTATAATAAATTAAGAAATTATCTAAAATTAAACTAAGTGCAATTTTTATCCTAATATGCAATGACGTGCAAAATATACCCTAACTCTACATGATATATGCATGATGATTTTTTTCTGTGTTTTTGTTTTTCTTTCTTTTTTCTTTTTTTTTTCGAAATTAATAATTGCCAAATAATTGAACATGCAATCCAAGTTAAAAAAAAAAAAAAACTAGCAACCTAAATTAATTGAATTGATCTTTGATTTTTTTAATTTTTGAAAATTCGAAACAAAATTCCTATTATGAGCATGCAAACCCTAAAACTACATTTTTTTGATTTTTTTTTTAAGAAAACTAACCTAAGTAACACCACAGCAAATCAAGCAATATTGATACCCAAATTGGCGAACCATATCTCGCGCATAAGATTGGGTTGGCTAATTTCACATAAATCACGAATCGAATCTCGGGCAGGAGATCGGATTGATAATTTTTTTAAGTAATTGCGAGTCGGATTTCGAGCGTGAAAATTAGACGACAATCACTAATTTCAAGGCAATTTCATATCATGGAATTTCAATTTCAAATTAAATGAATAATTACACTAAAAGATAAAACAAAATAGCAAAAATAATAAAACAAAAATAAGATAAAAAAATACCTAAATTTTCTTTTGCTTTTCTCTTTTTTTTTTTCTCAAAAAAAAGAAAAGAAATGTCTGGCCGGTTCGGCGGAGAGCGTTGTCGCAGGTCGGGATGGGCTGCGTCGCGGGGGTGGCGTCGGGGTGCTCGAATCACGGGCTTCAGCGACGGGGCGCTATAGGATGGCGGGAGGCCTCAGGCGGCTGCGATGAGGAGCTCTGATGTCTGGATCGGGCTGTTGGGCGCAGCGTCTGGAGAGTGAATCGGATCGGGGCACAGGTGTCGCGGCGCGGAGCAAGGGCGGCGTCAGATTTAGGTCTTCAACGAGGCTCGGCATGGCAAAAGGGAAGCGTTGAGCTGCGTCTAGGCCTTCTGTCGTCAGGGCTAAAGCCAGTAGTCGCGCCGGTGTGGCTGGATCTCGGGCAAAATTAGTGTCCTATCGTGGTAGATTGGACTCCAAGCGATGCGTAGGGCTCGACGAACGCAAGATCCGCAAAATTGGACGCGAGGCTGAGCAAGAACAGGGTGACGCAGTGGCGCGTCAGGGCAGCGCGCGGGTCGTCGGGGTTCATGGACGGAGGCAGTGTCGGGACAGCGACGATGCGGGCAGACGGCGCCGGTGTCGGCAGAGACCCCCTCCCCCCACAAGGAAGCAAGGAAGATGAACAGTCACCGAGGGGACTTTTTTTACCTTTTCTTTTACTTTCTTTTTTTTTCTTTTCCTCTCTCTTCACTCACTTTTTTTCACTTTTTGTTCTTTTTGGTGCCTTTTGTTCGACGGAAAAGAACCCCCCCAATTTACCGTACGTGACCCCTTTTATAAGCCAAAAAATTGTATCGTGGGGGTATATTTCATTTCTAATTTTGCTTGAGCACGATACCCCTAAATATATCACTGAAATATTTTTCACATATTCCATCAAGAAAAATCCTCTTTTGTGCAAAAGTGCATCTCCCAGTGTATATTACCTAAATATGTAAATAGACTCAAGATTCATTCGTTGTTTTACATTCTATCCTCATTGACGTTTCCAGTTTCTTAGACCATCGAAGAAGACTTATCCAAAAGTTTCTAGACCGTCGAAGAAGACTTAAGTATTTGTTAAGGATTTGATTCTATCGATTGAAGAAGATCTCTCGATTGGATATAGCATCTTGGAATCTATTATTCGTTTTGATTTCAATTCAGGTAATTTAGATCCATTGATTGGCAAAGCATACTTGGAAGGTTTTACTTATAAAAACCTAGATCCTGATTATATGGGCGAGCAGGATTGGTGGGCTATCCTCATATTCCTTAAATAACTCGAAATCTCCCTAAATGATTCTATCCAACGGGTATGAAGGCATGGAGGAGTATATAAGGAAGATGTTCTAGTTATTCGAGTGTGTGCGCGATAGAAGAATTCCAAAGTCTAAAGCTCCTTGTTCTTTGTCAATTCAATTGTTGAGTGAAAACTTGTACTCAAAAGAGAGTTTATACTTCTGTGAGACATTGAGGAAGTGTAGCAGAGTCTCTACACTGTGGAATCAAGGAAGAGCTATATTGTAACAACTCTTTTGATTCTTAGTGAAATCCAGCTGGTGGGCTATTAGTGCGGAAGAGTGGACATAGGCTTGGATCAAGCCGAACCACTATAAACCTTGTGTTCTTATTCTCTTCCCTAAGCTCTTTTACTTTGATCGTAACTCTATTTGATTATTAGAGTCTAATTTCATTTTCTTAATCTATTGCTAAACAGAGTTGGTTTAAAAGCAAAATTATATACTTTACTTTGCAAAGTTTGTTTTCGCACCTATTCACACCCCTCTAAGTGCTCGTACTAGCTTTCACAATTGGTATCAAAGCCTGTGTACTCATTTAAGTTGAAGTGTTTTTACTTTAGAGTTAAAGATCCATGGCTAGTATGTTGGCTCTAGGTCTGGTTGAAGGGCAAAGCAACACTAGACCGCCTTATTTTGATGGAAAAGATTACAGCATATGGAAAAACAAGATGAAGGCATTCATAAGATCAAAGGATTCTCTGGAATGGGACGTGGTAGACAAAGGAATCATTCCTAAAGCTGCAACAGTCTTAGAAAGAGGAAAAGAAGCCTTTGAGTCCAGTGAAATGACTCAAGAAGAGATAACTAAGAGACAAGCTCTTGATGCAAAAACAATTTATTCCTTATATTGTGCATTATCTCCAATTGAATATAACAAAATATCTTCTTGTGAAACAGCTAAAGAAGTCTAGGATAGATTGCACATCACCTATGAGGGAACCGATTGAGTGAAAGAAACCATAATCAATATTCTGCTCGGTCATTATGAAGCATTCAAGATGAAATCGGGAGAATCTATCACTGATATGTTTAGTCGTTTTACAGAAATCGTGAATGGTCTTGAATATCAAGGTCAACCAATCTCTGAACCCATGAAGGTTAACAAGTTACTGCGTGGACTTTCCAAGAATTTGAATCATGTAAAGACTTCAATAAGGGAGACATAAAGGATCATGCCACTATTTGTCAATGAATTGGTTGGCACTCTTTAGTCTTATGAAGTGGAGCAAATCAACGAAAATGAAGATCCCAAAGGTAAGAAATCCATTGCGTTGAAATCTAATGATAATTCTGATGTCACGGATTCTGAAGACGAAATGGACAATGAAGAGCTTGCTCTCATGATAAGAAGGTTCAGAAAGCTGAATAGAAAAGGAAGAAGATTCAGTTCAAAGAAACAGAGTTCTCAAAAGCTACAAAATAAATCAGCTGAGGATGATGAATCCAACAAGGATGTAATTTGTTTTGAATGCAAGAAAAAGGGACACACAAAACCCAACTGTCCTCTACTGAAGAGAAAGAAAGGAAAAGTTGAGAAATATCGAAAAGCACTTAAAGCAGAAACTTGGAGTGATATCGAGTGTGAAGAAAGTGATGATGATTATGCCAATATTTGTCTCATGGCACACTCTGAATCAGATTCAGACTCTGAGACAGACTCAGATTCAGACAGTGAAATCGAGGTAAGTAATTTAAAAATTCCTACTAAAGTCTCTAAATATATTGATGAATTGTGTCTTAGTCTCAAAACCTCTCTCAAGAGGATTTTCGAACTTAAAAGGGAAAATTCTGCACTAAAGCAACAGGAGATTGTTTGGAAAGAAAATGTCGAAAGTTTAGATAAAAATGTTATTACTTTGAAAGAAAATGCAGACAATCTTTCAAAAGAAAATGCATTTTTGAAAAATGATATCTCAAGTATTTCTAAAAGATTTTCTATAGGATCTGAGAAATTAGAAAAGATTCTTTCAGTGCACAAAGACCCTACTTCAACAAATCAGGTTTGGGAATGACTGCTGAAACCATTCCTCTAATTGATTTTCCTAAGGTAAATGAAAGAATTAAACAAAGACCTACAAAAGATTCTTACAAAAATCATTTCCAAAATTTTTTTGTAAAACAAAATAAATCAAATGCTACTAACATGTAGGCCATAGTGCTCTTAAATGTTCTAAGTGTAACGAACGTGAATGAAGAACTAGAACATTTTGAGAAAGAATGTCCTATGGTTTGGAAACTTGTGAGGAAGGTTTGGGCGAAGACTGTATATCACACTAACTCCATTGGACCCAAGAAAATATGGGTACCAAAGAAAGCTTGAGTTTCTTTTTCAAATGCATGTCACTATCAAGAAAAATGTTAAATGATACTTGGATAGTGGATGCTCAAGACATATGACAAGAGACTCAAATTGCTTCATAAAACTTGTGCAAGTTAATGGTGGAAAAGTTTCTTTTGGAAGAAATAGCAAAGGCAGAATTGTGGGATTCGAAATTGTAAAGATTGGAAGTCTCACGATTAGTAACGTTTCCTTAGTAGAAGGACTCAACTACAACTTGCTAAGTATTATGATACTTGGATAGCTGTGCATAAAACAACACCAGAATATTTTCAAAATCAACTTTCAAGAAGGAATATGTTTAGTTCAAAATCAACTTTCAAGAAGGAATATGTTCAGGAACTAGTAAAGACTCATTTTAGACTTTCACGGGGCGAAGACATGAGAATATCTATCTCTTGGATATCAAACCAGAAAAATCCCAATGTCTAATCTCAATTTAAGAGGAAGCGAATATATGGCACAGAAAACTTGGGCACATCAACATGAAGCAAATAGCCAAAATTTCAGCTAAGAAGCTTGTTAGTGGACTACCCAATCTGGCATACCAAAAGTCTGACCTATGTACACCATACATATTAGGAAAACAGGTAAGAAATTCATTCAAACCAATAAATCAAGTGTCCACTAATCATGTACTACAGCTCTTGCATATGGATCTCTTTGGACCGACCAGAACTCAAAGCATTGGAGGTAAGAAATATTAGCTAGTAATTGTGGATGATTATTCACGATTCACTTGGGTATATTTCTTGGCAAGTAAGTCTGAAACATTTTCCTATTTTATAAAATTTGCTAAGAAAGTTCAAAATGAAAAAGGGTATGTTATTTCAAGTATACGGACAGACCATGGAGGTGAATTTGAAAATCAAGACTTTGCTAAATTCTATGATGAATCTGGTTTTCAGCATGTATTCTCCTCACCTTATACTCCAAAGCAGAATGGAGTTGTGGAAAGGAAGAATAGATCGCTGCAAGAAATGGCTAGAACTCTTTTAATTGAAAGTAACATTTCTTCTCGTTTTTGGGTTGAAGTAGTTTCTATAGCATGCTATATTATTAATAGAGTCTTCTTAAGGATTTATTCTGGAGAAAACTCCCTATGAGTTGTTCAAAGAAAAGAAGCCAATTGTTTCATATTTTCATGTGTTTGGATGCAAATGTTTTATATTGAAAAATGCAAATGATCGAATTGGTAAGTTTGAAGAAAAATTAGACGAAGGCATCTTCCTTGGATATTCAACCACAAGCAAAGCCTACAGAGTATACAACAAAAAGACTCAATCTTTGGAGGAATCGATGAATGTCAAATTTCAAGACTTTATGCAAAATCAATCGATTCGGACTCAACTGAAGAATCTAAACCTGCTCTAGACTCTACAAAGTCTAAATCTCCAGAAGCAGCTCAGACTTCAGAAGACTAGCAACAAATGATCGTTGAAGATTCAAATGAAGAAAATGATCAACAGTCTAACAAATCAACAAGCAACTGGAAGCACAAGTCTAGTCATCCTAAAGAACTCATTATTGGTGACATTAATGAGGGAATTCGTACAAGATCCAAAATGCGTGAAGAGTCTAGTGCTGTGGCTCTTATTTCTGAAATAGAACCCAAGAACATAGAAAAAGCTTTAATTGATGAAAGCTGGATTGAAGCTATGCAAGAAGAACTCAAGCAATTCAGTATCAATGATGTCTGGGAATTGACTCCTAAATCGAAAGGTAAATCTATCATTGGAGCTAAATGGGTTTTCAGAAATAAGATGAATGAGAAAGGAAAAGTCGTAAGGAACAAAGCAAGACTCGTGGCCAAAGGATATACGCAAGAATAATGGATAGACTATGATGAGACGTACGCACCAATAGCAAGGTTAGAAGCAATTAGATTATTACTTGCTTCTGCTTGTTATAAGAATTTCAAGTTATTCCAAATGGACGTCAAAAGTGCTTTCCTAAATAGATTTATCCAAGAGGAAGTCTATGTGAAACAACCTCTCGGTTTTGAAGACTCAAGGAAACCAGACTCTATTTTTCAGATTAAAAAAGGCGCTATATGGCTTAAAGCAAGCACCTCGAGCTTGGTACGACAAGTTAGGTAAGTTTTTAATCCAAAATGGCTTTGTTAAAAGTAAAGTAGATATTACACTGTTTATCAAAAGAGAAAACAAAAACTTCTTGCTTGCTCAAATCTATGTTGATGATATTATTTTTGGATCTCCTAATGAAAATCTGTGCAAGAAATTTTCTAAGACTATGCAGGATGAGTTTGAAATGAGCATGATGGGTGAACTATCCTTCTTTCTCGGACTTCAAGTAAAACAATTGAAGGAAGGAATTTTCATTCACCAAGAAAAATATGCTAAAGATCTTGTTAAAAAGTTTGGCTTGGACAATTGCAAAAAGACAGAGATACCAATGTCAAGTTCCTTGAAGCTGGACAAAGATGAAGGAGGAAAGAAAGTTGACTAGAAGCTATACATGAGTATCATTGGTTCACTTCTTTATCTTACTGCTTCTAGACTTGACATTCTGTTTAGTGTTTGTATTTGTACCAGATTTCAATCAGATCCCAAATAATCTCATTTAAGTGCTATAAAACGCATCATCAAATATGTTGCATCTACTCCTAGTCTCGGTCTCTGGTATCCTAAAGAATGAGACTTTACTCTTCTTGGATATTCAAACGCAGACTTAGCAGGATGCAGAGTTGATAGGAAGAGCACCTCGGGCACTTGTCAATTACTTGGGAACACGACAATATCTTGGTTTTCGAGGAAACAAAGTACCGTAGCTCTTTCTACAGCAGAAGCAGAATATGTGACTCTTGGAAGTTGTTGTTCACAAATTTTGTGGATAAAGCAACAGCTAAGAGATTTTGGAATTGAAGAATCGTGCACTGAGATAAAATGTGACAACACCAGTGCAATTAATCTCACCAAGAATCCAATTCTTCATTCAAGAGCAAAGCATATAGAGATTCGACATCATTTCATTAGAGATCATGTTCAAAATGGAGAAGTCTCGATTCACTTTATTGACTCAAAGAATCAACTAGCGGATATCTTCACAAAGCCTTTGGAGAAAAGTCAATTCGAGCTTATTCGTTCCTAGACTCAATATCTTAAAGTCTGAAGAAGTTCAGACTCAGGGATAAAAGTCTAATGATATTCAGACTTAGAAGTTCAAGATTTACGACTGTAAGTTTTTAGAAATTTATCTCTTGGATAAAATCTCGAAAATGTACGATTATTTGTTAATCTGTAATTGATTGATGTTATTAATCTCGAAAAGGTATGATTATCTTCCCTAATTTTTGCAATTATTGTAATCATTCATTTTCAAAAAAGAAGTTATTTTTGAAAAGACGGCTATTCATTCTTACAAAAAGGCAGTTATTTTTTAAAAGGCATTTTCTATTTTTTCCTTTTACGTCGTTCCGTATGCCTCTTTTCGACTGCTTTATATATCGATCGTCTTCCTCACAAACCCTAAAAAGCACAAATCTTCGCTTTCTTACTTTTACTCTCTAGTTTAATTTTCAAAGTTCTCACCTTTTTTCGCGAATCGAGTTTGGAATCTCTCAAAGACTGTGAGAATGGCGTCCCAAAGAAAGTCTTCAAGGATTGCGAACATGGGACCACAACACATGCATGAGGTCCTACACATTTTGACCTCACCGAGGAAGAAGAATATCCAAGTAGAGAGCCCACAACATTCTCAACCGCGTCAATCTCCTCAAGCTAGACCTCAAGGTAGTGATCATAGAGCGGAGGAAGAAATTGTTGAAGGTGCAGAACCCATAAGATCTCAAAAGCCCGCTTTTATCTATAAGCTTTACTCTGCATTGAAGAGGGGAGGCACTCCCTTGAAATATATTGATGATTTTTTTGAAAGAAAAAGGGTATCGAAATGAAACCCACTTTTTGCGAACAATGGAACGATTGGAGATTGCTCCTGCGGGGTTGGCAGATTGAGCATTTGCGAATATTCCTAGTGATCCACGTGTTGGAGGTCTTAGTCAGCCTGATGGGAATGATGATGACAAAATGTACACTCATCTCAAGCCTAGAATGGGTGTTGGGGCGACTATTCGAAGCAAAAGGACAAATTTGTTTCGCTCGGAGGAACACAAGCGACTTTACTCCAAGTTGCTAAAAAGAGGGGTGATCAATCCGAGAAGTGTAGACTTTGATTTTCTTGATTCTGTGAATGTGAAGCTGCGAGAGAAATTCACTCAACTTCAGCTTGAGCGATTTTGTTCTGAGACGACAGAGGCACATCTTGAGCTTACTGCTTACTTCTATTCTAATATAAGTTTCTTGGATGCGAATAGATTTTCGTTTAGTGTTCGAGACTAGGACTATATTGTTGACATGGACATGTTGGCGGATGTGATTGGAGTAGAGCGAGGGGCATTCCAATTGATTAATGTGTTTGTTGGTCGTGTGACGGTGGAGCTTGTTCGGGATGGAATGGCTGAAGGAAAAATTTCGTACTTAAGGATGAACGCCTCTAATATTTTGCTTCACAAGATCGTGATCAATTGCCTTAGACCCAAGTTAACCTCGAAGACCGATGTCTCTAACTCAGAAGCAAAGCTGATGTATGCCATCAACACTGGCAAAAAGTTCTCTCTGCCTCACACAATCATGTTTCACATGTACAAAATGATGGCGAAAGACAGAGGGCAACTTTCGTACTCAGCGCTTGTTACAAAGCTTTTCAGACGTTTCGATATTCAGCCTCTCTAGGATTTTATGTGTTTGATCAAGTGATCAAATAATAGTGGGAATGAAAATGGTTTCCAAAATGCGTTTGAAAGAGCTGGACAAGGCTTTGGAGTGTTTGAAAGAGAAAACCCCTATCAAGTCTCACCAATGTTCTTTAATTGCAAAACGGAAAGGGAAGGAGCCCATGACAGCTCCATCCAAGAAAAGAAGAGCACTCGTTCTGGAGGATGAAGAGGATGAGGACAATATTACCATTTCCGCTCTTACACTGAGAAATCTACAGAGTGTTGTTCTAGAGACAAAGGAGAGAGAGGATCAAGACAGAGATGAAGAAGAGGAAAGGAGTGGAGAGAGAGAAACAATGCGAAAAGAAACAGAGGAAGAAAGGATTGCAGAAGAAGAAGAAGAAGGGAGAGGTGAACAGGAGGAAACAAAGCAGAAGCGTACTTCTCAACTCATGAGGGCATTGAAACAGGGGGAGTTGCTGAGAAAAGAGGTACATCTTCAATTGTTGTTACTAGTAAAGGTGTTAGTCATTCACCTGCAAATCCAGAAGACATCTATGCCTCTCAATTCCCAAAGGAAGGTCATGAGGTTTCATCGCCAAATCTAAGTGATCATGCTGGCTTGCCATCATCTACAAATACTCCTTCTAATCATGCAGAGGCCAGTACTCAGACTAATAATTCAGAGACCTTTGCAAAGTACTTGATGTTCTTATGGAGATGCGAGGCCAAATTTATGCCCTGGGATGCGAAGTTCAGAACTTGCAAAATGCAGGTCAAGCCTCTTTAGTTTCCTTGCATGATCAAGTCAATGCCCTTGCTCTTCAAGTTCAAGCAAATGCCAAGGGTGAAGATGTGGCTCAACTAAAGGAGGATTTGAAAAAGCTGGAAGGGATTGTCTAGTCAATGGGAGATTTCTAGCTTGTTCGCATTCCTAGGCAACCATAATTCCATTATCTTTTTATCTCTACCTTTTTTAATGCTGACAAAAAGGGGGAGAGATGGTGCAGATTTGAGACTTGACTCTCGTTTGACCTTACTTTTTGAATGACTTTTTACTTTTGTTTGGTTGTTTGGTTGTGACTAGATTTGGATTTGGATTTAGATTGTTTGATCATTTGGTATTTCATGGCAAAGATAGTTGTTTATTTACAGGACTAACTTATTTCCTGTGGATGCAGATTTAATGCTGTCTTTACTAAGTCAATTATCTTTGTGAGATATCCATGTTTGCTTGAGTATTGTTTTGCAAGTCAAAAATATCCAAATCTGCAGGAAAGTTTTGTCACCATAAAAAAGGGAGAGATTGTTGGAGAAAACTCCCTTGCTTGTTTTGAAGCTAACAAAACATTTCCATCAGTCTAGTTTGAAGACTTGCAGACTCTTTAGTCAAAGTCTAAAGACCGTCGAATCGCCAGACTCAAGATTCAAAGTCTATCCTCATTGACAATTTCTAGACCATCGAAGAAGACTTATCCAAAACTGAGTATTTCGTTAAGGATTTGATTCTATCGATTGAAGAAGATCTCTCAACTAGATATAGCATCTTGGAATCTATTATTCATTTTGATTTCAATACGGGTAATTTAGATCCGTTGATTGGCAAAGCATACTTGGAAGGTTTTACTTATGGAAACCTAGATCCTGATTGTATGGGTGAGTAAGATTGATGGGCTATCGTCATATTCCTTAAATAACTTGAAATCTCCCTAATTGATTCTGTCCAAAGGGTAGATTGGAAGAACTCCTTTGGTAAGTGCCAACGGGTATGAATGCATGGAGGAGTATATAAGGAAGATGTTCCAATTATTTGAGCGTTTACGCGATAGAAGAATTCCAAAGTCTGAAATTCCTTGTTCTTTGTCAATTCAATTGTTGAACGAAAACTTGTACTCAAAAGAGAGTTTATACTTCTATGAGACGTTGAGGAAGTGTAGCAAAGTCTCTACACTATGGAATCAAGGAAGAGCTATATTGTAACAACTCTTTTGATTTTTAGTGAAATCCAGCCAGTGGGCTGTCAGTGCGGAAGAGTGGACGTAGGCTTGGATCAAGCCGAACCAATATAAATCTTGTGTTCTTATTCTCTTCCCTAAGCTCTTTTACTTTGATCGTAACTTTATTTGATTATTAAAGTCTAATTTCCTTTTCATAATCTATTACTAAACATAGTTGGTTTAAAAGCAAAATTATATACTTTATTCTGCAAAATTTGTTTTTGCACCTATTCACCCCCTCTAGGTGCTCGTACTAGCTTTCACACCAATGACATGCTTGTATATAGTGAGGATAAGGAAAAACATGAAACATGTCCTGTAAATGTTCCAGGATTTGAGAGAGCAAAAATTGTTTGCTATCTCAACAAGAGTCACTTCTTGACTAACAAGGTAATTTTCCTTGGCTATTTGATGACTAGCCTAGGAATAGAGATTGATCCTAGTAAGATTGAAGCTATCACTTCATGGCGAATGCTGCTAACGCTCCATGAGAATCAAAGCTTTCATGGCCTTGCCTCTTCTTTCTACATGAGAAAGTAAAAAATTTCAGTTCCATTGTGACACCAAATACTAAATGCTGAAAGGAGAAAGACTTCAGAGAAAAGAAAAGGCGCAAAGAGCTTTGAGCTCCTGAAGAATGTAATCATTGAAGCACTAGCGTCAGCACAACCGAGACATGGTTTTTGAGGTTCAATGCGTTTGGAAAAATTTGAAGATGAAAATAATATCAATAAATATGAGGCGTGCAAACATTATCCTTAAGAATAAATTCCACACCTTGGAGTATGAAACTTGGTGCAATAGGCATTACTTCTAGTAGGGAAAAGTATCCAAAAAAGTCATAAACTTATTGCATTTGTACCAATCCAATCATAAATCTTAAACATTTTCATATTAATATCAATCAGTCCATCCAATTAATTTAGATCAAAAATCGCTAACATGGATGTTGACAGTTTTACGTGCCACAACTGGCGCTAATGTAGACATTTTTTAAATATCTTTTTCTTTTTTTCTTTTCCTTTTCTTGTTGCCTGTGGCCGGTGGCTGGCCACAAGCCATTGCCAGTGAGGGCTAGCCTCACCTAGGTGAGTGTCACCCTCATTGGGATGCTAAGCAAGGGCGAGTGCCTGCAAAGCCTACCTCACCTGGGCCATTTAGTTATCTTCCTTGTTCTAAACCTCAAATCCGTGAATATGCTTGTGAGAAAATCATTTAGGATTTGAGCTAACTTCTGACGATTTAGATTGTTATTCCTGATTTATCGATTTCTAGATAAGAAAGTTACATCAGTTCCAAATCCATGCTCTAAACTTGTGATGTACATTAGCTATTTGACAAAAAGTTTATGAGATTTTTTAAAGAACTTCTGTTACTGTTCGATAGAGGCACGTACTAATCCATTTTAGGTTATAGGAATGTATCCTTTGTCAATGGTCAAGATTTTGATATAAAATCATGGTTATCAAGGTCAAAATTTGAATCCACTTTTGTTTGTCATTTCTCTGCTGCTGTGTTGAAAGGTGCATTCTAGTGACGGGTGGTTTTGGTTGCCAACGAGGATATGATTTGGGAGTTACTGATTCAAGTCCTTATCCATGTGACGTTCATGATAAATGCTTTCATTGTTCTAGCTTTGTGCTTCCTTGCTCTTCCGGTCTCTGTGAATTTTGCAATGATGTGGCTGCGTATGTGATGTGGTGAGGGTGCATGACAAATCAAAATTTATATTCTAGAAATAATTTTTTTAATCCAAACTTGTTTATGAAAAAGAAATCTATTTGGTGACGTAATTTCATTGTTCTATTTTTGAAACAAATTTTTATTTCAAAAATAAGTTTGGAATAGAAATGAGAAAAAAGAACTCTTCTTATCACTCGTTCTCTCTACTATTCAACCATCTACCTGCCATCCGCCACCATTGTCACGCCCCGATCCTTGAGCGGGCACACATCCCTTTGCGGTTGATACAAATGCGACATTCCCAAGATGCGTCGCCGACCCATTCATTTTAAGCACATGCGAAAGCGAAACAATAAATCCCCTAACAGTAACTATCTCGGGATAGAAAAACAGGACAATAGATTCACAAACAAAACATGATTCTATATACACGCTGAGTCATATACAAAAATCTATAACCAAAAGACTTCAAAAGACTAGTTCTCAAAAAGTGGTTGTCATATCTGACCTACACTTCAAATCCCCTCAGTTTGGCTCCAGATCCTCCGCTCTACGGCCCTGAAAATTGAGCCCACGATGAGGTGAGATATAAATCTCAGTGAATTCACACTCTAAGCCCTGATTAGGAGGGTAATATGCTTAGAGGCGTCTCAGATCCTCCCTACAGGTCAGTACAATTTATATCACAAATAGCACGAAAGCATGAGTAGCAATCAAGCTCATCAACTAGAACGCCACACTGAATTTCCAAACAAGAAGAAGGGTCCTAATTATAGGGCCAAATCGTTATGACACGTCCCATACCATGCCACACAATTTTGTCCCATAATCTGGCCCATCTATCTCAATCAATCATGCGTTCCAATTGATTATTACTACCCGCATAGGCAGTTTTACCCGAGACACATCGGTCCTCTGGCGTAGCCAAGTTCCGTCTCACTCCTTTGAGCATGGCTACATCCTCCGACACACACTGGGGACGGCATTCCTTACGGTGTTTTCTAAAGGAGCTTCAGTCCATAATCTATTGTGACCGACGTCCACCGACACACACCGAGGATGGGTTCTCTTAACCTTTAATGTCCACCAACACACACCGGGGACGGGTTCTCTTAACCAGCACACGATCATTCAATTTTAGCCAAGGACATTGTGCTTTACACTCACATGCCTCACTTAAGATAACGACCATGGCATGTTTCCTTCGTATTAAAAACACTCTACGAAAATATTCTCCTTTTTAAAATCCCACTATTTTACATAGTATATAAAACCATTTTTGGTGTTAAAACCCGACACCCGAGATTTTCTGAATAAATAACGAAATTCACAAATTTTAGAAGAATTGACCAAAATTTCAATCAGCACTCAATTTGCACAAATTAACACCTAATTGCATGAACTGAACACACTATTGCAATCAGCTCGAAATTCCAGTCACCGACTATCTCAAAGTATAATTTTCGAAAAATAAATAAATAATTAAATAATTACCAAAATCAATTAAATAATTCAATTTAAATTCCAAAAAGGCCAACTTAGGCTGTAATTGCTAAATTAACCGCCTAAACGGGCTGAGAAAATTCCCGAACCTATCTAGATAAATAGCACATCCTATCTAGGCTTTAATTAATCTAATCTAACCACCTAACATGCATAATTGAATAATTAAATCACTAATCTAATCTAACTAACAACCTAATCCCTAATTAACTTAAGCTAAATACCCTTTAAACATCATTAGCATCCTAAGTAAAGTTTAGTGCATAAACTCACCGGTTTGACGCAAAAACTAATTCACCGCAACAGCGACGAGATGGCGGCCGAAACTCGGGCCTACGGCGACGTCAACGAAGGCTTGGACCGGGCCGAATGGCCCAAGACGGCTCAGCAAGGCTGAGCTTCAATCTTGGTTATCGTGAAAATCTCGAGGTTTCAAATACGGGCACAGGGTATAGAAATGACAGAAAAATCGGTCTAGTGTCGTTCGATGAGAATTTTGCAATTAGGTGGAATCATTCACACACTAATCACATATCTCAATCGAGTCGACCTATCCCCAGTCTTTAATCAATTTTTGACTGTACCGTAATGACCCTTGCAAATCAGTACGGTCGAGCAATCGATTCCTAGTCGAATTCTCAAGTTTATTACTTTAAAATCCCTTAACGGCTTCACCTGATAGGCTAGTTATAGGCTAGTTATTTTGTGAGTGGCCAATTCAGAGAAAAGAACCATAGGCGCGTCGATGAAAAGCTCAACTTATTTAATCAAAAGCAGAACCTGAAATTCGAGATGTCACAACCATTGTCCGCTACTACCGATCGCCAATCATCGGCCGCTAGCCACCAATCGCTGCCACCGCCATCTGCCGCCCTCGAGAGGTAAAAATTATGTGTTGTTATCAAGCAAAATTCTATTAGAAGAACATAAATTTTGTGTCTTTATCAAATACAAATTTTTGCTCAAAAACTTATCTTAAAATAGAAATAGAAGAAGCTATTTCTCTTCCATAAATCAATTTCTAGCCGAATGATTATCATTCGCACCCTAACTAGCTGCTGTGACAGATGATGCGATAGCTGATAATCTAGTAATGGTCTAGTGTTGAGTGAATAACAGTATTGGTTTGGTGATAAAGGGACGTTGATGGTGTTCAAGGACCGGAGGATAGTGGCGCCAAAGTAAGTTGCTCACTTTGTATAGGAAGAAGATGATTGAAACAACAATAGAAATAAAGAATTATAGAAAATAATGAATATTAATAAATTATTTAAAAAATTATATAAAAGAATATCAACATCAGCACTAACCATGCCTTGTAGGACCTCCAGCATCCACATAAGCTATTTCAAGCCTAAATTAGTCGGATGGATTGAATTGGTACCAATGTGAAAAATGTTTAGAACTAAATTAGTCTAATTGAATGGTTTATGATTGAATGCAATAGGTTTAATACTTTTTTGATACTTTTCCCGTTCCCAATATGTACTAGACCTTCCTCTTTACTTTGCATTTGAATATTAGATTAAACATGAACAACAAAATTATATGTAAAACCCAGCAAAAAAAATAAAAAAAAAATGAAAGAAAATGAAAGGAGAAGAGAGAATTTTCATATTTAAGTGTCTTTGATAGATTGTAGTCGGAGGTTCTATTATTGACAAATGTAAGAGAAGGTTGGTATATAACAAATTAAACCAATCGGCTTTAATATTTGAAAAACAAACCTTTACAAAACCATTACAAAATTTATTGTATGATAATGGTTTTCATGGTTATCACAATTTCAATCAAAAGCTGCTACAAAGTAATAATTTCAAAACTCTCAAAACTGATGAAATATCTAACTATTGCGATGCTTCAAATGTTGGCATGGTGTTTCACTCGGTCAAGAAAGCCATCACATTGCCTTTTTAGGTGAAAAACTGTATGATGCCAGTATGTGTGTATTTATATGTGCGTGCTCTCAGTGATTGGAGCCAGTATTTGCTAACAAAAGAACGTGTTTTGGACTCTGACCACAAAGAACATAAGCACATGAATTCTCGACAGAAGCTTAATTGCTCATGTGGAGCTTGGAGTAAATTTCTACATTCTTTTTTTGTTTCTACTCAAACATTAACCTTGCGATCTGGCGCTCAAAATCGAGTCAAGGATGCTTCGAGCCACCAACATACGTTCCTCTCTACTATGCAAATCAAGGTTATTGGATTTGAAGTAGTAAAAGATATGTATGAAGTCCAAATTTTGGAAGTTTTTTTTTTTTTTGTCAGTCCTACTCTATTCCTATTCTAACTCTCATTCTCAGACTTTTGCTATGCCTCATTGCAGGGCGTGGGAATCAAAACCCACTTCTGAAACTAATTCGCCCCCACCCCCAACCCCCAAGAAGGTGGGGAAGTTAAACTCCTAAAATTTCGGGAAAATGTCACAAATAGTCCCTATATTTTCACTCAATGTCCAATTTCATCCCTAAACTTTTGATTGGCTCAATTTGGTCCCTAAACTATTGATAAAATGTCCAATCTAGTCCCTGAACTTTCAAATGGCTCAATTTGGTCCCTGAATTATTAATAAAATGTCCGATCTAGTCCCGAAATTTCGATCAACTCAAGTTGGTCCCTGAACTATGATGAAATGTCCGATCTAGTCCTTCGTTACTATTTTTTTCTTTTTTCTTTTTTTCCATTTTTTCCTTTTTTTTTTCCTTTTTTTTTTCCTTTTTTTTTTTTTCGCTTTCCCTCCGTCGGAGTCGGCGGAGGGCTGGCGTCCGGTGAGGGAGCCCCTTGCCAGATCGGCGAGGGCCCCTCACCGGCGTCCGGCAAGGGCGAGGGCTCCTCGCCCAGATTAGCAAGGGCCCCCGCCCGACGCCGGCGAGGTCCCCTCGCCCGACGCTGGCAAGGTGCTCTCCCTCGCAAATCTGGCGAGGGAGAGCCCCGCGCAGACGCCGGCGAGGATGGCCCCTCGCCAGATCTGCGAGGGAGAGCCTCTCGCCCGCGCCCGCATCTGCGAGGGAAAGCCCCTCACCGGCGTCAGGCCAGGGCGAGGGGCTCCCTCGCCGACATCCCTCGCAGATCTGGTGAGGGAGAGCCCCGCGTAGACGCCGGCAAGGACGGCCCCTCACCAAATCTGCGAGGGAGAGGCGTCGGGCGAGGGGCTCTCCCTCGCAGATCTGGCAAGGGGCCGTCCTCGCCAACGTCGCGAGGGGGAGCCCCTCGCCGGCACTTGCGAGGGACACGGGCGGGGCCCCGCCGGGACGCCGACCCTCCATCGACTCCGGCGAGGGAAAGTTCGAAAAAAAAAAAAAAGGAAAAAAAGGAAAAAGAAAAACAATAACGAAGGATTAGATTTGACATTTCATCATAATTCAGGGACTAACTTGAGCCGATCGAAAGTTCAGGGACTAGATCGGACATTTTATTAATAGTTCAGGGACCAAATTGAGCCATTTGAAAGTTCAGGGACTAAATCGGACATTTTATCAATAGTTCAAGGACCAAATTGAGCCAATCGAAAGTTCAGGGACGAAATTGGACATTGAGTGAAAATATAGGGACTATTTGTGACATTTTCCCTAAAATTTCACATTGCACGGTTTCGCATTCATTGGTGTGTTCTTGCAACGTTCATTGCATCAAGCTATTACCTTTTTAAGCCCATGATGGTGGACTGGCGGGGGTCATTTCGCTCTTGACAAGACTTTGGCGCTTGCTAGGGAGAACTTTCATTGGCCATAAATGGAAATATGAAGCGGCTCATTGAATGATGCAAAATTTGCCCCATTGCAAAAGCTGGAGGCTAAAGCACTGTTTTTTACTTGCCATTACCTATTACACAAGCCCCTTTGGGAAGATACGAGTATGGACTTTGTAATGAGTTTACCAAATACTCAACGCAACAAGGATTTAGGTTGAGTTTCATTCGCTATTTTCAATGGGCTTTGGGGGAATGAGTTGAAAGGGGTTTTCCGAAATTTAAATTGTGTTTGGTAAATTATAACTTACAAGTCTTTTGTAAAATAATTATGGGCTAAATACTATTTGGAAAAACTCATCTTGCAAAGGACTTTAGCTGCATTTTTTTTTTCTTTTTTCTTTTTTCTTTTTTATTAAAAAACACAAACCCTTCACCGGTGAGCCAGATCTAACATTCGCGACCATCATTTGAGGCGGCACAACCTCAAGCAACCCTTGGTGAGGACCACCTGAGATCGCACGATTCCAACTAGGGGCCACCTAAAGTCATGGTACCACCAACAACAGCTGCTGCCAGCCTGAGCCCTTCATCAAAGCTGGCACTTGAGTCGCACAACCTCGTCAACCTCTTGTTGGCTCCTCACTAGCCTCTCACCGGCCATTTGCAACCAGATCTAGCATTGCCTGCTGTCCTCACACAAAGAAGATGAATAGTAACAACGAGAGTAGAATGAGAAAATGAAAAAATTGGTGAGAGTAGGTTTAGAAGAAAAAAAATTATTTTTTAACCTTAGAAATAACCTTCCACAAATGCCGAAAGCCCAACGCAAGGCTTTTAGCTTTGCCAAGGCTAACATTTGGCCAAAGAAGTCTTCAAAAAATGGGCCAAATAACCCATATTTTCTCTAAGGGGCTTTGGAGAAACAAATGCAATTAGTCATGGTTGTGGTTGATCGATTTTATAAAATGGCAAATTTTGTACCATTTAGTAAGGCTCTTGATGAGATGCATGTTGCTAGTTTTAATTTCATTAAATTTGGAGCCCACATGTTGTTCCTAGGACAATTACTTCTTATCATTATGTCAACTTTACGAGTCATTGCTACATTATGGCGAAAAATGGGGACTCAATTTCAATTTCGTTCGGCTAGTCATCCTCGTACTGATTGACGAACAGAGGGATGTTAACAGAATTTTGGGCAATTTATTAAAAAGATTTATTGGAAGACATGTTAAATAGTGGAATTTGTTAGGGCACACATGGTGATCATTTTGTTTCTCTGTTTTTTTATTTTTTTTATTCTTGATAATAAGTTTGAAACAGAAATCTATTTGCTAATGTAATTTCATTTTTCTATTTTGGAAAAAATTTAGCCCATAAATAGATTAAGAATAAAAATAATAAGTAAAATTTCTTTACTAGTCTATTTTTGGAACGAAAACATAAATAAAAACTCTTCCCACCGCTCGCCCTCACCACCCGTGGCTATCGCCTGCAGGCCGATGCACAATTTCTACATCGACGCTTTCAATTAAATAGACCAATGTCGTATTTAGTAACCGACCAAACAATGTCTGCTCTATTCTTTTATTCCCCAAAACAAAAATATAACAGAAAGTTTGATAACTCACAAGAACAAATTAGTTCCTAGGAATAGATCTCGAAAAAAATCAAGAAGTAAAAAAAAGTTGCCTCTTTCTTTCCAAGAACAATTCCATAATCAAGCCCATTTTCTTTTTTCCTCTTTTCTTTTCTTCTTTTCATTTTCTTCTTCTTCTTCTTCCTTTCACTAGTTGTCGGCCGATTGTTGACCTTGGCAATGGTTGGCAACCGACCAAACAAGGACCAATGGCCTTATAGACTGAGCTTGGTCGGTGACTAAGGCCCTATTTGGTAACTTGATAGCTCACCATTCACCCTTGTCACCCATGGCCGCTACCCACACACTAATGTATAATGTACGATTTCTACATCGACGCTTTCAATTAAATAGACTAAGGCCCTTTTTAGTAACCAGGCAAACAATGTCCGATTCTATTCTTTTATTCTTCGAAACAAAAATAGAACAAAAATTTATTAGGTAACTTATTTATTCCTGATGATAAATTTATTCCTGAGAATAGATCTGGAACAAAATCAAGAAGTAAAAAAAAAAAAAAAAAGTTGTCCCTTTGTTCCTAGGAACAATTCCAAAATCAAGCCCATTTTCTTTTTTCTTCTATTTTCTTTTCTTTTTTTCATTTTTTCTTCTTTCTTTCGCCCGTTGCTGGCCAGTCACTGACTTAGCAATGGTTGGTGACCGACCAAACAAGGACCGACGGCCTCATTAGCCGAGCCTTGTTGGCGATTGGGTGAGGCTGGGCGAGGCTCGGCCTCACCTTGGCTATGCAAGGCTTGACCTCGCCCAAATCTGGCAAGGATGAGTTCATCCAACCGTTGCTGAGGCTCGGCGACCCTCGTTTGGCCGGTCGCCGGCCATCGCCCTGGCTAGCAACCAACGAAAGGAAGAACAAGAAGAAGAAGAAATGGAAAAAAAAAAAAAAAGGAGAAAAAAAGTAATAAAATTATTTAAAAATTAAAATAAATTTTAAGTTACAAAAGAATTTGATGGTCGTACAAACGAATATCTATTCCAAGAATAGAAATTGTATTCAGTTACCAAACGCCTTCAAATGATCAAAAACTCGTCTAGGGAATAGAATTTGAAAAAAAAAATATCATTTCTACGAGCAAAAATTGTTCCCGATAGTAGAATAATTATCAAATGCACCCTAAAGATGTTTTATCTCACGAAAGAGTAGAGCAAAATGAATAGAAAAGAGCATGGGAGGAAAATATTTAAAAAGGCCCATCAAACAAATTTCTATTCTAGGAGCAGAAATTTTATGTTATTATTAAATGTGTATCTCTACATAGAACCTTGTCCATAAAATAAAAATAAAAATATATATTTCTGATCAGAAATTATTTTTAGGAATAGAATGGTTATCATTCACAGTCTTATTAGCTCAAACTAAATTCGGCTATTATAATTCGGTGAGTGAAATTACAGGAAAAGGCGCATTTGAAGCTGTGCTTGGAAAGCATCATTTAAGCCGTCACCTACAAAGCGTCAATATAGTGCAGACACTGAAAAAAGGGCCTAAGGAAATCAAACTAAGAATTTTGAAGCACATCGACAAGTATTGCCGTTGGCGAAGGTGATCTTATGCTTTCATTTTCCACCGGATTATCGTGCGAAATTATCTCCTTGAGGGGATGATCCTTGTCAAGTTTTAAAGCCAAAGTCTCTGTCTGTCCAGGACGTGAAGACGCAATGCTACTGTTATCTCTATCATGCAACGTGCATGCTGGCATAAATTCTGCGTATCA
Source organism: Eucalyptus victrix (assembly GCA_016097545.1). Classification (NCBI taxonomy): domain Eukaryota; kingdom Viridiplantae; phylum Streptophyta; class Magnoliopsida; order Myrtales; family Myrtaceae; genus Eucalyptus; species Eucalyptus victrix. Next base: position 62,967,127 of record CM027839.1, on the reverse strand, counting down.
TGTAAAGATAGACGCGAAACAGTTCTTCAAGGTATGAAAAAGTGCATGCAGAGAAAAAGCCCAGAAAATAGCCATCAATATTGTTCACATGATAGATTTGAATTATCATGATGGAGAGACTATTGGGTAAGACTTGCCGCTCTTAAACGAATGATAGTAGTTCGTGATTAGAATTTTCACTGTTATCTCTACCACTCGTCATATAAAAGCTGGTACACTTGCATAGATTCTGCACATCATGTAAAGTCAAACAAAAAACAGTTCTTTGAGGTACAAAAAAGTGCATAAAACCAAAAAGTCGAAAAATTAATCATGGATGTTGATCACATAGTTGGTTTGAATAGTCATGATGGAGAGACTAACGGGTAAGACCGCCCATTCTTAAATGAATGATAGTCATTCGTGATTAGATTTTTCACTATTATCTCTACCATGCATCATATAAAAACTTGCACAATGGTGTACATTTTGCAAGCCATGTTAAGACCAACGCAAAACAATCTTTCAAGGTACGAAAAAGTGCATGTAATGAAACAGTCCAAAAAAGAACCTTGGATGTTGTTCACATAATAGGTTTGAACGATCATGATGGAAAGACTATTGGGTAAGACCTGCCGCTCTTAAATGAATGATAGTAGTTCGTGCTTAGAATTTTCATTGTAAACTCTACCATGCATAATATAAAAACTTGTACGTTGGCATAGATTTTGCACGTCCTATAAAGATGGATGGAAAATAGTTATTCAAGGTACGAAAAAGTGCATCTAACCAAAAAGTCGAATAATTAATTGTAGATATTGATCACGTGGTAGGTTTGAAGGGTCATGATGGAGAGACTAACGGGTAAGACCGGTCGTTCTTAAATGAATGATAGTCATTCGTGATTAGATTTTTCACTGTTATCTCTGTCATGCATCATTTAAAAACTTGTACGTTGGCATGCATTATGCAAGTCATGTAAAGACGGACGCAAAACAGTTCTTCGAGGTACGAAAAAATGCATGTGACGAAAAAGTCCAAAAAACAACCTTGGATGTTGTTCACATGATAGGTTTGAATGATCATAATGGAGAAATTACTAGGTAAGACTTGCCGCTCTTAAACGAATGATAGTAGTTTATGATTAATTTTTTCACTGTTACCTCTATCATATGTCATATAAAAACTTGTGCGTTGGCAAAGACTCTGCACGTCATGTAAAAACAAATGCAAAACAATTTTTCGAGGTACGAAAAAGTGCATGTGATGAAAAAGTCCAAAAAATAACCTTGGATGTTGTCCACATGATAGGTTTGAATGATCATGATGGAAAGACTATTGGGTAAGACCTGCCGCTCTTAAATGAATGATAGTAGTTCATGCTTAGAATTTTCACGTAATCTCTACCATGCGTCATATAAAAACTTGTACTTTGGCATAAATTCTACACGTCCTGTAAAGATGGACGGAAAATAGTTCTTCGAGGTACGAAAAAGTGCATCTAACAAAAAAGTCGAATGATTAAATGTAGATGCTGATCACGTGGTAGGTTTGAATGGTCATGATGGAGAGACTAACGGGTAAAACTAGTCATTCTTAAATGAATAATAGTCGTTTGTGATTAGATTTTTCACTGTTATCTCTGTCATGCATCATTTAGAAACTTGTACGTTGCCATACATTCTGCAAGTCATGTAAAGACGGACGCAAAACAGTTCTTCGAGGTACAAAAAAATGCATGTGACGAAAAGGTCCCAAAAATAACCTTGGATATTGTTCACACAATAGGTTTAAATGATCATGATGGAGAGAATATTGGGTAAGACTTCCCGCTCTTAAACGAATGATTGTAGTTCATGATTAGATTTTTCACCGTTATCTCTATCATGCGTCATATAAAAACTTGTGCGTTGACATAGACTCTGCACGTCATGTAAAAATAAATGCAAAACTAGTTTTCGATGTATGAAAAAGTGCATGTGATAAAAAAGTCCAAAAAGTAACCTTGGATGTTGTTCACATGATAGATTTAAATGATCATGATAGAAAGACTTGGGTAAGAACTGTCGCTCTTAAACAAATGATATTAGTTCATGCTTAGAATTTTCAATGTAATCTCTACCATGCGTCATATAAAAACTTGTACGTTAGCATAGATTCTGCACGTCCTGTAAAGACGGACGGAAAATAGTTCTTCGAGGTACGAAAAAATGCATCTAACCAAAAAGTCGAATAATTAAATATAGATGTTGATCATGTGGTAGGTTTGAATGGTCATGATGGAAAGACTAACGGGTCAAACCAGTCGTTCTTAAATGAATGATAGTCGTTCGTGATTAGATTTCTCACTATTTTATCTATCATGCATTATTTAAAAACTTGTACGTTGGCATGCATTCTGCAAGTCATATAAAGACGGACACAAAACAGTTCTTCGAGATACGAAAAAAATGCATGTGACGAAAAAGTCCAAAAAATAACATTGGATGTTGTTCACATGATAGGTTTAAATGATCATGATAGAGAGACTATTGGGTAAGACTTGCCGCTCTTAAACGACTGATAGTAGTTCATGATTAGATTTTTCACTGTTATCTCTATCATGTGTCATATAAAAACTTGTGAGTTGATATAAACTCTGAACGTCATGTAAAGACAAACACAAAACAAATTTTCAAGATACGAAAAAGTGCATGTGATGAAAAAGTCCAAAAAATAAACTTAGATGTTGTTCACATGATAGGTTTGAATCATGATGGAAAGACTATTGGGTAAGATCTACCGCTCTTAAATGAATAATAGTAGTTCGTGCTTAGAATTTTCACTGTAATCTCTACCATGTGTCATATAAAAACTTGTGCGTTGGCATAGATTTTGCATGTCATGTAAAGACGGACGAACAATAGTTCTTCGAGGTACAAAAAAGTGCATTTAACCAAAAAGTCGAATAATTAATTGTAGATGTTGATCACGTGGTAGGTTTGAATGGTCATGATTGAGAGACTATTAGGTAAGACCAGTCGTTTTTAAATGAATGATAGTCATTCGTGATTAGAGTTTTCACTATTATCTCTATCATGCATCATTTAAAAACTTGTACATTGGCATACAATCTGCAAGTCATGTAAAGATGAACGCAAAACAATTCTTTGAGGTACAAAAAAATGCATGTGACGAAAAAATCCAAAAAATAACCTTGGATGTTGTTCACATGATAAGTTTGAATAATCATGATGGAAAGACTATTGGGTAAGACCTGCTGCTCTTAAACAAATGATAGTAGTTCGTGCTTAAATTTTCACTGTAATCTCTACCATGCATTATATAAAAACTTGTACGTTGGCATAAATTCTGCACGTCTTGTAAAGACGGACGGAAAATAGTTCTTCGAGGTACGAAAAAATGCATCTAACCAAAAAGTCAAATAATTAAATGTAAATGTTGATCACACTAACAGGTAAAACCAATCGTTCTTAAATGAATGATAGTCGTTCGTGATTAGATTTTTCATTGTTATCTCTATCATGAATCATTTAAAAACTTGTACGTTGGCATGCATTCTGCAAGTCATGTAAAGACGGACGCACAAAAGTTCTTCAAGGTACGAAAAAATGCATGTAACGAAAAGATCCAAAAAATAACCTTGGATGTTGTTCACATGATAAATTTGAATGATCATGATGGAGAGAATATTTGGTAAGACTTGCTACTCTTAAACGAATGATAGTAGTTCATGATTAGATTTTTCATTGTTGTATCTATCATGTGTCATATAAAAACTTGTGCATTGGCATAGACTCTGCACGTCATGTAAAAAAAATGCAAAACCGTTTTTCGAGGTACGAAAAAGTGCATGTGATGAAAATATCCAAAAAAATAACCTTGGATTTCGTTCACATGATAAATTTAAATGATTATGATGGAAAGACTATTGGGTAAGATATGCTACTCTTAAACAAATTATAGTAGTTTGTGCTTAGAATTTTCACATGTGTCATATAAAAACTTGTGAGTTGGCATAGACTTTGAACGTCATGTAAAGACAAACACAAAACAGTTTTTCGAGGTACGAAAAAGTGCATATGATGAAAAAGTCTAAAAAATGACCTTGGATGTTGTTCACATGATAGGTTTGAATGATCATGATGGAAAGACTATTAGGTAAGACATACCGCTCTTAAACAAATGATAGTAGTTCATGTTTAGAATTTTTACTGTAATCTCTACCATGCGTCATATAAAAAGTTGTATGTTGGCATAGATTATGCACGTCCTATAAAGACGAACGGAAAATAGTTCTTTGAAGTACGAAAAAGTGTATTTAACCAAAAAGTCAAATAATTAAATGTAGATGTCAATCACGTGATAGGTTTGAATGGTCATGATGGAGAGACTAACAGATAAAACCAGTCGTTCTTAAATGAATGATAGTCATTCGTGATTAGATTTTTCACTGTTATCTCTGTCGTGCATCATTTAGAAACTTGTACGTTGGCATACATTCTGCAAGTCATGTAAAGACGGACGCAAAACAGTTTTTCAAGGTACGAAAAAATGCATGTGACAAAAAAGTCCAAAAAATAACCTTGGATGTTGTTTGCGTGATAGGTTTAAATGATCATGATGGAGAGACTATTTGGTAAGACTTGCCACTCTTAAACGAATTATAGTAGTTCATGATGAGATTTTTCACTGTATCTCTACCACGCATCATATAAAAACTTGTAAGCTGACATAAATTCTACATGTCATGTAAAGACAAACACAAAACAGTTCTTCGAGGTACAAAAAAGTGCATCGAATCAAAAAGTCAAAAATTAACCGTAGATGTTGATCATGTGGGAGGTTTGAATGATCATGATAGAGAGATTATTGGACAAGATCGGTCATTCTTAAATGAATGATAGTCATTCATGATTAGAGTTTTCACTATTGTCTTTGCCATGCTTCATTTAAAAACTTGCACGTTGGCGTACATTATATAAGTCATGTAAAGAACGATGCAAGACAATTCTTCAAGGTATGAAAAAAAAATACATGTGACAAAAAAGTCCAAAAAATAATCTTGGATGTTTTTCATATGATAGGTTTGAATGATCATGATAGAGAGACTATTGAGTAAGACCCGCCGCTCTTAAACGAATGATAGTAGTTCATGTTTAGATTTTTCATTATTATCCCTACCACACATCATATAAAAACTTGTACATTGGCATAATTTTGCGCGTCATGTGAAGATGGACGCAAAATAGTTCTTTGAGGTACGAAAAAGTGCATCTAACCAAAAAGTCAAAAAATGAATCATAGATGTTGGTCACGTGGTAGATTTGAATGGTCATTATGAAGAGACAATTAGGTAAGATCGGCTATTCTTAAAAGAATTATAGTCGTTTATGATTGGATTTTTCACTGTTATGTCTTCCATGCATCATATAAAAACTTGTACTCTGGTGTAGATTTTGCAAGTCTTGTAAAGAATTCTTATTTTATATTGTTTTTGTTTTTTGTTTTTATTTTTGTTTTTTTAGGGGTTGGGGAGGAGTTGTGAAACCCTCCCAAAATGAGCAAGGCCGCGATGAGAGTTTCACAACTAGCAAGGGTCGCAAGTGACCCTTGCCAACCCAAAAAAGGAAAATAAAGGAAAATTAAAATTCAAAAAATAATAATTAATGAATATTAAAAAATTATTCATGTCAGGGTTGACGAAGTTATGTAGAACAACTAGCATCCATGTCAGATTTTCCAACGAGATAAATCACCGATGACACTCAAGTGATCGATTTTTCACAGCCCTAACACTTAAGTATGCAAAAAGAATAATTAAAGCACTCGATTGAGCACTATACGAAAGTTATGACATTTGCGTTATTCATAGCCCTCATGTAAAGAATGATAGTTGTTCTGATTTTTTTATTTATTTGGAGACATGTACCTTGACTTTTTAAGCAAATAATTGATGGGCCCGATTACTTAGGTAAGATTGACAGTTCCCAAAATAATTTAATTGTTCTAGAACTAGATTTATTTATTTATTGAAAAACACGCATTCGTTCTAATACCAATCATTAATGGGGTCATCACTCCGCTAAGATCGACGCTTCTTGAAAGACTAGATCTTCTCCTAGATTAGGATTTCTTTATCAAGACATGCTCATTCGACTTTTAAATTTCCAATTATTAATGTGCTTATCATTCAGTAAAATTGGCAGTTCTTGAAAAACGTAATAAGTCGTTCTAGAATCAGATTTTTTTATTATTATTATTTGGAAACACGTAAATGATTAGTGAGTACAAATTATTCATAGGCTAATCGTGAAATCAACAGTTGTTGAAAAAATAGTACTTGCTCTAAAGCTAGAATATTTTTATCTAGAAGGTACCAATCCTTAATAGGCTAATCGCTCCGACATATTTTGAACGAATACTTGTAGTTATAGAATCAGAATTCTTGTATTTGGAATCGCGCATTTGACGTCTAAGCACAAATCATTAACCGAGACAGGACTCATAAATGGGGCTGCACTTAGCATGGAGTTTCTGAAGCTTAGCTGAATGCTTTCGTATATTCCGAGCAGTAGAAGCTTTCAAAAAATCAAAACGGTGATTTAAAGTGATGGGCCAAGTTCCATATAGAATCATAAAACCAAAATAAATAACTATCTCATGCGCTAGCGCCATTCGGAGGTAACCTTTTAGGAGTAATTCATCTAATTGGTTAGATTTGAACAAACATATAAACCCATAATTAAAAGAGACCCAACACGATCACGTCAGTTCATTAAATTATTGTTTTGGTTATGGATCAAGAAGATATTCTTTTCTGCATCCGAATGGAGATAAAGGGAGAACTTGGGAGCTGGACAAGTTAATTGCCCAAGCCCCAAGCCCATATCCCAAAGAAGTGAGAATTTGGGCTGCTTTTACAGTCAAATCCGATCCACTTATGTTTAATTAACGCATTACCTCTGTTCTTCAAGCCTGTAAGCATAGTCTAACAGAACTCTAAACCGCTGTGTCTAATTTATAACTAATTAAAAAAAACACAGATCAAGCACAAAACAGGAATATGTACAACAGAAATAACGCGCCCTCCCGTGACTTGAAAAAGTTGGGATAAACATTTTTTTATGGATAAAATCATTCAAATTCATAAGGATTTTAATGCGTTCCATTTCAAGAGAAGGTTATACATGTTGCTGTTTCTTATTTGGTAATGGAGATTCAAAGCCGTAAATTGATATCTTGCTTTAAAGATGGTCACGTGGGCCCCCGGTGAATTTTCTTACACATAAAGTCCCAAGTTAGAAGACATTCAAAATCCAGGCCAAACTTCAATTGGGTCGGATTTCATATGCTGATTCAAACTCGAGACATAAATTAATAAAAAATATCAAGTATGCACAAAGCTAGCTGAAATATAATATCGTGATTCCTTGAGAGTTAGGAAATCATTGTGAAAACCACATTGCATGGACTGCACAACCATAATTATTTGGAGATAAGCAATTGATCGGCACGTTGAACTAGATTCCGCATTTGAATGAGTTCAAAGTTCTAATCTTATGCTACATCTAATTTTTAAGTTCTATCGATATTAGTATCAATATTTCTACTACATTGAAGTGTCATATGGAAAAATAAAAATAAGGAGCCAATTAAGGCGATAGTGATGAGCGTAGAAATCAAAATTTGGCAATAAAAAAGAAGAAATTTATTTATAATACGAACTTAGTCATGGATTGGGCGAGATATTACATTTTTTGGGTTAATACCTTGAAAAACCCCAAACTGGTACACTTGTGACAAATTTACCTAAAACTATTTTTTTTACCACCAAAAACCCCAAACTGGTATACCTTTGACAAATTTACCCCAAATTAGTATACTTGTGACAAATTTACCCTATGTTAGTTTTCGTTAAATTTGATTCTCAAATTATTAAGTTAAATGACACGTGACAGTTGACCGGTATACGAATTTAGGATTTTATACTCCGTTTGTCATTATTTACAATTTTTGTGATTTTTTTATGGTATTAATCCAATTTAGCATAGGATATATTTGTCATAAATTTACTATTTTGGGGTTTTTTGCAGTCGAATAAATTAATTTAGGATAAATTTGTCATAAATGTACCAATTTAAGGTTTTTTTTATAGTCAGTCGGGATAAATTTGTCACTTTTTCATGGTCAAAAAAATAGTTTGGGGTAAATTTGTCACAAGTGTACCGGTTTGAGATTTTTCGGGGTATTAATATTTTTTTATTGACTTTCATATGAATTATTGTATATTTTTCAATAAAACTTTCACAAAGCAGCAGGCCCACTAACCTTCCTTTCCATTCATCGGTTTGATAAATTTAAATTAAGAAAATTAAAATAATAATTAAATAATATAATTAAATTAAATTTAAATATAAATAATATTGAAATTCTAATAAAAAAGAAAATTTAAAATAACAACAATTTTCGTTTTTATTTTTTCCTATTTTTTATTTCTATATTTTAATTTTTTATTCTAAAATATATGTTTTCTATATATAGAATATATATTTAATTTAGTATTTCAATTCATTATTTAGTATTGCATGGATATGCATGCATTACAAAACACAACTACCCTCATAATTTTTTTTATTTGTCAGAGGAATATTGGTTGGAGCAAACATTAGTGGGCTGGCTAAAAATCTTTGAACACACGCACATGCGATGTCCTTTTTCTGTCTAGGAGATGAAAACGTGACACTTGTGTTATCTCTATCATGATTTTTTTTTTTGGTCAGTGGACTATCGGTTGGAGCAAACATTAAGGGCCCGGCCAAAAATCTTTGAACAGACGTACAAGCGATCTCTCTTTTTTAGTTTTTGTCGGTGGACCATTGATTGGAGCAAACATTAATGGCCTGCAGAAAAATCTTTGAACACACGTACATGCGATCTCCTTTTTCTGTCCAAAGAGATGAAGACGTGACATTCGTGTTATCTCTATCATGAATTTCTTTCTGTCAGTGGACTATTGATCGGAGCAAACATTGATGGCCTGGCCAAGAATCTTCGAACACACGTACATGCCATCTCCTTTTTCTGTCCAGGAGATGAAGACGTGATATTCATGTTATCTCTATCATGCATTATATATAAAAACGCGTATGCTGGCATAAATTCTGCATGCCATACAATGACCTCGAGGAACAGTTTTGCATCCGTATTTATTAGATACCCTTTTCGTACAGGAAGAATTATTTTGTGTCGATCTTTCCATGACATGTTGGCTCCTTGCCAGCAAACACGTTTTTATTTGATACATGATAGAAGTGAGATCCGTAAGTCTCACCAAATTATTAACTACTGAAGAGTCAAATACATGTGTCCAAATAAAATAAAATAAAATCCAATCCTGAACAACTACCATTTGTTTAAAAACAATCATTGAACCTATTAGGCGAACAAGCCATGACACATGGTAGGTATACAAAAAAAAAAAAAAGATTCACGGCTATCATTTATTTTAGGACCACCATTCAACCTATTCCACCTATTGGGCAAGATTGGTCATTCTTTAAAAAATGGTAGGCATTTGTGATTAGATATTTTTTTCTTTGACACTTGCATTTGACTCTTAAGTAACTAATGATTCGATAAGACTGACAGTTCTTGAAAGAACAATCATTAGTTAGAGCTGGGTCTTTTATTTTTCACGGCTATCATTTGTTTTAGGACTACCATTCAACCTATTTCACCTATTGGGCAAGATCGGCCATTCTTTAAAAAATGGTAGGCATTTGTGATTAGATTTTCTTTGACACGTACATTTGACTCTTAAGTAACTAATGATTCAATAAGACTGACAGTTCTTGAAAGAACAATCATTGGTTAGAGCTGGGTCTTTTATTTTTCACGGCTATCATTTGTTTTAGGACCACCATTCAACCTATTCCACCTATTGGGCAAGATCGGCCATTCTTTAAAAAATGGTAGGCATTTGTGATTAGATATTTTTTTTCTTTGACACGTGCATTTGACTCTTAAGTAGCTACTGATTCGATAAGACCGACAGTTCTTGAAAGAACAATCATTGGTTAGAGCTGGGTCTTTTATTTTTCACGGCTATCATTTGTTTTAGGACCACCATTCAACCTATTCCACCTATTGGGCAATATCGGCCATTCTTTAAAAAATGGTAGGCATTTGTGATTAGATATTTTTTTCTTTGACACGTGCATTTGACTCTTAAGTAGCTAATGATTCGATAAGACTGACAGTTCTTGAAAGAACAATCATCGGTTAGAGCTGGGTCTTTTATTTTTCATGGCTATCATTTGTTTTAGGACCACCATTCAACCTATTCCACCTATTGGGCAAGATCGGCCATTCTTTAAAAAATGGTAGGCATTTGTGATTAGATATTTTTTTCTTTGACACGTGCATTTGACTCTTAAGTAGCTAATGATTCGATAAGACCGACAGTTCTTGAAAGAACAATCATTGGTTAGAGCTGGGTCTTTTTATTTTTCACGGCTATCATTTGTTTTAGGACCACCATTCAACCTATTCCACCTATTGGGCAATATCGGCCATTCTTTAAAAAATGGTAGGCATTTGTGATTAGATATTTTTTCTTTGACACGTGCATTTGACTCTTAAGTAGCTAATGATTCGATAAAACCGACAGTTCTTGAAAGAACAATCATTGGTTAGAGCTGGGTCTTTTATTTTTCACGGCTATCATTTGTTTTAGGACCACCATTCAACCTATTCCACCTATTGGGCAAGATCGGCCATTCTTTAAAAAATGGTAGGCATTTGTGATTAGATATTTTTTTATTTGACACGTGCATTTGACTCTTAAGTAGCTAATGATTCGATAAGACCGACAGTTCTTGAAAGAACAATCATTGGTTAGAGCTGGGTCTTTTATTTTTCACGGCTATCATTTGTTTTAGGACCACCATTCAACCTATTCCACCTATTGGGCAAGATCGGCCATTCTTTAAAAAATGGTAGGCAATTGTGATTAGATATTTTTTTCTTTGACACGTGCATTTGACTCTTAAGTAGCTAATGATTCGATAAGACCGACAGTTCTTGAAAGAACAATCATTGGTTAGAGCTGGGTCTTTTATTTTTCACGGCTATCATTTGTTTTAGGACCACCATTCAACCTATTCCACCTATTGGGCAAGATCGGCCATTCTTTAAAAAATGGTAGGCATTTGTGATTAGATTTTTTTTCTTTGACACGTGCATTTGACTCTTAAGTAGCTAGTGATTCGATAAGACAGACAGTTCTTGAAAGAACAATCATTGGTTAGAGCTGGGTCTTTTATTTTTCATGGCTATCATTTGTTTTAGGACCACCATTCAACCTATTCCACCTATTGGGCAAGATCGGCCATTCTTTAAAAAATGGTAGGCATTTGTGATTAGATATTTTTTCTTTGACACGTGCATTTGACTCTTAAGTAGCTAATGATTCGATAAGACCGACAGTTCTTGAAAGAACAATCATTGGTTAGAGCTGGGTCTTTTATTTTTCACGGCTATCATTTGTTTTAGGACCACCATTCAACCTATTCCACCTATTGGGCAAGATCAGCCATTCTTTAAAAAATGGTAGGCATTTGTGATGAGATATTTTTTTCTTTGACACATGCATTTGACTCTTAAGTAGCTAATGATTCGATAAGACTGACAGTTCTTGAAAGAATAATCATTGGTTAGAGTTGGGTCTTTTATTTTTCCCCTTTTGATGCACGCATTTTGCTTTTAAGGGGCAATTATTAATGGTAGAACCAATGGTTCTTGAAAAAATAGCAGTTATTCCAAAATTAGATTTTGTTTTAATACGAGAATGTACATTTGATCACCCGTGTAAGAGTGATAGTTTCCGAAAGAATGATAGTTGTTCTAGAATTAGATTTTTTTCATTTGGAAACATGTGCATGACTTTTAAAGCAAATCATTAATGGGCCCAATTACTAAGGTAAGATTGACAGCTCCTAAAAGAAATGTAGTTATTCTAGAACTAGATTTATTATTTATTTATTCAAAAACACGCATTCCTTCTTAAGTACATATCATTAATGGGGTCATCACTCGGCTAAGATCGACACTTCTTGAAAAACTAGTTTTTGTTGTAGAATTAGGCTTTCTTCATCAAAACATGCTCATTCAACTTTTAACTTTCCAATCATTGAGGAGTAGATCGCACGGTAAGATTTGCAGTTCTTGAAAAAAGTGATAAGTTGTAAATGGGACTGTACTTTTTTTTGGACAAAAATGGGACTGTACTTAGCAAAGAGTTTCCAAAGCCCAGCTGAATGCTTTCGTATATTCCGAGCAATAGAAGCCTTCAAAAGGATCAAAATGGTGATTTAAAAGTGATGGGCCAAGTTCCAAATAGAATCATAGAATCAAAATAAATAACTATCTCATCAGCTTGCACCATTCGGATGTAACCCTTTAGGAGTAAGTCATCTAATTGGTTATATATGAACAAACAGGTAAAGCCATGATCAAACCGGAACCAACACGATAAAGTCAGTTCATTGAATTATTGCTTTGGTTTAGGGTCAAGAAGATTTTCTTACCCGCATCCGGATGGAGATGATGCGAGAACTTGGGAGCTGGACAAGTTGATTGCCCAAGCCCAAGCCCAAGCCCCAAGCCCCTATTCTATGAAAGTGAGAATTTGGGCTGCTTTTACAGTTAAATCCGATTCATTTATGTTTAATTTACGCATCGTCTCTGTCCTTCAAGCCTGTAAGCTTAATCTAACGGATAACTCTAAACCGTCATGTCTAATTTATCGCTAATATAAAAATAAAACTAAAAACCAATCAAGCACAAAGCAGGAATATATACAACAGAAATAATGTGTCCTCCCATGCCTTAATATAGTTGGGATAAACATCTGTTGATGGATAAAATCATTCAAAATCATAAAGATTGCAATTCGTTCCATTTCAATGTTTATGGAGTAGGCTGTACATTTTTTCGTTGTTTCCCATTTGCTAATGGAGATTCAAAGCCGTAAATTGATATCTTGCTTCTTAGATGGTTACGTGGGTTAAAGTAACGGAACAGAACCCGCCCCATATGCCCAATTTGTTGATTTGGATGGGCTTCGGCCTTTTACGAGGGAAGTAAAAAGGAACTCGGGTGGAAACGAGTTAATCTTGTTCATAAGTCAGTCGAGCTCGGCTTACGTGTTACTGGAGCTTGGCTTTTGTCGAGGCGAACTAGATTCAAACAATGGAGGAACGGCTGACGGTTCGCACTTAGTTTCCTTACGATTCCCAGAAAATCTTTTCTGGAAAAACATTTTTCATTTTCCGGCATTTGTTTCGCTTAGGAAAATGGAAAACTTTTTCTTGGTCAACAAAAACTATGCATAGTTTTAGCATAATGATTTCCTCTTTCAAAAAGCTGCAAAACATTTTCCAAAATATGATTGAGTATCGATACTTGGACTTGAAACTGTACGTTTAAACACAAGAACTCTAATAACTCTAATTCCCAAGTCTCCAATGCTCGGGCTGGGTCCATCAAGGCCGGGACCGAGTATCTGACGCACGAGCACAAGTCCATCAAAATTGGACCTTAGTCCATTGTGGTAGGTATCGGGACCTTAGTTCCTAAGCTCGGGCCCCTCCTACCTATGCCCAGGTCCATTGAGGCTGAGCCCAAACCACTAGTGCCCATACCCTATGCCTTGGCAACAAAGCCTGGGTCCATAAAGGTCGAGCTAGGGCCTCGATGCTCAAGCTCTAGTCCCCAAAACTTAGGCCCGGGTCCACAAAGGCCGTGCATGAGTTGTTAGCACTTGAGCTCAAGTCATTGATTAATGAAATGTTCATTTTTAAAAAATATATATTTTAAAAATCGAATTTTCAATTATTTTATTATAATATTTATATTATTAATATATATTTTTTATTTTTTAAACTCAAATTTTTAATTATTTTTATTTTAAAAAACTAACCTTTATTTTTTTTTCATTTCTTTCTTTTTCTTTTTCTTTTTCTTTTTGCTTCTTCCTCAGCCAACGTGGTCCCAAAGCAACAATTGGTGACCAACCCCAAGTGAGGGACAAGCTCGCCGATCAAGCAAGGCTTGAGCCTTGCCGATCAAGTAAGGCTCCAGCCAGTTAACCTCTGGCAAGCTCAAGCTTACCTGAGGCTAGTCACTAGCTGTGGCCGTGGTTGGCAATTGGCCAAAGAAGAAGAAAAAAGATAAAGATAAAGATAAAATAAAATAAAATAAAATAAAATAAAATAAAAATAATTAAAATTTTGATTTTCTGCAAAAATAAAATTAGATAATATTAAAAGGATTGCACAAAGGAAAAATTCATTTTTGTGTTTCACTTGAGCATTGAAAAATATTATCATTTTCTACAAAAATGGCTTTTTAAAAAGCGTTTTTCAAAATTGTCATATTTTTCGCAAAACAAATGAAGCCTTAGACTCTATTCATTTCATGAAAAATTGATGATTTAGAAAACATTTCTCTCAAAATAATCTCTTATTACTTAAAATAATTATCCGGTAAAAAAATTTTCATTATTGATGACAATTTATGTCTAAAATTTTTTGTAGACAATGAAAAAAATTTTGTTCATTCATTTTTGTGAACAATATAAACAATCATTTTTAAGAAAATCATTTTCAAATCATTTATTTTTTGCTGAATAAATAAAATCAAATTATGTTATCCTATCCAGTATCTAACGACACGTCTAGGTTGGGAGTGGATAACTTATCCTGGATCTAGGGTGGCATAACAGATTGAATGTAAAGATTACAAACAAAGATTAAACGAAAATTGAGAACAGGAATGAAGGATTGCTTATTTCTATTCACCCACTTGAAAACATGGCCATAGCTGTAATTAAGCGGCATATTTCACATTGCAACGAGGGCTTTCCAACTAGAGTCAATGTGCTGCTCCGATCATCCAATTAACTTGTAACTGGTGATAAAAAAAAGTCACGCTCTAGGATTAATTTTAGACCCAATTAAAAATTTAATTTCCAAGTTTTAGGTTAGCTTAAATATGAATTTAAAAGTAATGTCAAGTTGAGGGCTAATGGTCCTCAATTGGCGTAAATTCTCTCAAACCCTTATCTCATGCAACGTTAAGATTTTCATTTTAATTTGAACCCTATGAGGATTCTGTATGAGGAGTCACCACAAGACTATTGGGTAAATTAATCGTGATAGGAAGTATACCTCACTTCTTATGCAACCAGAAATCCAGAGTCGGGGGGTTGATTACATTAGTTATCTAACAAGTGCCCTTTTGCTACCTAAACTTGATTATTTGTTAGCTAAGGTATCCACGTCGTCTTTTTATCAAATTATAAATCCTAAGGTTTTTGTCCGTTTAGTGTTCATACAATGTTTTTATATTTATTAAGGTCTAACCTAACCATTCCATTAAAGTAAAGCAAATCACGACATATGAAAGTAACATAAGAATCACAAACAATTAATCAAAGGTAGTAATGAAAGAACAAGTAAAGAGTAAAGTGCGATAAAATAATCCAATACAAGTCGGACAAAGAATATAACATGGCCTTGCTATTAAGTCCTATGATAGCAACCCCTATGAATTTGACTTAGAGACTATCCTATCTTCTAATGGGTAATATGGGTTATCGAAACTTTCGGAGAGACAAGGAACCCCAAGTTGGCACTTTGTCATCCTAAGTCAGGGTCACAATTCAGCTTTTGGATAGTAGATGCTCATTTAGTCCCTTTCAAGTTTCTCCTAGGTTATGCCATTTCCTCGTTACCTACCCAATTATCTGAAGTGAAACCTAAATTTAACTAACTTGCTTACTATGTTTTTTATATCTTGTGAAGTGACATTTCCAAACTACTATCTCTCTATTAATATGATTACATTTCTCAAACTAAATCTAATTTATTCGTTAAGACTAATCGGCTAAACAAATCCTAAGTGATTTTAAACTAAACCAAGAATCCACAATTTAGCCTAAAATGAATACACACAAAATTGTCAATTGATCAATCAAATAAAGGCACGAGTTACGTTAAAAATCAAAGAATAGAACTTTCCTAACTACATGAATTCCATTGAAACGAAACTAAACTAAGTCTAATAATAAAATCTAACAACCTAATCACGGTCTATTTCTCTAACCAAATTTCATAATTTTTCTATTTTCAGATTTTTTTAATTTTTTTTATTTTCTGCAAAATGGGGACTAGGACTGGGCCCCATTCTCGGGCTAGGTCCACCTACAACATCAGGTGTTGGCTAAATAAAGACGGACCATGAACAAGCTTATTAATCAAGCAGTCAATATTCATAGGCTCAATATTGAATGTAACACGATACTGAATGTAACACGTCAAGCCCATTGCATACTATAAAATCTCTAAACCCGATTTGAACCATAAACTTGAACTAAATCCACAATAAGGCCATATTAAAACCATGTTCAACCACAACTACATTCAAGTCAACACTAAGCCCATGTCCATCTCATTTTTTTTATCTTCTATTATTTGTCTTGCATTTCCCCCTATCTCTTTCCTCTGGACGCTTGCAAATCTCGTTTTTCCTTTTATCTTCTTCAGAGTTCAACATCCCCCAGAATTTGTAATAGGAAAAGATGCTTACCAATGTAAGAAAACTCACTTCATTTGAGCTATGGAAACTCATGTGTCTATATTAATATACAAATTAAATTACCATGTCTAAGTTGCCTACTTCGAACAGGATTTAACTTACATGTAAGCATGGAAAACTACCACAAAGGTAGTGGCGGAGTTGTTTATTATTGATCGCAAGAACATGAGTAATAAAAAATGTATTTAAAGAATTGTATTGTTGTTAATTGCGCCTAAGCCCCAAGCGCTGGATTGCGCAGCAAGGCAAGCCCTGCTCAGTTCTTACCTGCCCCACCCTCCATGGTGGCTAAACCTGCTTATCCAGTTAGACCCATTTATATGCTCAATTTCTAAATTGATAATCAGTAATCTAACACAAACCGATCATACAATTTTAGTACTTAAACCCTATTTTACTGAGTATACGTAATACATATTAATCGAAATGATCTGGTTGCTTATATACTAAGAATTCGTTAAAAACACATTTTTAAAGACTTACGTTGTGTCAAGCGTTAACCACTGTAGGAAGAGATTACGTTGTCTTAACCGCTCTTAAGGAGCCACGTAACTCCTGTGCCAGGAAGAAACCAGCTCAGCTAACCGCGCACCATGCATGCATCTGGAGAAAATAAGAGGCGACAACAAATGAAAGCAGATTGATTGTGAGGCAAATCACACTGATCGGACGAACGAGTCTCGCTTGACTCGGTCATTGAAAATGCCATGATTGTTGTTGTTTAATTCGCAAATAGCTTTAGCTTAAAAAAAATCATAAATAGCTTCATTAATCGAACATTAGCGGATGCGGATCAAGGCTTGACAATAATGAATTACTAGGCTAAGGAAGCATTTGTTTAATGGAAAATTCAAGATTTGAAGAAAACTTTATTCGAAATAATTGCTTGTATTGCTTACAAAATTAAATATATGAAAATATTTCATTACCTACAAAAATAGTTAGTTATGAATTTTTGTCAATAATGAATTTTTTTCGTTGACTTTTTTTTTTTTAATCGATACAACCAACCATTTTTTGGAAAAGATTTTACAAATCTTAAGTTTTTCCTAAAACAAACACACCCAAAATTCGTTCATGGAAAAGCAAGTTCATCTATACAACGTGTGCTTAAAGGATGACCTGATCTTGCTTCAATAAGTGGAGAGAGAAGAAGCAAGCGGATCTAATGCTGCGTCATTTATTCAACGTATCTTAAGTAATTATCTCATATACAGTATCCTCCTGCTCTTTTTTTTATTTATTATTTTATTATTATTTTTTATTTTTTATAACAACGTAAGAAGTGTCCATTCACAAGTTTTTTGTTTTCCAAAGAAAAGAGAAATTAGAATATTGTAACAACATTGCCATGTTTTTTGCTTATTTTGTTCATTCTAACGTTTGTGCCGGAACATGGCGTGGGTTTGTGACTAGTTTCATATAATTGAAAACTATATTCAGGGATGTAAGTCTTCATCAATCGATCTTCTCATGTTACAAACCTTTAAAAGATCAGGAAAGAAAATATTAACAAGTGTGATTTTGCATCACTTTCCCTTAAAACTTCAAAGAATATGAATTGCAAGATCAAACTAGATCTGGGAAATGACGTCGTCGCATGTAAAGAACATTCTAAAAAAATAATTCCCTTAGTAGAAGCTAGGGCTAACGCATATACTTACCAAGACATTGTTTATGTTTTTTTTTTTTTCTTTTTTTGCTTTGTTTCGTCTCTTTATGATTTTTCTCCTTTAAGGATGTCGTAAAGAGTAATTAAGATGCTTATATATCCACCAAAAGATTGTCAGTTTCTGGAAAATAGTGAAGAAAGTTAATAGATGTCTATGAAAAGTTTTTAGCGGTTCTACACTTAACAAAAGTCAAATTTTGAACATCTGTAGAAATAAAGAGTGGAAAATAAAAGTTAGACCGCTTTACCAAAAAAAAAAGTTACACCTGATACGTAGCTGGCCAAGGCTCAGATTCTCATCATCTCTTAGAGAGAGAGAGAGAGAGAGAGAGAGAGAGAGAGAGAGAGAGAGAGAGAGTATAATAAAGGAAATATTCACGTAATTATTCATCAAGGAAATGTTTGTACAAGACATTAACTGAGACTCGAGAACGCCCACGAACAAGAGCAAGAAGAATACACAACACACGTAAATCACTAAGAGCAGCAAGGCGTGCCCTCAAATATCATCGAGTACTTCTCAGTTTTGATCCCCCACGCTGATCAACTTGGCATCCCGCAGCTTAGCCTCCTTCCTTATTTTGCCGACCACCGTGGCCGCGTCGATCGTCTTGGCAATCACCTCCAACATAGTTCCACGCTCCCCAACATAGCGCGTGGATATCACATCTGTTTCAATGAGGAATACGTACACAAAAGAGGATGATGAGAAGGCTAGGGTTTTCTTTAATACACTAAAGGCGAAGGTTAATGCTCGAAATCATTCCGATGAAATTTGTGTATGTGGAGGATCGGGAGATGAGGGTCGAAACGTGTTCTAGGAATTATTATTACCAGTTGCTGCGCTAGTTGCGATCGTACGTGCCTTGGCCTTGCGTGTGTTGTCCTCCGTCATGAGATCAATCACTACCTTCCTCTGGATATGAAGGACAAAACGGCAGAGAGATATCAGCCCGCGAAGAATTGAAGTTTCTAAAGAAGAGGGCGAAGAAGCGACGACCATCGATGCAGGAACCTTAAGCCAAACAAAACGAGGAAATAAACCGACCACGAGAAAATTAAGACAAGAGAGCGGAGTAAGCACAGACCGCCATATCGTATCTCAGACCAATCTGTTCTCTCTCGTCTAGCTGAGCCCCTCTCTCTCTCTCTCTCTCTCTCTCTCTCTCTCTCTCTCTCTAGACACAACGTGCTTGGCTTGATGGATGATGAAGAAGATGAAGTTTTCATCCGGTGTCGTCCTTTTATAGAGATCTTTGAACCCGACTTCAGGCAATTTGCTAATTAAAATCACGGTCGGTCCATTGCAGCGAAGTTACCATGACATTTCCAATCTCTTGCCAGTAAGTTTTACCCGGAACAGTCGGCAAGCGCGGCTCTCATAATTTCCACGACACGCGTTATTTTGGGGCACATAAGTCATACATATCATATAGTTATACTCTATTCTATTTTCACACGATATTTTCCACGTTGAGATCACGAATGTAGTTATTGCCTTAGCACTTACGCAATTTCATGATTCTATTTACGTAGCTATTGCATGGCCATTCTTCTAGAAACAAAAAACAAAAAAATCGTTTCAGAAAGTTCAAAGGAAATTGAATTTGCTAGTTTTTAAAGTCAGAGGATGATGACGAGGCTTTGAATTCAAAGGATCGCGGAAGCTTCCTCGGACAAAATTAAGTGATGATTCATGTACAAAGAGTTTACTTGGGCTCAGGTACAAAGGTCCATAATGTGGCGCATGATTATTGGTCTCGATGATGATAGTCATGAGTAGTTAACATAGAGATAAGCAATGATCATGAGCTACCAAGAATTTAGCATGCTGGTCTTCCTAAAATGTTGGCGAACGTAGCATTACTCAGATGTGGATATTATGATTTCCACGAGCGCATGTATATGACGGTCGATTGAATCATTTTCGAATTCGTCATGACATAAAAAACCGAACAGAATCAATTCATGCCCCGCCGGAATAATCCTCGTTACGATTGATTAGCCAATTATATTGCCAAAGTCAATCATATAATCGGTGGTGAACATCTTGGAAAGAATGCCGAAATGTCATGTACATGACAAGGGTTTGTACGTGTTCATGAGTTAATAGGTTATGTGATAAGCACGGTTCTCATAGTCCTACACGACACGCCTTATTTGGAGTCAAATAGTCACACAAATATGTTGTCATGCTCTAGTACTTTCACACGATGTTTTCTAGATAGAGATGACTATTGCGGGACTTTTTGCCTTTGCACTTAAGCAATTTTACTTATCTATTTGACTAGTTATTGCATAACGGTTCTTCCATAAGCGAAATTTCAATTGGAGAGTCCAAACAAGATTGAACTTCCTAGGCTTTGAATTCAAAGGATGACTACGGTTTGCTAGGCTTTAAATACAATAGATTGCTAGAAAGACTTGTCGCGACCTCTTTTTTTCTTTCGGCGCCCGCGATGGGGTACGGGCACCTAAGGAGGCTAATGGCTCGGTTGAAATTAGTTATGCCCGGACTCTCCCAAGTCCACCAATTCACGACTTTAATAGTCTAAGTTTTTAACTTGTAAATCAATTTTTAAAATGGAGTCGCCACTAATCGATTTGGGGTGGGTTGATTAGAAACCCAAGCGAAGTATCGGGAGAAGTACTCGCTCCTGCGCAACCAGAGAAATTAGGATCGAGGACTTGATTACACTAGTTAATCACTAATGCCCTTTTGGTACCTAATCTTGTTTAAACTTTGAGGTTTTTTGGATGCTTGAGAGATTTTCCATGCATTTTTTAGGGGAAAAACATTTTTTGAGTCATTTTCTAATTTTTTGGACACAAAAGGGTTTTTTTTTTTTTTTTTGGGATTTTTGGTATTTTTTGGAAAATACAAGTCTTTTTTGGCTTTTTCATGAATTTTTGGCTTTTTTGGATTTTTGGCATTTTTTTTTGGAAAATATGAAATATTTTTGATTTTTTGATTTTTTTGGAAAATAAAATATTTATTTAAATATTTTTGATATTTTTGGAAAATAAACTATTTTTTATTTTTTTTCGATTTTTTAACATTTTTTTAAATATTTTTTGAAAATAAAACATTTTTTATTTTTTTAATTTTTTGAAATAAAATATTTATTATTTATTTATTTAAAATATTATTTTATATTAAATTAATATAAAATTGACCAGTCGGATCCGCGGGTTGGGTCCAACCCGGGCCGATCCGAACAAGGAATTGGGCCTATTAAAAAAAAAAAAAACAGCCCAAGCTTAGAAATCGGCCCAAGGAGAACAAGTCCGACCCGGGGAAACCCTACCCGGAAACTGGGAAACTGGGTCGGATGGACCCGCGACCTAACCCGGTTCCCGACTTCCTCTCTCCTTCCTTCGCTCGCGGCGCTAGTGAGGGGGACCGAGGCATCTCAAGGCGGCGACACGGCGACGATGGCGACGCGGCAGGCAACGGCATGGTGATGGTGTGAGGTGCGACGACGGCCAAACACCACAGGGGTCTCGACGAATTGTCGGGGACTACGTCGGGGTGGAAATGCAAAGGGAACGGCGGACAGAGCGCGGCCAAGGACCGGATCCCGCGGTGGCTCGGGGGGTGAGGAGGGTTTCGAGCGGAAACGGCAACACCAAGCGGGGTTGATACCTGTCTGTGGAGAGTGTATGGCGCAGCGACGTTGCTGGCTGGCAAGACGGTGTTGTTGGTGGTGGAGCAGCAGAGTGGCGGTCGCGGCGACAGTGGGCCTTCAGCTTTGCAGATCTGGAGTGGCGGCGGCGTCGGGCATGACTCAAGGTGGCGTCGGGGGGTGCGACGGAGCTAAATCGACCCCAGATATGGGCCTTCACCGACCCCTGCTCTCTAAAACCTACTCGCTCAGCCCCTTATGCTCGCTGATTTCCCTCCTCTCGGCGGATTCGCTTGCCGGCGGCCTCACCCGATGTCTCTCGGTGGGAGGTCGTTTAAGCTCACGACCCGCTCTCCCTCTCGCTCGCGCTCTCCCCTCTCTCCCTCTCTAGCCGCGAGCCTTCGGATCTGGGCTTGCTCGACTTCGGCTCCCCTTCTGAAGTCTCTCAGCAGGAAGCTCGAAGCCTTGCAACCTTCGATCGTTCTCGGCATCCCCCTCAACGACGAAAACGGGGGCCTATTTATAGGCGAGGGGCAGCCGGTCGATGAAGCTACGACCGCCGGTCCCCGTGCGCCAAGCGGCCTCCGCCGGCCGAACCGGCGTCCCATCCGCCACCTGTCCACCAGCTGCCCCACTACACGCGTCGCTGTCCGTCCGCTCATCCGATGTCGCGCCCTCTGCGCGTGCACTGCAGAGGCAAACGGAGGAAGAAGATGACCCGAATGGGCCGGGCTGAGGTAGAAATGGGCCTCTCAGGCCCATGTGAGGGCTGCTTCTGCTTCTTTTTCTCTTTTGTTTCTTTTCCGTTTTTTCCTTGTTTATATATCATCTGAAAAAGGATAAAAAAAAAAAAAAAGAAGTAAAAACTAATTAATTAAAATGAAATTTTAGGCGTCAACAAGACTTTGCTAGCATAATAACCTTTGAACTATTATGAGCATAACAATTCATCGTGAGCTACAAATTTTTGAAATGTTCCCAATAATTTATAATTATTTATTATTTGATTTTTTTGTTCAAAATGGATTATTATTCTCGCACTAAATTAAAGATTGTCACTTAATCATTTCTCCTTACTAGAATGTCCTCAGACACACCACAAACAAAAAAAAAAAAAAAGGAAGGAAGGAAGTAATGCTTCATGTATATAGAGTTCACTTGGGTTCATTTACCAAAGCCCATATGGTGCTCTATCATTGTGTTGAGATGTACATATGAATTGTGTTAAAATAAATCACACTTTAAGGAATTGGTGCAGCAAATTAGTTAATATATCATAGTTAGCCAATAACTTGTTGACTTAAGGTTTTGAGTGAAAGAGTGTCTAACTGAATATGTTGATGAGGTCAGACTTGAGCACGCCTTTAACGATTCCCTCCAGTGAAGGTAACAGGTTCCCTTTGCCTACTCCCAACAAATGGTACGACAGCCGATGGTTAATTGGTGACCTAATCTCAATGTGTATTGGTACTTGGTGAATATCTCTCAAGGAATGAATTTAACCAAAGCAGTTTTTCAGTCTGACGAAAGAGACCTAGAGTGAAGGTGTTTACAAATGAGATGGAGATTATTGAGATGTATGTGCAAGTTGCGTTATAGAAAATGACACATCGAAAAATTGATGTACTGTAAATTAGTTAATATATCCTAATTTTTCCGCAACTCATTAGTTTTAGTTTTTGAGTAAAGTGGACTCAATTGAATATATAGACAAGCTCAGATTTGGATTCCCTCTTAGTGATTTCGCTAGCTAAAGGTATCAGGCCGCTTTTGCACATTTGGAACAAATTGGTCATCAATTATAATAGTCATGGATAGTTGACATTGAGAGGTAAGCAATGATAATGAGCAACCGAGAATTTAGTATGCTAGTCTTCCCGAAATGTTGGTGTTTGCAGCATCACTCAAACAAAAGTTAAGGCGTCAACAACATGGACACAATGATTTGCACGAGCGAATGTATAGGAGGATCAATTGAGCTGGAATTTGTCATGTCATGAAAAACTGAACATAATAAACCATGCCGTGCCAGAATAATCCTTGATTTACGGCAAGTTGCCTGCTGTGATATTCAAGGTCCAGCACTTATTAGGCAGACAGATATTTCACAGCAGGGTCGATAGAAGAGTTAACTTGGTTCGTTAATCGTTGGAGTTAAGCCAAGAAGTTTTTGCTAGCAGATTATATTGCCTACGTCAATCATAGTCGCTAGCGAACATCTTGGAAAGAACACCGAAATGTGATGTTAGTCAGGGATGCTCAGTTGATCGGCTTTCGGGACCATATTAACCGATTGTTTTCTAGGTTTTATAAAATACCATCTGACCGCATTTTCTTTTGTTCCTTACGGTTCCTTACTTGTCTTCGATTATATATCTCCACATTGTTCTGGTAATTCCAATCTCGCAAAGTCCTTGAGACTTCAAAGAACATTAAAATCCAATAGCTTTTAATCTGAATTCAAATTTGATACTTCAATCGGCCATGGATTAATTTCAATCGGAGTTTAATAATTAAAACCATTGAGTTACTTGCGACTGTAGCGTAAGAAAAACTTATGTAGGACTCGGACTATTAGCCTTGGAGAAGTAAAGTAAAACCCATGAAAAAGAAAATACTCACATCAATAAAAGGACGTAATTCAAAAAAAATAAAAATCGTCTTCTTTTCTTTTTTGCGTTTTTAGAGGAAGAGAGCTAATCAAGTTTCATTAGGAGGCTATTGAAATTTTTATGTACTAATTTTCTTTATTCTTTTTACAATAATGAATGGCTAACGATATCTAAGATGTTAATTAATCCAATATGTAACTAGAATATATGAGAACATATCTGACAAAGGCGTTGATTTATACCCTTTCATGACAAAGTTCTTGACTCTTTATACATATATCATACTATTCTTTTTAACATCGTTTTTTGGTGAATTCCTCTACAAAACATAATACAATATAGTTAAGACAAGTAAAAACAGTTTGTGGGTTGAAAATGAAATAAGACAACAATTTAGTTGGTTATATAAAAAAGATATATGCATCAATTATCAAGTAAATACATAATTACCATGTCCAAGTTGCCTACTTCGAATAGGTTTGAACTTACATCGAAGCATGGAAAACTACCATAAACATTTGCGGAGTTATTTATTGCTGATAACAAGAACATGAGTATAGAAAATGTAATTAGACAATAATGTTGCTGTTAAGCGCCAAAGCCCCAAGCGTTGGATTGCGCAGCAAGGCAAGCCCTGTCCCCACTTCCATGGCGGCTAAACCTGCTTGTTATGATCTATGTTCAATCTGTCAATTCAAATCGATAAATTAAACACAAAACGATCATATATACGAGGTACCTAAACTTTATATTACTGAGTATACGTGATAAATAATTAATCGAAAATATCTAGTTGCTTATACATTAAGTACTCGTTAAAAAACGTTTTTAAGGACTACGTTGTGTCAAGGGTTGTCCTATTCAAGAAGACATTACGTTGTCTTAACCACTCTTAAAGAGCCACATCAAGAAACCAGCTCAGCTAACCGCGCACCAATGCATGCTTGTGGAGAAAAAAGGAGGCGACAACATGTTAAAGCAGATTGGTTCCAAGGTACATTTCACCGATCCGACGAACAAGCTTCGCTTGACTCGGTCATTGAACTTGCCATGATTGTTTTTGTTTAATACGTATATAGGTTCATTAATCGAACATTAGCGGATACAGATTAAGACTTGACAATAACTAATTACTGGATTAAGACTTGTCCGTTGAAAAACGAGTTCATTTATTTAACGTATGCTTAGTGGATGACCCGCTTCATTTATTCAACGCATCTTAATTAATTATCTCATATACAATATCCTGCTGGATTTTTCTTATAAAAAAAAAGATAAGAAGTGTCCATTTACAAGTATCATTTTCAAAGAAAAGAGATATTTTAATACTATAACAGCGTTGTCATGTTCAACTTATTTCGTGACTAGATTCATGTACTTGAAAACTATATCAAGGGATGTAAGTCTTGATTAATCGATTTCTCATGTCACAAACCTTTGAAAGATCACCTACCTTCTAGAGAAAAAGCTGGAGAAAGAAGAGAGCCACAAATATTGTATAAGCTATCTTGCATCAGGTCAAACTCAAGGCTAAGAATCTTATCATCTCTTATTTTTCAATCTAGATAATTACAGAGAGAGAGAGAGAGAGAGAGAGAGAGAGAGAGAGAGAGAGAGAGAGAGAGAGAGAGAGAAGGTATAATAAAGGAAATATTCACATAGTAGTTCTCATTGAAATGTTTGTACAAGACACTGATATGAAGCAACCCAACACAACTCCAAACCCCCCGAATATAAAAATAAGGGAAAAAAGAAAGTGAGAAAACATATCAACGGAGATTTCATAACGCCCATGAACAAAAGCTAGAAGAATACATACGTAAACCACACGAGCAACAGGTTCGCTACTCAACGCTGATCAAACTTGCATCCCGCAGCCCAGCTTTCTTTTGTATTCTGTCGACGACCGTCACTGCATCGATCTCCCTGGCGATCACCTTCAGCCAATCTCCACGCTCTCCGACAAAGCCGGCAAACTGCACCCCTGTTTCAATGACAAATACATATAAAAGATATTGATGGTTAATGTGCGAAATCATTCCAATGACATTTGTCTACAACAAATCCTTCTTCTTTCTTTTTTTCTTCGTTTTTTTTCATTTTTTGCAGTACAGGGCATGAAATGATCAATAAGATGATATGGAGGATCTGGAGATGAGGGTGAATGCGAGTACTAATCAGCAAACTGTATACAGCCTTTATAGATGTGCACGAGACGTGTTCTAGGAATCGTTACCATCTGCTGCGCTTGTCGCGATCTCGCGTGCCTTGGCCTTGCGTGCCTGGTCCCCTGTCGTGAGATTAATCACTACCGTCGTCTGGATATGAATGACAGAACGGCAAAAAGATATCAGCCCGCGAAAGAAGAATGGAATTTTAAAAAGAAGAGGGCGAAGAGGAGACAATTATCGATGTCGGACCCTAAAACCAAACAAAACCAGGAAATAAACCGAACACGAGAAAATTAAGACAAGTGAGCGGAATAAGAACAGACCGCCATATCTCCTCTGAGACAAATCTGTGTTCTCTCGTCAAGCTGAGCCCTCTCTCTCTCTCTCTCTTTGTGTGGACACAATGTGGTTGGTTTGATGGATGATGAAGATGATGAAGTTTTCATCTGGTGTCGTGCTTTTTATAGAGATCTTTGAACATGACCGAGTCGTCACCGACTTCGAGCAATTTTCTAAATGAAAAATAGGCGTCATATGAACGCGATCGATCCATTGCGGTGAAGTCGCCATGACATCTCTTGCCAGCTTCGTCTCTCCATAAGTTTAACTCGGAATAGTTGACAATTACGGCGCTCATAATCCCCACGACACGCCTTTTTTTGGAGCAGATAGTCATAAGTAGAGGACAAAGATCACTAACGTAGTCATTATCTTAGCTCTTACGCAATTTCATCAGTCTATTTAGTATTTACGCAGTAATTGCATGGTGGTTCTTCTAGAAATAAAAAAATCAATCGGACAGTTCAAAGGAAATTGAACTTGGTCGGCATCGAGTTGAACAGATGATGACGCGGCTTTAAATTGAAAGGATCGCAGAAGCTTCCTTAGACCGAAGAGTAATGCCTCACGGACAAAGAGTTTACTTGGGCTCGCGTACGAAGGTCCATGTGGCACACTATCATTGGCATGATTAGTTAGCATAGAGATGAGCAATGATTATGAGCTACCAAAAATTTAGTATGCTAGTCTTTCTAAAATACTTGGTGAACGTAGCATTACTCATATGTAAAAATCGAGGCGTCGAGAGTATGGATACGGTGATTCGCACGAGCGCGCGTGTATAACTAATCGAATCATTTTGGAATTCGTCATGTGATGAAAAACCAAACAGATTATGCCCAGTTGGAATAATCCTTCACACGCCCGATCGAATCCGTCCCCCCCCCCCCCCCCCCCCCAACCCAACATAAATATATATCAGTAAAGATTCGCTATCTCCCATGAACTAAAGCTAGAAGAGAAAACAACCGACCCGACCTATTGGCACTTCTAATTTTGGTCCCCAAAGCTGACCAAGCAGGCCTTCGGCAGCCTAGCCTTTTTATTTTGTCAACCGCCTCCTTGTTTTGTCGACCACCGTCACCTTATCGATCTCTCGGCAATCATCTCCAACAAATCAATATTGTTGTCAATTGCGTCTAAGCCTCAACCATTGGATTGCGCAGCAAGGCAAGTCTTACTCGGTTCTTACCTGCCCCTCCTTCCATCGGGCTTATCCAATTAAACCCACTTTTCTATCATGATCTACACTGCTAGTTTAATAAATTAAACACAAAACGATCATCTATACTAAGTACTTTTACTTTAAATTACTGAGCATACGGAAATAAATAACCTAAAATACCCAGTTGCTTATATACTAAGAAATGGTTAAGAAACGCTTTTAAAGACTACGGTGGTCAAGGGATGACCTCTGTGTGGCAAATTACAGAGCCACGTAACTCATGTGCCAGGAAGAAACCAGCTCATCTAACTGCGCACTACGCACGCATCAGGAGGAAAGAAGAGGCGACAACATTTGAAAGCAGATTGATTCCAAGGCAAATTTCATTGATCGGACGAAGGAGCCTGGCATGACTCAGCCATTCAACATGCCACGATTGTGTTAGCTGGGTTCACTTATATGTGGAGGAAGCCCAATGAGTTGCAAACCCAAAAAAGACTTGAGTCCATATAATAAGTCATATGGTAGCCACAAAAGAAAATAGAAACAAGAGAAAAAAAACAACAAAAAATCTGGGGTTTGGACAATATTTGATTTACATCAAGCTGACATCGGATGTCGATTCATGGTTCGATTGAGCTGAAATTTTGTCAACATGTTCGTGGTGCAATTTTCTCGAATCTAAACGGTTTGATTTTTGTTTGAAGCTCCATATATCAGATTTTTCGTGGATTGATCAAAACTTGCGTTTTTTGTCAGATTTATCCTTGATCTCTTGTGAAATTCAAGTGTATTGCCAAGAATTATATTCTTGAGGTGTTTACTGTTATGTACCTCTAGTATTTGCTAGAGAAGAATATTGTTCACCCAATTTTGTTGACAGTAAAGATTTTCGGGTGGACACTGGTCTTGTGGTTTTTGATCTCCTCACATCGAGGAAGTTTCCCACGTAAAAAATCGTCTTATGTTCGCGTGCTTGGTATTTATTTTACTATAATATATCGATTCATATTAGATTTACACTAGATGGGAGATTATTTTATTGCGCTGCGTTAATTTGATATTGTTCGAATTGTTACTGTTTTCCCATCAAATTGTCATTGTTTAATGCATAAATAGATTCATTAATAGAATATTAGTAGATATGGATTAAGACTTGACAATAATGAATTACTAGATTGAGATTTGTCCAAGGAGGAGTCTACTTGAATTAAGTAGAGAAACAAGAAATAATTGGATCTAATGCTACTTCATTTTTCCAACGTATCCTCTCCTAATGACACTTAAATAAATGGATCATTCGTTATGTTTTGAGCATTTGAGGAAATAAGGAGTGGAAAATAAAATTCACATTAAACCCACCCCAAAATGTAAGAGTTTTCCTTATGTGGGCTACATTAATTAAGATTGTAATTACCGTTTTACGGAGTTGGTCTAATAAGGTAAGGCATAAAGTTTCTTAATAGTTGAATATGGGCCTGGCTTGTGTGGGCCAAGTTGGGCCCGGCCCGTGATGAGAGAGCCCATCCAAAACTCTATAAATAGCGCTAAGGTCCCTCCTCAGCCCTCACTCTTCCAAAAATTCTCTCTCAACTCACATAAGGTAATCGGTGAGTGGCGGTCTCATCAAGCCAGTAACCGAGGGTCATAGAGGAGAAGATCTTCAACATTGAAGGCTCGGATTGTTGTCATTTTGCTCCAAGAACGGTGAATTCAAAATCAGGTACACAAATCTTCTTCTTCCCCTTTAGGATGTTCGATTTTCTAGCTATGTTGATCTTGGGAAGCCGTTTAGACAGCCTACATTTGGTATCAGACTAGCATAAACTAGAACTCAAACATAGGGAGCTGTTTTGAAGAATTTATCCGCATGAAACTTGATTTTGACTCTATATCTAGATTAATCTTGTTGAGCTGAGTCTTTACATGCGTAGCATGCCTCTAACAGAGGCGAAATCAGCTGCCCATACCCATTTCGCACTTGACTTAAGTTCAGATCCTTTTGCTCGTTTTTCATGATTTTTGGTTCGATAAAAGTGAAATTTTATTGCATATATGGCTTCTCCTCGTCAATACGAGCATTTTGGTGGGTAGAACGCCTTTAGATGATGTCGGAAATGGCCGCACATGCCTCCATGCGCCGAGACGGAGCTCGGAGGTGGTCCCACGCGCCGCCTCATGCGCGCGCGCACGCACGCCGACGCGTGGCCGACACGCGACTTTGTGCGCACAGACCGCCTTAGCTGTTTCGTCTCTGCCAACATGTGTCGGTGATGACGTCATAGTGACATCACATAAGCCGCCTTACGGGCGACCACCATGTGGCATGTGACATCACCGATGACGTCACCTAAGACCTGACCCAGTTGAACGTTGACCGGGTTGACCCGACCCGGTTGACCGTTGAGTGAGTTGACTCAACCCTGTTGACTGTTGACCGGTCAAACCGGGTGATCGGTGACCGGTTGGACCGGTAAACCTTCTTTGGACTGGATCTGTACGCCAGTGCGTGCCGCTCACGCGCCACACACTCTAGCGGTGCGTGAAGGCGCATGTGACGTTCGTTGGGCGCATGGTTGATGTTGATGTGCTCGTATGTGAATTTCCTATCTTGTAGTGTGCTTGTTTGCATTTTTTGATGCCTTTATGGATATGAAAATGCATGTGAAACCCTAAGATACATACTTTTGGGGTAATTTTGGCATATTTTCATGTATTTCTCTATGGTTTTGGAAATACAAATGCATGCCTATGATTATATCATCACTTGAGGAATATGTGTAGTGTTGATTTATTAAAAGTATGTATTAATGGATGGAGCAATGCAATTAGCATGACTTGTGATTTTAGTGACAAATAGCCCCTGTCATCAAGTCTAAAATCACATGTGAAAGGTAAATGTGAGTCATAAAATTATATCCCTGATATGAGAGAATTTCAATAATTCAATTGGGTTGCGACCGCCAAAGTGGCACACTTAATTGGATTTGAGAAACATCGGTCTCATATTGTAAAAGGATGTCTCATATTCTGATGCATGTTTATACTCCCAAAGGAGGTAATTGTGCGTTAGTTTATGGAGGATACATGTACATCATATGGTTGAAAAATAACTAGTTCTAGTGGTTCATACACTCAAAGGTGGTGAATTCGTGAAATGTTAGAATATATTTTCATGGACCATTGTCATGTGAATAGTATACAACTACATGTCATGTATTCTGCCAAAATGTATTTATATGATGATGTATGTAGATCTTGAGATGTGTGTTTAGCACTCACATGATGCTAATTACATGTATTGCTTATATAATGATCACCTTCTTTGTAAATGGCAATTTGCACCCGACGTCAGCAATTTGCTAATTAAAATCACGGTCGGTCCATTGCAGTGAAGTTACCACGACATTTCCGATCTCTTGCCAGTAAGTTCTCCTCGGAACGGTCGACAAACACGGCTCTCATAATTTCCACCGACACGCATTATTTTGGGGCACATAAATCATACATATCATATAGTTATACTCTATTCTATTTTCACACGATATTTTCCACGTTGAGATCACGAATGTAGTTATTGCCTTAGCACTTACGCAATTTCATGATTCTATTTACGTAGCTATTGCATGGCATGGCCATTCTTCTAGAAACAAAAAAAAAAAAAAAAAAATCGTTTCAGAAATTCAAAAGAAATTGAACTTGCTAGGCTTTAAAGTCAGAGGATGATGACGAGGCTTTGAATTCAAAGGATCGCGGAAGCTTCCTCGGACAAAATTAAGCGATGATTCATGTACAGAGAGTTTACTTGGGCTCAGGTACAAAGGTCCATGTGGCGCATGATCATTGGTCTCGATGATGATAGTCATGAGTAGTTAACATAGAGATAAGCAATGATCATGAGCTATCAAGAATTTAGCATGCCGGTCTCCCTAAAATGTTGGCGACGTAGCATTACTCAGATGTAGATATTATGATTTGCACGGGCGCATGTATATGAGGATCGATCGAATCATTTTCGAATTCGTCATGACATGAAAAACCGAACATAATTAATTCATGCCCAGCTGGAATAATCCTCCTTACGGTTCATTAGCCAATTATCTTTTCAAAGTCGATCATATAATCAGTGGTGAACATCTTGGAAATAATGCAAAATGTAATGGACATGACGAGGCTTTGTGCGTCTTCATGAGTTAATAGGTTATGTGATAAGCACGGTTCTCATAGCCTACACGACACGCCTTATTTGGAGTCAAATAGTCACACAAATATGTTGTCATTCTCTAGTACTTTCACACGATGTTTTCTAGATAGAGATGACTATTGCAGGACTTTTTGTGTCACGCCCCGAACCCCAGGCGCGCGCACATCCCACCACGGTCGATCAAATGCGACGTTCCCAGGTGGCCTAGCCACATCACACAGAAGACTTACCTCGCAATAGTCTTCATCTGCAGGTTAGCACAGTTTATATAATTCAACCACGTGCAATTATGATAACCAAACAACCATGGCACAATCACATTATCAAACCATTCAACCACTTGGATCGTCTCAGCGATCAATCGACTCGGCCGATTACATGTCATTCTAGCAAATCAATCATTGCTCTCAACTACGGCCCTACTCGGCAAATTTGAATCAGTGGCATCACGGCCCCACTCGGCGCGACCTTTAACAGGTGGCAATTCACGGCTCCATTGGGCGCGACCTCTAATAGGTGGCATATCACGGCCTCACTGGGCATGACCTCTCATAGGCGGTTTATCACGGCCTCACTGGGCACGACCTCTCATAGGTGGTATTTCACGGCCTCATCGGGCACGACCTCTAATAGGTGGTATTTCACGGCCTCATCGGGCACGACCTCTAATAGGTGGTCAATCACAGCCAATCTCCCATTAATTTCTACACTTAGGATTTCATAAAGAATCCCTATAAATCGCAATCACACTCCATTCATCACAACCAATCATCAATTTCAAATTCTACTAGCACAGCAACGATCAGCACGAAATTCTGAGAGAATAAGGTTCCCAAATAATTTTCAGAATTTATTAAATAATTAAATTTATTCCGAAAATTAATTAGATAATAATATTCATATTTTTCAATCCACATTCAATTTATAATATCCGACCATCGATTTCAAAATCCGAATACACAAGAATGACCTAAGCCACGAAATTCTGAGAATTTAGGTCCCGACAAAATTTTCAGAATTTAATAAATAATTAAATTTATTCCGAAAATTAATTAAATAATAATATCCATATCTTTCATCATCCACGCTCAATTTATAATATCCAACCATCAATTTCAAAATCCGAACACACAAAGCGACGATCGCACGAAATTCGAACAATAAAAGTCGAAAATAATTTTTCCGTTTTTTTTAAATAATATTTTAATAATTTCGGAATATAATATAATATTATAATTTCCAGAATTTCGAACAATAAAATAATTCAAAAGTAAAACCCTATTATGTCACATCAAAGCTTTATATCAAAAATAAACATACTTAACTTTAAACTAAACGCACTTTAATTTAATTAAACACCATAATCTAATCATCAACCAAATAAACTAATCTAACCACCTAAACTTACTTAACTTAGACTAAGCACACTTAGGGCATCATTAACCCTCTAATCAAGATTTAGTGAGTTAAACTCACCGGATTAACGAGCTGAGCGAACCAAAACGACGGGGACGACGCGAGGATCGACTTTCCTCAAAGCGGGCCGAGCATCCGGGCTCGGGAAGGCGGCCAAAACGGGCCAAACGTCCGCTGCATACCCATTTTTTTCCAGCTGCTGTCCATTGCGATTTGAGGCCGAGGAAGGGTAGATCCGGAGCTTGGATGAGATGGGGAAGGATCGGGGAAGGTTGGGGGTTCGAACTGGACCAAGGCGGGACCCGAGCGGTGGCCGGAGGTGGCCGAACGACTCCGGCACGGGCCGATACAGCAGCTGCGACGCAAGGGCAGGCGAGTGGGAGGCGGAGACGGTGCGACGGCGGGCCGGCGAGCGCGCGCGGGCGGCGCGGGACGGACGCACGGCGGCGGCGGCGACGACGGCGTGCGAGCGGGTGGCCGGCCATGGCTGCTCCTTCTTCTTCTCTGCAAATTTTTCTGGTCCTTTGCACCAAGAAGATGGAGGAGAGAGGCAACGGGAGAGAGGAAGAAGAGAGGGAGGAGAGAGAAGGAGTGGGGGCTCTTTTCTTTTCTTTCTCCTTTTCTTTAATCCCACAAAATGGCCCACCATGACATCATCCGTGATGTCATACTCCACTCACTCAAAACTCTCACAACCTTATTCCAATGGGTGCACTTTCATTTTCCGCCGGGGTCCAAAACTTTGTGCAACAATTTCTTCAATTCCACTTGATTCTCTTCCAATTGAATCAAATTGAAGTTCATAAAATTAATCCAATGCCACCACACTTTAATTCACATCTTCACTTGTCCATAGAACAAACTTAAATCCCAAAAGCGCGACCAAAAGCAGCTTACTAATTTCTCGAGCTAAATTAGCCATTTCTTGATTATTTTGCTGAAAAGCTCGACTTGCATGAAAAATCTTCCAAAGATGATTCAATGATCTTGAAATGATTTGTGACACCTAGACTTCCAATTTCTGAATTCGATTTCAATTCCACTGTTAATTTCACTTTGACGATATCATAGCGGCCCAACCTACCGGAGTAGCCTTTAGAAATTTTCATGCATTTGACATGTGGTTGATTATCTCAAGCCACAATGTACATCTTTGAAACATTGACGACTTTCGGTTATCGGGGGTAATCTCAAGGTTTCAAATACGGACACAAGTACTCAATCGATAGAAAAGTCGGTCTAGTGTCGATCGACAAGAATTATGCGATCCGATGGAATCACCCACGCTCGATTTTGCCTTTGCACTTAAGCAATTTTACTTATCTACTTGACTAGTTATTGCATAACGGTTCTTCCAGAAGTGAAATTTCAATTGGAGAGTCCAAACGAGATTGAACTTCCTAGGCTTTGAATTCAAAGGATGACTACGATTTGCTAGGCTTTAAATACAATGGGTTGCCAGAAAAATTTTGCTAGCATAATAGCCTTTGACCTATTATGAAAAAAACAATTCATCGTGAGCCATAAATTCTTAAAGTGTTCACAATAATTTATAATTATATGTTATTTGATTTTTTATGGTTCATAATAAATTGTTATTCTCACACTAAATTAAAGATTGTCACTTAATCATTTCTCATTACTAGAACGTCTTTAGACACACCAAAAAAGAAAAAGAAAAAGAAAGAAAGAAATAGAAATGAAGGAAGGAAGGAAGTAATGCTTCATGTATATAGAGCTCACTTGGGCTCATTTACCAAAGCCCATATGGTGCACTATCATTGTGTTGAGATGTAGATATGAATTGTGTTAAAATAAATCACACTTTAAGGAATTGGTGCAGTAAATTAGTTAATATATCATAGTTAGCCAATCACTTGTTGACTTAAGGTTTTGAGTGAAAGAGTGTCCAACTAAATATGTTGATGAGCTTAGACTTAAGCACTCCTTTGATAATTCCATCTAGTGAAGGTAACAGTTTCCCTTTGCCTACTCCCAACAAATGGTATGAGAGCCGATGGTTAATTGGTGACCCAATCTCAATGTGTATTGGTACTTGGTGAATATCTCTCAAGGAATGAATTTAACTAAAGCGGTTTTTCAGTTTGACGAAAGAGACCTAGAGTGAAGGTGTTTATGAATGAGATGGAGATTATTGGGATGTACGTGCAAGCTGCATTATAGAAAATCTCACATCGAAAAATTGATGTACTATAAATTAGTTAATATATCCTAATCTTTCCACAACTCATTAATTTTAGTTTTTGAGTAAAGTGGACTCAATTGAATTTACTAACGAGTTTAGATTTGGATTCCCTTTTAGTGATTTTGCGAGCTAAAGGTCTGAGGCTGCTTTTGCGCATTTGGAACAAATTGGTCATCAATTATAATAATCATGAATAGTTGACATTGAGAGGCAAGCAATGATTATGAGCGACCGAGAATTTAGTATGCTAGTCTTCCCGAAATGTTGGTGTTTGCAGCATCACTCAAGCAAAAGTTAAGGTGTCAACAACATGGACACAATGATTTGCACGAGCGAATGTATAGGAGGATCAATTGAGCTGGAATTTGTGATGCCATGAAAAACTGAACAGAATTAACCCATGCCGTGTAAAAGAATAATCCTTGATTCACGTCAAGTTGCATAGCGATAAAGTGCTGTGATATTCATGGTCCAGCACTTATTAGGCACACAGATCTTTCACAGCACGGTCGAATTAAGCTTTCTATACCATTCAGTAGAAGAGTTAGCTTGGTTCGTTAATCGTTGGAGTTAAACCAAGAAGTTTTTGTTAGCAGATTATATTGACTAAGTCAATCATAGTCGGTAGTGAACATCTTGGAAAGAACGCCAAAATGTAATGTTAGTCAGGGAGGCTCAGTTGATCAGCTTTTTAATTGTTTTCAAGGTTTTAAAAAATACCATCTGACCGCATTGCTCTTCTAGTTTTCTGATTCAATAAAAGTTCCTTGCGGTTTCTTTACTTGTCTTCGATTAAATATCTCTGCATTGTTCTAGTAATTCCAATCTTGCAAAGTCCTTGAGACTTCAAAACACATTAAAATCCATTAGCTTTTGATCTATAGTCAAATTTGATACTTTAATCGGCCATGGATCAATTTCAATCAGAGTTTAATAATTAAAACCGTTGAGTTACTGGCAACTGCAGCTTAACAAAAACTTATGTAAGACTCGGATTATTAGCATCCGAGAAGTAAAGTAAAACCCATGAATAAGAAAATACTCACATCAATAAAAGGACATAATTAAAAAAAAAATCGTCTTCTTTTCTTTTTCCCCTTTTTAGGGGAAGAGACCTAATCAAGTTTCATTAGGAGGATATTGAAATTTTTATGTACAAATTTTTCTATTTACAATAATGAATGGGTAATGATATCTAAGATATTAATTAATCCAATATGTAACTAGAATCTATGAGAACATAGCTGACAAAATTGTTGATTTATACCCTTTCATGACAAAGTTCTTGACTCTTTACCCATGTATCATACTATTTTCAATTTTTGACGTCTGGTCAATAACGTATGTGCCAAATGATTCCCCCCAAATTTCACCTTAAGGAACAATCTTAATTTGGCCACACAACCATGAAGGACCAACTATTATGGATTCATTAGAAAACATGAGAAATAAGAAAGGGAAAATATATTGAATATAGAGGTGAAGATGCATTCCGGGAATCTTGAGGATGCGTTGATTCTAATAAGGCAAGCTACAGAATCCATCAAAACAGCATGCCTTTCCACCTACGAGAAGTGGGGTCCTTTTAAACCAGCAACCCCTGCAACCCTACAAATATACAC
This sequence comes from Eucalyptus victrix, assembly GCA_016097545.1. Lineage (NCBI taxonomy): Eukaryota > Viridiplantae > Streptophyta > Magnoliopsida > Myrtales > Myrtaceae > Eucalyptus > Eucalyptus victrix. The sequence continues at coordinate 62,929,453 of CM027839.1, read as the reverse complement.
ACCCAAATGGCCACTTAAATAATTCTAAAAAAGGAAAAAAAAAAAGGTTCACAATTGGTTAAAAAGAGGACAATATGTGGTGTCCATATTTTATTAATTGGATTTTTTTTTTATTGGTCATACTCTATTCCTATTCTAACTTTCACTCACAAACTTTTGTCATGCCTCCTTGCAGGGTTTTGACAGATTCTTTTTGTTCCAAAAGATTAAATCTCACAAAATTGCCCGTCGAGCGTACTTTTTGGAAAATTGAAAAGCCACGTAAGCAATGATTTCAAGAGTTGACACTTCATGCATGAATCCAATTGGATCTTTTCTCAATAGCTTTCAATTTTCCTTCATAGAGAAAAATGAAGATGGAAAAAGAGGACGATTTTGTATGTATTCCTTTAAAAAACATAAAACAATATAGTCATGTCAAGTAAAAACAATTTGTGGGTTGAAAATGAATTAAGACAACAAGCTAGCTCGTTATATAAAAAAAGATTTATGCATCAATTATCAAGTAAATACATAATTACCATGTCCAAGTTGTCTACATTGAATAGGTTTGAACTTATATCTAAGCAAGGAAAACTACCACAAAAGTGGTGGCGGAGTTATTTATTGCTGATCGCAAGAACATGAGTAAAAAAAATTGTAATTAAAGAATTATATTGTTGTCAATTTCGCCAAAGCCACAAGCGTTGGATTGCGCAGCAAGGCAAGCCCTACTCTTACCTGCCTCTCCTTCCATGGCGGCTAAATCTGTTTATTATGATCTATGTTCCATCTGTTAATTCAAATCAATAAATTAAACGCAAAACGATCATATAAACTAAGTACTTAAACTTAATATTACTGAGCATGCGTAATAAACAATTAATCAGAAATATCTAGTTGCTTATACATTAAGTACTTGTTAAAAAAACGTTTTTTAAGAACTAAGTTGTGTCAAGGGTTGACCTATATAAGAAGAGATTACGTTGTCTTAACCACTCTTAAAGAGCCACATCACTCCTGTGCCAGCAAGAAACTAGCTCAGCTAACCGCGCACCATGCATGCTTGTGGAGAAAAAAAGAGGCCATATGTGAAAGCAGATTGATTCCAAGGCAAATTTCACAGATCGGACGAACGAGTTTCGCTTGACTCAGTCATTGAACATGCCATGATTGTTGTTGTTTAATTCGTAAGTAGCTTCATTAATAGAAGATTAGCGGATATGGATTGAGACTTGATAATAACTAATTACTAGATTAAGACTTGTCCATGGAAAAACAAGTTCATTAATTCAACGTATGCTTAGAGCATGACCTGCTTCATTTATTCAAGGTATCTTAAGTAATTATCTCATATACAATATCCTGCTGGATTTTTCTTATAAATAAAAGATAAGAAGTGTCCATTTACAAGTATCTTTTTCAAAGGAAACAGAGATTAGAATATTATAATAGCATTGTCATGTTCAACTTATTTTGTTCATCCTAAGGATGGTGCCCGTGCATGGCATGGGTTCGCGACTAGATTCATGGCATGGGATGTAAGTCTTGATAGATCAATCTTCTCATGTCACAAACCTTTGAAAGATCACCTACCCTCTGAAAAACAAGCTGGAGAAAGAATAGAGCCACGGATATTTGCATAAACTATCTTGCATCAGTTCAAACTCGAGGCTCAGAATCTAATCATCTCTTATTTTTCAATCTAGATAATTACACGGGGAGAGAGAGAGAGAGAGAGAGAGAGAGAGAGAGAGAGAGAGAGAGAGAGAGAGGGAGAGAGAGATAGAGAGAGAGAGAGAGAGAGAGAGAGAGAAGGTATAATAAAGGAAATATTCACATAGTAGTAGTTCTCATTGAAATGTTTGTACAAGACACTGATACGAAGCAACCCAACACAACTCCAAACCCCCCGAATATAAAAATAAGAAACTAAAAGTGAGAAAACACATCAGCTGAGATTCCGTAACGCCCATGAACAAAAGCTAGAAGAATACACACTTAAACCACACGAGCAACAGATGTGCTACTCAACGCTGATCAACTTTGCATCCCGCAGCCCAGCTTTCCTTTGTATCCTGTCGACGACAGTCACTGCGTCGATCTCCTCAGCAATCACCTTCAGCCAATCTCCACGCTCTCCAACAAAGGCGGCGAACTTCACCCCTGTTTCAATGAAAAAATAACATATAAAAGATATTGATGGTTAATGCGTGAAATCATTCTGATAACATTTGTGTACAACTAATCCTTCTTTTCATTTTTGGTAGTATGGGGCATGAAATGATCAATAAGATGATATGAAGGATCTGGAGATGATGGTGGTTGGAAGTACTAATCAGAAAACTATGTTTAGCCTTTATAGATGTGCACAAAATGTTTTCTAGGAATCATTACCATTTGCTGCGCTTGTTGCAATCTCGCGTGCCTTTGCCTTGCGTCCCTGGTCGCCCGTCATGAGATTAATCACTACCGTCCTCTGGATATGAATGACAGAAGGGCAAAGAGATGTCAGCCGGCGAAAGAAGAACGGAAGTTTAAAAAGAAGAGGGCGAAGAGGAGACAACTATCGATGTAGGAACCGCAAACCAAACAAAACGAGGAAATAAACCAAACACGAGAAAATGAAGACGAGTGAGCGGAATAAGTACAGACCACCATATCGGATCTCAGACCAATCTGCTCTCTCTCGTCAAGCTGAGCCCTTCTCTCTCGCTCTCTCTCTCTCTCTAGACACAATGTGCTTGGTTTGGCAAATGAAGAAGGTGAAGTTTTCATTTGGTGTCGTCCTTTTTATAGAGATCTATGGAGACGACCGAGTCGTCACCGACTTCGGGTAGATTGCTAATTAAAAATAGGCCTCATATGAACGCGGTCGGTCCATTGCGGTGAAGTTGCCGTGACAGTTCCCATCTCTTGCCAGCTTCATCTCTTCATCAGTTTTACGCGGAATAGTTGATAACCACGGCTCTCATAATCCCCACGACACGCGTTATTTTGGAGCACATAGTCATACGTGGTGGACAAAGATCACTAACGTATTTATTTCCTTAGCTCTTACGCAATTTCATCAGTCTATTTAGCATTTACGTTGTAATTGCATGGCGGTTCTTCTAGAAACGAAAAAATCAATCGGACAGTTCAGAGGAAATTGAACTTGGTCGGCATCGAATTCAACAGATGATGACGCGGCTTTAAATTGAAAGGATCGCAGAAGCTTCCTTAGACCGAAGAGTAATGCCTCACGTCTCCCATGAACTAAAGCTAGAAGAGAAAACAACCGACCCGACCTATTGACACTTCTAGTTTTGGTCCCCAAAGCTGACCAAGCAGGCCTTCGGCAGCCTAGCCTTCTTATTTTGTCAACCGCCTCCTTATTTTGTCGACCACCGTCACCTTATCGATCTCTCGGCAATCATCTCCAACAAATCAATATTGTTGTTAATTGCGTCTAAGCCTCAACCATTGGATTGCGCAGCAAGGCAAGTCTTACTCGGTTCTTACCTGCCCCTCCTTCTATCGGGCTTATCCAATTAAACCCCCTTTTCTATCATGATCTAAACTGTTAGTTTAATAAATTAAACACAAAACGATCATCTATACTAAGTACTTTTACTTTAAATTACTGAGCATACGGAAATAAATAACCTAAAATACCCAGTTGCTTATATACTAAGAAATGGTTAAGAAACGCTTTTAAAGACTACGGTGGTCAAGGGATGACCTCTGTGTGGCAAATTACAGAGCCACGTAACTCATGTGCCAGGAAGAAACCAGCTCATCTAACTGCGCACTACGCACGCATCAGGAGGAAAGAAGAGGCGACAACATTTGAAAGCAGATTGATTCCAAGGCAAATTTCACTAATCGAACGAACGAGCTTGGCATGACTCGGCCATTGAACATGCCACGATTGTGTTAGCTGGGTTCACTCCTATGTGGAGGAAGCCCAATGAGTTGCAAATCCAAAAAGGACTTGAGCCCATATGATAAATCATATGGTAGCTGCAAAAGGAAATAGTAACAAGAGAAAAAGAGAGCAAAAAATCTGGGGTTTAGACAATAGTTGATTTACATCAGGCTGGCATCAGAGGTTGATTCATGGTTCGATTGAGTTGAAATTTTGTCAGCATATTCGTGGCGCAATTTTCTCGAATCTGAACGGTTTGATTTTTGTTTGAAGCTCCATACATTAGATTTTTCATGGATTGATCAAAACTTGCGTTTTTGGTCAGATTTATCCTTGATCTTATGTCAAATTCAAGTGTATTGCCAAGAATTATGTTCTTGAGGTGTTTGCTGCTATGTACCTCTAGTATTTGCTAGAGAAGAACATTGTTCACCCAATTTTGTTGCTAGTAAAGATTTTCGAGTGGACTTTGATCCCATGGTTTTTGATCTCCTCATATCGAGGAAGTTTCCCACATAAAAAATCGTCTTATGTTCGTGTGCTTGGTATTTATTTTACTCTAATATATCGATTCCTATTAGGTTTACACTAGAGGGGAGATTATTTTATTCCGCTGCATTAATTTGATATTGTTTGAATTGTTACTGTTTTCCCATCAGATTGTCATTGTTTAACACATAAATAGATTCATTAATCGAATATTAGTAGATACGGATTAAGACTTGACAATAATGAATTACTAGATTGAGATTTGTCCAAGGAGGAGTCTACTTGAATTAAGTAGAGAAAGAAGAAATAATTGGATCTAATGATGCTTCATTTTTCCAACGTATCCTTTCCTAATGACACTTAAATAAATGGATCATTCGTTATGTTTTGAGCATTTGAGAAAATAAGGACTGGAAAATAAAATTCACATTAAACCCACCCCTGTATGTAAGAGTTTTCCTTATATGGACTACATTAATTAAAATTGTAATTGCCGTTTTACGGATTTAATCTAATAAGGTAAGGCATAAAGTTTCTTAACAGTTGAATATGGGCCTGGCTTGTGTGGGCCGAGTTGGGCCCGACTCATGATAAGAGGGCTCATCCAAAACTCTATAAATAGCACTAAGGTCCCTCCTCTAGCCCTCACTCTTCCAAAAATTCTCTCTCAACTCACATAAGGTAATCGGTGAGTAGCGGTCTTATCGAGCCAAGAACCGAGGGTCATAGAGGAGAAGATCTTCAGCATTGAAGGCTCGGATTGCTGTCATTTTGCTCCAAGAATGATGAATTCAAAATCAGGTACACAAATCTTCGTCTTTCCCTTTAGGATGTTCGATTTTCTAGCTATGTTGATCTTGGGAAGCCATTTAGACAGTCTACATTTGGTATCAGGCCTGCATAAACTAGAACTCGAACATAGGGAGCTATTTTGAAGAATTTATCCGCATGAAACTTGATTTTGACTTTATATTCGGATTAATCTTGTTGAGCTGAGTGTTTACGTGCGTAGCATGCCTCTAACAGAGGCAAAATCAGCTGCCCATACCCATTTTGCACTTGACTTAAGTTCGGATCCTTTTGCTCTTTTTCATGATTTTTGGTCCAATAAAAGTGAAATTTTATTGCATATATGGCTTTTCCTCGTCAATACGAGCGTTTTGGTGGGTAGAACGCCTTTAGAAGATGCCGGAAATGGCCGCACGTGCCTCCACATGCCGAGACGAAGCTCGAAGGCGGTCCCACACGCCGCCTCAAGCGCACACGCATGCGACGACGCGTGGCTCACGCACTCGCATGCGCCCGCCTACGCGCAAACACATGGCCGACACGCGGCTTTGCGCGCGCGGACCACCTCAACAGTTTCACCTCTGCCTACACGTGTCAGCGATGACGTCACATAAGTCGTCTTACGTGTGACCGCCACGTGGCATGTGACGTCACCGATGACGTCACCTAAGACCTGACCCGGTTGATCGTTGACCGGGTTGAACCGACCCTGTTGACCGTTGACCGGTTCGATCCGTTGATCGGTCGGACCGGTAAACCTTCTTTGGACCGGATCTGTAAGCTAACATATGCTGCTCACACGCCGCACACTCTAGCGGTGCGTGAGGGCACGTGTAACGTCCGTTGGGCGTGTGGTTGATGTCGGCATGCTTGTATGTGAATTTCCTATCTTGTGGTGTGCTTGTTTGCATTTTTTGATGCATTTATGGATATGAAAATACATGTGAAACCCTAAGATACGTGATTTTGGGGTAATTTTGGCGTATTTTCATGTATTTCTCTATGATTTTGGAAATACAAATGCATGCCTATGATTATATCATCACTTGAGGAATATGTATAGTGTTGATCTATTAAAAGTATGTATTAATTGATGGAGCAATGCAATTAGCATGACTTGTGATTTTAGTGACAAATAGTCCCTATCATCAAGTCTAAAATCACATGTGAAAGGTAAATGTGAGTCATAAAGTTATATCCCTAATATGAGAGAATTTCGATAATTCAATTAGGTTGTGACCGCCAAAGTGGCACACTTAATTGGATTTGAGAAACATTGGTCTCATATTGTAAAAGAATGTTTCCTATTCGGATGCATGTTTATACTCCCAAAGGAGATAATTGTGCGTTAGTTTATGGAGGGATACATGTACAGCATATGGTTGAAAAATGACTAGCCCTAATGATTCATACACTCAAAGGTGGTGAATTCACGAAAGATTAGAATATATTTTCATGGACTGTTGTCATGTGAAGAGTACACAACTGTATGTCATGTATTTTGCCCAAAGGTGTTTATATGATGATGTATGTAGCTCTTAAGATGTGTGTTTAGCACTCACATGATGCTAATTACATGTATTGCTTGTATAATTAGTCACATTCTCTCTAAATGGCAATTCCATTATGATTGAGGTTCTTACTGGATCAAACTTCAAGAAATGGAAAGAGGATTTTCTATTTGGGATGGATTTGGCAGATGTTCACATTGCTCTTACTGAGGATAGGCCGGCAGACCTTACTGATGCCAATACAGAAGTCCATAAAGTACGTTTTGTTGCATGGGAAAAGAGTAATAGAATTTGCTTGCTCATTATGAAACGATCAATTCAGGAACATTTGATGAATGGCTTGCTAACTGACTGTACTATTAAAGAAATGATGGAAGCTTTGGAGGCTAGGTATCGTGTCTCTTCCAATGCTGAGATAAGTACACTTATGCAATCACTCTTTAATATGAAATATGATGGTTCAACTGGAATTAGAGATTAGAGATTATGTGCTTAGGATGGTAAATCTTTAGACAAAACTCCGAATTCTTCAGGTTGATATCTCTGAAGCTTGCTTTGTGCACCAAGCATTAAATACTATATCTCCTGACTTTGGAATTATCAAGACGAAGTATAGTTCACAAAATGAGGTTTGGTCAATCAATGACCTTATAGTTAGAGAGGTGGCAGAGGAAAAGAAACTGAAGAAAGAAAGAGGGCATCTTGCCTTGTATGCCTCTAGCTCTGCCAGCAGGAAAGGTAAATGAATTGCATATCATAGAGGAAATCCTAAAGCCATAGGGACTTCTAACTATATAGCTCATAAGAGGGGAAATCCTGAAGCTGCTGGCCCCTCCACTATTATGGCTCCTAGAAAGGCACCTTTTAAGAGGGAGGGTGTCTTTTGCTATTTTTATAGAAAGATGGGACACATAAAGAAATACTGTGATAGCTATAAAGCTAGGTTATCTAAAAATGAGCATAAAGGTAATGATTCATTGGCATTTGTCTGTAAATCCAACCTATCTGAGGCCTCATCCAATTCTTGGTGGCTAGATAGTGGTGCGACTAATCATGTTGCATTTATCATACAGGGATTCACAAACATAAGGACGCCAAATCAGGATGAATCAAAGCTCACTATGGGAAATAACGACAAGATCGACGTTGAGTTTGTGGGAGATGTCATTTTGATTTTAGATATTGGTTTTAATATGATATTAAGAAACACTTTCTATGTACCTTCCTTTAGACGGAACTTAGTTTCTGTATCATGTTTGGACATGTATGGTTACTCTTTTGAAATAAAGAACAATATAGTATCTATGTTCTTTAGTTCAAATAAGGTTGGATGTTGCAACATGTTCAATGGATTGTACGGATTGTGTTTATCTCCCAATGATATATACATCGCTAATATAGTTGAAAGTGTCGTTCCCAAAAGACCTCTATCTAAGGAACAGTCTTATGAGTTATGACATAAACGACTAGGTCATATATCCAAAGAAAGAGTAGAAAGGCTGATAAAGACACACATCCTACATACTCTTAAATGTGACCTAGAGATGTGCATAGACTATTGTAGAGAAAAGATGACTAAGATAAAGAAGAAAACCGTAGTTCGAAGCTCGACTGACTTATCGGAAGTCATTCACACCGATATCAATGGACCCTATACTGCAACTTTGTGTAGAAATTTTTATTTCATCACGTTTATCGATGATTATTCTCAGTATGGTTACCCATTCTTAATTAAGGAAAAGTCCGAATCTCTTAACAAATTCAAGATCTATCGAACTGAAGTTGAGAAATAGATAGGAAAGGTAATAAATGTGGTTAGATCTGATCGAGGTGGAGAATATTATGATATACATGGCAATGTTTGGCAAATTAAAGGACCATTTGCTAAATATTTAGAGGATTTTGGAATACTGGCTCAGTTCACAATGCCTAGAAGTCCTTAACAAAATGGTGTGGCTGAAAGGCATAATCGTACTCTCATGGATATGGTAAGGTGTATGATGAGTATGACTAATTTATCTGATTTTTTATGGAGGGGAGGGGGGGCTTTAAAAACAACCATTTATATATTGAATCGTGTTTCTACCAAAGCTGTTATATCGACTCCTTTTGAGTTATGGACTAGATGCAAACCAAGTTTGAATCATTTCAAGGTCTGGAGATGTCCTGCAAAAGTAAGATTGAATAATCCAACATTAGGTAAGTTGGAGGCTAAAACCACTCAATGCTATTTTGTATCTTACTCAGAATATTCAAAAGGATATCAGTTTTATAATCCAAGTGGAGGAACAAGGATTGTAGAATCACAAACGGTCAAGTTTCTGGAATTTGATGTGGCCGAAAAGCATGATTGCTCACAAATTAGTGATCATGACAACATGATAAGACCGGCTATGTCTTTCTCCTTACCTATGCAGACAATTATGGAGCCTACTATGCCACAAACTGAACCTGTTAATGCTGAGAATCCTATTGATGAAATAGCCACAGATAAAGTTCTTCAAATTCCTCAGACTCAAGATGAAGTTACAGTGGCTCCACTTAGGAGATCTACTAGGGAAAGGCGTTCCGCTATATCACCAGACTATATAGTCTATTTAGGAGAACATGATTACGATATAGGCTGCATTATACATCCAGTGACTTATATAGACGCAGTTTCTTGTCCTCAATCAAGTTTATGGTTAGATGCAATGAGAGATGAGATGCAGTCTATGAAATATAATGGTGTTTGGGAGTTTGTTGAATTACCGGAAAGTTGTAAGCCTATAGGTTGCAAGTGGGTTTATAAGACTAAAAGAGATTCAAAAGGAAAAATTGAGAAATTTAAAGCCAGAGTTGTGGCCAAAGGTTTCACTCAAAGAGAAGGGATAGACTATGAAGCAATTTTTTCTCCAGTTTCTTCTAAAGACTCCTTTAGAGTGATCATGGCGTTAGTAGCTCATTTTGACATGGAATTACACCAGATGGACGTTAAAACTACTTTTCTAAATGGAGACCTTGATGAGGAGGTTTATATGGTGCAACCTGAAGGTTTTGCAACAAATGATTCAGGTAAGTTTGTATGTAAACTGAAGAAGGCTATTTATGGTCTTAAACAAGCTTCCAGACAATAGTACTTGAAATTTCACAATGTTGTTACTTCTTTTGGTTTTGTTGAGAACAAAGTAGATCAATGCATATACTGCAAGGTGAGTGGGATTCTTATACTTTATGTGGATGACATTTTGCTTGCAAGTAGCGATATTGGATTACTGCATGAAACAAAACAAATGTTGTCGAAGAATTTTGACACGAAAGACCTGGGTGAGGCATCTTTCGTCCTTTAGCATTGAAATCCATAGGGATCGTTGTCATCGTATGTTAGGTTTATCTCAAAAGGCATATGTTGATCGTATTTTGAAGAGATTCAACATGTAGGATTGCAAACCAGGAACTGTTCCTATCGTTAAGGGTGACAAGCTGAGTCTCTCACAATGTCCTCAATCGGATTTTGAGAAAAACCAAATGAAGGATGTGCCTTATGCTAATACACTTGGAAGTATTATGTATGCTCAAGTTTGCACTAGACCAGACATCCCCTTTGTAACGGGGCTTTTAGGCAGATATCAGTCCAATCCAGGACATGATCATTGGGTTGCTACCAAAAAGGTCTTGAGATACTTAAAAAGAACAAGAGATTATATGCTAATATATAGATATGTCAATGATTTGCGATTGTTGGCATATTCAGATGCAGACTTTGCTGGTTGTGTGGATGATAAGAAGTCGATAACAGGATATATATTCATGTTGGCAGGAGGTGCAGTATCATGGAAAAGTGAGAAACATAAATCTATATCTTCTTCTACCATGCAAACAAAGTTTATAGCATGTTTTTGAACTGCTACTCAAGCAATTCGGCTTCGGAACCTCATTAAAGAATTGACCATATTTGATTTTATGGATAGACCCATATAGTTATATTGTGATAATAATTCTGCTATGTTGTTTGTCAATAACAACAAAAGTCTCAAAAAGTCTAAGCATATGGAGGTCAAGTTTTTGACCATAAAGAAAATGGTACATAATGGTGACATTATAGTAGAGCATGTTCCCACGGACGATATATTGGTAGATCCACTAACTAAAGGCCTACACCCTTGAGTATTTGAGCGACATATCATGAACATGGGCTTAGGAGAATCGATGGATACTATCGTTTAGTGAGAGCTATTTTAAGTTTGCTCTAATGAAGTTTACTTCTGTATTTTGTTACTTTTTGTAACGTTTCGATATATGTCAACTTCTTCTGTATAAGTTGTCATTGAGTTGTGTACATATATCTAAGGAAAATCTCAAGGTACTGTGTAAATCTTGAGTAAAGGAGGGGCATCAAATTATTATCTAACATCCGATCAAATGTCTTTGAGTCTTTCTACTCTTATTAATTATGTAGGTTAACCATAAAGATAAGACATATGAGAATGATAAAGAAACATTCAGACAGTAATGTTTATACAACACAGTGAATCGAAGCAACGCAAACACATATCATCTTGGAGATTCTCTAAGTCCCATGAACTAAAGCTAGAAGAGAATGTTTTACTTATGGTCCCCAAAACTGACCAACCAGGCCTTCGGCAGCCCAGCCTTCCTTCTTATTTTGTCCACCACCGTCGCCGTATCGATCTTCTCTGCGATCAGCTCCAACAGATCTCCACGCTCTCCAATAAAGCTCGCAGATTTCAACCCTGTTTCAATGACGAATGCAAACACAAGAGAGGATGACAAGAAGGTTAGGGTTTTCTTCAAACTATTAAAGGCGGAGGATATTGACGGTTAATGCACCAAATCATTCTGGGAAAATTTGCGTGTATGAAAAATTGGGAGATGAGGGCGTGATTGGGAGAATTAATCAGCAAAATGAGACATAGCCATTGTAGATCTGTATGAAATGGGTTCTAGGGATTGTTACCATTCGCTTCGGCTACTGCGATCGTACGTGCATTTTGCTCTTGAACAATGAATTTCTTGTCCTCCGTCGTGAGATTGATCACTGCCTTCTTCTGGGTATGATTGACAAAGCGTTTAGAGCAAGAGATATTAAGAAGTCAACCAAACACAAGTATCACACAAAACTACGATGTAATTATTAAGGAAACAACAAACAAAACGATATTGAATAAAATCCGGTCAAACTAGCACAAGAAAATCAAGATGAGTGATAGGACTAATTGCAGAAACCTCCATAGTGCGTTTGACTCCGATCTGATTCTCTCCCATGGTCAAGCTAGAAGAGAATGTTTCAATAAACGAAAGTGCTATGAGGAAGAACATTACGCTCGATAGATGGTCCGTTTTTATAGCAAAGCGGTCACCGACTCTAGGAAATATAGTAATTAAAAATATAAATCTTATTAGAAGCTTCGAACCTTGTTGTCCGGGGTCAAATCCGTGGCTGGACCGTGTTATATTTTTGAAGATTTTCTTATTTCTTCTTTGAAAATTTAATTGGGGTGTTCTTTAAAATAAGACGAGAGATCTTGATCCAAGATTCTTGTTTGTAAGCATACTTATTCATAAAGTAAAATCCCATGGCCATGTGACATCCAAATTGTCGGATCACATGTTTCGTTTTGAATCCACCGTATCCCTTTACATATGTAGTGCCAATGCCATTGCATTCATATTTCTAATTTTGAATTTGTTGTATAATATTGCATTCGAATTGCCATATCATGCCATTTTTAATGTCAGATAATATTCCAAATTTGTCATGTTATGTCCCATCTAACTTTTCTTGTCATGCAATTTTCATCTTCCGTTGAAATTTCAACTTTGTCATGTCATAAACATATTCATGTTTGACTAGACATTTCAATTTCCATGTCATTTGAATTGAGATTTCGTTTAATATGTCATTCGTTATTATTTTTATTCTTATTGGTTTTGGCAAGTCAACGAACATCTTTGATATCCAATTGAAGCCGCGTCATGTGCACGCTTCTCATAGTCCCGCACGACACGTCTTCAAATAGTCATAAATAACATTATGTGTACTTTGTTTTACTTTCGCACAACATTTTTCTAGATAGAGCAGTTTTGCGTTACCACTTAACGGATTTCATAAATTTATTTGACCAGTTGTTGCATAACGTTTCACTAAATTTTAATTGGAGAGTCCAAAGGAAATTGAACTTAACTAGGCTTTGAACTCACTTGGGCTCATGTACCAAAGTCCATGTGGTGCACTATTATTGTGTTAAGATGTACTTGTAAATTGTGTTAAAATAAGCTCAACATCGAAGAATTAGTGTAGCTTGAATAAATTAATATATCCTAGTTAGCCCACAATTAATTGACTTAATTTTTTGAGTGAATGTCAATCTAATTGCATATGTTTATGGGCTTGAGCTTGAGCTTTTTTTTGGGCGATCTCCCTAGGTGAAAGTAGCAGGTTTCCGTTGCCCACTCCCAACAAATTATTTAAGAGTTGATGATTGATTGCTATCCCACTCCTAATGTGCATTAGTGTTTGGTAAATTTCTCAAGGAAGTAATTTAAGCAACACCTTTTCTATCTAGCAAAGGGAACCTTGGTGACATCCGATGATATCTCAAGGAAAGAATTTAACCAATGAGGTTTTTCAATCTAGCAAAAGAGACATATAGTGAAGGTGCTCCCAATGGCAGCAGCACTTGAATTAAGGGAACCAAACCTTACATTGAGCTTACACATGAGAGGAAAATTGTTATAATGCACATGTGAATTATGTTTTTTAAAAAAAATTGAAAGATTGATATGGTGTAAATTAGTTAAGATATTCTAGTTGGCTCATGCTAATTAGCTTAAGTTTTTTTAGTGAAGTGGAATCAACTGTATATGTTGATGAGCTTAGGTTAGGATTCCCTCTTGGTTATTTCGCCAGCTAAAGGTATAAGGCTATTGTTTTACGCTTCAAACGAATTGGTCGTTAATGATGATAGTTATTGTAAGCAAATGATTAGGAGTCACCAAGAATTTAATATCTCAGTCGTCCCGAAATGTTGGTGCTTATAGCACTACTCAAACAAAAATTAATGTGTCAATAATATGGACACAATGATTTGCACGAGCATATGTATATGAGGATCAATGGAGCTGAAATTCATCATGTCATGAAAAATTGAACAGAACTAATCCATGCCGCAACGGAATAATCTTCCGAATGATTTACGTCAAGTTGCATAGCAACTAAGTTCTTGACTATTAATCGTTAAAATCATTAAGTTCCTGGCAACCATAGCTTAACAGAAACTCACGTAAGACTCGGATTATCAGCCTCATAGAAGTAAAGCAAAACCCATGAAAAAGGAAACACTCACATCAAGAAAAGGACATAATTCAACTTATCGTCTTCTTTTCTTTTTTCCCTTTTAGGAGGTAGAGAGCTAATTAAGTTTCATTAGGAGGCTATTGAAAATGTAGTAATTTTCTTGATTCTTTTTACAATAATGAATGGATAACAATATCTAAGATGTTAATTAATCCAATATGTAACTCGAACCTCTGAGAACGTAGCCAACAAAGTTGTTGATTTATACCCTCTCATGACAAAGTTCTTGACTCTTTTTATACATTTATTGGACTATTTTCAATTATTGGCGTCCGGTCAACAACATATGCGTTAAACAATTCCCCTCAAATTTCATGTTAAGGAGCAATCATAATATGGCCACACAACCATGAACGACCAAACATTGTGGATTCATTAGAAAACATGAGAAATAAGAAAGGGAAAATATAGTGAATATAGAGAAACAAAGTTTTTGATCTTTTATACAACCTCTCATGACAAAGTTCTTGACTCAAATATTTTATGAACATTTATTGGACTATTTTCAATTATTTGGCGAAAATGCCTATTGAGCTTGTATTCAACAACAATATTTGCATGGTTAAACAATTCCCTCAAATTTCATGATTGAAGATAGGAGAGGACATTTTTTCTCAATCGTAATATAATAAAAACAATTTGTGGGTTGGCCAGCTTTTAGTCAATCATAATCAATTAGATGCCAAACATTGTGGATTCATTAGAAAACATGAGAAATAAGAAAGGGAAAATATAGTGCATATAGAGGTGAACATGAACTATTCTCTTTTCATAGGATTCCGTCGGGTTTAGTCTTTGCAAGTGGGATGCGAATTTGGACTCTGCTTTCTTTATTAAGGCAAACATTGTTGACAACATCCATCAATACAGCATGCTTATCTAAATGGAGCCGATAAAAAAACGTGCCCGCATTATAAAGAAAAATCCACCCACAGAAATTCGTTTTAATGAAAGAAACAAAGTATATTGGTCTTCACATGAAAAATTATACTCAAACAAATGTCATTCGGAAACACATCCAAGATAAAGACAATTTTTAAAATATCAAATATTACCTATTTATAAACCCTTTCCTGTGTGAATATGGTATAACCTTTTTCTCATATTCTCTAATTTTGACCTACTTGACATGTAATAAACCAAAAAAAAAAAAAAAATGGTTGAAATAAATCGAAATTCAACTAATTCTAATAGGCATTTAACATAACATAGTATATTATTATCCTGTAATTTATTCTTCTGCACAATGCTTATCATCTTATCAAATGTATGTATTTCAAATACTTTATTCAATTTAATATTTTAGAAGATGTTTTTACAAATTAGGTCCGTGCTTAGCCAAGTTGTCACTTAACCTGTTGTATGAAGGAAGAGGAGTGGTGTCTTTTTAATGGGAGGAGCTTTAGGAAACTCTCTTTTTCTCCCTCTATCTACAAATTTTACATTGTTTTAACATTTTCATAATCAATAATCAAGTAAAAGTTTGGTTGAGAGAATGTGCAATTTCGTGTGTATATGAACCGATCACAATGCAAACCACATGCTTGATGTATTATTTCCATGTAGAAAAATGCCAGATATACGTAGTAATTGATTTTGATGGTCCCCTCAAGAATTCCCTAATCCTAGGGAAAATCTCAAATCCTCATGCATATTTTGACAAGAAATCTCTCATCGATATAAAAGAAAGAATAGAATTATGCATATCATGATAATAAATGTCTGAAAGTAGATATTTATTTGTGCAGACTCCATTAACAATTACTACAAGGTTATGAAAAAGTTCAACAGTGTCGTGATACTTATTATGACAATCAGGTGTCACATTTGACTTATGACAATCGGATGTCACATTTGACTCATATATGACAAATAATGATCTATAAAAAAAAAAAAAATCATCTTCACATAAAGAAATAAGTTGCATGACACCCTTTACGAATAAATGAGTATAATAAAGGTACCCATCATTAGAAATAAGTATAACGAAATTTGTGATACATGATAACTCTTATGATGGAATAAGCTAATGTGGATACCATTATGACAAAATAATTAAAAGCTTTGAAAAGTTAAAATTAGTTAGAGATTACTAGTTTTATATAATTTACTAGTTTTATATAATTTTAGATTCTCCTTAACCTTTCAAAGTTACAAAGCCCGTGACGAGCTTCCTAAATGAGGACAGAACTAAACCTGTTTTTGTAATAGAGAAGGATGCTAACCAGCTTGAAAGAAATTACTTTATTTGAGATATTGATTAATGTGCCAATTACCATGTCAAAATGTTACTTCAACTAGGCTTGGACTTACGTCTAAGCATGGAAAATTACCGTAAATATGGCGGAGTTGGTTATTGATAATAGCAAAATCACGAGTAAAAGAAGAAAGGAAAAAAAAAAAAATACAAGAATACTGTTATTGTTAAGAGTTAATACCATGAAAAACCAAAAACTGGTACACTTATGACAAATTCACCCAAAACTATTTTTTTGATCATGAAAAACCCCAAATTGGTACACATGTGACAAATTTATCCCGACTAAAAAAAAAAACCCTAAACTTCTACATTTATGATAAATTTAGCCAAAACTAATTAATTTGACAATAAAAAACCTCAAACTGATAAATTTGTGACAAATATATCATTTGCTAAATTGGATTAATACTACAAAAAAAATCAAAAAAATTGTAAACTATGATAAATTAAGCATAAAATCTCAAATTGGTATACCATTCAATTGTCATGTGTCATTTAACTTAATAATTTGACAGTAAAATTTAACAAAAACTAATAGATGGTAATTTGTCACAAATGTATCAGTTTGGGGGTTTTTAAGATATTAATCCTATTGTTAATTGTGGCCAAGTCCCCCATCTTCTATAAAACTCAAAAATGGTCTTCTTAAAATCTTTGGATTGCGTAGCAAGGCAGACCCCTACCTACTTCTTGCTTGCCCCTCCTTTCACGCTTCTCCAGCTAGACCCAGTCATACGTTCATTTTTCCAATTGAAAATCAATAAATCAAACCCAAACCGATCGTACAAACTTACTACTTAAACTCTATACTATTGAGAATACGTGAATAAATATATAATCTGAAATACCCAGTTGCTTATATAATAAGTTTTCGTCATGAAAACGTTTAAAAAGACTACGTTGGGCCAAGCATTTGGAGAAAATAAGAGGGGACAACATGTGAAAGCGGATTAATTATGAGGCAAACCACACCGACCGAGCGAAGGAATGGCATGACTTAGTGATCGAACATGCATTATTGTTTATTTTTTAGTCATAAAGAGCTGCATTAATCGGACATTAACAGGTACAGAATAAGATTTGACGACAATGACTTCATTTAGATTTGTCCATGGAGAAACGAGTTCATTTATTCAAGCATGATTAAAAGATGACCTACTCCTACGTGATATAGGAGATACAAAATTACCAAAGGGAAATTGTCCAAAAAGTTCTAAACCTATAGCATTCTTGTCAATTATTTCCTAAATCTTATAATTTTATTAAATGATTATTAAACATTTTCACATTTTGCAATTGAGTCCATCCGATTAATTTTGACCGAAAATCACTTATGTGAGTGCTGGCTGTCCCACGTGGCATGGTTAGTGTTAACATGAACATTTTTTAAAAACAAAAATGGCTACATAATAGTCTTTAATCTACTGTAAAAACAATAGTCTATTTAGATCACACAAAAAAAGACTAACAAATAATTATAAATTGTTATGGAGCTCATTCATTCAAGAATTTGTTGTCACAATATGTTTGTTATTTTCACAGTAACCCAAAAACTGTTATATTAACAAAACCCTTTCAAAAATATTATAACATATTTTGATTTTTTTTTTTATTATTTTTTCTTTCCTTTTTTTTTTTTTTTTTTTGTTTTCTTTTTTCCTCTGTTTCGCCACCTCCATTAGGTCACTGGCTGCTGGCAAGAGGGGTAGTCTTGCCCAGCAAGGTAGCCCTTCACCAAATCTTTATAGAGAGAGAGAGAGAGAGAGAGAGAGAGAGAGAGAGAGAGAGAGAGAGAGAGAGAGAGAGGCTTCGCACATAGCACGTAGTTATTGAATGTTGGTACAAGACTGAAAGAAAGCAACACACAACATATGACCACACGTAAACCACACTAGCAACGTGCCAGCTCAAATATCGTTGATAATGTTTTAGCTTTGCTCCACAACGCAGATCAACCTCGCACCCCGCAGCCCAGCATTCCCTCGTATTTTTTCAACGACCTTCGCAGAATCAATCGAGGCGGCAATCACCTCCAGCACACCACCACCCTCCCCGACAAACTGCACTGATCTTAACCCTGTTTTGATGACAAACACATAGACAAGGGTATGAATTCTTTGTCGGTGATAATAGCGGATGGTAAGGAGAGTAGGATTTTCTTTAAAATAATATATATATGCTGGAAGAGAGGGAGGATACTAATGGCTGATGCATGAAATCATTCCCATAAAATTTTTGCGCACGGAGAATCGGGAGATGAGGTGGATTGGGAATATTAATCAGCAAACTATATATAGCCATTATAGATGGATTGTGTTCAAGGAATTGTTATTATTTGCTGCGGTTGCTGCAATTGTACGAGCTGTGGTTCTGTGTTTCTGGTCGTTCGTGTTGAGATCAATCTGTACCTTCACCTGGATATGATGAACAAACCGGCAAGAGATATTAGCGCGCGAAAGAAAAGGGAAAGTTCAAAAAGAAGACGGACGGGGAGACAACTATCGGTATAGGAAATTAAACCAACAAATCAAAGGAAATTAATTGAACACAAGAAAATCAAGATGAGTGATAAGGTGTAAGTACAGACCGCCATATTGCCTCTGAGACCAATCTGTTCTCTCTGGTCAAGCTGAGCCTCTCTCTCTCTCTCTCTCTCTCTCTCTCTCTCTCTCTCTCTCTCTCTCTCTCTCACTAGACACAAAACGCTTAGTTTGATGGATGATGAAGAAGATGAAGCACGATTTGGGTTTTATAGCCCATTAGAAGCTTCGTTCCAATTGTAAGGAAACTGAGTCCCTAGCCACACCGTGTTAGGTTTTTGAAGATGCTCTTATCTCTTCTTTGAAACCCTAATTTGGCATTTTCTTGAAAATACGATCCATTTTCATGGAATTTTTTATATAGAGTGCACCCAATCGACAAGGAAATTTTTCATGCCATATTGCCACAACAATTCAATTTGCATATCATCTGAATTGAGATTTCATTTTGCATTTCATTTCTATAGTATTATTATTATGGATCATGAAAAGTCATCATCTCAAGATATGGGGCTTATGAAAATTCAAACCGTGTCACACACACACAGTTTGTACGTCGGAGTAACATTACCATGGCTGTTGATATAACTAGTACAAGTACCTAGAGGGGGGTGAATAGGTATATAAACAATTTTTCTCGATAATTGCACAATACTAGACAGTTGATAGATTTGAAACAAACAATAATCAAAGTAAGACCGAGAGAAGGGAAGAGAAAATTGAACATGCGGTTTATAGTGGTTCGGCTTATTTCAAGCATACGTCCACTATTTTGCACTGATAGCCTATTGGCTAGATTCCACTATGAACAAAGAGATGTTACAGCGTTGATCTTCCTTGATTTCTCGGTGTAGATGATCTACCACACTCGCTCAAGGTATCACTAAGTATAGACACTCTTTGTGTATACAATTTCGCTCAAAATGTATCGACTAATAATCAAGGTGCTTCAGACTCTGGAATTTCTCTATCTATCATGCACTAAATCAACTGGAACGTCTTCCTTTTATACTCATTTATGCCATCATACCCGTTGGCACTTACCGAAGGAATTCCTCCAATCTACCCGTTGGACATAATCAATTAAGAATATCATTCGAGCTATTAAAGGAACCTGATGATAGCCCATCAATCATGTTCGCCCATACAATCAGGCTCTTGGTTTCCAAGAATAGAACCTTCCAAGAATATTTCGTCGACCATCGGATCTTCAAACGATCTAGATTACGAATAAAAGAATCCGTTATTTTTATCCAGCCAAGAGATCTTCTCCAGAGGATAGGACTAAATCCTCAACCAAATACTTCGGCTCTGGATTGCCTTCAACACTGAATTAGTAAAAACTGTCAATGAGAATAGTCTTGGGTCTTGAGTCTTGAGTGCTGAGTCTGGTGATCAAAAAGTCTTCAGACTCTAAACAGAAGGTCTACAAATATCCATTAAGTTGAAGCAGATTGAACTTCTCCCTTAAGTTCACATTAATGGCATCCAAGAAATCGAAATAAACACTCCTAGGGTTTATCACCCCTCGTTTTAACAGTCTGAAGAACAGATTCTCCTGTTCCTTCAATTTAAACAAATCCATTCTTTTTCCCTTCACCTTCGCAGCAATATCCATTCTAGGTTGAAATTCACTGAACATTTTATCATCATCGTTCCCGCGGTTGGATTCGTCCGATACACGAGGGTCACTTGGAATGTTCGCAAGTGCTTCCTCAGCCTTTCCTTTGGGAGCAATTCCCAAATCCTCCATTTGTCGCAAAAAGATATACTCATTCCCATAATTCTTATCCTTAAGGAAATCATCTACGTAGTTCAGCGGAGTCCCAGTGCTCTTCAACGCACAATAGAGCTTGTAAATAAAAGAGAGTTTTTGGACTCTTACAAGGTTTGCGTCCTCGATTATTTCTTCCTCCGGTTGTTGACTCGCACCTTGTGGGGTAGATGATGTTGAGTGACATGGTGGAGAGTGAATCGGGCTCTGTTGCTGATTCGATAAATCTTCTTCTTCGGTGAGATCGAAATGGGTAGGCCCCTCCCTCATTCTCTGTGGTCCCCTGTTCGCCATTCTTGAAGACTTCCTCGAAGAAGACATCCTTCATTGTCATTGAAAGATTCCTTTACTCGCTTTCCCAAGAAAAGATGACAACTTTCTCGAAGATGAACACGAAGTAGAGACAGAATTGGGAGGAGAATGCCTTTTAGGGTTTTGAAGATTAGGCGAAAAAGAAAACAGTATATATATAACTCAGTTTAAAAAAGGAAAGATTAATCGGCACAAAGAAAGTGAACAGACACCTCTATTTAAAATCATTAACTGCCAAATAGAAGTTAATCCTTTTGAAAAGACAAGATTCCGTTTTTCACGGAAATTATAAATTAACTGAACTAAAGATTGTACCTTTTCGAGTTTGAATATAATAATAACTTACAGTCTATAGCCATGAATGTCTGAGTCTAAGGGTTGGAGAGTCTCTAGACTTTAACTTCCTCAAGCTTCAAAATGTTAAGTCTGGAACGGATAAAATCGAATTGATTTTTCTCCAAAGGCTTTGTGAATATATCCGCTAGTTGATTTTTTGAATCAACAAATTGAATCGAAATTTCTCCATTTTGAACATGATCTCTAATGAAGTGATGTCGAATCTCTATATGCTTTACTCTTGAATGAAGGATTGGATTTTTAGTGAGATTGATTGCGCTGGTGTTGTCACATCTGATTTCTGTGCATGAGTCTTCAATTTCAAAGTCTTGTAACTGTTGTTTTATCCATAGAATTTACAAACAGCAACTTCCAAGAGCTACATACTCTGCCTCTGTTGTTGAGAGAGCCACGGTGCTTTGTTTCCTTGAAAACCAAGACACTCATCCCGCTTCCAAGCAACGGCAAGTTCCCGAAGTACTCTTTCTATCGACTCGCAGAATCGCCGATCTCGCATCTCGAATATCCGAAGATTAAAGTCTCCCTTGTTAGGATACCAAAGACCGATGCTTGAAGATGAAGCAACGTATTTCGCAAAGACCGAGATGGGATTCTCTAAGATCCGATTGAAACCTAGCACAAGATGCAAACACTCAACAAAATGTCGTCTAGAAGCGAGTAAGATAAATAAGTGAACCAATGATGCTCCTGTACAGCTTTTGATCAATTTTCTTCCCTTCTTCATCTTTGTCTATCTTCAAAGAACTTGACATCGGTATATCAGTCTTTTTGCAATTTTCCAATCCAAACTTTTTGACAAGATCATTAGCATATTTTTCTTGATAAATAAAAGTCCATTCCTTCAATTGCTTTACTTGAAGACCAAGAAAGAATGTTAACTCTCCCATCATACTCATTTCAAACTCATCCTGCATAAACTTAGAAAATTTCTTGCATAGACTTTCATTAGAGGATCCAAAAATAATATCATCCGCATATATTTGAACAAGTAAAAAGCTTTTGTTTTCCTTTTTGATAAATAAAGTAGTATCTACTTTACCTTTGACAAAACCATTCTGTATTAAGAACTTACTTAATCTGTCGTACCAAGCTCGAGGTGCTTGCTTTAAACCATACAAGGCCTTTTTCAGTCTGAAGACTGAGTCTAGCTTCTTTGGGTCTTCAAACCCAGGTGGTTGTTCCACATAAACTTCCTCATGGATAAATCCATTTAGGAAGGCACTTTTGACGTCCATTTGGAATAACCTGAAATTTTTATAACAAGCAAACGCAAGTAATAGTCGAATAGCTTCTAACCTTGCTACTGGTGCGTAAGTCTCATCATAGTCTATTCCTTCTTCTTACGTATATCCTTTGGCCACGAGTCTTGCTTTGTTTCGTACGACTTTTCCTTTTTCATTCATCTTGTTCCTGAACACCCATTTAGCTTCAATAATAGTTTTACCTTTTGGTTTAGATGTCAATTCCTAGACATCATTAATGTTGAACTGTTTGAGTTCTTCTTGCATAGCTTTAATCTAGCTTTCATCAAATAAAGCTTCTTCTATGCTCTTTGGTTCAATTTCAGAAATGAGAGCCACAACACTAGACTCTTCACGTCTTTTGGATCTGGTGCGAATTCCTTCATTAATTTCGCTGATAATGAGATCTTTGGGATGACTGGACTTATGCTTCCAGTTACTGGTTGATTTGTCTGGTTGATGATCTCTTTCTTTATTTGAATCTTCATGAACAGCTTGATGCTGGTCTTCCAGAGTCTGAGATACTTCTTGAGTTGTAAGCTTTTGAGGGTCTGGAGCAGGTTCAGATTCTTCATAATGAGTCTGACTGGATTCATCTTGCGTAGAGTCTTGAAATTTGACATTCATTGACTCCTCCACAGACTGGCTCTTCTTGTTATAGACTCTGTAGGCTTTGCTTGATATAGAATATCCAAGGAAGATGCCTTCATATGATCTTTCTTCAAACTTACTAACTCGATCTTTTGCATTTTTCAATATAAAGTATTTGCAACCGAACACATGAAAGTATGAAACAATGGGCTTCTTACATTTGAATAACTCATAAGGGGTTTTCTCTAGAATAGGTCTTAAGAAGACTCTATTGATGATATAGCATGCTATTGAAACAGCTTCAGCCCAAAATCGTGAAGAAATTTTACTTTCAATTAAAAGAGTTCTAGCCATTTCTTGAAGAGATCTATTCTTTCTTTCCACAACCCCATTTTGCTGAGGAGTATATGGAGAGGAGAACACATGCTTAAAGCCAGATTTATCACAAAATTTTGTAAAATCTTGATTTTCAAATTCACCTCCATGATCTGTTCTTATACTTGAGATAACACATCCCTTTTCATTTTGAACCTCTTTAGCAAATTTTTCAAAATACGAGAAGGTTTCGGACTTACTTGTAAGGAAATATACCCAAGTAAAGCGGGAGTAATCGTCCACAATTACTAGGCAATATTTCTTACCTCCAATGCTCTGGGTTTTGGTTGGTCCGAAGAGATCCATATGCAACAACTGAAGTACATGATTAGTAGGACATGATTTATTGGCTTAAATGAATTTCTTACCTGCTTTCCTAGAATACATGGTGTGCATAGATCGGACTTTTGGTATGGTAATTTGGGTTGACCTCGAACAAGCTGTTTTGATGAGATTTTGGCTAATTGCTTCATGTTGACACTACCAAGCTTTCTGTGCCATAAGCTTGCTTCGTCTTGAATTGAGATTAGGCATTGCGATTCATTTGGTTTAACATCCAGAAGATAGATATTTCCATATCTTCGACCCATGAAAGACTGAGTAGAGTCTCTACTGGTTCCAGAACATGTTCCTTCTTGAAAGAAGATCTTAAAACCAGTGTCACATAATTGACTAATGCTGAAAAGATTGTAATTGAGTCATTCCACTACGGAAACATTACTAATTGTGAGATTTCCAATTTTCACAGTTCCAAATCCCATAATACTTCATTTGTTGTTTCCTCCAAATGAAACTTTTCCACCATTTACTTGAACAAGCTTTATGAAGAAATTTGAGTCTCCTGTCATGTGTCTTGAGCATCCGCTATCAATATACCACTTTACCTTTTTTTATTGACAGAGACTCGCATTTAAAAGAAAGTCTCAAGCTTTCTTTGGTACCCAAATTTTCTTGGGTCCTTTGGTGTTAGTAAGATAAACAAGTATTAGCCCATACTTTCTTAATAGGTTTCCAAACCATAGGACACTCTTTTTCAAAGTGATCCGAACTGTTGCACTTTGAACACCTGAGGGCATTTCAACCTACAGACTTTACAAAAACTTTCTTGAAATGATTTTTGTAAGCCTCTCTCGAAGGTCTTTTCTTAATTCTTTCTTTTACTTTAGGAAAATCAATCAAGGGAATTGTTTCTGCTGTCATGCCTAGACCGGACTTATTGAAGTAAGGTCTTTGAGCTGAAAGAACTTTTTCAAGTTTTTCGGACCCTATTGAAAATTTCTTTGAAATATTTGATAAGTCAGTTTTTAAAAAAGCATTTTCTTTCAAAAGATTATCTTCTTTTTCTTTAAGAGTAGAAACATTCAAGTCTAAACTTTTAACTCTTTCTTCTAAAACGTTTTCTTTTGTTTTAGAGCTGAGTTTTCCTTTTTAAGTTTGGAAATTCTTTTGATAGAAGTCTTAAGACTAAAACACTGTTCATCAATGTATTTATAAACTTTGACAGGAATTTTAAAATTACTTGCCTCAAATTCACTGTCTGAGTCTGATCCAGAATCTGAGTCTGAGTCTGAATGTGCCATCAGACATAAGTTAACATATTCATTATCACTTTATTCACATTTTGTATCACTCCAGGTTTCGGCTTTGAGAGCTTTTCGAAACTTTTCAGCTTTTCCTCTTTTCTTCTTCAGAAGAGGATAGTTGGGTCTGATGTGTCCATTTTTCTTACATTCGAAGCAAACTACATCTTTGTTTTGTTCCTCATCATCAACAGACTTGATCTGCTGTCTTTGAAAACTTTGTTTCTTTGAGTTGAACTTCCTTCTTTTTCTATTCAGTTTTCTGAATCTTTTTATCATGAGAGCAAGCTCCTCATCGTCCAGATCATCTTCAGAATCTGTATCATCAGAATCATCATTTGATTTTAATGCAATAGATTTCTTACCTTTTGGATCTTCGTCTTCATTAATTCGTTCCACTTCATAAGACTGAAGAGTTCCAATCAGCTCGTCGACAGATAGTGACATAATTCTTTGCGTCTCTCTTATTGAAGTCTTTATGTGATTCAAATCCTTGGAGAGTCCACGCAGTAGCTTGTTTACCTTCATGGGATCAGAAATTTTTTGTACTTGATTCTCAAGATCATTGACAATATCTGTAAAACGGCTAAACATGTCAGTTATAGATTCTCCTGATTTCATTTTGAAGGCTTCATATTGACCGAGGAGAATGTTAATTCTGGTTTCCTTCACTCGATCTGTTCCTTCATAGGTGATATGTAATTTGTCCCAAACTTCTTTTGCCGTAACACAAGAAGATATTCTATTATATTCAGTTGGTGACAAAGCACAATATAAAGAGTCAATTGCTTTTGCATCGAGTGCTTGTCTCTTGATTATCTCTTCCTGAGTCATTCCGCTGGTCTCAACAGTTTCTTTCCCTCTTTCAGAGACTGATGCAGCTGTAAGAGTAATTCATTTTTCTATAACGTCCCATTCCAGAGGATCCTTTGATCGTAGGAAAGCTTTCATCTTGTTCTTCCAGATGTTGTAATCCCTTCCATCAAAGTAGGGTGGTCTGGTATTGCTTTGCCCTTCCACCAGCCCTGGTGTTAGCATACTAGCCATGAATCTTTTACTTTGAAGTAAAACACTTCAAATAAAGTAAGTACACGAGCTCTGATACCAATTGATATAGCTAGTACAAGTACCTAGAGGGGGTAAATAGGTATATAAAAAATTTTTCTCAATAATTGCACAATACTAGACAGTTGATAGATTTGAAACAAACAATAATCAAAGTAAGACTGAGAGAAGGGAAGAGAAAATTGAACACGCGGTTTATAGTGGTTCGGCTTATTTCAAGCCTACGTCCACTCTTCTGTACTAACAGTCTATTGGCTGGATTCCACTATGAACAAAGAGATGCTACAGCGTTGATCTTCCTTGATTTCTCGGTGTAGATGATCTACCACACTCGCTCAAGGTATCATTAAATATAGACACTTTTTGTGTATACAATTTCGCTCAAAATGTATCGACTAATAATCAAGGTGCTTCAGACTCTGGAATTTCTTTATCTATCATGCACTAAAGCAACTGGAACGTCTTCCTTTTATACTCCTTTATGCCATCATACCCGTTGGCACTAATCAAAGGAATTCCTCCAATCTACCCGTTGGACGGAATCAATT
Organism: Eucalyptus victrix; assembly: GCA_016097545.1. Lineage (NCBI taxonomy): Eukaryota > Viridiplantae > Streptophyta > Magnoliopsida > Myrtales > Myrtaceae > Eucalyptus > Eucalyptus victrix. Next base: position 62,902,775 of record CM027839.1, on the reverse strand, counting down.
AAGAATATCATTCGAGCTATTAAAGGAACCTGACGATAGCCCATCAATCATGTTCGCCCATACAATCAGGATCTTGGTTTCCAAGAATAGAACCTTCCAAGAATATTCCGTCGACCATCGGATCTTCAAACGATCTAGATTACGAATAAAGGAATCCGTTATTTTTATCTAGCCAAGAGACCTTCTCCAGAGGATAGGACTAAATCCTCAACCAAATGTTTCGGCTCTGGATTGCCTTCAACACTGGATTAGTAAAAACTGTCAATGAAAATAGTCTTGGGTCTTGAGTCTTGAGTGTTGAGTCTGGTGATCAGAAAGTCTTCAAACTCTAAACAGAAGGTCTGCAAATATCCAAACTAGACTGATAGAAACGTTTTGTCAGCTTCAAAATATTCTGGAAAGATTTCTCCAACAGCTGTTCCCATCACTTTCCTACTTAATTTCTCAGTAAGTTTCACTTGACATCCCCACAGTTCTCTTTCTCCACACGACACGCCATATTTGGTTTTAATTGCCATGCATGATATATATTCATACCCTCTTTTACTTTCACACAATATTTTTCAACATTGACATGAACACTGTAGCACTTTCGCCTCACAACTTAATCAATTTCACAAATCTATTCAAGTATTTATTAGCAAATATATAACCAAAGTCAATCATAGTTGATGGTGAATATCTTGCAAAAAATACCAAAATGCAATGTACATGACGAGGGTTCGTGCGTGTTGAAGAGCTAATAGTTTATGCGTCAACATGGACCCTTTAAGCTCGTGGTCTTCTTCATCATTTACATCAACGCTGCGTATTAGAAAATATTCGTGTTTTCCCAACTTGATCGGCGGAAAAAGAAAACAGATCACTCTCGAACAGGCAATATGTCGGTCCATACTCGTTCATGCATTTTTATTCACATTGAAAGCCGGTTCTCTTCTTCATGTTTTCGATTTTTCCTTTTCTTTCTGTCGGCTATTATATGAATTCTTCGCAGCTTTGTCCATCATTTTCCGGAAGAAGAAAAAAAAAAGGTTGAGATCAAGCTTCTGATACTCTCTTTCTATATTTTGTTTTCTAATCTCTTGTAGTTAGTCCCCGTTTCCACGACACCCATTCCACGAGAATTTCCCACTTTCATACGTGGGTTGACTCAATATCAAAAGGTTCATTCAACGGCCATAACTTCTTGTCTTTCCTAATTGTTCGTAGGAAATTCAATAGCAAATCCTTAGCATGAATTCTAGTTGGGAAAATTATCCAAAAAATTCTAAATTTATTGCACTTTTACCAATTGAGTCATAAACCTTTTAACTTTATCAATTGAGTCATAAACATTTCAACATTTTGCCAATTAAATCCATTCGGTAAATTTTAAATGGAATTTGCTAACGTGGACGCCGACCACCTTACAAGACACTATTGTTACTAATGTGGACAAAATTTATTATTTTTTAATATTTTTTCGATTTTTTATTATTTTTTTATTATTTTTCTCTTTTTTTTTTTTCCTTTTCTTCCTCTAGCCGATCGCCTAGTCTCCAATGACTAGCCAAAGGCCACGACCGGCGAGGGTTGGCCTCCCGACCAAACCAGGATCTAGTGAGGGGCGACCTCGCTGTCCTCGGGCAAGGCTCACCCTCGCCAAAGGCCAATGAGGGTCTAAAGCGGCTTTCAAGTCTTCTTTTAATGCCCCAGTCCGGAATCCGCCTCTTTACTTTAGCAAAGGCAGCCATTCCTTTTCTATTTCCTGCTAAGACTCCTACTAGGGGAAATGGCAGTTTATTTTCTTCATGCCATGAATGAAGCATATTTCCAGAACGAAATGATAAAGAAAGAGATCAGATCATACCAATGTCTGACTTTCATTCCCTTCCTTTCACCGACATCTAGCATATTACAGCACCAGCCCTTATTCTGCAAAAACAGAAGTGGGCATCTTCCTTTCCCCTTTCGCGGATTCTCAAGCAGGGGATTCATTCTTCCTTGCGGCCTAACTAGCAGCTTAGCTTGCTGTTGTCAGTCTGGTTTGCATTCTATTCAAAGCATTTTTTGGCCTCGCGAGCCTCAGGCTAGGTTGCCCTCGTTGGGATCTAACAATGGGCTACCTCACCGACCTTGGGCAGGCTCGCCCTCACTGGATCTGGCAAGGGCGAGCCTCGCTCATAGTTGGTTGGGTTGCCTCTCGCCAAATCCCGGTGGGGGCCACCTCCCCTGAGGCCCGTGATGCCACCCCTTGCGAGCCTCTGGCGAGGCTCGACCTCGAGTGATTGCCAGACTTGGTGAGGGCGAGCCTCGCCTAAGGCCAAGGAGGCTGACCCTCACCGATCGTGGCCTCTGGCAGGTCACTAGAGGCTGGGCAACCGATTAGAGGGGAAAAAAAGAGAAAGAAATTACAAAAATAATAAAAACATAAAAAAATATTTTAAAATTCAAAAAAAATTAAAATATTAAAAAAACTTGTTCACATCAGCAAATTCTAGCCAAAATTAGCCAGGCACTCAATTAGCAAAAAGTGAAATAGTTTACGACTCAATTAGTAAAATTGAAAAGTTTAGGATTAAATTGATAAAAGTGTAATAAATTTATGATTTTTTGAACAATTTTCCCAATTCTAGCCAGAAAGCCAGACTAGAATTCTCATTACCAATGGACTGAATGGGGAAACTCATTTCCGAAGGTCTTGGTCCTCTTTTCATATTCTGAAATGAAATGAGGTATTTGTTCCTCCACCTATTTTGTAGTTGGGTCTGTTGGAGAAATCTTTCCAGAATATTTTAAAGCTAACAAAACATTTCTATCAGTCTAGTCTGGATATTTGCAGACCTTCTGTTTAAAGTCTAAAGACTTTCTGATCACTAAACTCAGCACTCAAGACTCAAGACTCAAGACTATTCTCATTGACAAATTTTCTAATCCAGTGACGAAGGCAATCCAGAGCCGAAATATTTGGTTGAGGATTTAGTCCTATTCTCTAGAGAAGATCTCTTGGCTGGATAAAAATAACGGATTGTTTTATTCGTAATCTAGATCGTTTGAAGATCTGATGGTCGACGAAATATTCTTGGAAGGTTCTATTCTTGGAAACCAAGATCCTGATTGTATGGGCGAACAGGATTGATGGGCTATCGTCAGGTTCCTTTAATAACTCGAATGATCTTCTTAATTGATTCCGTCCAACGAGTAGATTGGAGGAATTCCTTTGGTAAGTGCCAACGGGTATGATGGCATAAAGGAGTATAAAAGGAAGACGTTCTAGTTGCTTTAGTGCATGATCGATAGAGAAATTCCAGAGTCTAAAGCACCTTGATTATTATTCGATATATTCTGAGCGAAATTGTATACACAGAGAGTGTCTATACTTAGTGAGACCTTGAGCGAGTGTGGTAAATCATTTACACCGAGAAATCAAAGAAGATCAACGCTGTAACATCTATTTGTTCATAGTGGAATCCAGCCAATAGGCTGTCAGTACAGAAGAGTGGACGTAGGCTTGAAATAAGCCGAACCACTATAAACCGCGTGTTCAATTTTCTCTTCCCTTCTCTCGGTCTTACTTTGATTATCGTTTGTCTCAAATCTATCAACTGTCTAGTATTGTGCAATTATCGAGAAAACTCTTTTATATACCTATTCACCCCCTCTAGGTATTTATACTAGCTATATCAATTGGTATCAAAGCCTGTGTACTCACTTTATTTGAAGTGTTTTACTTCATAGTAAAAGATCCATGACTAGTATGCTAGCACTAGGGCTGATGGAAGGGCAAAGCAATACCAGACCACCCTACTTTGATGGAAATGATTACAACATCTGGAAGAAAGATGAAAGCTTTTCTACGATCAAAGGATCCTCTGGAATGGGACGTTGTAGAAAAAAGAATTACTCCTACAGCTGCATCAGTCTTTGAAAGAGGGAAAGAAACAGTTGAGACCAGCGGAATAACTCAAGAAGAGATAATCAAGAGACAAGCACTCGATGCAAAAGCAATTTACTCTTTATATTGTACTTTGCACCAACTGAATATAACAGAACATCTTCTTGTGTTACAGCAAAAGAAGTTTGGGACAGATTACATATCACCTATGAAGGAACAGATCGAGTGAAGGAAACCAGAATTAACATTCTCCTCGGTCAATATGAAGCCTTCAAAATGAAACCAAGAGAATCTATAACTGACATGTTTAGCCGTTTTACAGATATTGTCAATGGTATTGAAAATCAAGGACAAAAAATTGCTGATCCCATGAAGGTAAACAAGCTACTGCGTGGACTCTCCAAGGATTGGAATCACATAAAGACTTCAATAAGAGAGACGCAAAGAATTATGCCACTATCTCGTCGACGAGCGATTGGAACTCTTCGATCTTATGAAGTGGAACGAATTAATGAAGACGAAGATCCAAGAGGTAAGAAACCCATTGCATTAAAATCAAATGATGATTCTGATGATACAGATTCTGAAGATGATATGGACGATGAGAAGCTTGCTCTCATGATAAGAAGATTCAGAAAACTGAATAGAAAAGGAATAAGGTTCAACTCAAAGAAACAAAGTTTTTAAAGACAGCAGACCAAGTATGTTGATGATGATGAACCAAACAAAGATGTAGTTTGCTTCGAATGTAAGAAAAATGGACACATCAGACCCAACTATCCTCTTCTGAAGAAGAAGAGAGGAAAAGCTGAAAAGTTTCGAAAAGCTCTCAAAGCCAAAACCTGAAGTGATACAGAGTGTGAAGAAAATGATAATGAATATGCCAACTTATGTCTGATGGCACATTCAGACTCAGACTCAGATTTTGGATCAGACTCAGACAGTGAATTTGAGGTCTCCGTCAAGAAAAAGGTAAAGTGGTATCTTGACAGCAGATGCTCAAGACACATGATAGAAGACTCAAATTGCTTCATAAAACTTGTTCAAGTAAATGGTGGAAAAGTTTCCTTTGGAGGAAACAACAAAGGAAGTATTGTGGGATTTGGAACTGTGAAAATTGGAAATCTCACAATAAGTAATGTTTCCCTAGTGGAAAGACTCAATTACAATCTTCTCAGCATTAGCCAATTGTGTGATACTGGTTTTAAGATCTTCTTTCAAGAAGGAACATGTTCTCGGAACCGTAAAGACTCTACTCGTCTTTCATGGGTCGAAGACATGGAAATATCTATCTTCCGGATGTGAAACCAAATGAATCGCAATGCCTAATCTCAATTCAAGACGAAGCAAGCTTATGGCACAGAAAGCTTGGTCATGTCAACATGAAGCAATTAGCCAAAATCTCATCAAAACAGCTTGTTCGAGGTCTACCTAAATTACCATTCCAAAAGTCCGATCTATGCACACCATGTATTCTGGGAAAGCAGGTAAGAAATTCATTTAAGCCAATAAATCATGTCTCTACTAATCATGTACTACAGTTGCTACATATAGATCTCTTCGGACCAACCAGAACCCAGAGCATAGGAGGTAAGAAATATTGCCTAGTAATTGTGGACGATTACTCCCGCTTTACTTGGGTATATTTCCTTGCAAGTAAGTCCGAGACCTTCTCGTATTTTGAAAAATTTGCTAAACAGGTTCAAAATGAAAAAGGATGTGTTATCTCAAGTATAAGAACGAGCATGGAGGTGAATTTGAAAATCAAGATTTTACAAAATTTTGTGATGAATCGGCTTTAAGCATGTGTTCTCCTCTCCATATATTCCTCAGCAAAATGGGGTTGTGGAAAGAAAGAATAGGTCTCTTCAAGAAATGGCTAGAACTTTTTTAACTGAAAGTAAAATTTCTTCACGATTTTGGGCTGAAATTGTTTCAACAGCGTGCTATATCATCAATAAAGTCTTCTTAAGACATATTTTAAAGAAAACCCCTTATGAGTTATTCAAAGGTAAGAAACCCATTGTTTCATACTTTCATGTGTTCGGTTACAAATGCTTTATATTGAAAAATGCAAAAGATCGAGTTGGTAAGTTTGAAGAAAGATCAGATGAAGGCATCTTCCTTGGATATTCTACATCAAGCAAAACCTACATAGTCTATAACAAGAAGAGCCAGTTTGTGGAGGAGTCAATGAATGTCAAATTTCAAGACTCTACGCAAGATGAATCCAGTTAGACTCATTATGAAGAGTATGAACCTGCTCTAGACCCTCCAAAGCTTACAACTCAAGAAGCATCTCAGACTCTGGAAGACCAGCATCAAGCTGTTCATGAATATTCAAATAAAGAAAGAGATCATCAATCAGACAAATCAACCAGTAACTAGAAGCATAAGTCCAGCCATCCCAAAGATCTCATTATCGGTGAAATTAATGAAGGAATTCGCACCAGATCCAAAAGACGTGAAGAGTCTAGTGTTGTGGCTCTCATTTCTGAAATTGAACCAAAGAGCATAGAAGAAGCTTTATCTGATGAAAGCTGGATTGAAGCTATGCAAGAAGAGCTCAGACAGTTCAACATTAATGATGTCTGGGAACTGACATCTAAACCAAAAGGTAAAATTGTTATTGGAGCTAAATGGGTGTTCAGGAACAAGATGAATGAAAAAGGAAAAGTCGTACGAAACAAAGCAAGACTCGTGGCCAAAGGATATACGCAAGAAGAAGGAATAGACTATGATGAGACTTACGCACCAGTAGCAAGGTTAGAAGCTATTCGACTATTACTTGCGTTTGCTTGTTATAAAAATTTCAGGTTATTCCAAATGGACGTCAAAAGTGCCTTCCTAAATGGATTTATCCATGAGGAAGTTTATGTGGAACAACCACCTGAGTTTGAAGACCCAAAGAAGCGAGACTTAGTCTTCAGACTGAAAAAGGCCTTGTATGGTTTAAAGCAAGCACCTCGAGCATGGTACGATAGACTAAACTTAACATTTTGAAGCTTGAGGAAGTTAAAGTCTAGAGACTCTCCAACCCTCAGACTCAGACTATAAGTTGTTACTATATTCAAACTCGAAAAGGTACGATCTTTAGTTCAATTAATTTATAATTTCCATGAAAAACGGAATCTTTTCTTTTCAAAAGGATTAACTTCTATTTGTCAGTTATTGATTTTAAAAAGAGGTGTCCGTTCACTTTCCTTGTGCTGATTGATCTTTCTTTTTTTAAAAAAAATTGAGTTATATATACAGTTTTCTTTTTTCGCCTAAACTTCAAAACCCTAAAAGGCATTTGCCTCCCAATCCTGTCTCTACTTCGTGTTCATCTTCGAGAAAGTTGTCATCTTTTCTTGGGAAAACGAGTAAAGGAATCTTTCAACGACAAGGAAGGATGTCTTTTTCGACGAAGTCTTCAAGAATCGCGAACAGGGGACCACAGAGAATGAGGGAGGGGCCTACCCATTTCAATCTCACCGAAGAAGAAGATTTATCGAGTCAGCAACAGAGCCCGATTCACTCTTCATCACGTCACTCAACACCATCTACCCCACAAGGTGCGGGTCAATAACCAGAGGAAGAAATAATCGAGGACGTAGACCCTGTAAGAGTCCAAAAACCGTCTTTTATTTACAAGCTCTATTGTGCGATGAAGAGCATTGGGACTCCGTTGAACTACGTAGATGATTTCCTTAAAGATAAGAATTATGGGAATGAGTATATCTTTTTGCGACGAATGGAGAATTTAGGAATTGCTTCCAAAGGAAAGGCTGAGGAAGCACTTGCGAACATTCCAAGTGACCCTTGTATATTGGGACCAAATCCGACTGACGGGAACGATGATAATAAAATGTTCAGTGAATTTCAACCTAGAATGGGTGTTGCTGCGAAGGTGAAGGGAAAAAGAATGGAGTTGTTTAAATCGAAGGAATAAGAGAATCTGTTCTTCAGACTATTAAAACGAGGGGTGATAAACCCTAGGAGTGTTGATTTCGATTTCTTGGATGCTATTAATGTGAACTTAAGGGAGAAGTTCAATCTGCTTCAACTTGAGCAATTTTGCTCGGATACCACAGACGATTATGCGCAATTGACAGCATACTTCTATTCGAATCTTAGCTTTTTAAATGCGAATAGAATATCATTCAGTGTTCGAGACCAGGACCATGTGATAGATGTGGACATGTTGGCTGACATAATTGGAGTTGAAAGAGGACGTTATCAACTGATCAAAGTTTCAATTGCTCGTGCCTCATTGGAGCTTGTCAAAGAGAGGGATACAGAGGGAAGAATTACCTATTCAAGGATGCGTGCCATCAACATCTTGCTTCACAAAATTGTGATCAACTGTATCAGGCCGAAGTCTACATCCAAGACTGACGTGTCTAATTCCGAGGTAAAATTGATGTACGCAATCAACTCAGGGAAGAAGTTCTCTCTCCCTCACACCATTCTCTTTCACATGTACAGAGCAATGGTGAAGGACAAGGGCCAATTGCCTTACCCAGGTTTGGTGACCAAGATCTTCAAACACTTGAATATTGAACCTCCACATACTCTTTGTGTTCGACCATGCGAAAAAATGGTGGTAGGTTTTAAAATGCTGATAGAAATGCGTCTGAAAGAGCTTGCTAAGGCAATGGAGAAGTTCAGAGTGAAGACTCCAGTACCTTCTGCTTCAAAGAGAAAAGGGAAGGAGCCCATTGGTGCCCCATCCAAAAAGAAAAGAACTCTCATCTTGGAGGATGAAGATGAAGAGGAAGATCTCACTATCTCTGCATTGATAAGGACCAGACGTTCTGTACCTGAATCGATGGAACATTAGAAGAAAGGGAAAGAAGCAGAGGAAAGAGAATAGAGAGAAGAAGAGGAGCAAGCAAAGAACAGAGAAGCAGAGGAGCAGCAAGAGAAAGAGAAAGAAGTTGAAGAAGAAGGAGAAATAGAGAAAGAAAAGTCTACAGATGAAGCCGGAGAGAAGGGGAATCAAGATGCTGAAGAGCATGACCATCACTCTTCCCCATTTGAGGTCCTAGAGACAGGGGGAGATGGCGAGCAAGGAAGGACTACATCACATGCTGTCAACAGTGAAGGTGTAAGACGCTCACCAGCAGATCCAGAAGATTTTCAGGCTTCTCAAATGCCTGAAGAAGGACATAATATGTCAACACCAAATCTACAAGATTACACAGAAGCTCCATCGTCTGCATTCACTCCATCCGAGAGAGCAAATGTGAGCACACCGACGGACAATACAGCAAATTTTCGTCATATCCTTGATGTTCTTCTGGAAATGCAGGGTCAAATCTATGCTCTAGACTGTGAACTTCAAGTCATGAAGAATGCTGGACAAGCATCTTCTGGTACCCTAGCGGATCAAATGAAAGACCTCGCTCTACAAATTCAAGCCAATGCCAAAGGAGAAGAGGTGGCTCATCTAAGGGAAGACTTGAAGAGGCTGGAAGGCATCGTACAATCGATGAGAGATTTCCAGATTGTGCGCATTCCCAAGCAGACTTGACTCTTTTCTCACCTTTTTAATAATGACAAAAGGGGGGAGAATTGCAATTTGAACTTTAAACTTTGACTTTAAATTTCTTTTATGTGTTTGAATGTTTGTTTTTTAGTATGACTTGGGTGAACTTGGGTGTAAACTTGAATTTGACTGACTTGGGTGTAGATTTTGATGCTTGACTGTTTGCATTTATATCAAGTGTTGTTGTATGGTATTACTCAAGAAAGACTAACCAATTTTCTGTGGATGCAGAATCTGGTTGATTTATTAATCTTTATGAGATAGCCATATTGCTTGAGTAATGATTTTGCAGGTCAAAGTTGTTCAAATTTACAGGAAAGTTTTGTCACCATAAAAAAGGGTGAGATTGTTTGAGAAATCTTTCTAGAATATTTTGAAGCTGACAAAACGTTTCTATCAATCTAGTCTAGATATTTGCAGACCTTCCGTTTAGAGTCGAAGACTTTCGATCACCGAGACTCAAAGACTCAAGACTCAAGACTCAAGACTATTCTCATTGACAGTTTTTCTAATCTAGTGACGAAGGCAATCCAGAGCCGAAGTATTTGATTGAGGATTTAGTCCTATTCTCTGGAGAAGATCTCTTGGCTGGATAAAAATAACAGATTGTTTTATTCATAATCTAGATCGTTTGAAGATCCGATGGTCGACGAAATATTCTTGGAAGGTTCTATTCTTAGAAACCAAGATCCTGATTATATGGGCGAACATGATTGATGGGCTATCGTCAGGTTCCTTTAATAGCTTGAATGATCTTCTTAATTGATTCCGTCCAACGAGTAGATTGGAGGAATTCCTTTGGTAAGTGCCAACGGGTATGATGGCATAAAGGAGTATAAAAGGAAGACGTTCTAGTTGCTTTAGTGCATGATCGATAGAGAAATTCCAGAGTCTAAAGCACCTTGATTATTAGTCGATATATTATGAGCGAAATTGTATACACAGAGAGTGTCTATACTTAATGAGACCTTGAGCGAGTGTGGTAGATCATCTACACCGAGAAATCAAGGAAGATCAACGCTGTAACATCTATTTGTTTATAGTGGAATCCAGCCAATAGGCTGTCAGTGCAGAAGAGTGGACGTAGGTTTGAAATAAGCCGAACCACTATAAACCGCATGTTCAATTTTCTCTTCCCTTCTCTTAGTCTTACTTTGATTATTGTTTGTCTCAAATCTATCAACTGTCTAGTATTGTGCAATTATCGAGAAAAATCTTTTATATACCTATTCACCCCCCTCTAGGTACTTATACTAGCTATATCAGGGTCAAAGCAATACAAAGATCTACTAACAGTGAAAGATAGTGAAGAACGAGCATGCGAATTTTCCAACAAGGGGATTTCCATATCTTTATAATCAGATCAACCTTGAACATATACAAACTTTTTTTTACGAGTAGTCCCACTAAAGTCATTTCTTGATTAAGAAAATTGCCCAAGGGATGACCATGTTTTCGATCCAAGTCCCAACCCCAATGAAATGCTTTTGCTGTATGCTAGTTTGAAAGACATCTTGCTAAAGAAATTAGATTTCGTCACCCCATATTGAAATGACTTGAGCTATTATTATTGTCCAGTAACTCCCAAATGTATGGTTTAGTGGGGATCAATTGATCATGTATTCAAATTATGCAGGGCATATATCGGTTCAAACTCGCCTTGGTACATGTAGTCTTACTCGATATACATAGACGAGACGGTTTGCATAGTGCCAAACAAAAGGTTCGACACATGTTAGCCTTTTAGAGCTAGCTTACTAAGCTCTATATCCTAGTCCATGAATGAAAAGGTGAGTTGCAATTTTAATGATAGGAAAGCTAAAAGACATGTTGTGAGATACATTAAATTATAATGTCATATTGAATTGTCAACCCACTAAAACATTTAAAATTAAAAAGGTTGATGTCACGACCTAAAATTTTGGATGCACCATCTAAAACTAGGTTAATAAACTACTAAGTATTTAAACTTAGCACGAACTCTCCCAAGCCCATACTAATTCACGACTTAAGGTTCTAGTGGATTTTATCTAGGAGTCGCCACTAATCAGTTTATGGTAGGTCGATTAGACACCTCTCTTACGACTGTAGACTATGGGTACGGGGATTTTGTTACACTAAATTTCTCTAATGCCCTTTTGGTACAATTTCTTTTTATTTTCTTTTTTAAAAATGTTTTTGCAAAAGTGCGGTTTGGATTTATTTTAACCTAAATTACTATCATGCAATGGGATGATCACACAAATACTAAACCATTATTAAAAATTCAACAAATGAAATAAATTGCATCAAAGCAAACAATTTTTTTTTTTTTTTGAGTTTTCTTGAAAATTAGAATTCTTTTATAAAAATGCATTTTTTTTAACTAAATGACTTAATCTTATTAATATGCAAATTCTAATTAAATGGGCATATTATGCAAACTAGTTATTATGCACTCCATGACCTAACTTCACTAACGAACAAATTTTGATTAAATGATCCTATTATGCAAACTAGTTAACATGCACCTAGTATTTTGTTTTTTTTATTGAAATTCAGAATTAATAAAAACCATAATTAAACTATCTAAAAATGGATAATTTTCTCTAACTTATTCTAGGGATTAATTTGACTTAAACCCTATCCTATCTTAGAAAATTATTTTTGGAAAAATGAGATAATTAAAATGTGCGAAAATTATTTAAAACCCTATTTTTTAAAAAAAAATTATTTAGGTCCAACCCTAACTTATTTCTAAAAATGCAATCCTAAAAATGTAATCCTAAAAAAAATTTCTGATTTACTAAACATATATGTTCATGCAAAATTTTGATTTTTTTGATTTTTTTGGTTTTTTTAAATATAAGTAATTATTAAATAAATATTAAATCTAAACTATCAACAAAATAAAGGATTAAAATAATTGAAAAAATAACATATTGTCTCACAAGTTAAATTAACGATTATCCTAACCTTAATTATCACGACAAAGAGATCAAAATAATTAAAAATCTAATCTAAAGTCTTACGGATTAAATTAATAATTATAATGGTTTAGCAATTAAAATTCTACCAAAAAGCCCAAAAATTAATATAATTAAAAAAACAATCCAATGCCTCTCGAATTAAATTAATAATTACAATAATTCCAAATAGAATCTAACGGATAATGCTTAGAAAATGCACAAATATTAACATTGACAAACCATATTCTAACTTAAACAATAATAAAAAAATTTAAAATGAATAAATAAATGACAATAAAATAAAAAAAAATAAAAAATAAACTACCTAGGTGAAATTTGAAAAAGAGAGGAACGGCGACGATGAGCGACGGCGCGGTGGCGTCGAGCTCCGACGCAGGGGACGGCGGGCAAGGGCGGAGCAGCAACGGCGAGTCGCGGGCCGGCGCGGATAGTGTTGGGCGGAGCGGCGGCTGTGCGGGGGTTGGTGATGCCGGGGCTCACCGGCGCGGCACGGCGATGATGGCGCGGCGGTGGTGCGGGTTGCTGCGGGTCACAGGTTGCTACGCGGCGATGCTCGCGGGTGCCAATGCACGGAGGGAGCAAGGCGCGGCGATGAACTCAGGCTACCGGCGAAGGGAGAGCAACGAACGGGTGAGCTACTTCGGAGTAGGCGTTCGTGGGTCACCAGCGGAGGCGGGAGGGGCAGATCTGGACAGAGACGGGCCCGGCGGCACCGAGGGTTGAGGCGCGGTGCTACACGTCAGGGGGGCAGAGCTGGCGGGATGACGATGGTAGAGGGGCAGGCTACGGGTTGAGCGGGCGCTTCGTAGGCGAAGGGGAAGCTCCGGTGGCAATGGGCGGCGGGCGTTCCGGTGTCGGGTTGCAGGCGGGGCCGCAGCCGTGAAGCTGCAGACGTCGGCTCGGTGCAACGATGGGTGAGCGGGGCGCGGCAAGGGCCGGTGACGCGGTGGGCAGCAGCAGAACGGCGTGCGGCTTCGCGGAGAAGGAACCCACAAAGAAGAAGCACAGTGCACGGCATTTCCTTTTTTTTTTTTCTCTCTCTCTCTCTCACCTCACGTCTACTCTCTGTACGAATTCTTTCTTCCTCTCATGTTTCTTTTCTGCTTTTTCCACAAGGAAAAAGCTGACTTTTTCCTTTTTCCCTCAAAGCTTTCTCTTTTGTACGACCTTATCTCCGGAACTTTTTGCTCTTAATTTCTTCGAAAATTCCTCCGGTTATGATAAATGAACCTCTTTTTATAATGATTTCTTCTTTTTTTTGTCAGTCCTACTCTATTCCTACTCTACACTCACTCTCAGACTTTTGCCCTGCCTCTTGAAGGGCGTGGGAGTCGAAACCCACTCTTGAAACTTACGCGTCCCCACCCCAATCCCCCGAGAAGGTGGGGATTTGAACCTCACCTTCCCCTTCCATGTTGGAAGGGTGGCCACCGAGGCGAATCCTAGTGGTTTTTTTATAATGATTTCAAACTACCGTTTTGTATAACATTTTCTCGAGTTTCCATCTTCAATCACATTAAATCAAAACTATAAATCATAGTATAATTTTGTAATCAATTCAATTTTTGCTCGATTTCTTTCATTTTGCAAAAATTCTTGCCCTTTATTCACTTGATTTTTAAATTGTTTTCTGTATTTAACAAAATCCTAATATTCATCATAATTTCAAATTTCCATGCATAATCAATCAAATCAATTTACTCTATTTTTTCATTTTTTTCCTTTAATTTATTCAAATGCAATTTTTATTTTCCTTATTTCCCTAGATTTGCTAAAATTAGATGTCAACAATTGAAGTCAACCTTGCCTCAACCGCGCTTCAACGGCAATCTTCTCTTGTTTACGTTCTTTTGTTTCATCTCTTTCATTTTTTCTCCTATAAACCATGTGGTAAAGAGTAATAAAGATGTTCACATATCCACCAAAAAATTGTCAGCTTCCAAAAAATAGTGAATTAAGTTGACAGATATGTATGAGAAGATTTAGTGATTTTACACTTAATGAAAGTCAAATTTTGAACATTTCAAGAAATAAGGATTGGGAAATAAAAGTCACGCTAAACAAGCCCTAGTTATCATCCATTAACAATGAACCAAATATGACTATTACATCTAACGCGTCGATAACCACCTATCTTATAAAGAACAAGTTGGGGAGAGAAGAAAGCGTCCGATATTGTATAAACTCTCTTGCATCAGTTCAAATTCATGTCTCTAACTCTAACCAAATATCTAGAAAATTACAAGGAGGGGTAGAGAGAGAGAGAGAGAGAGAGAGAGAGAGAGAAGGTGTATTATAGAACTTTCACATCGTTATTCTCTTGTGGATGTTGGTTACAGGCAATGATAGAAAGCAACCCACAGCATATCAGCGTTATTCAATCCAGACCCCAAAACAACAATATATGGAAGAAAATGAGATTCGATGACGCCCATGAACAAAACCTACGTATGACCACACGGTTATTCAATGTTGTTACTAGACTGAAAGAAAGCAACACACAAGATATGACCACACATAAACCACACGAGCAACGTGCGAGCTCAAATATCTTTGATGATGTTTCAGCTTTGCTCCACAACGCAGATCAACTTCGCACCCCGCAGCCCAGCATTCCCACGTATATTGTCGACAACCCTCGTAGCATCAATTGAGGCGGCAATCACCTCCAGCACACCACCACCCTCCCCAACAAACTGCACTGATCTTAACCCTGATTTGATGACAAACACATAGACAAGGGTATGAATTCTTTGTCCGTGATAATAGTGGATGACAAGGAGAGTACGGTTTTCTTTAAGATACATATGCTGGAAGAGAGGGAGGATACTGATGGCTGATGCATGAAATAATTCCGATAAAATTTGTGCATACGGAGAATCGGGAGATGAGGGTGATTGGGAATATTAATTAGCAAATTATACATAGCCATTATAGATGGATTGTGTTCAAGGAATTGTTACCATTTGCTGCGGTTGTTGCAATTGTACGAGCTGTGGTCCTGTGTCTCTGGTCGTTTGTGTTGAGATCAATCTGTACCTTCACCTGGATATGATGAACAAACCAGCAAGAAATATTAGCACGCGAAAGAAAAGGGAAAGTTTGAAAAGAAGACGGACGGGGAGACAACCATCGATACAGGAAATTAAACCAACAAAACAAGGAAATTAACCAAACACAAGAAAATCAAGATGAGTGATAAGGTGTAAGTACAGACCGCCATATTGCCTCTGAGACGAATCTGCTCTCTCTGGTCAAGCTGAGCTTCTCTCTCTCTCTCTCTCACCAGACACAAAACCCTTAGTTTGATGGATGATGAAGAAGATGAAGCACGATTTGGGTTTTATAGCCCATTCGAAGCTTCGCTCCAATTGTAAGGAAATTGAGTCCCTTGCCACACCGCGTTAGGTTTTAAAGATGTTCTTATCTCTTCTTTGAAACCCTAATTTGGCGTTTTCTTGAAAATATGATCCATCTTCATGGAACTTTACATATAGACTAGAGAGATCAAGAGGATTTGAGATTCTTCTCTGCAAGTGCACCCAACCGACAAGGAAAATTTTCATGCCATATTGCCACAACAATTCAATTTGCATATCATCTGAATTGAGATTTCATTTTGCATTTCATTTCGATAGTATTATTATTATTATTGATCATGAAAAGTCATCTCAAAATATGGGGCTTATGAAAATTCGAACCGCGTCATACACACACGGTTGGTACATTGGGGTAACATTACCATGGCTGTTCCCGTCACTTGTCTACTTAATTTCTCTGTAAGTTTCACTTGATATCCACGCGGTTCTCTTTCTCCACACGACACGCCATATTTGGTTTAAATTGCCATGCATGATATATATTCATACTCTCTTTTACTTTCACACGTTATTCTTCAACATTGAGATGACCACTGTAGACTTTCGCCTCACAACCTAATTGATTTCACAAATCTATTCAAGTATTTATTAGCAAATTATATAACCAAAGTCAATCGTAGTTGGTGGTGAATATCTTGGAAAGAACACCGAAATGTAATGTACATGATGAGGGTTCGTGCGTGTTGAAGAGCTAATAGTTTATGCGTCAACATTGACCCTTTGAGCTCGTTGTCTTCTTCATCATTTACATCAACGCTGCGTATCAGAAAATCTTCGTGTTTTCCCA
Organism: Eucalyptus victrix; assembly: GCA_016097545.1. NCBI lineage: Eukaryota > Viridiplantae > Streptophyta > Magnoliopsida > Myrtales > Myrtaceae > Eucalyptus > Eucalyptus victrix. The sequence continues at coordinate 62,886,232 of CM027839.1, read as the reverse complement.
ACTTGATCGGAAGAGAAAGAAAAAAGATCAGTCTCGAACAGGCAATATGTCGGTCCATACTTGTTCATGCATTTTTAGAGCGCGTTTGGTAACGTTTTTGTTCTGGGGAACAATTTTTGAATAGAAATAGTTTTTTTTTTTCTATTCTCGGGAATAATTTCTAAGTATAAGAACGCGCTTGATAACTACAAAAAACTTTTACTTTAGGAATATGCGTTTGATAAACTTATATAATTTTGTTGTTTCTTTTAGTTTTTCAATATTTTTTATTATATTTTTCCTTTTTTTTCTTCTTTCTTCTTTCTTTTCTTTTTTTTTCTTTTTTTTTTTGTCTATTTTTTTCTTTTTTCCTTCTTTCTCTTTGTGGACGGTTGCCAACCACAAAAGCGGCCGACGACCAATTGGGCAACCTCCAACGAGCTCGCCAAAGCCTCACCAGGCCACCGCGAGGCTCGGCCTTGCCAGATCTGGGCAAGGCCAAGTCTTGCCGATGGCCTCGATGGCTAGGCGAGGCCGATCTCACACCACTTGGCGCGAGGTTGAGCCCCACTGGTGGCCTCGCGAGGCTCGACCTCACCCAAGCGTCGCGAGGCTGGCCTCACCATGGCTAGGTGAGGTCAACCTCACCTAGATCTGGTGAGGCCAACCTCACCCAGCCATGGCGAGGCTCAACTCAATGAGCCTCGCCCAGCCATGGCCCAACAAGCCCTGCTTTGGCTCGGCGTCTCCAGGGGCTGGCGACGCTCCAGCGAGGTCGCCGGCACTCATCTGGCTAGTCGTCGGCGCCAGCCATGGCCAAGGTCGGTGACCGGCAAAAGGAAGAAGAAGAAGATGATGAAAATAAAAGAAGAAAAAAAAAAGATGAGAGAGAAAAATTATTTCTCGAAATTGTTCCTGGAAATAAGAAATAATTTTTTTATATTTATTGTTTTCGTTTTCAAATATTCCTAGAAACAAAAAATAGATTTTTTGTTCCTCGGAACAAAAAGTTTTACTAAACATGTTTTTGTTCTTTTTTTGTTCCCTAGAACAAAAGAACGGGATTTTTTGTTCGGGAACAGAACAAAAATAAACCAACAGGGCCTTATTGTTATCGATTTTCCTTTTCTTTTTTGTCGGCTATTATATGAATTTTTCGCAGCTTTGTCCATCATTTTCCGAAAAAGAAGAAGAAGAAGGTTGCGATCAAGCTTTTGATACTCTCTCTCTCTCTAATTTTGTTTTTTAATCTCTTACCGTTAGTCCCACGTTTCCACGACACCCATTCAACGAGAATTTCCCACCTTCATACGTATATAACTCAATAACAAAAGGTTAATTCAACAGCCATAGTTGTCTTGTCTCCCCTTGGCTGTTCGAGAACTGCTTGTCTTTGCTGATTGTTCGTAGGAAATTCAATAGCAAATCCTTAGCATGAATTCTAGCCTGAAAGCCGGACTAGAATTCTCATTACCAACGGACTCAATGGGGAAACTTATTTGCGAAGGTCTTGGTCCTCTTTTCATATTCTGAAATGAGGTATTTGTTCCTCCACCTAATTGGTAGTTGGGTCAAAGCAATACAAAGATCTGATAACAACGAAAGATAGTGAAGAACGAGCACACGAATTTTGCAACAAGGGGATTTCCATATCTTTACAATCAGATCAACCTTGAACATATACAAACTTTTTTTACGAGTAGTCCCATTAAAGTCATTTCTTGATTAGGAAAATTGCCCAAGGGGTGACTATATTTTCGATCCAAGTCCCAACCCCAACGAAATGCTCTTGCTGTATGCCAGTTTGAAAGACATCTTGCTAAAGAAATCAGATTTCGTCACCCCATATTGAAATGACTTGAGCGATGATTATTGTCCGGCAACTCCCAAATGCAGCATTAGAACATTCCAAGAGGTGCTCGGGGTTTAGTTCAGATCCATTGATCATGTATTCAAATTATGTAGGGTGTATATTGGCTTAGACTCGCCTTGGCATGTGTAATCTTACTCGTGCACATAGACAAGACGATTTGCATAGTGCCAAATAGAAGGTTCAACACACATTAGCCCTTTAGAGCTAGGTTACTGGGCTCTATATCCTAGTCCATGAATGAAAAGGTGAGTTGCAATTTTAATCATAGGAAAGCAAAAAGACGTTTTCTGAGATGCATTAAATTATAATGTCATATTGGATTGTCAACCCACTAAACTATTGAAAAAAAAAAGAAGAAGTTGAAGTCAGGCTTGCCTCAACCGTGCTTCGACGGCAATCTTCTCTTGTTTATGTTCTTTCGATTTTTCTCCTATAAGCCATGTCGTAAAGAGTAATAAAGATGCTCATCTATCCACCAAAAAATTGTCAGCTTCTGAAAGATATTGAATGAAGTTGACGGATATGTATGAGAAGATTTAGCGGTTTTACCCTTAATGAAAGAGAAGAAAGCGTCGGATATTGTATAAACTCTCTTGCATCAGTTCAAATTCATGTCTCTAACTATAACCAATTATCTAGAAAATTACAAGGTGGGGTAGAGAGAGAGAGAGAGAGAGAGAGAGAGAGAGAGAGAGAGAAGGTATGTTATAGAACTTTCACATCGTTATTCTCTTGTGGATGTTGGTACAGACAATGATAGAAAGCAACCCACAACATATCAGCGTTATTCAATCCAGACCCCAAAACAACAACATATGGAAGAAAATGAGATTCGGTGATGCCTATGAACAAAACATAAAAGAAAACGCTCGTAAACCACACAGGCAAGAGGTGCGCTCAAATATCATTAGGTATGTCCTCAGTTTTGCTACTCAAATTGGAACAACTTGGCATCCCGCAGCCCAGCCTTCCTTATTTTGTCAACGACCGTCACTGCATCGATCTTCTCGGCAATCACCACCAACAAATCTCCATGCTCTTCATAAAAGCCCGCGGATTTCAACCCTGTTTCATTGGCAAAAAAACGAGAGGATGATAAGAAGAGTAGCGTTTTCTTTAAAATATCAGAGGCGAAGACGAAATTTGTGTATGTGGAGAATCGTGAGATGAGGGTGATTGGGAGTATTAAATAGTGGACTGTATGTAGCAATTATGGATGTGCATGGAACGTGTTCCAGGAATTGTTACCAGTTGCTTCCTGTGCTGCGATTGTACGTGCCTCGGCCCTTCGTTTCCCGTCCCTAGTCTTGAGATCAATCAATATCTTTTGCTGGATATGGTGGACAAACCGGCAAGAGATATCAGCGTGCGAAAGAAAAAGGAAAAGTACAAAAAGAGGAAAAGGAAGAGGAGACAACAATCGATGTGCAAACATAAACCAAACAAAACGAGGAAAAGAACCAAACACAAGAAAATTAAGCAGAGTGATGGGAGTAAGTACAGACCGACATATTGCCTCTGAGACCGATCTGTTCGCTGTGCTCAAGCTGAGCTTCTCTCTCTCTCTCTCTCTCTCTCTCTTTCTCTCTCTCTCTCTCTCTCTCTCTCGATACAGAATGCTTAATTTGATGGACGCTGAAGAGCTCGACCGGGGATCTTTATAGCAAATTTCGGGCCTCTTATGAGAAGCTTCGATCCGGTTATCAGGAAATTGAGTTCCTATAGCTAAACCGTGTTACATGTTTAAAAATTTCTTTGTCTCTTCTTCAAAACCCTAACTGGAATATTCATGAAAATGCGATTCAATCTTCATGAAACTTTCTCTACAAGTGTACTCAGTCAACAAGTAAAATCCCATGCCATTTCGCATCTAAATTGTCACATCATATCATCATGAATGTGATGGTTTTCATGTCAAATCCACCATATCATATTACATTTGAATTGTCAATGCAATGTAAAATTTCGGTCATATTTTAATTTGCCATGTCATGTTACCTTTGAATTGCCATATCATGTCATTTTTCATGTTAAGTTTTTTTGTTTCAAATTTGCCATGTCATGCCATTTCCGTGCTTTGTTCAAATTTCCACTTTGTTATGTCATGAATATGAGCAATTGATTTTAGGGTATGTCGGTTCACAATTAAATACTTGTAAGTTATTCGGTCAAGATCGGTTGCAATTTTTTTGACATGAGTCGAAGTCGGGTACTTTGGAATCGGCTTTGAACCGAACTACCCATGGAAATTAATGTCTGTCAGCGAAAATATTGGGGGCCAATTTCAAGGTAAACTCCGGAATCGGGTTAGCAAGATTTTTTTCACCCTTAAGATATATTAAATTATTCTTTGGATTAACTAGCACATTAACTTTTCTCGGCAAATTGATTAAAGCACTTCAAGCTTTTTAGCCATCCACTACGGAACTTCCTTTGCTGCAACTCTTACATATTCTTTTAAAATAAGATTAAAACCAGTTAAAATCGGTTCTACACTAAAACCAACTTAGGCAAATTAGTTCTTCCTAGGAACTAGACGAGCCTCGGTCAATTTCCAGGAATTTCACTCATGAACCCCAACTCATCGAGAACCGGCTAATTCAAGTAGGTTCTCAGGGCCGATATGGGACCGACGCTCACCCCTAATCATGAATATGTTCTTGTTTGACACAACATCTCAAATTGCATATCATTTGAATTGGGATTTCCTTTTGGATGCCATTCCTATATTATTACCGTCATTGACCTTGGTAAGTCAACCGAACATCTAAGTCTCACGAAACCCAAACAACACCGCGCCATAGACACGCAGTCGGTACGCGGGAATGACATTATCCTGACTTTTCCAATCACTTGCCACCTTCAATTCTCAGTATTTCACTTGGAATTACACGACATGCGCACGGTTCTCATACTCCAATCCACACGTCATATTTGGAGTCGGTAGCCGTACTAATATAAAGTAATCCTCAGTCTTACTTTCACACGATGCTTTTTCAACAAGGGAGATCACTGACGTAGGACTTTTGCCTTAAGGCTTTAAGCATATTCATAGGTCTACTTGCGTATTTATTTGTATAATGGTTTTTCAATTAAAACGAAAATTCAACCATAGTCGTTAGGGTCAAAGCAAGAAGTTTCTGTTAGCAAATTATATTGCCTAAGTCAATCATAGTCACAGTCGGTGGTGAATATCTTGGAAAGAACCCCGAAACGTGACGTACACAAGGAGGCTTTGTGCATGTTCAGGAGTTGATAAGTTATGCAACGATTGGAGCTCATGATGATCTTCATCATCTACATCAACAGTACGTACCCAATGCATTTTTATTCGCATCGAGAGCTTGTTCTCTTTCCTTTTGTGCGCTAAGTACATGAAGTTTTCGCGGCGTTGTCCACTTTCCAGAAAAAAGGTCGTATAAAGCTTATGATACTACTTTCAGAAGCATCAGAAAAAAGGTTTCGTGGCTTTGTCCACTTTCCCGAAAAAAGGTTTTCCCGGGTCCCCCGTCGCCGTCTAATTTTATTTTCTAATCTCTTGCAGTTAGTCCAACTTTGCACGACAAGCCTTACACGAGAATTTCCCACTTTCATACGTGGGTTGACTCAATATCAAAAGGTTGATTCGACGGCCATAGCTGTCTTGTCTCTTCTCACCGGTCCGAGAACTCCTCGTCTTTGCTGATTGTTCGGGGAAATTCAATAGCAAATCCTTAGCATGAATTCTAGCCAGAAAAACGGACTAGAATTCTTATTACCAACGGACTCAATGGGGAAACTCATCTGCGAAGGTCTTGGTCCTTCTTTTATATTCTAAAATAAGGTATTTGTTCCTCCACCTAATTTGTAGTTGGGTCAAATGTCGTGCATACATGCAGACGCATGCAAAGGTTAATGGCTCACTAAGTTTATTAGGCTTAGCTTGAGCTCTTCCAAGTCCACCAATTCACCACTTATAATCTGAATTTTTAATCTATAATCCAATTTCAAATAGGAGTCGCCACTAATCGATTTGGGAGGGTTAATTATAAACCCAATCGAACTACTGGAAGAAATAATTCACTCATCCGCAACCAGAGAAACTAAGATTGAGGACTTGATTACACTAATTAATAACTAATATCAAGAATCTTGTTTAAATATCAAATAAAGTATTTATGCAACATTTTATGCCGATCACGAGTTCTAGGATTCAATTTCTAATAAGATTGAGGAAATAAAAATCCATGCATCACAAATCTTTACCCAAAAAAAAAAAAATCCATGCATCACAAAGGCGCAATTGGAATGCAGGAAATAACTTAATATTTGCTTCCAAGAAGTTAAACACGATATTTTTTTTTTTGGATTTTTCAAAGGTTTTTCTATGCATTTATGGAGAAAAACTAATCAAAAACTATAGTTTTTGGTCTTTTTCTATTTTTGAAAAATATAAAAAAAGATTTTCGGATTTTTATGATTTTTTGGAAAATATAACTTCTTTTTTTTGGATTTTTCTGATTTTTGAAAAATAAATTATTTTTAAAATTTTTTTATTAAAATATTTTTTGTATTGAAATAATAATATAATATAAACGACCTGAGTCGGATTGCCGGGTTGGGTCCGGCCCGGTTCGTCAGCCACTGGCCCGAATAGATCGGCCTGAAGCACGGGCCCAAACGTAGCATCCTTTTTCAAAACATTCCAAGCCCACGAATCTTTTGATTTTCTTAAAAAAAACAAAATAGGCTCACATCTTCCCAGGCCCGCGCAAGATCAGCCCATGCGCAACCAGACCCAGTCGGCTCGAATAGAGACCCACGGCCATGACGATGGCGGCGACGAGAGTCCCAAGAATACGAACAAAAGAAAAGGCCGAGCGGACCGTGAAAAGAAAGGAGGAAAGGATGGCCGGAGGTGTCCCCACCTGGCACGGCGATCGGGCTAGTTCTCTCACTTGAAGTCTCTCAGGGGAAGTCCTTTGAGCTCGCTACTTCTGTCTCCTCCTTCTGGTCTCGCGGACGTCCTATTTATAGGCGAGAAGGCCGGTCGACGGAGGTTCTCGGGCCGCCGGTCCTCGGCGCGGCCGAACCGGCGTCCCCTCACCGTCCACACTCCTTAGTTCGGCGGCATTGAAGACGTCTGCCCTGCCGTCCCATTCGCGCGTCGTCGTCGCTACGCGTGAGTTGCAGAGGCGGGGAGGGAAGGAGGAAGACAGGAGGAAGGAGAAAACGGGAGGGGGCCGAAGAAGATGACTCCCCCTCTCTGCATCTCTCTTTTTTCTCTCTTTTTTTTTTTTCTTCTTTTGTCTTCACGTGGTCTTCTTATTACAGATCCTTCTGCACGTGTGAAACCTAATGGGGAGCAGCGCCTACTTTTTTCAAATATTTATTTTTTTCCCCTTTTTTTTTTTACTTTTCTTTCTTCTTTTGTCTTTTTATTTATTATTATATCGCATTTTTTTCAACCCCTTTCTCTCCTTCTGCACGTCAAGAGAAGGCTACGCCCCTTTTTTTTTTGACTTTTCTACTATCTTCCCTTCTTCTCTTTTAAATTTTTTTATTTTTGAACGTGCGGAGCACTTTCTCTTCCTTCGTGTACGTGGACAAGATTGGAGAGAGAGAGAGTGTCCATGTAGAAGAGAGAAAAGACCCCTTTTTGTCTTTTTCTTTTTTTAAATAATAATTTTTTATATTTACCCCAAATGCAATAATAAATTGAAAAATAAATCTTAGTTGATGCCAATAATATTAATACCCACGTGATGTGAAAAACATTTTTATTAAGATCCGATTGGTCCCTAGTTTTCTTATGTAATTTAATCCAAAGTACTTAATGAAATTATTTAAAGTATCTTTTGGTTCAAAATCGCCATAGGATGTATAGTATTACTTGATGTGCATAGACGCGGCGATTTACATAGTGCTAACAAAGGGTTCATGTCAGCCTTTTAGAGCTAGGTTTATGGGCTCTATATCCAAGCTCATGAATTAAAAAAAAAAATTGCAATTTTAATAATCGGAAAGCAAATAGACATGTTGTAAGATAGATGAAATGATAATTTCATGTTGGATTATCAACCCACTAAACTATAAAACAGTCGGGTTGAAGTCAAGCTTGTCTCAACCTCTCTTGGACGGCTATCTTCTCTTGTTTATGTTTTTTCGTTTCTTCTATTTTTTATTGTTCTCCTTTAAAGCATGTCGCAAGGAGTCATTAGGATGCTCATATATCCATCAAAAAATAGAAGAAATCTACATTTTTTAATGGAGTGTTGCAGGAGGAGATTTATGTTGAGTAGGCAGAAGGCTTTGTCACACTAAGCCAGGAGGAGAAAGTTTATTTGCTAAGAAAGGCTCTCTATGCTTGAGGCAAACTCCTAGAGCATGATACAGTAAGATGGATGACCACTTGCTGGGCCTGGGTTTCAAGAAAAAGCCCTAGTGAATCCACTATATGTTAAGCAATTAGTATCTGACTTAGTGATGGTGTCTCTTTATGTGGATGATATGTTGGTGACAGGGAGTAATAGTGCTCAGATTACTGCATTTAGGCAAGAGATGATGAAGATGTTTGAAATAATTGATCTTGGTGAGATGTTGTATTTTCTAGGGATGGAGGTTAGGCAGACTCAAAATGAAGTTTTTATCTGTCAAAAGAAGTACTTGAAGGAGATCCTAAAGAAATTCAACATGGAGGAGTGCAAGAGTGTGAGTACTCCAATGGGTCAGAAAGAAAAACTTCAAAAGAAGGATGAATCAAAACCTGCAAATGAAAGAGTTTATAGAAGTTTGATTAGTTGTCTTATGTATCTCACTTGTATCTCACTACAACTAGGCCAGACATCATGTTTCCTGTAAGTGTCTTGTCTAGATTTCTCAATTATGCAAGTGAGTTGCATATGGTAGCTGCAAAGAGGGCGTTGAGGTACTTGAGGTACTCTTTCATATGAGATTAAGTTTTGCATAGTTCAAGAGTTTAAGTATTCTGACAGTGATTGTGATTGGGCAAGATAGTGGATGATACGATGAGCACTTTAGATTATTGCTTTACAATTGGATCGGCATGTTTTTCCTGGTGTTTCAAGAAGCAAGAAATAGTGGCTCAATCGATTGCAAAAGCTGAGTTCATTGCAACTACTATAGTTGTGAATCGGGCATTATGGTTGAAGAAGTTGATGGATGATCTACATTTGCAACAAGAAGAAGACAAAGAAATATTTGTGGATAATCAAGCTACTCTAGTCATTTCACATAATCCAGCATTTCATGGAAGAACAAAGCATTTTAAGGTTAGGTATTACTTCTTGAGAGAAGTGTAGAAGGCTAGAGAGGTGAAACATGTGTATTGCAGTTCAGAAAACCAAATTGCAGATATATTCACTAAGTCATTTCACGTTGGTCGAGTTGAACTTGTCAGGGCAAAGCTAGGAATATGCAGTACTTGATCCAAGAGAAGAATGTTGATCTATCAAGGCTGCACTATCTATGTTTTTTGTTAAGTCAATTTGCTGATGTCCTGTTTTCTAGAAGTTAATTAGTCATTATTTTTACTTGGTCAGTCCTATCTTGTAGGAGTGTTTAGCTGAATGTTTGTTTGGCTATTATGTTAGTTTGTTGCTGGTTTTGTGGACCAAGCAAACTGTTAGTTAGTGGGCAACGTGTTTTTATGGTGAAGTTTTAGTCTGTATTTAAGCAATTTGAGTCTTCTGAATAAATTAAAAAATACAGTTTTTGCCATCAATTCTTCTTCTGTTCTTTAAGAAACAACACTTGGCCTGCCTGCCTGGTCCCCCGTCATGAGATTAATCACTACCGTCCTCTGGATATGATGGCAGAACGGCAAAGAGATATCAGCCCGCCAAAGAAGAGGGCGAAGAGGAGACAATTATCGATGCGGACCCTAAAACCAAACAAAACCAGGAAATAAACCGAACACGAGGAAATTAAGACAAGTGAGCGGAATAAGTACAGACCGCCATAACAAATCTGTGTTCTCTCGTCAAGCTGAGTCCCTCTCTCTCTCTCTCTCTCTCTCTCTCTCTCGCTGTGGACGCAATGTGGCTGGATTGATGGATGATGAAGATGATGAAGTTTTCATCTGGTGTCGTGCTTTTCATAAAGATCTTTGAACACGACCAAGTCGTCACCGACGTCGGGCAATTTGCTAATTAAAAATAGGCGTCATATGAACGCGGTCGGTCCATTGCGGTGAAGTTGCCATGACATCTCTAGCCAGCTTCGTCATTCCATCAGTTTTACTCGGAATAGTTGTCAATCACGGCTTTCATAATCCCCACGACACGCGTTTTTCGGAGCAGATAGTCATAAGTAGAGGACAGAGATCACTAACGTAGTTATTACCTTAGCTCCTACGCAATTTCATCAGTCTATCTAGTAATTATGTAGTAATTGCATGGCGGTTCTTCTAGAAACGAAAAAATCAATCCAACAGTTCAAAGGAAGTTGAACTTGGTCGGCGTCGAATTCAACCGATGATGACGCGGCTTTAAATTGAGAGGGATCGCAGAAGCTTCCTTAGACCGAAGAGTAATGCCTCATGTACAAAGAGTTTACCTAGGCTCGTGTACGAAAGTCCATTTGGCACATTATCATTGGCATGATTAGTTAACATAGAGATTAGCAATGATTAGGAGCTACCAAGAATTTAGTATGCTAGTCTATCTAAAATACTTGGTGATCATAGCATTACTTATAGGTAAAAATTGAGGTGTCATTAGTATGGACACGGTGATTTGCACGAGTGCACATATATAATCGATTAAATCATTATGGAATTCGTCGTGCCATGAAAAGCCAAAGGGAAAATTGTCCAAATAATCCTAAACCTATTGCACTTTTGTTAATTTAGTCATAAACTATTTCACTTCTTGTCAATTGAGTTAATTGGGTCAATTTTGGCAAGAAATTGCTTATGTTGATCACTACATTGATTGGCACTAATGTGGCACTTTTTAAATAATATTGTAATAATATGTTTATTTTTATTTTATTTTTTCACATTTTGTGGGGTTTGGGATTTGACCGACCAACTCTCACCTGCCACAAACAAGGCTCAGCCGACCACCCTCGTTGGCTTTGGGCAAGGGCATCGTGCCCCTCACTGGCTCTGGGCGAGGGCTTCATGACCCTTGTTGGCCCCAAACAAGGGTAACAACCTCACTTGAGGCCTTTGCCTAGCGAGATTTGATGATGCCACAGCCCTCGCCTATGGTTGGCAAGGGTCCCCAACCCTCACTTATGGCCGACAAGGGTTGATAGCCAGCCAGATTAGAAAAAAAAGTAAAATAGGAGAATAGAAAACCATAAAAAAAAATTCAAAAGTTTATTAAAATATTATTTTAAAAGTGCCACTTTAGTGCCGGCCATTTGAATCGGCAATTTCCGGCCAAAATTTGCTATATGGATTGAATTGACAAGAAGTGATAAAGTTTATGACTAAATTGATAAAATTAAAAAATTTATGACTAAATTGATAAAAATGCAATTGATTTAGGACTTTTTCGACAATTTTCCCAAAAACCAAACATAATTAATCATTATGCCCCGTTGGAATAATTATCCTTATGATTCATTAGCATTTTATATTGCCGGTGGTGAAAACCAAAATGTAATGTACACGATGAGGTTTATGCTTGTTCAAGAGTTAATAGGTATGCATCAACATCGAGGACCCCTTTGAGTTCATGATCTTCTTCATCCACATCAAACCTACGTATCAGAAGCTCTTCGGGCCAATAGAAGCCCGACAAGATCGGAGGTAAAAGAAAGAAGATGTGTCTCACAGATACGGACACACACACACACACATATAGAGAGAGAGAGAGAGAGAGAGAGAGAGAGAGAGCATAATAAATAAACCTTCAGTAGTGATTCTATTGTAAATGTTTATACAAGACAACGAAACGAAGCAACGCAACGCAGCACATATAAACTAATTGACTTCAATCCACCTTCTCAGGGAGGGATGGGGGTAGGGACGCGTAAGTTTCGAGAGTGGGTTGCAACTCCCACACCCTGCAAGAGACAGGGCACAAATCTGCGAGTGAGTGTAGAGTAGGACTGACCAACAAAAAAAAAAAAATCCCCCTATAAATAAATAACAATAAAGATTCGCTATCTCCCATGAACTAAAGCTAGAAGAGAAAACAACCGACTCGACCAATTGACACTTCTAATTTTAGTCCCCAAAGCTAAACAACCAGGCCTTCGACAGCCTAGCCTTCCTTCTTATTTTGTCAACCGCCTCCTTCTTAATTTATTGACCACCGTCACCGAGATCTCGGCGATCACCTCCAACAAATCAATATTGTTGTTAATTGCGCCTAAGTCCCAACCATAGGATTGCGCAGCAAGGCAAGTCCTACTCAGTTCTTACCTGCCCCTCCTATCGGGCTTATCCAACTAAACCCGTTTTTTACAATGATCTCATCTGTTAGTTTGATAAATTAAACACAAAACGATCATATATACTAAAAAGCTTTAAATTACTGAGCATACGGAAATAAATAAGTAACCTAAAATACCCAGTTGCTTATATACTAAGCAATAGTTAAGAAACGCTTTTAAAGGCTTCGGTGGTCAAGGGATAACCTCTGCGTGGCAAATTACAGAGCCACGTAACTGCTGTGCCAGAAAGAAACCAGCTCATCTAACTGCGCACTACGCATGCATCAGGAGGAAAGAAGAGGCGACAACATGTGAAAGCAGATTGATTCCAAGACAAATTACAGTCTGATCGGACGAACGAGTCTGGCATGACTCGGTCATTCAACATGCCACGATTTTCATTGTTTAATTCATAAATAGAATCATTAATCGAATATTAGCAGCTACAGATTAAGACTTGCCAAGAATGAATTACTAGATTGAGATTTGTCCAAGGAGGAGTCTACTTGAATTAAGTAGAGAGACGATAAATAATTGGATCTAATGCTGCTTCATTTTTACAACGTACCCTCACCTAATGACACTTAAATAAATGGAGCATTCATTATGTTTTGAGCACTTGAGGAAATAAGGAGTGGAAAATAAAACTCACATTAAACCCACACTAGCAATCATCCACTAACAATAAACCAAACATAAGTATCACACCAAACACCTAGCTGACATCCTAATTATTAAGGAACAAAATTTGAGAGAGAAGAAAGCCACGGATATTGTATATAGTATCTAGCATCCGGTCAAACTCAACGCTCTGACTCTTTCTACTCTTATTAATTATGTAGGTGAGAGAGAGAGAGAGAGAGAATAATAAATAAATATTCAGTCATTCTCATTGGGTTGGGGGGTTGAAGAGAATAATAATGAAATATTCACAGTCATTTTCATGGAAATGTTTGTACAACACAGTGATTCAAAGCAACGCAAACACATATCACCTCCTTAATATCAACGGAGATTCTCTAACTCCCATGAACTAAAGCTAGAAGAGAATGTTTTAGTTATGGTCCCCAAAGCTGACCAACCAGGCCTTCGGCAGCCCAGCCTTCCTTCTTATTTTGTCCACCACTGTCGCCGTATCAATCTCCTCCGCGATCAGTTCCAACAGATCTCCACGCTCTCCAATAAAGTTCGCAGATTTCAACCCTGTTTCAATGACGAATACATACACAAGAAAGGATGACAAGAAGATTAGGGTTTTCTTCAAACTATTAAAGGCGGAGGATATTGATGGTTAATGCACGAAATCGATCGGGGAAAATTTGCGTGTATGGAAAATTGGGAGATGAGGGGGTGATTGGGAGAAGTAATCAGCAAAACTAGACATAGCCAATCTAGATCTGTATGAAATGGGTTCTAGGGATTGTTACCATTCGCTTCGGCTACTGCGATCGTGCGTGCCTTGCTCTTGAGTTTCTTGTCCTCCGTCGTGAGATTGATCACTGCCTTCTTCTGGATATGATTGACAAAGCGGCAAGAGATCTTAGAAGAAGAATACGAGGAGGAGACAACTATCGATGTAGAAAGCATAAACCAAGCAAAACGAGGAACAAAACCCTAACGCTAGAAAATCAAGATGAGTGACAGGAGTAATTTGCAGACCTCCATAGTGCCTCTGACGCCGATCTGATCTCTCTCTGGTCAAGCTAAGCTTCCTCGTCTCGAGAAACCAAAGTGCTATATGAGGAAGAAGACGGAGCTTGATGGGCGGTCCGTATTTATAGCAAAGCGGCCACCGACTCTAGGCAATATATTGATTAAAAATATAATTCTTATTAGAAGCTTCGTATCGGTTGTCCGGAGTCAAATCCGTGGCTGGACCGTGTTATATTTTTGAAGATTTTCTTATTTCTTCTTCAAAAATTTAATTGGGGTGCTCTTTAAAATAAGACTATGAGAAATCTTAATCCAAGATTCTTGTCTGCAAGCATACTTATTCAGGAAGTAAAATCCCATGCCATGTGACATCCGAATTGTCAGGTCAAATGTTTCATTTCGAATCCATCATATCCCTTTAAATTTGTATTCCCAATGCCATTGCATTCATATTTCTAATTTTGAATTTGTTATATCATATTGTATTCGAATTGCCATATAATGCCATTTTTAATGTCCAATAATTATTCCAAATTTGCCATGTTATCTCCTATCAGACTTTTCTTGTCATGCAATTTTCATATTTCGTTGACATTTCAACTTTGCCATGTCATAAACATGTTCATGTTTGAGTAGACATTTCAATTTCCATATTATTGGAATTGAGATTTCGTTTTGTATGTAATTAACTGTTATTTTTATTATCATTGGTTTTGGCAAGTCACCGAAAATCTTTGATATCCAATTGAAGTCGCGTCATGTGCACGATTCTCATTGTCCCACACGACACGCCTTACTTGGAGTCATATAGTCATAAATAACAGGAGGTGTACTCTGTTTTACTTTCACACGATGTTTTCTAGATAGAGATGACTAATGCAGGAGTTTTGCCTTAGCACTTAAGCGATTTCATAAATTTATTTGACTAGTTGTTGCATAACGTTCTTTCTAAACACGAAATTTAAATCGGAGAGTCCAAAGGAAATTGAACTTTCTAGGCTTTGAATTAAAAGGATGACTCCATTTGCTACTAAGGATTGCAAAACTTCCTTAGACCCCAACCCCCCCCCCCAAAAAAAAAAGTAACACCTCATGTATATAGAGTTCACTTGGGCTTAGGGAAAATTATCCAAAAAATCTTAAACTTATTACACTTTTGTCAATTCAATCATAAATCTTTTAACTTTAACAATTCAGTCCTAAACATTTTCACTTCTTCTCAATTAAGTCCATCCAACCAATTTTGTTTGGAAAATGCTGATGTGGATGCTAGCGGTGCCACGTAGGACCGATAGTGCTAACGTGGACAATTTTTAATAATATTTTAATATACTTTTGAATTTTAATTATTTTTTTTCTATTTTTCCCCCTTTTTTCTTTCTTTTTCTTGTTGGCTTTCTTCTTCGCCTTTTCTAGTGGCCAACCAACTAGCCACAGGCAACGGCTAGCCACCAACCACAGCCTAGTTGGCTGGCCTCGGCCACCATAAGTGAGGCTCGGCCATGCGAGGGCTAACCCCGACAAGGTAGGCCCTCACCCAGGTGTAGCCGAGCAAGGGTTGCTTGGGCAAGGTCAACCTACGCCTAGGCCAAGGTGGCCTCACCAAGCATCGGCTAGGTGACTCGACACCAAGCAAGGCCACCCTAACCTGGGCGATGGCTGGCCTTGTCAAATCTGGCAAGGAGAGCCCTCACCGAAGCTCACCCGTGCCCAAGCGAGTGTCGGCCTTGCGCATACTAGATTTGGCGAGACTAGTCCTCGCCCAAGCTAGGGCAGCCTTGCTGAGCATCGATTAGGCAACGACGATGCCAAGTGAGGCCGCCCTAGCCTGGGCAAGGGCCAACCTTGCCAGATCTACCGAGGGGAGCCCTTGTTGGGGCTCGCCCTCGCCCAAGCAAGTGTCGATCTCACCTAGACCGAATCTACCAAAGCTTGGGCGCCGATTAACCTCCCCAAAGTTGGCCCTCGCCGGCCGGGCCTCGCCTATGGTAGGCAAGGCCAACTAGCTGGCTATGGCCAATGGCCGGCTAGCCACCGGAAAAGGTAGAGAAGAAAGCCTAAAAGAAAAGAAAGGAAAAAAAAAAAAAAAGAGGAAAAAACAGAAAAAATAAAAAAAAATTCAAAAATATTAAAATACTATTAAAATTATTTACGTCAGCACTAGCAATCCTATGTTGCGCCAATAGTCCTATGTTGCACCACCGGTGTCCACATCAACATTTTCAAGCCAAAATTGGCCGAATTGACTCAATTGGCAAAAAGTGAAAAGATTTAGGATTGAATTGGTAAAGTTAAAACATTTAGAATTGAATTGGCAAAAGTGCAATAGGTTTAGGACTTTTTGGATAATTTTCCCCTTGGGCTTGTGTACCAAAGTCCATGTGGTGCATTATCATTGTGTTTAGATTACGTGTAAATTATGTTAAAATAAGCTCAACATCGAAAAATTAGTGTAGCTTGAATAAATTAATATATCCTATTTAGCCCACAATTAATTGACTTAAGCTTTTGAGTGAATGTTGGTCTAATTGCATATGTGTGCAGGCTCGAACTTGAGCTTTTTTTTTTTTTGGGCGATCCCTAGGTGACGCTAGCGGGTTTCCGTTGCCCACCCCGAACAAATGGTCTAAGAGCTTATGATAGATTGAATTCACTCCTAATGTGCATCAATGTTTGGTGAATATTTGAAGGAAATAATTTAACCAACAACTTTTCTATCTAGCAAAGGAAACCTTGGTGACTCACCCCTAATGTGTATCGGTGTTTCATGAATATATTAAGAAAATGATTTAACCAATGTGGCTTTTCAATCTAGCAAAAGAGACCTAGAGTGAAGGTGCTCCCAATGGCAAAGGCACTTGAATTAAGGGAACCAAACCTTACATCAAGCTTACACATGAGAGGGAAATTGTTGAAATGCACGTGTAAGCTATGTTAGATAAACATCAAAAGATTGATATGGTATGAATAGTTAAGATATTCTAGTTGGCTCATGCTCATTAGCTTAAGTTTTTTTAGTGAAGCAGAATCAACCAAATATGTTGATGAGCTTAGGTTAGGATTCCCTTTTGGTGATTTCGCCAAATGAAAGTATCATGCTATTGTTGTACACTTCAAACAAATTGGTCACCAATGATGATAGTCTTGAGTAGTTAAAAAAAGGAAAAAAAGAAAAGGTAAGCAAATGATTAGGAGTCACCAAGAATTTAATATCCCAGTTATCCTGAATGTTGGTGTTTGTAGCACTACTCAGACAAAAATTAAGGTGTAACGTGATGATTTGCACCAGCATATGCATATAAGGATCAACAGAGTTGAAATTCACCATGTAATGGAAAACTAAACAGAATTAATCCATGCCGCCCTGGAATAATCCTCCCAATGACTCATGTCAAGTTGCATAGCAACAAAGTTCTTGACTCTTAATCATTAAAATTGAGTGCTAGAAACCTGGAGTGCCAAAACTTGGCGTGGAAGGTTACTTAAGGGTGTGTTTGGAATCAGCTTTGGAAGGAGCTTTGGCCATCAAAAGCCCCTTGGGCCAAAATAAAGTCTCCAAGTATCTTCAAGGCAAAGCCAACATTTTGAAGGCCGAAAGCCCAAGGCTGCCTTGGGGGTGCCTTGAGCTTTTCGGCATTCTCGGCATGCTGGGGGCTCATTAAAGAAAAAAATTATTTTTCCTTTTTTGCCCTCATCAAATTTATTAAATTCCAAGTTTTACCCTTTTGAAAACCCTAGATTATTATTGTCGCCGCTTGCCTCTTCGGTGTCGCTTCTCTCATTCATTCTCTCTTCACTTCTCAGGGACTGAACGGAATAGAGAGGTTCAAGTGCGAGAGAGAGCGTGGCAGAGAGAGTGAGACTCGAGAGCGAGAAGGAGTTCTCTAGCGGATCGGCCTTGCCCGGACCCTCTCTGATGACCTCTGGTCGACGCCCTCGAGCACACGATCTTTCGCTCCCCAAATCTCCGCGCCGACAGTGAGTTTCTTTACTTGTTTCAAAGATACCAAAAGGCGGCAGACCGTAGCCCGATTTCTCACGAGCTGGCCCGCTTGCCGCTGTCTCTGAGTCGGGTAGGGAACTCCGCGATTAGATGGTCGTTTTCTTGAATCCCTGTTAATCCGCGCTGTTTTGATCCAAGCAAAGCCGAGACTCGATCTCCTTAAGCACATACACTTGCTGGGTTTAAGCTGTCTCGCCGCCCGCCGCCTCCTCCTCCCGTAAGTCCCGATCGGTTCCAAGCAAAGCTTTTGACTTCATTTGCCGTTGTGAAGTTGTGATTTGCATTTTCTCACGTGTTCCGTTTGTGCTGCCGTTAGATAACGAGAAGAACGAAGCGGATGTTCAATCGGAATTGAGGGATTTGAGCATAGCTCCAGTCAGGAAGGATCGTAGCCTCTCGATTTCGCCTCTCTCCAAGGTATTTTTGATCTCTCCATGGCTTGTTTTACCATTCGTGTAAGGATTGCGTGAGTAGAGAGAGAACATGTTCTGCAGGTTGTGTTTTGTAGGTTTTTTTTTGCTCTTCTTGCATCGCAACCTTTTTCCATGTTTGATTATGATTTTCGTTGTTCCGTAAATAAGCTGCGTAGTGCTATTTCTGTTTGGGGAATTTGATGGTGGGGATCTATTGGATTAGGGAGTTGAAAATCATGAAAGCTGTCAAAGAGATTGGATTGCAAAGTTTTAATTGAGATGGAAGAGTGTAAAGTGTACCTGCATCAATGGTCTGCACTTCGAAATTTTGCGGTTACTTTTGCAGTTCTTTCTGGATTTAACGAACTGGAGAAAGCGCTTCGAATTTTTGGAATCTTGGGAGAGATTAAACAAAACATAATCTGAATTTTGAGAGGGTGAACATCAGGCTGGGAGGTCAATTGCTTAAGATATATTAGTGCTTTGTGCAGGTGACTCTCGTGACGGTGATGGTATAGGTTGTTGTCTTCGAGTGTTGCCTTTCTACAGATTTTCACATGACTGCTGCAAACAAGTGGTTCAGCGAAAATTCTCATTGACTCTGCTTGTTTCAGAGTTTCCCTCGAAGTTATGTCTTAAGCAAGGGAACATAACTCTTTTCTTGAATTACCTAAAATCGAATAACCAAATAATGCAGTTTTAATTTTTATGTCATGCGAATGCCCGCAACTGAATTGCAAGGAGAAGTTGCCAGTGGAATTTGAACAGGCCATAAAAAAGCAAAGGAAAACGTTAAGTACTAGAAGTAGATTGGGCAACCTGTGTATGCTTGGCTTTTATCATTCCTCGAATTGGATTGCATCCTCATCCAGGTTTTATTGTTCATGTCATGAGCATGGCTATATCCAATAGAAAATGCCCCCGTTGTCCTGTTTGTTGAAGTGCTCAAGGTCTGGTCTTTTGGTTCTCGTGTTGGTCGATTAAGCTTTTGGTCAAATATCAGAATTTTGTTCTGAGTAGTTAAAGTCGATCTTGAAGATGACAAGTGGAGTTCCGCTTTCTACATCTAATTGCTAGGGTTCCAAAAATATGTACTTCCTTTAACATATTTGGAAAAAGACGAGAATGAACTCCCTTAAGGTGGCTTAGAAAATTGGGACTTTTAAGCAACAATGTAGGATGACCTAGTAAACTAATGATGTCAAGTAAAGACATTGTTAAAGCAAAAAATGCCAACAACACATTCTGTTATGACCTATGATATGAAAAAGTACATATATCACTAACTAGAACTTTGTACAAGGGGTGATCGGCATCAAGTTCGATAAATTCCAGACTTGAAACCTATCTTATTATAACTAGTACCTAATTTTTGGAACTTAGAACCCATCTAATTTGCCCCAAAACCAATCCCGAAACCTATCATGTTTCTCCCGTCCGATTCCAAACCCGAGCACCTATTTTTCTCTTGTTCCTTTTTTCTGTTTCATTTTTTTTAGCTAAATGATAGTCCAAAGTAAAAGATGAACAATGGAAATCCCTTATAGTTCGAAAGCAACAATCCATAAGATGGCCTTGTAAGTATTTTTGGTAAAAAGTTCAAAACACTACATAAGACAAATTATAAAACTTAATTCTTCATACCACAAGATTATTGCTCCAAATTCTAACCACCCGAAAACATAACAAACAATATGGTTAACCACTTAATGATAGTTTAAGTAAGGGCAAGTTGAGAATGAAGGAGAGTTGTGAGGCTTGAACAAGCAACGGTGAGCCACAAGCAAGCAAGGAGGGCGAATTGAGAGAGAGAGAGAGAGAGAGAGAGAGAGAGAGAGAGAGAGAGTTATTTGTTAAATAGTTTCTAGGTTTTAATTGTTCAAGTTATATGAGAATAAATAGTATTTTGTAATTTATTGTATTTAAGTGACCTACTTCTACATAAAATTCAGGTGGTTCCCATTCCCACATTGCCAAATTTTCCACTTCTGTCGGTGTTTATTATTCTAAATTAAATCATTTTTCAGCTTAGAAATTTCACTTCAAACAATACATTGATTAATTCGTGAGCTTTGCTGATGTTGACTCTTGTGATTTGTTTATATTCTTTCTTCTTCAGTTCTCTTTTGGCTCAGAATCCAAGTGCTCAACTCTCTTTTCGTTCACAACCGAAGCACGTGCTCACCTCTCTCTTCACTCAAAAGGTGTCGATTGTCTTCTTTCACTTCTATTTCTTCTATTTCTATTCTTTTGCCCCCACGTACATATCCAGCTTGGTGTGCTCTTTCATGGGTTCATATGAAATGCATTTTTAATTTATTTGTAGTATCCCTTGCTTTGTGTTCATAGTTAATATCATCTCTTTTCATTTTTCAAATATGTTTGTATTTATTTTATTGAAAGATGGCAAATTCATTAAAGGAAAAAGCGTATTGGAGCCCTGAAGATATAGAAACTTTTTGTCGATTATGCGTTGAACAAATTGAAAAAGGCAATCGTCCTACGAGCAACAAAAGGGATGGATGGACAGATATAATTAACAAGTATGAGGAGCTGAGGGGAAAAAAGTATGATAAAAATAAAATGAAAAGTAAGTGGTGTTGATACCTAAAAATTTTAATTAGGTTATTAATTTGGCTTTAGTTTCTTTATTTATGTATTTTTCTTTTTTTTCGGATAATAAACAAAACAAATAACAAAAACAACAAAAAAAGTAAATAAAAAAAATCGCAGCCCATGGGGGTGGGCCTTCGCGCCAGCCCCCTCCTTTCTCTTTTCACGCAAGCCCTTAGGGCCCATCCCTCTTTTTCCCCCAGCCTAGCCCCTCTCTCTTCTCCTCTTCTTCTTCCTTCTTCCCCCTTCTTCCCCCTACGTCTCTGCAACTCACGCGCTCGAAATCAACCTATGGCCGAGGAGGGTAGGCCGACGTCGGCCGGAGATGACAGATCTCAGGCGCCATTAATGGCTGCCTTCAATGCCCAGCACGCTTTGTTGGAGGAGCGAGGATGGGACGCCGGTTCGGCCGCAGGCGTTCGTTCGGTGTGCGAAGACCGGCGGCCGAATCCCCGTCGACCGGCCACCCCCTCTCCTATAAATAGCGAGGCACCACCTCCGTCGAAGGACACGGCGAACTCGGAGATCTTCCCTTGAGAGACTTCAAGGGAGGGTTAAAGAGCGAGCACGCGAGAGATCGGGTCGCGAAGCTCGAACGACCTCCCTCCGAGAGACTTCGGGGGAGGCCGACGGCAAGCGAGCCCGAGGGGGGAGAGATCCGAGCGTGTGGGGGCTGAGTGAGAGGGGAACCGGAGACAAGAGCAGATCGGAGGAGGTCCCGTGCCCCGACGCCGCTGCTGCCCCCGATCTTGCTGTGCCGCCATCCTCACACCACGCCGCTGCCACCCCCTGCCCTCAGATCTGGAAAGCAGAAGACCAGATCTGAAAAGGATCCACGAGATCCGGCCACCGCGACACATCGTCGTCACCACCGTTCGCCGCTGCACCACGCCTTCCCTACGAACAGTGTAACAGCGGGTCTAGCTCGCGCCGTCCCGTCGAAACCCTAGCGTGTCCCGGCCGCCGAGTCACCGCCGGGTGACGTCGCTTCCCCAATAGAGTCGCCAGCAACCGCTTGTCGTCGCCCTAGTCGTCGTCGCCGTGGAAAACCGCCGTCGCTACCGTCGTCGACACAAGCCGCCGCCTCTGTTCCTCCATGGGCGCCGCGAGTAGAGAGAGGTGGAGAGAGAGAGAGAGCTGCGAACCGGATGGAACCGGGTCGGTCGCATGACCCGGTTCCCCTAGGGTTTTAGTCGCATGGGCTGGGAAGGGCCCAATTTGGTTGTGGGCCTGGGTCCTTTCGCAAAAAAAAAGGGGGGTTTGGGCTTTTACACTTAAAAGAAAAAGACCAAAAAAATCTGAGTCGGGCCCGAGTTGCGGGCCCGTCCGTGTTCGGGTTACCAACCCGGGTCGGACCCAACCCACGGATCCGACCCGGGTCATTTTTTTTAAAATATTATTCTAATATAATATAATATTTTAAATAAATAAATAAATAAATATTTTAATCAAAAAATCAAAAAAATATTTTATTTTCCAAAAAAATCAAAAATATTTCATATTTTCCAAAAAATCCAAAAAAGCCAAAAATTCATGAAAAAGCCAAAAAATTTTAGAATAAGCCAAAAAGACTTGTATTTTTCCAAAAAAAATCCCAAAAAAAAATCCCTTTTGTGTCAAAAAAAATAGAAAAAGACCCAAAAAATGTTTTTCTCCAAAAATGCATGGAAAACCCCTTGAACATCCAAAATGCGTGGAAAATCCCTCGAACATCCAAAAAGCCTCAAGGTTTAAACAAGATTAGGTACCGAAAGGGCATTAGTGATTAACTAGTGTAATCAAGTCCCCGATCCTAATTTCTCTGGTTGCGCAGGAGTGAGTATTTCTCCCGATACTTCACTTGGGTTTCTAATCAACCCACCCCAAATTGATTAGTGGCGACTCCATTTTAAAAATCAACTTACAGGTTAAAAACTTGAACCATTAAGTCGTGAATTGGTGGACTTGGGAGAGTCCGGGCTTAACCAAATTCAGCCGAGCCATTAGCCTCCTTAGGCGCCCGTACCCGATTGCGAGCACCGAGAAAAAAGAGGTCGCGACAAGTGGGATAATTTAAAGTAAGAATGGAAAAAATGGAAGCAATTGGTTCAAAAGGAAACGGGACTAGAATGGGATCTAAGGAAGAAAACCATTGATGCAAGTGACGAATGGTGGGAGAGAAAAATTCAGGTGTTTATCTAATCTTTTATTACTTTTTGTAAGTTTGTCTTTTATAATATAACTCATAAAAATATTTTATTATAACAGGCCAATCCTAAGCTTAGAGCCTTTCGAACGAAAGGCATACATCCAGATATTGAAGCTTTGTTGGATCAAATGTTCCAGGGTACAGTTGCCACTGGAAGTATTACCTGGAATCCTGCACAAGGTTTATGCAATAATGAGAATGTTGAGACCACACGAGCTGATATTGGTGATTGTACAGGATCTACTAATGATACTTTAGAGGGTGATGTAGGTGAAGCAAATACTCAACCAAGTCAAAGTAAGAGCCAAAAAAGAACGGTAGAAAGTTCGACGAAGCAAGCTCGAGGAAAGAGAGGAAAGAAATTGAGCGGACCTGATAAGTTAGCATCACAAATCGACAGACTTTGTTCAACTGTTGAAAGTAGGAGCAATGCAACATCTGTTACAAAGGAGTTTGATCCTTACAAAGAAATTGTGCAAACATTGAAAGCCATACCTGAGATTAAGCAAGACAGAAAGCTATTTTTTTTTTTTTTTCACTTTCTCATTTTGCTGAAAAGAAAGACAATAAGCAGATTTTTATGAACTTGGATGAAGATGAAGAGAAAGTTGAGTGGCTGAAGTATAAGTTGGAAGAGTATAATAGTCGCCACTAGGATGCTACTAACTTCTTTGAGCTCTTTCATATTAATCTACGTTGTAATGTGAGATTTATTTTTAGTTTCTAATTTGCACTACTTGTAAACTCTTTTTGATTATGTTTTAATGTGAAACATATGTTTTCAGTTTATGTTATTTCGATTTGGTGGAATTTGAATATATATTATGAGAAATAATTGTTCCATTGATGGATGATTATTCATAACTTTTATTACTGTTTTGTTACTTTAAACAGATATGGACGATTCTCCTGAAAGAGAAATCAATGAAAACGAGGATGAGGAATTCAATCAACTTGTGGAAATTACTCAAGCTGCAATCGCTTATCAAGCAATATACAGTCACAAAAAACCTTATAGAACATCATCGTATACAGGATCTGCATGGTTAGAAGAGTTGATGGACGAAGATGTTAATCCGATAAGGTGTTATCAAATGTTTAGAATAGATAAGATTGTATTTAATAATTTAATGCATGATTTAGTAACACGCTATGGTCTTGAAGGAACTAGGAATGTTGATGTTAGAGAAATGCTTGGAATATTTCTTCATATTTTAGGACATGGCATAGGTAACAGGTTAACACAAGAGCGTTTTCAACGCTCTGGAGAAACTATAAGCAGGTACTTTGGCTTAGTATTAGGCAAAATATGTGAAATGGGAAAAGATTTGATCCAACCAGCTAATTGGCAATTCAGGGATGTTCCTGAGAAGATAAAAAATAATCGAAGATTTTATCCATATTTTAAGGTATGTTTTGATTATTAAATAGGAAGAATGAATTAAATGTAAATTTTGATTATATAATAATATTTGCGTTTTTGTTTTAGGATTGTATTGGAGCTATTGATGACACTCATATCCCAGCGGTGATACCTGTAAAAGATCAGATTCGTTTTATTGGTCGAAAAGGTACATCGACTCAAAATGTCTTAGCGGTGTGTAATTTTAATATGGAATTCACTTATGTTTGGGCTAGTTGGGAGGGCCAAGCCCATGATACTCGTATTTTCCATGAAGCTTTAAGGAGACATGATATGCAATTTCCTCATCCTCCTCCAGGTTTGTTAATTAATAGTTTTTGTACATTAATATGTATAAATATGGTATATGTTGATCAAATTTATATTATATTTATGCAAGTAAATATTATTTAGTAGATGCTGGATATCCAAATTCGACAGGATATTTGGGACCATACAAAGAAGTTAGATATCATTTGCCAGAATTTCAACAAGGTCCCGCCCCTACAGGCTATCGAGAGGTATTCAATCGTGCTCATTCATCGCCGCGATCAGAAATTGAGCGAGTTTTTGGTGTATTGAAGAAGAAGTGGAAGATCCTAAAGTATATGCTGAGTTTCCCCTTTGAAAAGCAAGTACAAATTGTTATAGCAGTAATGACGTTGCATAATTATATACAACGAAACGCCATCAATGATAGACACTTTGCAAGAGCAGATTTGGATCCCAATTATGGATATTCAGTTGACCTTCATAATACAAATGAGGGGGCCGGTACTTCAAATGACAATTTATTTTATGACATGGCGCATATACGCGATCAAATAGCAATGAGTTTAGTAAATACTTGAGGATGTTTGTAATTTTTAACGAAAACCTATTTATTTCTTTGATGCATATGTAATGGTGTTTATTATAATGAAATGACTATTTCTTTTTGTTAATATATCTCTTTTATATATACATCTTAGTGCAAATATATATATATCTATATATAACATCATTGAATTTGTTAATATATCTCTTTTATATATACATCTCGGTGTAAAAATATAATGAAAAATAGTCATTGAATTTGTTAATATATCTCTTTTATATATACATCTCAATGCAAAAATATAATAAAAAATAGTCACTGAATTTATTAATATATATCTTATATATATATCTCAGTGCAAAAATATATATAAAAAAATTCATTGCATCTGTTAATATATCTCTTATATATATCTTAGTACAAAAATATAAATAAAAAATCATTATTTTTGTTGTTCAATTTTAAAAATAAAAAAATAAAAACTTAAATTAGTCATGCTAAAGGACTTTCCCAAATATGTGATTACCAAACAGCATTTTCCCAAAGTTGCTTCTCAAGGCGCTTTTCAACTATAGTTTACCAAACAGTTTTTGCATTTCACCAAAACCCTTTACACCAAAGGTCTTTGCATTTCCTTAAAGGCTCTTCCCAAAAGCTTTCCCAAACGCACAAAAGTTAGAAAATTAACACTTAAGTGTAAAAATCGGAGCAAAATGAATCACTTAAATGCCAACGGGGAGAAAATCTGACCAAAATGCTGACGGAGTGATATTACGGCAAGATAAGTTTAAAACGACATCATTTTGCATGTTGACATGGCTAGACAAATGCAAAAACGTTATCTTTTTGTCTCGACGTGGTAAATAATTAATATAAAAATTAATCAAATTGAATTTGAAACTAAATTTATTTAAAATAGTTATTAAAAAAAAAGTGGAGAGAGGAGGCACTCAACCTCCATCGCCGGGAAGGGCCGATGACAATGGGAGGAAGGTCGGCTGGGATCATCGGGTCCTAACCAAGGGCCGACGACCCGGCCAGGGCCCGGCGATCCCGGCCAACCGATGGCAAGGGCCCGTGAGCCCTCGCCCAAATTTAGGGCAATGGTCGCGGCCCTCCCCTAAATCTGGCGAGGGTCAGCAGTCCTTGGCCCAGCTGGGTGAAGGCTGCCAACCCTCACCCCAGATCTGGGTGAGGGCTTGTGGACCCTTGCCACTAGTTAGCCGAGGTCATTGGCCCTTGGCCAGGGTTGGCAACCCCAGCCAACCCTCCCCCTCCTTCGTCGGTCCTTCCCGATGACAGTGAGGAGACGGCAGTGGTAAGGACTTAGCCCTCAATCACCTTCTTTGTCCCCTCCTTTTAAAAAAAA
The DNA here is from genome assembly GCA_016097545.1 of Eucalyptus victrix. NCBI lineage: Eukaryota > Viridiplantae > Streptophyta > Magnoliopsida > Myrtales > Myrtaceae > Eucalyptus > Eucalyptus victrix. The sequence goes on along the minus strand of CM027839.1, from coordinate 62,859,533 downwards.
TTAAAATTAAAATGTATTTATTTATTTAAATTAATTTTTATATTAAAATTCGAATCCACGCAAAAATAACGTCATTTTTGCATTTATTTGCTAAGTTACCTTTTTGGCAAACCATATAAGTGTGACATCCCGATTTTCCAATACTATTTTCAATAAATTGAGACAGGCATTTCGTTGGCACTTATACAGTTCTTTTCCTTAAGTCGGCCACTCATATGAAACTAGTCTATCGGGTGAAACTGTTAAGAGTTTCTAATACATCAGACTCGAAAATTTGACTAGGAAGCGACCTTTCGACCGAGCTAATATGCAAGGGTCATTACGGCACAAATAAAAATTGATTAGAGACCGGAGATAGGTTGACTCGATAGGGGCACGTGATCGAGTGTTGGTGATTCCACCAGATCGCACAATTCTTGTCGATTGGCACTGGACTAACTTTCCTATCGATTGAGTACCCTGTGTTCGTATTTGAAACCTTGAGATTACGCCGACAACCGAAAGTCGCAAATGTTTCAAAGATGTACATTGTGGCTTGAGATGATCAACCACAGGTTAAATGCATGAAAATTTCTAAAGGCTACCTGGTAGGTTGAGCCGCGCTAGTATCGTGTCAAAGTGAAATTAACCGTGAAATTGATATCGAATTCAGAAATTAAAAGTCTGGGCGTGTCACAAATCATTTTAAGAATATTGACTCATCTTTGGAAGATTTTTCATGCAAGCCAAGTTTTTCGGCAAATTAATCATAGAATGGCTAAATTGGTTCGGAAAATTAGTAGGCCCGCCCTTGGTTGTGCTTTTGGGACTTAAGTTGGTTCTATGGACAAGTGAAGATGTGAATTGAAGTGTGATGACCTCGGATTAATTTTATGGACTTCAATTTGATTCAATTAGAAGAGAATCAAGTGAAATTGAAGAATTGGTTGTACAAGATTTTATGCCCCGGCGGAAAATAAAATTGAACCCATTAGAATAAGGTCGTGGGAGTTTTGAGTGAGTGGAGTATGACATCATCAAGTGATGTCATGGTGTGCCAATTTGTTGGATTAAAGAAAGGGAAAAAGAAAAGAAATTGCCCCCCTCCTTCTCTCTCCTCCCTCTCTTCTTCCTCTCTCCTGTGCGTCTCCTCCATCTCCACCTTCTTCTTCTTCGGACATCACTGGAGCAGCAGCAACCGTCGCAGCCACCGCCGGAGCGAGATCCGCCGTCGCCTCACGCCACCGAGCTGCTCGCCGTCCGCCCGCACCATCACCCACGCCACCGTCGCCCTCTCTCCTCCATCTCCACTGCAGCTAGACGCACCAGTAGATCTGAAGACGCCAGAGCAGCCCACGGTCTAGCCAGACTGCCGTCGTTCCGACCTCCCTCTCGCCTGCCCTTGCGTCACTGCTGCTGCATCAGCCCGTGCTGGAGCCATTCGGCCACCTTCGGCCACCGTTCGGGCCCCGCTTAGGTCCGATTCGACCCCTCAACCTTCCTCGGTCCTTCTCCATCTCATTCAAGCTCGGATCTACCCTTCCTAGGCCTCAAACCATAGCGGACAGCATCATTCAAAAATGGGTATGGCAGCTCGGTTTTGGCCCATTTTGGCGGCCTTCCCGAGCCCGGATGCTCGGCCCACTTTGAGGAAAGTTGTTCCCCTCGGCATCCCCATCGTTTTGGTCCGTTCGGCTCGCTAATCTAGTGAGTTTAACTCACTAAACCTCGCTTAGAAGGTTAATTATGCTTTAGGTGTGTTTAGCTTAATAAAATTAAGCTTAGGTGGTTAGTTTAGTTTATTTAATTGTGAATTAGATTAAGAGGTTGGTTTAACTTAAAGTATGTTTAGTTAAGGTTAAATTGATGTTTATATTAGTATAATAGTGATTTGACATAAATAAATTACTTTTGGGATTAAATAAATATTTCGAAATTGTTTAATAATTTAATAATATTTTATTATTCAAAATTATTAAAAATATTATTATTTAATTATTTTCGGAATAAATTTAATTATTTATTAAATTCCAAAAATTTTGTCAAGACCCTAAATTCTCAGAATTTCGTGCGGTCGCTACCGTGTAGTCAGATTTTGAAATTGATGGTTGGATATTATAAATTGAGTGTGGATCATGAAAAATATGGATATTATTATTTAATTAATTTTCGAAATAAGTTTAATTATTTAATAAATTCTGAAAATTATTTTGGAACCTTATTTTCTAGGAATTTCGTGCTTTGATCGCTGCTGTGCATTTAGAATTTGAATTTGATGAATCGATGTGGCAAATTGAGTGTTGATTGTGATAAATATGGATTTTATTCATAAAAACCCAAGTGTTGGGTTTTGATGCAAAAATTGGATTTTAATGATTATATTAAATAGTGCGGTTTGAAAAAGTGAGATATTGGCCTTTTTTATTCGAAATTAGCGTGTCCCCACGCACGTGAGTAATTTCTGGAATATTTTTAATATGAAGAAAAATGGCCGGGATCACTATTTTAAGTGGAAGCATTTAGTGGAATATAAAGTGTCCTAGGGCCGAGTATGCTTTGGCTGTGTGATAACTAAGAGGAATCGTCATGGGCTGTTGAGCCGGACTTGCCCCTATATGGGATGCCCACGCGGTGGATGCGGGTCGCAGTTGATTCTGGGCCCATGCTCCTTCGGGAACGCCGTCGATGTACTGATGAAGCCACGCTCCATGGGGGGAGGCGATGCTTGGCTATATGCTAGTAGATAGCCGAACTGCGAGTAGGCTATGCCCTTGTGTGGCAGTGAATAATAATTGGAATGCATGTTGAGTGTTGTTGATGTGTCGGATTATGGGACGGAATTGTGTGACATGGAATGGGACGTGTCATAATGATTTAGTCTTATAATCAGGACCCCCGCGGTTGTTAGTTATATGAAAGTGAATGCGTTCCGGTTGTTTAAGTTCCTCTTACTATCTATAATTGAGTGATTTGATTTGTGCTAACCCACAAGAAGGAACTGAGGCGAGGTAAGTCTTCTGTGTGATGTGGCTAGGCCACCCGGGGTGTATTTTCTTTCTAATAGGGGTTTAGGGGGTTGAACTTGCTGAGACATTATCTTATCCCAGTTTGGGGATTAAAATTTCAGGTCCCTAGATGGCGGTCGTGGAGGACCAAAAGCCCTAAGTCTGGAAAGGTGGAGACTGAAGTATCGGTGAACGTGTCTTGCTAGTTGGTTTTAGGATAGTTCCCCTTTTGTTGAGCTGGTTTATTTTGTAGACAGTTTAGAGTTGTATTTAAACCTATGTGTTTGTAAATGAGTGTTTGGTATTGTGATTAATTGCCTGCTTTTCTATCACAAGTTAAATGTTGTCAGGGGATTTGTTTCGCTTCCGCATGCGTAATAAAATGAGTGGGTCGGCGACGTATCCTGGGATGTCGCATATTTGATCGACCGTAGTGGGATGTGCGCGTGCTCGGGGTTCAGGGCATGACAATAAGTGAGAAAAATAATAAAAAAATTACCACGTAGGATTTCCAATGGGGTTTGCTAAAGATGACGCTTAAGAAAAGTGGAGCACTTTAAGTCATTTTCCTAATTTTTGGTACTTAAGTATCTCTTCGTGTCAAGTTTTGACACTTAGAGTGTACTTCTTTCCATTAAAATCATTGAGTTACTAGGACCACGGCCCAACAAAAACTCACGTAAGACTCGGATTATTAGCCTCAGAGAAGTAAAGGAAAACCCATGAAAAAGGAAATGCTCACATCAAGAACGTCTTCTTTTCTTTTTTCCCTTTTTAGAGGTAGAGAGCTAATCAAGTTTCATTACGAGGCTATTGAAATTTTTATGTACTAATTTTCTTGATTCTTTTTACAATAATGAATGGGTAACAATATCTAAGATGTTAATTAATCCAATATGTAGGTTCTATGAGAACGTAGCCAACAAAGCTCTTGACTCTTTTTACACGTTTATCAGACTATGTTCAATTATTGGTGTCTGGTCAACAACGTATGCGCTAAACCATTTCCTTCAAATTTCATGTTAAGGAACAACCATAATTTGGCTCACAACCACGAAGGGCCAAATGTCATGGATTCATTAGGAAACATGAGAAATAAGAAAGGGAAAATATAGTGAATATGGAGATGAACATGTATGAGGGGAGTCTTGAGGAATATAGGATGCTCATATATCCATCAAAAAATTGTCAGATTCTGAAAAATAGTGAAAAAAAAGTTAACAGACATGTATGAGAAGATTTTAGCGGTTTTAAAGTCAAATTTTGAACAATTCAAGATGTAAAGAGTGGAAAAAAAAAGTTACACTAAACAAAACCCTAGTTATCATCCATTAACAATAAAACCAAACATGTTGTATAAACTCTCTTGCATCAGTTCAAATTCAAGTCTCTGAACCTTATCGATTATCTAGATAATTACAGAGAGATAGAGGGTATAATAAAGAACTTTTCACATAGTTATTCTCCTGTGGATGTTGATATAAGACGATGATAGAAAGCAACACACAACACATCCACGTTATTGACTCCAAACCCCTAAACAATAAAATGCAGAAGAAAATAAGACTCGGTGACGCCCATGAACAAAACCTTGAAGAAAATTCACGTAAACTACACCAACAGGTGTGTTATTGAGGACGTCTTCAGTTTTGCTGCTCAACGCTGATCAACTTGGCATCCTTTAGCCCAGCATTCCTTATATTGTCGACGGCCGTCACCTCATCGATTTGTGCGGCGATCACTACCAGCAAATCTCCATGCTCTTTCTTAATGCCCGCGAACGTCAGCCCTGTTTCAATGACAAAAATATATACAAGAGCGGATGATAAGAAGAGTAGGGTTTTATCTAATTTATTAGAGGCAGAGGATATTGATGATTAATGCACGAAATCATTGCGATGAAATTTGTGTATGTGGAGAATCGCGAGATGAGGGTGATTGGGAGTATTAAAGCTATTATAGATGTGTATTAATAGTGCTCTAGGAATTGTTACCAGTTGCGTTGTCTGTTGCTATCGTCCGTGCCTTGGCCCTTTGTTTCTTGTCCTTGGTCTTGAGATCAATCAGTACCTTTTTCTGGATATGATAAACAAACCAGCGAGACATATTAGCATGCGAAAGAAAAAGGAAAGCATAAAACGGAGAAAACGAAGAGGAGACTATTTCATGTACAAACATAAACCAAGGAAAAGAACCAAACGCCAGAAAATTAAGAAGAGCGATGGGATTAAGTACAGACCTCCATGTTGCCTCTGAGACCGATCTGTTCCCTCTGGTCAAGGCGAGCCTCTCTCTCTCTCTCTCTCTCTCTCTCTCTCTCTCTCTCTCTCTCTCTCTCTCTCGATACGAAGTGCTTAGTTTGATGGATGCTGTGGAGACAAGATCGATTGGAGGGGTCTTTATAGATTTTGGGACGCGACCAAGTCTTGGAATGCATTACCATGACTTTTCCGATCACTTTCACCCTCATTTCTCATGAAGTTTCACTTGAAATTACATGACACGCACACGGTTCTCATACTCCACCCCACACGCCATACGAGGACCATTGCCTTAACGCTCACGTAATTTGAGAGATCTACTAGCGTATTTATTTGCATAATGTTTTTTTCCATTAAAACGAAAATTCAACCATAGTCATTGGGGTCAAAGCAAGAATTTTGTGTTAGGCAAATTACATTGCCTAAGTCAATCATAGTCGGTCGTGCATATCTTGGAAAGAACCCCGAAATGTAACCTACATGACGAGGGTTTGTGCATGTACGTTCATGAGTTAATAGGTTATCCAAGGACAAGGACCCTTAGAGCTCATGATGATCTTCATCATCTACATCAACAGTACGCACCCAAAGCTCTTCATCCCTAGAGAGGAGGCCCAACTTTATCAGAAAGAAAAGAAAACAGATCAGTCAATCAAAATTTCGATTCGATCTGAACTACTTATTCGCATCAAGAGTGGGTTCTCTTCTTCTTATTTTGCATTTTTTCTTTTATCTTGAGTGCCCAATTACATGAAGTTGTGATGTCTCTGCCCAATATTAAATACTGATTCTTGCATGAGTAAGAGAGAAGATTGGCATCATATTTTCACAAGTCGAACCGATTTCCCGCCCCACTTGGGTCCAAGTGAGATGGCACGGGATCTATCAAGACTCAAGGACAGAGAGTTCCGACAATGGAAGACCAATCTACATGTGTATTCACAACTCATTTGCTCATTAACATTAATAAAACTTGTATCAGCCATAAGAATTCTTAGCATTGAGAAGCTACTTTGGTGGCAGATAGAGGGTCATGTTAGGGATACTTACCAAAAAAGTCCTAAATATATTGTGCTAATTTAGTCCTAAATCTATCTATATTTTGCCAATTAAGTCCATCCAGCTAATTTTGGCCAAAAATTGTGAATATGAATATCGGACATCTTACGTGGCACAACCGGTGTTAACATGGCCAAGGGCCGCAAAGCTCTTGCCCAGTGGCCAACGAGAGTCACCAATCCTTGCCTATGGTCAACAAGAGTTAGACAACCCTCACCAAACTTGTTAGATAAAGGGAAAGAAAGAAAGAAAGAAAGAAAAATCAAAAAATCAAAAAGTTTTTTAAAAAATTTATAAAATTATCCACGTTAGCACCAAACATCCTACATGACACTACCGATATTTGTGTTAGCAATTTCCTATTAAAATTAGTCGGATAAACTTATTTGACAAAATGCAAGAAAAGTTTAGGACTTAATTAATATAATTAAAATATTTAAGATTGAATTGGTAAAAATGTAATTGGTTTATCATCCTTTGGACAATTTTCAACTTTTAAAGACTCCTACGCAAGGAAGAAACCTGCTCAACTACCTGCGCACTATGCATGGCATTTGCAGAAAATTCGTGGGGACAACATGGAAACGAGTCTCGCATGATGACTCAGTCATTGACCATGCATCATTGTTATGCTTTAATTCATAATAGCTTCATCAATCGGTCCTTGTGGATATGAATAATGATCTGACAATGATGACTTACCAGATCAAGACTTGTCCCTGGAGAAACAAGTTCATTTATTCAACGTATGCCTAGAGGATGACCTATGTGTCCTGCTCGATGCAGGAGATACAGAAATTACCTAGGTTGACTCCAGCGCAACCAACTAGTATTTAATAGTCGACCAGCTAAGTTATATCTGTCGAGACAGTTCATGTATCTAACTTTACTTTTTCCAAAAAAACAAAAAGCACTATAATTCAATCAAAAATATAATCTACGGACATCAATTTTTTTAATTTTGTCAATGCAGCCTAAACCTGTACATTATCTTCCAACATTGTCCTATGGCACACTAACATGGATATTCAATGATCACCTGCAATCATATGGCACACTGACATGGACAACTTGTGGATTGCCACGTGAGCAATTTCCAGAGATAATTGATCAAAAAGACCATGTTGGAATTGCATGCAAAGAATTAATCTTACATTAGTAAAATTGAAAGGTTTATAACTGAATTAATAATCATATAATAAGTTGAGGGCAAATTGGGTAGTTGTCCCTCGAAAAGAAGGTATGTCTATTTGCACTTAACAATTGATGTATAGGCATGTGCCCGTGTATATATATATATATATATAGAGAGAGAGAGAGAGAGAGAGAGAGAGAGAGAGAGAGAGAGAGAGAGAGAGAGAGAGAGAGAGAGAGAGAGAGAGAGATAAATCATCCAATTCGATCTGATCAATTTATTGATCCACTTGTATCACATAATACTGATTGATACTGTTTTGTGACTGACACGGTGTTAGAGATACTGTTGCCATTAGCCATTACTTCATCAAGTGCTTTAGGGCAATTGGAGAAGTCCATCAGCAAAGGGAAGAAAGCCGCATCAGAAAATGAAGAGTAAAACTCACACTAAACACACCTTAGTAATCTTCCTTTCACAATCAAAGCTAAAACACCGCCCATATTTTGAAGAACAAGCTGGAGACAGAAGCAAGCCACGGATATTGTATAAACTATCTTTCATAGGTCATATTTGGTCGAATTCTGATCAATTTATTGATCCACTTGTATCACATAATACTAAGTGATACTGTTTCGTAACTGATACGGTGTTAGAGATACTATTGCCATTAGCCATTACTTCGTCAAGTGCTTTAGGGTAATTGGAGAAGTCCATCAGCAAAGGAAAGAAAGCCACATCAGAAATGAAGAGCAAAACTCACACTAAACACACCTTACTAATCTTCCTTTCACAATCAAAGCTAAAACACCGCCCATATTTTGAAGAACAAGCTGGAGACAGAAGCAAGCCACGGATATTGTATAAACTATCTTTCATAGGTTATATATGGCCGAATTCAAGGCTCCGACTCTTATCAACTCTTCTTACTCTCCTGATACATAGCTACGCAATACACATCAACGTAGATTCCATAAAGGCAAGAACAGAAGCACGGAAATCATTGGGTACTTTTCAATTTTGATCCTCTACGCTCATCAACTTGGCCTCCCGCAGCTTAGCCTCATTCCTTATTTTGTCGACCACCGTCACCGCATCAATCCCCTCAGCAATCACCTCCAACAAATTTCCACGGTCTCCAGCAAAGCCCGCAGATCTCAAATCTGTTTCAATGTCGAATACATATACAAGAGAGGATGATGAGAAGAGAAGGGTTTTCTTTAAATTATAGGAGGCAGAGGATATCGATGGTTAATGCACGAAGTTATTCCGATGATATTCGTGTGTATGGAGGATCGGGAGATGAGGTAGATGAGGAGTATTAATCAGCAAACTATATGCAGCCTTTGTAGATGTGTATGAAACGGGGTCTACGAATTTTTACCGGTTGCTTCGTTCACAGCAATTGTACGTGCCGTGGCCTTGCGTGTCTTGTCCTCCGTCATGAGATCAATCACTACCTTTTTCTGGAAATGATGGACGAAAAGACGATATGTTAGGAAAGTTTTAAGAGGTGGAAGCGAAGGGAAGACAACAATCGATGCAGAAACATAAACCGAACAAAATGACGAACAAAACCAAAGACAATAAAATTCAGATAGTACAGACCGCCATATTGCTTCTGACACCGATCTATTCTTCTGCTCAAGCCTCTCTCTCTCTCTCTCTCTCTCTCTCTCTCTCTCTCTCTCTCTCCACACGAGACACAACGGGATTAGTTTGAAGGACGATGAAGAAGATTAAGCTGGATTGAGGGCTTTTATAGAAAATCAAGAACGACTTTAGGCGATTGACTCGTGAAATTGATTAGAAGCTTCAGTTAAATTGTGAGGAAATTGAGAGTCCCTTGCCAGTCTGTCTTCAAAGACCCTAATCGGGATGATCTTGAAAAAATTATCCACCTTCATGCGGCTTTCTAGAATGGACTAAAGAGATTGAGTGGATCCGAGATTCTTCTCTATAAGAATACTCAATCAATGAGTGAAATCCCGTGTCGTATTGCATCCAAAATGTCACACCATATCACTTTTTATGTCATTTTTTTCGTTTCAAATCTAACATATGAGGTTACTTTTAAATTGCCAATGCCATTTAATTTTCAGTGTGTTTTTTACTTCAAATTTGCCATGTCATGTCACATCTAAGTTGTCTGGCAATTTCTTGCTTTCTTCAAATTTCGACCTTTTCATGTCATGAGTAGGGACAATCGGTTCTAAGCTAAGTCTATTCATGATTGGAAAGTTGAAACATATACAATCAAGGTCAGTCGTAGGTTTTCAAAACCTAGAACAAAACTAGGATACTTCGGAATTGGCCTAGAACCAAACTTTCAGTGGAAATTGGTGCCTTTCAACAAGCAGCTACTACAATATTGGCATAAGTAGAACATTTGCTTCCCCGGCAAACTGGTTAAAGCACTTCAAGGCTTTTTTAGCCATCCCTGGCTCGTGTCTTTTGAAAATAAGATTAAAAGCAGTTAAAAGTTAATTATACCTGTGAAACTAGCTTAGTTGAACCAATTCTTACTACTACCCCTGGTCGGTTCCTAGAAATTTTACTCATAAATCTACCCAGTTCATCGAGAATCAGCCTTGAACTGGCCGGTTCATGCAGGTTCTCAATGCCGATTTGGGGCCAATGCTCACCCCTAGTCATGAACATGATTGTGTTTGATACGAAATTTCAATTTACATATTATTTGAATTGAGATTTCATTCGGATTGTCATTTTCATATTATTATTATTATCATTATTGGTCTTGGTAAGTGGACTCAAAATCTGGGTCGTTTGAAAATTCAAAACGCGTATATATACGCACGGTTGGAAGATTGGAGAGACATCACCATGGCTGTTTCGATCACTTGCCACCTTCATTTCTCAGTAAGTCACTAGGAATAATTGACATGCACACGGTTTCCATCCTCCACACGGCACGTCATTTATGGTGTAAAGAGTCATGCATGATATATAGTCGTGCTCTGTTTTAATTTCACACGATATTTTCCAACTTTGAGATGACTAATGTAGCACTCTTGCCTGACGACTTAAGCAATTTCACAAATTATTCCGAGTGACGCTAATGTCAATCGTAGTTGGAGGTGAATATCTTGGAAAAAACACCGAAATGTGACGCACATGATGAGGATCTGTGTGTTCGATAGTTAATAGGTTATGCAACAATAAGGACCCAGTGAACTCATGATTTTTTTCATCAACCACATAAACGCTACATATCAAAAGCTCTTAAAATCAAAATGGGGAAAAACTATGGTGCCACACTAGGTGATCATTTCACTATTAACATCAGCATCAATATCGAGTTCGAGTTTGAGTCACAATTACAGGAGAAATTGCCCCAAAAGTTATGGTGAAAATTATAAATATGGCCTTAGAAACAATACTCTCCTTTGTCTGCTTTAACAGGTTTTTTCCTCTATTAAAGTTGACAGCTCCATCAATCTTCCACTTAGAGGCTAATAATAAAAAAAAGGGCAATAGTCTCACAGTCGTCACTAGTCTTTATGACCCAAATTGTCCTAGTGCGGCTACGCTTCATCATTACAAATCATGGAGGCCAACTGGAATAATACACAGTCCCAGTTTCTTACTGACGACAACCTTGATTAACTTATTTGTTGGATTCTTTGCACCAAGGATCTTTAATGATAATATCCTATCATCCATCAACTAACGGATGGTCAAATATAATGATACCTCAACTCAATGTGCTTTGTCGTTGAGTGAAATACCGGATCCTTTACAAGACAAATAACACTAGGACTGTCATTTATAATAATATGTAAAAACAAAAAAACAAAACAAAACAAAAAATAAATAAATAAATAAACAAGGTCAGTCGATGATCACTGATAGCGTCAACCTAGTGATAGTTGTCGACCCAAAAATAAAGTAAGTCAGGGAGGCCAAGTTGATCAGCGTTCAAGACCAATTTATCTGAACGTAATCGAAGTTTTTGTATAGATTCGACCACATTGCTCTTTTGATTTTCGCGTATACTTTTCTGTGTTTGTTAATGGGTTTACTCTCTCTCTCTCTCTCTCTCTCTCTCTCTCTCTAAACGTAGAAGGTTCGTACAAGAGCCGTAGCTTTCATTGACATCGACGTATGAGGCAAAGTTCTCAACCATACTATTCGAGAATAATAGTCTTTTCTGTGATTGTTTGGGGAAGATTTGACGGTAAATCCTTGGCATGATTCATATTAACAATTTATAAGGTCCATTTATTACACGAAAATGGGACATTGTCAGAAAATGTTTATCAAGGTGGACCGGTTTTGTTGAGACTATCCACATTCTTATGCTAATATCCTATGCTACCAGTTGCCATCGGAAATTGATGACGCAATGTCGCCGGTCATCCTATGGGATGCTAACGTGAACAACTAGTGCATCGCCACGTCAGCAATTTCCCACAATTATTAGTCAAAAGGACCATATTGAAATTTTGCACAAAGATTGAGGACTACATTGGTAAAAATGAAAAATCTATAAATACAGTAGATTAAGAACAAATTGGGCAATCATTCCTGAAAAAGGTATGTCTATTTGCAATCAACAATTGATGCATGGGCTTGCTGTCTATATGCACGCAACAATTGATGCATGGGCATGTGCCTGCGTGTGTATATAGAATCATCAAAATAAACCATCCAGTTCGATCTGCTCAACCGATTGATCTGCTTGGATCGCGTAATATTGATTAAATACGGTCTCGTGACTAATACGGTGTTGGAGATACTGTTACAATTAGCATTGCTTCATCAAGTGTTTTAGGGTAATTGGAGAAGTCCATCATCTGTCTATATATAAAGTAAAACAAGCAGAGAGGCAAATTGAGAATATGCCAACTAAGCAAAGGAAAGAAAGCCACATCAGAAATGAAAAGTAAAACTCACACGGAACACACCCTCGTAATCGTAATCTTCCTTTTACAATCAAAGCTAAAACACCACCCATCTTTTAAAGAACAACCTGGAGATACGAGACAGAAGCAAGCTACGGATATTGTATGAACTATCTTTCATGAGTTGCATCGTGTCGAAGTCAATGCTCCGACTCTTATCAACTCTTATTATTTCATCTCTTATTGTAGGTACAAGACACTGACACGAAGCTCCACAACACACATCAACGTAGATTCCGCAACGCCCGTGGAACAAAAGCAAAGGAAATCGTTGAGTACGTTTCAGTTTTGATCGTTTACGCTGATCAACTTGGCCACCTGCAGGTTAGCCTCCCTTCTTATTTTGTCGACCACCCTCACGGCATCGATCGTCTCAGCTATCACCTCCAACATATTTCCACGCTCTCCAGCATAGTCCGCAGATTTAAAACCTGTTTCAATGTCGAATCCATATACAAGAGAGGATGATAAGAAGAGTAGGGTTTTCTGTAAATTATTAGAGGCGGAGGATATCGATGGGTAATGCATGAAATCATTCCGATGAAATTCCCGTTTATGGAGGAGGATCGGGAGATGAGGGAGATGAGGAGTATTAATCCGCAAACTATATGTAGCCTTCATAGATGTGAAACGAGGTCTAGGAATTGTTACCAGTTGCTTCGTTTACAGCGATCGTACGTGCCCTGGCCTTGCGGGTCGCGTCCTCCGTCATGAGATCAATCACTACCTTCTTCTAGATATGATGGACGAAGCGGCAAGAGATGTTAGTAAAGTTTTAAGAGGAAGAAGACGAACACGAGACCACTATCGATTCAGAAACATTAAAGAACCAAAACGAGGAAAAAAAACCCTAACGGAAGAAAATCAAGATGAGTGATGGGAGTAAGTACAGACCGCCATTTTGCTTCCGACACCGATTTGTTCTTCTGCTCAAGCTGAGCCTCTCTCTTTCTCTACACGCAGCGTGATTAGTTTGAAGGATAAAGAAGCTGGAGTAGTGGGTTTTATAGAAAAAAAACATGACTGACGTAAGGCGATTGACTCCAGAAATTGATTAGAAGCTTCAGTTCAATTGTGAGGAAATTGAGAGTCCTTCGCCGGACCATGTTATATCTTTTGAAATGTTCTTTATCTCTTCTTCGAAACCTTAATCGGGGTGATCTTGAAAATACAATCCATCTTCATGTGGCTTTTCTAGATTAGACTGGAGAGATTAAGCAGATTTGAGATTCTCCTCTACAAGTATACTCAACCAACAAGTGAAATCCTTGTCATATTACATCCAAAATGTCCGTCTTATCATTTTTATGTCCTTTTTTTTTTGTTTCAAATCCACCATATGAGGTTACTTTTGAATTGCCAATGCCATTTAATGTTCCATGCATAGTATTTTTTTATATATATTTTTTGAAATTGCTGGGTGATGTTATATTCGATTGCCATGTTGTGTAATTTTTCATGTCAAGTTTTTTATTTCAAAGTTGCCAAGTCATGTTGCATCCGAGTTTTCATGCTACGCCATTTCTTGCTTTCTTCAAATTTCGACCTTTTCATGTCATTAATAGGGACGATCAGTTCCAAGCTAAGTTTATTCCTAATTGGAAAGTTGAAACCTATATTGCAAGCTTTCTAAACCTGGGTCAGACCTAGGATCCTTTGTAATTGGCCTGAAACCGACTTTTCGGTGGAAATTGGTGTCTTTCAGCAAGCAAGCAGCTACTAAATATTGGCATAAATAGAACATTTGCTTCCTCGGCAAACTGGTTAAAGCACTTCGAGGCTTTTTTAGCCATCCCAGGTCGAATTTGCTTTGCTACAACTTTAGTATGTTCTTTTGAAAATAAGATTAAAAGCAATTAAAAGTTAATTCTACCCTGAAACTAGCTTAGGTGGACCAATTCTTCCTAGAAACTAAACACCCTTTGTCAGTTCCTAGAAATTTTACCCACAAACCTACCCAGTTCATCGAGAACCAACCTTGAACTAGCCAGTTCATGCGAGTTCTCAAGGCCAATTTGGGACTGATGCTCACCCCTAATCATGAATACAATCGTGTTTGACACAAAATTTCGATTTGCATATCATTTGAATTGAGATTTCATTTGGCATGTCATTTCTATATTATTATAATCCTTATTGGTATGGGTAAGTGGACCCAAAATCTAGGCTGTATGAAAAGTCAAACCGCGTTAATATATGCACGGTTGGAAGATTGGAGTGACATTAGCATGGCTGTTTCGATCACTTTCCACCTTCATTTCTCGTAAGTTTCACTAGCAGTGATACTTGACATGCACACGGTCTCCGCACTCCCCACGACACGCCATATTTGGTGTAAAGAGTCATGCATGATATATGATCATACTCGGTTTTAATTTTACGCGATATTTTATAAAATTGAGACAACTGATGTAGCACTTTTTGCCTCACAACGTAAGCAATTTCACAAATCTATCCGAGTATATTTTAGCAAATTATATTGCCAAAGTCAATCGTAGTTGGTGGTGAATAACTTTGAAATAACCCGAAATGTAACATCAGCCACGTAAACACTACGTATCAAAAGCTCTTCGTGTTTAGAGTGGCCCAACAATTAGAAGGTGAAATGCAAAAGACAGAAATTAAAAAAAAAAAAAAACAAACAAACAAATAACACAATTACGTGAAAAGCCATTTCAAAATAAAAAAAAAAAAAGAGAAAAATCTTGGAAAATTATCAAAAGAATGTCTTAGATCTATTGCAATTTTTCTAATTCAGTATTAAATCTTTTTTTTTTTTTTTTTTTTTTTGCCAATTTAGCACTAAAATTTTTGTAATTATATCAATTTAATCCATCCAATCAAATTTGATTATAAAGCTGGCATGGACGCCAGTCCAACACTTGTGGATAATTTTCTAATGATTTTTCGTTTATTTTTTATCTTTTTCTCTCTTTTTTCTTTTTCTCCTCTCTCTGTCTACCCCTTCTCTAATGGCTGGCCAAAGGGGAGGGCCGGTCACCAACTATTGGCAAGCTCGCCTTGCCATTGCTAGGTGAGGGTGAGCTCACCCAACCATGAGTGAGGCAAGCCCACGCCAAATCTAGCAAGAGCTAGCCTAGCCAGTGGACGACGAGGCCAACCTCGCCTAAATCCAGCAACGCAAGCGTCAACCAGCCACAAGCGAGACGAGCCCTCACCCAGTGACAACAAGGTGAGCCCTCGCCTAATGACAGCAAGGCGAGCTCGCCAATTACAGCAAGGCGAGCTCGCCAATTACAGCAAGGCAAGCTCGTCGATCCATTAGTGAGAGCTTGCCTCACTAGACATGGGTGAGGTCAACCTCGCTAGTGGCTGGGTGAGATCGTCCTCGCCTAATGATGGTGAGGTGAACTTACCACTGGCCGGCAATCGACTCTAGGGGAGGACTAGTTGCCAAAGCAAGAGGAAGGAGGGAGGAAAAAAGAAAAAAGACAAGGAAAAAAAATAACATAAAAGAAAATTAAAATAAAATATTATTTAATAAATTGTTCGCCAACACCAATCAACGTTCACTTTAGTGCCGGCCGACCAAATTGGGTTAGATGGACTGAATTCGTACAATTGCAAAAGATTTACAATTGAATTGACCAACAAAAAATGTTTATGATTGAATTAGAAAAATTACAATAAATTTAAGATTTTTTTGGTAATTTTCCCGAAAAAATCATGGTGCCACACTAGACAATTTTTCTCTATTAGTATCAACATCAATATCAAGTTCAAGTTACAATTACAAGAGAACTTCCCTCAATAGTTATGGCTGAAATTATAACTATACCATTAGCAAATGGTACTTTCCTTTCTCTACTTTAACAATATTTTCCTATTTTAAACTCTACGGATCTATCAATTTCCCACTTGAAGGCTGATCATCAAGAAACGGCATTAGTCTCACATAGTCTTCACTCGTCTTTGTGACCCAAATTGTCCTGGTGTGGTTGCACCTCCTCATGACAAACCACAGGGGCCAATTGAAATAATACGAAGCCCCAATTTCTTCGTGACGATAACTTCATTAACATATTTGTTGGATTCTTTGCGCCAAGGATCTTCTTTAAAGATAATATCCCATCATCTATCACACGGAAAGTGAGGTATAAATACTAAACTCTCCGCAAGACAAATAACACTCTGACCGTCACTAAAAATGATATTACCGGGTCATCAATGATCGCTGATGGAGTCGATCCCATGACAGTCACCGTCAAGAAAAGAAAGCAGGTCAGAGAGGCCGAATTGATCGGCCTTCAAGACCAAATTATCTGAACGTTTTCAAAGTTTTTGTATAGATGGGGTTACCTATATATCACCTCTCTGGCACAAAAGGTTCCTACAAGAGCCATAGCTTTCATTGACATTCCTTGGCATGAATCATAGTTACAACTTACATGGTCCTATCCGAAAATGGGACATTGTCAGAAAATGTTTATCAAGGTAGACCGAGACTACCTTCTTAATGTTGTTGAGACTATCCACATTTTCTTGAGCTAATATCCGATGCTACCAAGCGCTTGGCACTAGACTAACAAAACACAAGCGTTCGAGCTTCAGAATTTTGGCAGAGAACAGAATAAATGAACAATCTCTGAAGGGAACGTAAGAGTAACACGAACAGCTCGTCTTTTGATTTATAAGACGGGCCCATCCATCATATGACATGACCGTGCATTTGCGCATTTAACAAATGGAGCATATACTACACCCCGATGATAGGAGCATGTCACTTCGTAAATCAATTCCATGAACGGACTGACAGCACGATAGACGCAAGATTCTGCAACCAACTAATACAACCTCACAAAATGAATCTCCTAAATACAATCTTAAGAATCCATCTCACATTCCAACACTACCAAATAGTCACCTTTACAGAGAAAAGGTCACTGTCGCTTAAGAAAGGAGTTGAATAAGAAACAATAATCATAAAGAAAGAGTTTTGGACACCTGGAGTGCCATAACTTGGCACGAAGGACACTTAAGTGTCATAACTTAGAAAATGTACACTTAAGTGACAGCTTCGAAGTTAAATAGAATGCTTAAGTGCCACTACGGCAAAAATCTGGCCAAATGACTGACGTGGCAATTTTCCAACGAGTTTGGTCCAAAACGACGTCGTTTTGCACGCTGATGTGGCGAGAAAATGCAAAAACGACGTCGTTTTATGTCTGATGTGTAAATAATAAAAATAATTAATTAAATTAAATTTAAACTTAATTTTATTTAAAATATTCTAAAAAATTAAAAAAAAATTAAAAAAAAAGGGAGGCCGAAGGGGGCAGCTAAGGGTTGTGGGCCCTCACCGCCGCTGCCTCCCCGAAGTCACCGGGAAGGGCCGGCAACGAAGGGGGAGGGTCGCGGCCCTCACCCAGATCCAGCAAGGGCTTGCAGCCCTCGCCGCCGCTGCCTCCCCACCGCCGCCGAGAAGGGTCGGCGTCGAAGGGGGGAGGGTCAGCCGAGTTCGCCAGCCCCCGGCCGACCGGGGCGAGGGCTGTAGGCCCTCACCGCCGCTGCCTCCCCGCCGTCGCCGGCCCTTCCCAGAGATGGCGGGGAGGCGGCGGCGATGAGGGCCCGCAGCCCTCAGTCGCCCCCTTCAGCCTCCCCTTTTTTTAAAATTTAAATTTAAATTTTTAGTTTTAAAAATTTTAAATATTTTAAATAAAATTAAGTTTAAATTTAATTTAATTATTTTATTCTTATTATTTACACATCAGACACGAAAATTTTTGCATTTTCTCGCCACATCAGCATGCAAAACGACGCCATTTTGGACCAAACTCGGCGGAAAATTGCCACTTCAGCCATTTGGCCGGATTTTCGCCGGAATGGCACTTAAGTGTCCCATTTAACTTTGAAACTGGCACTTAAGTGTACATTTTCAAAGTTATGGCACTTAAGTGTCCTCCTGTACCAAATTATGGCACTTGAGTTGTTCTTCTACCCATAAAGAAAGAAAGAATTTCTCAGCACAATCTTCAAATCAATGCAGATCCAAAACTCAGGTATCATCAACTTGGGAGTGAAACACAAAACTTGGGAATGTAGTTGTGATGTCCCTGCCCAATACGAAAAACATAACATTAATACCCCATGTTAAATACTGATTCTTGCATGAATAATAGAGAAAACTGGCATCATAATTTCACGAGTCGAACCAATTTCCACTCCACTTGGGTCCCAGCGAGACTGCACGGGATCTATCAAGACTCAAGGACAGTGACTTCCGACAATGGAAGACCAATCTACATGTGTCTTCACAACTCATTTGCTCATTAATATTAATCAAACTTGTGTAGGCCATACTTAGCATTTAAAAGCTACCTTGGTGATCAATAGAGGATCACATTACTATAGTGGCAAGCTACCCTTATTTACTATATCCAACCAGCAGAAGCTTGCCACGGGAGTCACTCGAGTGCATAAGCTCATCCTAGATTATTGTCTTTCAGATAATTGACATTCCAGTTCTTATCAAATCAAAAGCTTAATTCAAGCTTCGAAAGAACCCCCTGACATCTCTATGCAAAGTAAAGGTTCCATGTGAAATTGTCCAGCTAATACAGTTTCCGAATAAATTTTTAGCGTCATTTACTTGGAAAGTAGATATAGTATATAGTGGCAACTTACTTTAGATATTGGAGTGTCATGTTCTTCAAAAGGGATGGATGTCTCAAAACAGGGCTCCGCCATTCTTCCCTGTCAATCTTGCCATCATGTTTAGTATCGGCTTCCTCAAAAGTCTGAGTTGAATAGGCAGAGTATCCAGTTAGTGAAAGTTAATATCACATGAAGAACTGTGTGTTTCAGTAATTTGGTCAAAGAAGCACCTTGTCAATGATACTTTCTATGACATCTTCCGAGAGATTCATACCAGATTCAGCAAGGGTAGCAATTACCATTTGCTTTGCCTATTGATAGGAAAATTATTAGTCACAGTACTCTTCAAGATGACAATGCCACACAAATATTAGCAATGGTCAGCATGTAAGCAAACTGCATTTGTTATGATTTGTCTAAGAGGCGCATTAGGTAATTAAACACGAGCATATGGATAAAGAATTCAGTGGTCAAGCAACAACAATGCTTACGTCTCTCAAACCTATAGGTGAACAAATACACAGAAACATGCCAAGTTGCATGAAGTCATGAACTCACCAGTCATCCATGAACTCCCTAGTCATCCTAGTCAAAGTACAGTGTAGATAAGAGAGGCCAGTGAGCAATCAAAAGGACAGCGAGAGAATCAGCTGGTCTAGACATGGTTTGGTCATATGCAAATGGTAGCACATAAATTGCATTGATCATCAAGTAAAGGTATATCGAGCTTATAACAGCAATACAATATATAAATCAATGAATGTACATGATCAATTAAAACAGATTTATAACTTAAAAATATATAAACAGATAGTGTATCGGATATTTATCTTTCAAACAGAGAATATATACCTCCTGCCTCTCTATAAAACCTTGTTGTTTGAGGTCATAAAGTTGGAAGGAAACTGTAAAAGGAAATTTGAGAATAAGTTAGAAACCCGGCTGATATGCATGAACGCCAAGTAATGACCACAATTATTGACATTTACCGAAAATTAAAATCTCTCCCTCTTTCCCATTCTCTCGAATGCACTCACATATAGTGTCACCTCAAGTTGCAATCTTTCACCATTATATGAACATAGAAATTCAAATTTAGTGGCCTAAAGATACATTTAAGACAAACAGTGAATCTCAGTCAAGAAAAGCGATAGAGTTAATACATTTCAACAATAATGCAAGCCTTTTAGTCCAGAAAATGTAAAAGTAAATCTATCTCGATAAAAAATGATGAGGTGACGTTTTTACTATACAAAATTTTTCATTCCTTGGTAAAGATTTACATCAGAAGACCATCATAAACTTTTCAGTTTCCCTACTTCTCTTACCACAAAAGAGCCAACACTTACATTCAATCTTATCTTCAATTGGTGCATTGGGGTGAAAGACAGATAGAGCTCTAGCAAATTCTTCAAAATCTAGTATTCCGTTGTGTTTAGTATCAAACAAGTCAAACACCGGCATCTTTCAATAACAGACAATAATCAGTCACATTGAAACTTCAAACAGCCACTGAAAGAGTTAAAATTTCATCAAAACATTGGCAATTCAATAGAAGAACCAAGTGAAACTTCACTTGTTTCCAAAATACCAAATTAGGTTGACCACCAATTGGTCCTTTTTCAAATTAATCCCAACTACAAGGGAGTGTCAAAGGAATGCAGAAATAAGAGACAGATGATACTCTTGAGCAAGATGGAGAAGATACTGTAAAGCAATGCTGAATGCACAGGGCAAATGTCAATGATAAGGATAAAATTGACCAAGGAAAAAGAGCTATGCCACCAAGTACCACCTTAAGCATTGAACTACACATACGTCATACATTTGCATCTGGCTTATTGTGCAAGATGTTTTCCCTCTGTAGCAGTTTAAAACATACGTCCAAGAATGTTCAAACACGATTCCCTTGTGATGAAGGAGGAGGAAAAACAAGGCAAGCAGGAAATCAAATCAAAAGAAGCTTAAGTAAATAAAATTACCCTATCTGCAAACAGGCTCTCCTTTTTATTTGTCTTAAAGAGTGCTAATTGAAATTCCTCCTGCAGAATAAAACAAAAGCAGAAATTAGAGAGCATCAAATTGCAAGCAAAGGAGCTCACATTTTAATACTCATATAATTTGGAATAAAAAAACACTTAAAGTCTCCTATTATAAGGTTAAAGCAACAAAGACCTGGACATGATCGGAGTCTTTCTGAAACAGGTCAGAAATAGATGTATCATTACCTTGTTGATCAGCCCATCATCAACTACAGCACTGCTGATCTTCTTGAAAAGTTCATACAATGCTTCTATTTCACTCACACTAACTGCAATTGAGAATGAAAGCAGAAATCATTTCCAGGATCAACAATAAGATTTTATATCCAGCAGTTGATTTGGGAACAAGGCAAGCATTTGAAACAAGAGAGTAAACATTTGATCCATCAGCGTTTCATATTCTAGGTGAAACACACACACACACAGAGTACAAGAAGAAACAGATTTCTAGGATGTGGCTCAATCTTATTTAAGCTGTAATTACATTGATTCAAAGGAGGGATAGCATACTCCTCCACACACACACACATAATTACACACACACATAATTACATTGATTCAAAGAAGGGATGAGCAAACTCCTCCACACGCGCGCGCCACATGCACATCCGGCGCCGGTTGAGGCGGCCAAGGGCGGCGGAGGCAAGGCGAAGCTCCGGCGGCGACGAACGGCGGTTCACGGCGGCGGGGACGAGCTCCGGTAGCTCTCGCACGAGCTGAACAGCAGCTCGGGATGCCGGCCAAGCGCGGGCGAGCGCGGGCGCGAGCGGACCGGCGAGCGGCGCACGGGCGGCGCGAGGCGTACACACGGCGACGGCGGCGACGGCGGCGTGCGAGCGGGAGCGGACGACCATGGCTGCAGCTCCTTCTTCTCTGAAATTTTCGCATGTCATACTCCACTAACTTCAAATCCCTCCCCACAACAATATTCAACGGGCCCACTTCCATTCCGCCGGGGTCCAATTATTGTAACCAATTCTCCAATTTCACTCGATTCTCTTCCAATTGAATCAAATTGAAGTCCATAAAATTAATCCAATGTCACCACACTTTAATTAACATCTTCACTTGTCCATAAAACCAACTTAAGTCCCAAAAGCAAGACCAAATGCGGACCTACTAATTTCTCGGGCCAAATTAGCTATTCTCTGATTTAATTGCTGAAAAACTCGGATTGCATAAAAAAAATCTTCCAAAGATAAGCCAATGATCCTAAAATGATTTGTGACACACCTAGACTTCCAATTTACACGCACACGCACACGCGCGCATGCAACACACACACGCACGCACGCACACACACGCACACACGCACGCACACGCGCGCGCGCGCGCACACAGTACAAGAAGAAACAAATTTATAGGATGTGGCTCAATCTTATTTAAGCTGTAATTACATTGATTCAAAGGAGGGATTAGCATAATCATCTACAAATTGCAGCATATATAGAAGTAGATCGATAAATCATGGATGATAAATGACTCATACATGCATCTTCGATTTCAGAACATTAAGGACACTCCTTTCATAATCTTTCACTAATAACATGTTGAACATCTTATTTCAAATGAACAAACAAGAACCCAGCCAAGTACAAAAAGGCACAAAGAAACATGGGATAAGAGAGAGACAGGGAGGTAACTCCGGTTAGCAAAAGCAAATGAATACAAAATCAAAGAACTGGCCCATTAATCAGCTTTTGAGAAAATAGCTGCAATGATCCTTCTAGTTCACCTACAGAAACCTTGTTACGACTTCTCCTTCCTCTAAACCATAAGGTTCAATGGACTTCTCATGATGTTATCAGTGGCCCGCTGTTGATCCACACGCCACAACCTGACCGCGGCGCAAATCATTGTTCGTAAATCCCGCACGCCGATCCTTTTAAAAAAAAAAAAATCAAGGTAGTTTTTTTTTTTTTTTATAAACAAGTTTTGTTATTATTGCTCAAATTGGAGCATTGGATGTCGATGTTCATTTTATGAATATTTTAGGCATTATCCGTAGGGTTTTGCCCAAAATTACTATAATTTTTAATTTGATCCGTAAAACATTAGATCATTTTTTAATTATATTAATTTTTTGGGGCGTTCCGATAGTGTTTTGATTCTTAAATCATTATAATTATTATTTTGGTCCGTAAGACTTCGGATCAAATTTTTAATTATTTTGAACTTTCTTGTATGTTGTGATGTTTAGGGTTAAAATAATCGTTAATTTAATCCGTGAGACAACGGATTATCTTTATCGATTATTTGAATCCTTCATTTGATGATTATCCTGAGTGGTTTAGATGTAAGGTTTATTTTGGAAATTGCTTATCTCAGAAAACACTAAAAAAAATTTAAAAAAATCAAAAAAATCAAATCTTGCACGGAATATGTTGGTTTCGTAAATTAGGATTGCATCTTTAGACATTTAGATAATTTTTGGAATAGATTAGGATTGGATTTTTTTTATAGATAAGGTCTTAGATAATGTTTACACATTTTAATAATCCTTTTTCTTTAAAAAAATAGTTTTCTAACATAGGATAGGGTTTAAGTCAAATTAACCCCTAAAATAGATTAGAAAAAATATTCATTTTAGATAATTTAATTAGTTTTTTATTACAAATTTTAAAATAATACAAATATATTAGGTGCATGTCAAATAGTTTGCATGTTAGGTTCATTCAATTAGAATTTGCTTGTTAGTAAAATTAGGTCATGTAGTTAAAGTACACATCATATAGTATAGTTCTAATTTCAAGATAAGAAAAAATCCAAAAAAATAAAATAATAATTACTTGCTTTAGTGTGTTGAATTCATTTGGTATAATTTATTTTATTCAATGTTTAATAATGGTTAAGCATCCGTGTGACCACCCAATTGCATGATAGTGATTTAAGTTAAAATCAATCCAAACTACCTGCAAAAATATTTTGAAAATAAAAAAGAATGGTATTGAAGGGACATTAAAGAATTCTAGTATAACCAAGTCTCCGTACCCAAAGCCTCCAGTTCGTAGAAGTAAAATAATTTTCTTGTTATTTTACTTAGGTGTCTAATCGGCCTACCGTAAATTGATTAACAACGACTCCTAGATAAAATCCATTAAAAAAAAACTTGAACCTAAGTCACGAATTGGTATGGGCTTGGGAGAGCTCGAACTAAGTTTAAGACTTAGTAGTCCATTAGCCTAAACCTTAAGTGGTGCACCCGAAATTTAGGTCGCGACACAACTCCCCTCAAATTTCATGTTAAGGAGCAATCATAATTTGGCCACACAACCATGAACGGCCAAACATTGTGGATTCATTAAAAAAAATATGAGAAATAAGAAAGGGAAAATATAGTGAATATAGAGGTGAAAAAAAAAAAAAAAAACATGTATGAGGGGAGTCTTGTGGATGCACTGCATCTAATTAAGGCAAACTACAACATCCATCAATACAGCATGTTTTTCCACATACAAGAAGTGGTGTCACACCCCGAACCCCGAGATACGCGAACATCCCATCGTGGTCATGTATATGCGACATTCTTAGGACGCGTCGCCGACCCAATTCTTTTTATATACACATGTGGAAGCGTATTATAAAATCCCTGATAATAAAATACGGGATAGAGCAACAGGAAGCAATTTCACAACAATACACTTTCATAAATCAATAGAGTTTACAAACAAAGGTCTACAGCCAAAAGTCTACAAAAGACCGGCTCTTAAAAAGAAACCGTTCTATGACCTACAAGTCGAATACAATCTCCAATCCTTCAACTTCACTTCTGTAACTTCACAAGGCCAACCATAACGAGCTGGCCGCTCTGTCCACTAGGGGCCTGAAAATGTAAGCCCACAACGAGGTGAGATATTGTCTCAGCAAGTTCACCCCCTCAACCCCTATTAAAAAAAAAAAATACACCCAAGGGTGGCCTAGCCACAGCACACAAAAGACTTACCTCGCCTTATTTCTTTCTTGCAGGTTAGTACAGTTCGTATCACTAAATTACAGGTAGTAATAAGAACTTAACAACTAGAGCGCATCACTTTCACATAATCAACAACCACAGGAATCATGATTATAAGATCAGATAGTTATGATACATCCCATAATCCAGCTCATCAACAACACTCATCATGCATTTCAATTGTTATTCACTACCACACATGAGCATAGCCTATTCGTGGTTCGACTATCTACTGGTATTTAGCTAGGCATCGTCTCCCCACCTTAGAGCATGGCTTCGTCATTACGTCGATGGCATTTCCAAAGGAGCATAGGCCCAGAATTTACTGCGATCTGTATCTGTTGTATAGGGTAGGGGTGAGCGGTTCCAGGTTCCGGTTCGGTTCCGTCCGGAACCTGGAACCTACCCTCGGGTACAGGTTCCTCAAAATGAGGAACCTGGAACCTACCCGTGGGAACCGAGAACCTGGAACCTACCCTGTCACAGGTTCCAGGTTCCAACAGGTTCCCTTTTTTTTTTTTTTTTTTTTTTTGTTATTTTCAAATTGGAACTATAACATATGCGCACATTACCCAAAAAAATTATAACGTACGCGTACGTTACCAAAAAAAAAACTATAACATATGTGCACGTTACCAAAAAAAAAATATAACGTATGTGCACGTTACCAAAAAAACTATAACGTACACGCACGTTACTAAAAAAAAATATAACGCATGCGCACATTACGAAAAAAAAACTATAATGTACGTGTATACTACACGGTAACTTCCCATTGACATGTTATCTTGATATATTAACTTCGCACTGCATAACAATAATAGAATATAATTAGAAATTTCAAAACAAATAGCAAACTAGAAAGTAGAAATAAAACACCACTAGAACAAGAATGTCTAGAGATATAAGTTTTGAAAACAATTTCGATTAAACCCTTAAATGAACTCATAAAATTATGAAATTTGGACACGTTGTATTTAAGACCTAGAGGTACAAGTTTCATGAAGAAATCGTAGTCCAATTCGTTCTAGATTAAAAGATAAAATCGATTTACTTTTCCTATTCTCTACTTGCACAGTTTTTGAAACATTTTTGGTTAAATAGGCAAATGAACTACAAAAATTATGAAATTCGATTATGTGATAGTCAAGACCATAAGGTAGATACTTTATGAAAACATCGAAGTCAAATTCATCCTAGATAATTAAATATGGACGGTTAAAGTCCCTGTTCGTAGTACCGTAATCCCAGATCTAACCATCTCCAAAGGACCACAATTTCACCTACCTATTCTTGTTTTTTTTCTCTAAATTTTCGATATGTTGTACCTCAGGATGTCCTTTATAACTTTTGTTAAGAAACCGAAGTGAAATTTCGACAAAAAGGTTGCCTTACAATCCATGCATTCATCAAGGGTCGGTCCCAAAATCTCCAGATCCAGTCTTTCCAAAGAATAACGATTTCACCCACTTATACTTGTTTGTTTTGTCCCAAATTTGAGTATGTTATACTCCAAGAAGTCCTTTACAACTTTCATTTAGAGACCGAAACCAAACTTCAACTAGAACATCACATACAAGTCACTAGAATATCCAAGGTCAACCTTTTTTTGCCCTAAGTAACCGGTTCCGGTTCCGGTTCCGAAACAGGTTCCGGGACCGGAACCGTGAACCGAACCGGACCCTCCTCCGGTTCGGTTCCGGTTCCAGGGTAACCCGGGAACCACGCTCAGCCCTAGTATAGGGCATCCCATTAGGGGTAAGTCTAGCTCAACAGCTCAGGACAATTCCTCTTAATTGACACACAATAAATTCATACTTGGCCATCACCATCCACTCACCTCCAATCTTCCTCTACAATCTTCCAATGGGTCCATTTTACTTAGTCCACCATGGCATACGAATTTTAAAATCTTGTACACTAGATTTCATTCAATTCCCTTCCAATTGAGCCAAATTGAAGTCCATAAATTTGTGATACGTGATAACTCTTATGATGGAGTAAGCTAACGTGGATACCATTATGATAAAATAATTAAAAGCTTTGAAAAGTTAAAAATTAGTTAGAGATTACTAGTTTTATATAATTTTAGATTCACCTTAACCTTTCAAAGTTACAAAGCACGTGACAAGCTTCCTAAATGAGGACAGAACCAACTTGTTGTTGTTATAGAGAAAGATGCTAACCAGCGCGAAAGAGATGGCCAGCAACCAAACACCCCGAGCACTATCGCTTCGGGTTACCGAGGGAGTAGTCCGCCCACGTACAAGTTCGCCAAAAACATGCAAGAACAGGCGGACTTGGCACGGGCGTGTCTACACAAAGCCTCCAAGCGCATGAAGAAATGGGCGAACAAGAAGCAACGGCACGTGGAGTTCCAAGTGGGAGACCTAGTGTTGGCCAAGCTACACGCGGTCCTTCGCTACAAGGATGTACACAAAGGGTTGATCCGTCGCTACGAGGGGCCATTTTGAGTGCTGCAACAAGTCGGAAAGATCGCATACAAGCTGGAGCTACCACCAAAACTCAAGGTGCATCCGGTGTTCCACGTAAGTATGCTCAAACATTTCCAAGTTGATGAGAAAGATCCGGATCATGGGGAGTCTCATCGGGCGCCACTCGGGGCAAAAACCTCATATGATCGAGAGATCAAGAGCATCTTGGCGGATCGAGTCATACGGAAGCGATATTGCGCGCCCAAATACTTTATTTGAGATATTGGAAATCAGGTTTTGACATTAATGTGCCAATTACCATGTCAAAAAGTTACTTCGAATAGCCTTGAACTTACGTCTAAGCATCGAAAATTACCATAAATATGGCACTTACTGATAAAAGCAAAATCGCAAGTAAAAGAAGAAAGAAAAAAAATACAAGAATATTATTATTGTTGATTGTGGCCAAGCCCCCCATCTTCTATAAAACCCAAAAACGGTCTTCTTTAATTCGTTGGATTGCGTAGCAAGGCACACCCCTACCCACTTCTTGCCTGCCCCTCCTTTCATGCTTATCCAGCTAGACCCAGTTATACGTTCAATTTTTCAATTGAAAATCAATAAATCAAACCCAAACCGATCATACAAACTCAGTACTTAAACTCTATATTACAGAATTCCTGAATAAATGAATACTGTGAAATATCCAGTTGCTTAAATACTAAGTTTTCGTCATGAAAACGTTTTTAAAGGCTACGTTGGGTCAAGCATCGGGAGAAAATTAGAGGGGACAGCATGTGAAAGCAGGTTAATTATGAGGCAAGCCACACCGACCGAACGAAGGAATCGCACGACTCAGTCATCGAACATGCATTATTGTTTATTTTTTGGTCATAAAGAGCTGGATTGATCGGACATTAAGGGGTATAGATTAAGAATTGACGACAGTGACTTACTTAATTTAGATTTGTCCGTGGAGAAACGAGTTCATTTATTCAAGCACGATTAAAAGATGACCTACTCCCTCTTGATATAGGAGATACAAAATTACCAAGGGGAAATTGTCCAAAAAATTATAAGCCTATTACATTTATGCCAATATTGTCCTAAACCTTATAATTTTGTTAAATGTCTTAAATATTTTCATGTTTTGTTAATTGAGTCCATCCAATCAATTTTGACTGAAAATTATTGATGTGGACGCTAGCCTCCTACGTGGCACGATTGGTATTGACATAGACATTTTTTTAAAAAGATAAATGATTGTGTAAGAGTCTTTAATCTATTATAAGAATAACAGTTTATTTGGATCACAAAAAAAAAATAACAAATAATTATAAATTGTTGTGGAGTCCACTCATTCAAGAATTTGTAACTCACAACATGTCCTTGTTCTCATAGTAGCTCAAAAATTATTACCCTTTTAAAATATTATAATATATTTCGAATTTTTTACTATTTTTTCTTTTCCTTTCCTTCTTTTTAATTTTTACTTTCCTTTTTTCCTTCTATTTTTTTTTTCCGTTTCTTTTTTTCTTATTTCCCTCCATTGCCAATCGCCACCTCCATGAAGGCCAACGAAGGTCACTAGCCGCTAGCAAGGGCAAGGCAAGAGGGGTAGCCTTGCCCGGCCCTTGCTAGAGGCTGGTGAGGCAGCCCTTCACCAACTCTTGCGAGTGGCGAAGGTGTCCCGGTCCTCATGGGTGGACAAGAGGGGTTGCCTTGCCCAGCCCTTGCAAAAGGCCAGCGAGGCAGCCCCTCACCAAATCTTGCGAGGGGCGAAGGCGTCCCGGCCCTCATGGGTTGAGAGAGAGAGAGAGAGAGAGGCTTCGCACACAGCACATGTTTATTCAATGTTGGTACAAGACTGAAAGAAAGCAACACACAACATATGACCACAAGTAAACCACACGAGCAACGTGCGAGCTCAAATATCTTTGATGATGTTTCAGCTTTGCTCCACAACGCAGATCAACCTCGCACCCCGCAGCCCAGCATTCCCACGTATATTTTCGACGACCCTCGCAGCATCAATTGAGGCGGCAATCACCTCCAGCACACCACCACCCTCCCCGACAAACTGCACTGATCTTAACCCTGTTTTGATGACAAACACATAGACAAGGGTATGAATTCTTTGTCCGTGATAATAGTGGATGACAAGGAGAGTACGATTTTCTTTAAGATACATATGCTGGAAGAGAGGGAGGATACTGATGGCTGATACGGAGAATCGGGAGATGAGGGTGATTGGGAATATTAATTAGCAAATTGTACATAGGCATTATAGATGGATTGTGTTCAAGGAATTGTTACCATTTGCTGCGGTTGCTGCAATTGTACGAGCTGTGGTCCTGTGTCTCTGGTCGTTTGTGTTGAGATCAATCTGTACCTTCACCTGGATATGATGAACAAACCAGCAAGAGATATTAGCACGCGAAAGAAAAAGGGAAAGTTTGAAAAGAAGACGGACGAGGAGACAACCAGCAAGAGATATTAGCGTGCGAAAGAAAAAGAAGCATGAAATGAAGAAAACGAAGAGGAGGCAATATTTCATGTACAAACATAAACCTAGGAAAAGAACCGAGGAGGCCAGAAAATTAAGAAGAGCGATGGGAGTAAGTACGGACCGCCATATTGCCTCCTGGACCGATCTGTTCCAACTGGTCAAGGCGAGCCTCTCTCTCTCTCTCTCTCTCTCTCTCTCTCTCTCTCTCTCTCTCTCTCGCTCTCGATACAAAGTACTTAGTTCGATGGATGCTGAGGAGAAAAGGTCGATTGGAGGGGTTTTTATAGAGGCGACCAAGTGTTGGAATACATTACCGTGACTTTTCTCATCACTTGCACCGTCTTTTCTCATGAAGTCCCACTTGAAATTACATAACAGGCGCACGGTTCTCGTACGCCACCCCACATGCCATATTTGGAGTGGGTACTCTTACTAATAAACTATCTTACTTGCCCACGATGTTTTAAACATCGAGATCACTAACGTTGGACCATTGCCTCAGCGCTTAAGCATTTGAAGAAATCTACTTGCGTATTTATTGGCATAATAGTTTTTCTATTAAAACGAAAATTCGACTATAATCTTTGGGGTCAAATTTGTTTCTGTTGAACCTAGTTGCTCCCAAATTTTGAGGGATCTCTAGCAGGAGCCCAAGTGCAACAATCAAAGACCATTAATGTTTGAATGAGCCAACGCATGGTGGCTTGCTTGCACCCGATGGAAACATACGGAAGCACAAGATACAAAAAGAAGAAGAAGTCGTCCAGCATTACCTCCCCAGGGTTTACCTCTGGCTGCCGGCCGTGCGCGGGTTCCCTGGGTCACCAAAAAAAAAAAAGAAATTTTTTTTTTTTTTTTTTGGTTGGAAAGAAGAAGAAGAATAAGAAAAGAGAGAGAACGGTTGTTTTTTCTTTTTTTACGTACAGTTGACTTGAAGATGGGCGACATTCCATCTACCTATTCGATATTTTATGGGTGTTGCATTTAGCACGGTAAGTAATTCAATATTTCCGGTCATGACAGCTCCAAACACCAATTGTTAAAACATTTATTGCGTGGCTAGGAACATGATATGACTTAGAGAAACTGGCCACGCCTAGAAGGTTTCGTCGCTAAAAGCTAGCGAGATTATGACTTTGTCCGTTTTGTGAAAAATAATTTTCATGAAATTTTTTTTCAAATTTTCCAATATTTGATTCATGGAAAATAAACTAGTCAAGGAAAATATCTTCCACTAATGAAAAAATACCTTCAAAAGTAGGGAAAATGTTTTTCACTTTTCAAAAAGCGGAAAACATTTTCCATATCTGCTTTCACCACATTTTTCTCTTATTTTCAGGCTTTCTTTTATTTTCTTTTTTATGTTTCTAAAAATATTTTTTTTTTTTTTTTTTTTATAATTGCAAGAAATCCACACGCGGCCAGTGGAGGAAGGATGAAGGAAAATACAATTAAAAAATACTAAAAATTCGATATTTTTAAAATAAGAAAATATTTTTAAAAATATGTAAATTAAAAATTAAAAAAAATTTTGTTTTTTTGGGTAATTTTTCCTAGAAAATAAAATCATATATGAAACAATGTAAAATATATTCTATTTTGTTTTTAGGTTTCGACTTAACACTAGAAAATACTCTCATTTTCTTAAAAAATGGTTTCCTAAAAAAACATTTTCGAGAAATGTGACATTTTTCTCAAAATAAATGGAGGATTAATGTCAATAATCTTATTTTTTTTTTCAATTTTTAACCTAAGATCTCTTTCTATAAGACCAGCTTACTCAAAATCAAGCGCTTAATCAACACAAAAAGACTCGGTTAACATGTAAGTTGAAATCAATGCAAAAATCATGCATGGATTCCATAAGTAGAGTTTTGTGTTTGGAAAGAATACCTTGTCTTGGATGATTGTTAATCAATGAATGAATCCCAATCAACACTTTCTAGAAAAGAAATGAGCCAGATCATTAGCTGTTGTAATATATATTCGTTCTTTTCTGAGTCTAATTAGACTTTTTAATCAGATGATACTCAAAGTCTAAATACTCCTTGATCATTCAAGCACTAAGTGACTTGATTCAAACATATGCTCAAATCGATGCAAGAACTTAACAATACATATCAAAACAAACACAGCCTTTACAAGCATCGCACATGGATTTTCATTTTTCTTTTTTGATATCATATTAATTGAAATTAATCAACTCTTTGGATAACAATCAAGCATCGGTCTCCCCCTTGGCAACTGGCATCATCCCAATCTCATTATTAGGATGGCATCCAGGGCGACCCCCCGGCATCAACCTCATCCGAGCCGGCATCATCCACAATCTCAATATTGGGACGGCATCCAAGGCTTTACCCCAAGTAATGACCCGGCATCCCCTAGGGCGGCGGCAGCAACGGCTGGTGGCAACCGGTGACCAGAAAGGCCGACAACCAACGGACGGTGGTCGGCGGCAACGGATGAAGAATCAGTTGACGAACGATAAGAAAAATTTTATTTCTCATTTTTGTTCCAAAAATAAAAAAAGTAGAAATTTTCTATTTTTAAATTCTATTCCAAACCTATTTCTGGAATAGAAATCTATTCTAGAAATTAAAAAAAAAAAAAAAAAAAACGGAATAAGTTTAACAAACGGATTTCTATTCCAGAAACAGGTTTTGAATAGAAAAATTGTTTCTGAAATAGAAATAGGTAGTTGTCATGCACCCCCACTGTCATGTGGAGGAAGCTATGAACATGTCTCTTGAGAAAACCATTTTGTGCAAATACGAGTGATAATTCTTCACATTGATTAGATGCAGAAAAGAAACAACTTAAAATAACGAAGATTGACCTTATTATGCATCTGAATCATCCTCCAAAGTTCGTACTCACGACGTGATTTTAAGGGTGCAATACAGCAGGTCTCAAACTTGATCAAATTTTTTTTGCCACAACGTCCTGCGGTTAAAGGTGAATCTTTCATTTCGCAACTGAGTGCAGAGAAGGCAGGTAGAGATGGACAAGAACAAGATTCAGCTCTCATCAGTTTCTGTTATTATAACGAGTCAAAAACACAAGTGAATACTTAAGATAGGCTTGACATATCCATGAGATGCTCCAAAAATGGCGAACCAGTGCCGAGAGGAAAAGGACAAACCACTTGCGTTCCCTAACATACACAGCTAGTCCGAGTAAAATTTAGAGAATTGCCATCTGTTCGTGCAATAGCCTCGATGAAATGGAAGTCAGTTTAGAGTTAATCAGTAAATTGCTGACTCTTTCAGACTTAATGACATGGAGACAATGGCCAACAGCCTCAATAAAAGTGAAATCAGCCAATGGATTCCCTGCAGAATCAAGTCATATGAATTTGTGAGAAGTCTGCACATTGTGACTTCTGCAATAGCTTTTGCCATTGATGTTCTGTAAAATTACTCATCTTATGAGATGCTACCCATAAAGCATCTCCAGCCAGATTTCAGCTTGTATGTTTCGATGGGCAATTTTCGACTTTAAAATCTCAGCGGTCGAATACCATGTACATCCCATGCCTGGTGCCAAAGTAAGATGTATCGCAAAAACACGTGATGGATGCAGGTGTACTTGAAAGAACAAACAAGCTTATGACTGTTTGACAATGCCATGAGCTTTTAAGCTTTTTAAATGCGAAACTTATCATGCTGCAACTGTTTAATTTCCCAGTCTCGAGCAATACAGATATTGGAAGATTTCCTTTTTCCCTTAAATCAATCGCAGCTAGTTTATTTTACAGCTATTTTTGAAGCTCTTCCTATATAGGAAGATTCATAAATAACTGCATATATTCCCTTTTATATCAATTCCTAAACTATACTATACACAATTAATAAATTAATTGCCTTGGTTATTTCATGCTTCTTGTCTTGGCCATTACCGGGCCATTTATTACTTACCATAATCAACAATTGCCTTCAATCAAAGCTTAATATATTCTCACTTTCTCTCTTTTTTTCTAATAATTTATAAGACATATAAAACACTCTGCAAGTCTCATGAACCGATTAAGTCTAAACTTTTAAACCCAAACAATTTGCATGTACTTGATATGAATTCCTATAAGTGGGCTCCAGCTCCTAAACTAGATATGCCTTATACCTTAAGTCCTTGATCAATTGCGCCAATACTAAGGTTTACATTCTTCCTTCCTCTTTCTAGGACAAGGCCCAATCTTCAACTCTGCATAAATTCATGTGAATATAACCCTGAATTTGTGACTTTTGGACCTATTTGCTCCCATATTATAAGAGATCTCTAGCGGGATCCCAAGTTCAAGAATCAAAGACCAGTAACGTTCAAATAAGCCAGCGCATGGCGGCTTGCTTGCATCCGATGGAATCATACACAAGCACAAGAGACAAGAAGAAAAGACAAAGAACAGTTATTCCCTCTACGTATTCGGATATTTACATCGTACTTCAGATGAAGCCTATCTATAATATATATATATATATATATACACGCACGAATTGTCCAGGCCTGCACGACATCGTCGAATGTACGTTTGACTTTGAAGATGGCCGGGATTCCCTCTACCTCGTATTCGGATATTCCATGCGTGTTGCGTATAGCACGCGTACGTGACATGGTACTTCATCATTTCGGATCATGACAGCTCCGAACACCGATTATTAAAACATTTAATCCGTGGCTAGGAAGCTCAGCATCATATCACTTAGAGAAATCGGCCATGTCTCGAAGGTTGGGTCGCTAAAAGAAGGCGAGATTATGACTCGGTCCGTTACACAAAAAATAATTCTCAAGATAAAATTTTCCGAATTTTCTGGGATTCGGTTGGTGGAAAATATTCTCCGGTATTCAGTTGGCCGGCCAGGAGGCGAAGAAGATGATGGAAAAAAAAAAGAATTAAAAAATTCCAAAAAAATATTAAAAATTCGGAAAAAAAATTTTTTTAAAAAAAAATTAAAAATGTATGTCTTTTTTTCTTCTTCTTTTTGAAATTAGAGCGAAATCCAACCGGCCAATTTTGGTCGGATGGACTGAATTGGTAATTTTTCCTAGAAAACAATTGTAAAAGGTTTATGACTAAATTGGCTTGAAAAAAAAAAAAAGTTTAGAACTGAATTTGCACAATTACAATAGATTTAAGACTTTTTTGGTAATTCTCCCCATAGTTAACATGAAAGTTGAAATCGACACAAAAATCATGCATGGATTTCCATAAGTAGAGCTCTGTATTTGGAAAGAATATCTTGTCTTTAGATGATTGTCAATCAATGAATGAATTCCAATCAACACTTTTAGAAAAGAAATTTGAGCCAGATCACTAGCCGTTGCAATATACATTCGCTATTTTTTGAGTCTAAATAGACTTTTTATTCAAATGATACTCAAAGTCTGAATACTCCTTAAGTTTATATAGACTTCTCATAGAGTCTGAAGATGCTAGGCATTATAACAATAGTCATGTGTAAGCTTTCTTGATATAATCATTGAGGTAAATATCCAAATGATAATATATAGAGTCTGAACATCATTTCCTCATTAATATCATTTGAAAATACTTTTGCCAAATTCATTGAATATTTACAAAAAATTTTGTCAATTTTCAAAACATATTAGGAATTTTCTCAACATTTGTCATGAATTCACTCGTCAGATAGTCTCGAGAAATTACACCGAGTATTGCCGCCACGAGCATAAGCTCTTTCTTATCACAAAGTTCTCTAACCTAGCTTGACTCATTCCAAAGCATCAATAAATGCGCAAATCTGGGAGGCTTGAAGGCTATGGTAACTACTTAATTTTCTTCGGAAGGACTTGATGGCAACATCATTACAGACTTATTTAACGACACAAGTGGGGCCATCAAAGTCGAGAACCCTAAAGAAGCAAATCCTTATGTTGTTCGTGGGTCTGTCCGTCCTTGGAAAAGTCAACGCACAAGAGAACAGCCTACCCTTTTCCTCCCTCCACGTCACCCCTCCCTCCACATTATACATCTTTAAAATCTCTCTCTCTCTCTCTCTCTCTCTCTCTCTCTCTCTCTCTCACGCACACGGTGGTGGTTGTGATGGTTGGCGGGTTGCGGTCAAAACGGTGGATAGAGAACCTTGGTAGCGAGGAAAAGAATTTGGTCCCGACCACCATTAATGTCGTTATGTGCAGCCAAGACAGAGAGGAGAACCATTTTAACTTTTTCTCCTTTCTCATTCCTTTCTCTCTTTTTTTTTTTCGATTAAAATATGTCTCGAATTTGAGTATGTTCAATGAACCAACCTAAATTGAATTACTCGGTACGTGAAAATTCAAAAAACAAACAATACACACTATGGATATTGTTTCTATGTTAGAGTGGCCAAAGACAAAGTCCAAGTTTGTTGGGAATATACAGTATGGAGGAGCCGGCCAAAGAATAAAAGACAAGGGAAAGTTTGGGTCAACGTATCCCACTGGGACATTGAGGCTATCTTCACGTTTTCTTTTTTTAAACCTAACAATGAGTTTAAATATTTCCCAAGATTTCATATAGGTTTTTTTCAAGTTAAAAGGGTGTTGTCTGAGTGCCGTTAGTGCTCAAAAAATTACAAAAAAAGGTTTTTCTTAGACAAAATGTTCAGTTCAGTCCAATATCGAATTAGTTTTCGAAATCCACTGGTTTATCTCTCCATCGAATCAAATTAGCTAAAAGTGTGCGTTCATGAGCCCATGCTAAAGTTTCAATCAATTCCTGCCAATATCCACGCCAGGAAATTAAAAACATAAATCCAGTAGCCCAAACAAGATGTCCAAATAAGAACATCCACGCCCGTTGACAAGTGCTTGGCAAAGGTTTTCTTTTGTGAGTTACATCCAAGAATTCAAGTGTTTGAAGCAAAATTAAATTCTTGTGGTAAGTAATTGTGTATAATTTCTTCATGAAATTAAGAGATTATTTAGCAAGAAATAGTGGGGCTAAATATTGTGCGAGATATTA
Organism: Eucalyptus victrix; assembly: GCA_016097545.1. NCBI lineage: Eukaryota > Viridiplantae > Streptophyta > Magnoliopsida > Myrtales > Myrtaceae > Eucalyptus > Eucalyptus victrix. The sequence goes on along the minus strand of CM027839.1, from coordinate 62,822,655 downwards.
GCTGTAATTGGGGATAGAGAAACACTAAAAATGTTTGAGTGATTTGAGTGTAGTTATAATATTCGTTATATTGCTTGATCTAAAGTGGAATTTGTTACTATTCTCCCCATAAACATAAGTCATTATAACCGAACCACGTAAATCTGATGTCTAATTTATTTTCTTTATTATGTCTATTTTATTATTCAACTATTTACTTTCCCCAACAATTGATATCAAAGCTAGACTTGATTGAGTTGAAATGAATCGATGGCAATAGAAGAAAGAAAAATGAGAATCGATAGATTTGATGGGAATGAAAGAAAGCCACATCAGAAATGAAGAGCAAAGCTCACAGAACACACCTCAGTAATCTTCCTTTTACTATCAAAGCTAAAACACCACCCATCTTTTAAAGAACAACCTGGAGACACGAGACAGAAGCAAGCTACGGATATTGTATGAACTATCTTTCATGAGTTGCATGGTGCCGAAGTCAATGCTCCGACTCTTATCAACTCTTATTATTTCATCTCTTATTGTAGGTACAAGACACTGACACGAAGCTCCACAACACACATCAACGTAGATTCCGCAACGCCCGTGGAACAAAAGCAAAGGAAATCGTTGAGTACGTTTCAATTTTGATCAACTACGCGGATCAACTTGGCCTCCTGCAGCTTAGCCTCCTTTCTTATTTTGTCGACCACCCTCACGGCATCGATCCTCTCGGCTATCACCTCCAACATATTTCCACGCTCTCCAGCATAGTCCGCAGATTTAAAACCTGTTTCAATGTCGAATCCATATACAAGAGAGGATGATGAGAAGAGTAGGGTTTTCTGTAAATTATTAGAGGCGGAGGATATCGATGGGTAATGCATGAAATCATTCCGATGAAATTCACGTGTATGGAGGAGGATCGGGAGATGAGGGAGATGAGGAGTATTAATCAGCAAACTATATGTAGCCTTCATAGATGTGAAACGGGGTCTAGGAATTGTTACCAGTTGCTTCGTTTACAGCGATCGTACGTGCCTTGGCCTTGCGGGTCGCGTCCTCCGTCATGAGATCAATCACCACCTTCTTCTGGATATGATGGACGAAGCGGCAAGTGATGTTAGGAAAGTTTCAAGAGGAAGAAGACCAACAGGAGACAACTATCGTTGCAGAAACATAAACGAACCAAAACGAGGAAAAAAACCCTGACGCTAGAAAATCAAGATGAGTGAAGGGAGTAAGTACGGACCGCCATTTTGCTTCCGACACCGATCTTATCTTCTGCTCAGGCTGAGCCTCTCTCTTTCTCTCTACACGCAACGTGATTAGTTTGAAGGATAATGAAGCAGATTAAGCTGGATCGGGGGGTTTTATAGAAAATCATGACCGACTTTAGGCGATTGACTCGTGAAATTGATTAGAAGCTTCAGTTCAATTGCGAGGAAATTGAGAGTCCCTCACCGGACCGTGCTTTATCTTTTGAAATGTTCTTATCTCTTCTTCAAAACCCTAATTGGGGTCTTGAAAATAAAATCCATCTTCATGTGGCTTTCTAGATTAGACTAGAGAGATTGATCCGATCTGAGATTCTTCTCTACAAGTATCCTCAATCAACAAGTGAAATCTGTGTCATATTGCAGTCATAATGTTACGTCTTATCATTTTTTATGTACGTTTTTTTCATATCAAATCCACCATATGAGGTTACTTTTAAATTGACAATGCCATTTAATTATCAATACGTAGTATTTTTATGTTTATTTATTGAATTTGCCGGGTGATGTTGCATTCAATTGCCATGTTGTATAGTTTTAATGTCAAGTTTTTTATTTCAAATTTGCCATGTCATGTCGCATCCGAATTGTCATGCCATGCCATTTCTTGCTTTCTTCAAGTTTCGACCTTTTCCTATCATGAATAGGGACAATCAGGTCCAAGATAAGTTTATTCCTAATTGGAAAGTTGAAACCTATACAATCAGGGTCAATTGCAAGCTTTCTAAACCTGGAATGGACCTAGGATCCTTTAAAAATCACCAGGAACCGAACTTTCGATGGAAATTGGTGTCTTTCAGCAAGCAAGCAGCTACTACAATATCGGCATAAGTAGAACATTTGCTTCCTCGGCAAATTGGTTAAAGCACTTCGAGGCTTTTTTAGCCATCCCAGGTCGAATTTGCTTTGCTACAACTTGAGTATGTTCTTTTGAAAATAAGATCTAAAGCAGTTAAATGTTAATTCTACCCTGAAACTAGATTATGTGGACAAATTCTTCCTAGAAACTACACCGCCCTTGATCGCCTCCCACAAATTTTACTCATGAATGTACCCAGTTCATCAAGAACCAGCATTGAACCAGCCGGTTCATGCAAGTTCTTAAGGCAGGTTGGGGACAGATGCTCACCCCTAATCAAGAATACGATCATGTTTGGCACAAAATTTCGATTTGCATATCATTTAAATTGAGATTTCATTTGGCATGTGATTTCTATATCATTATTATCCTTATTGGTCTTGGTAAGTGGACCCAAAACTTAGGTCGTATGAAAATTCAAACCGCGTTAATATACGCAAGGTTGGAAGATTGGAGTGACATTGACATGGCCGTTTCGATCACTTGCCAGCTTCATTTCTCGTAAGTTTCACTAGGAATAATACTTGACATGCACACGGTTTCCGTCCTGCCCACGACACGCCATATTTGGTGTAAAAAGAGTCATGCGTGATATATAGTCATGCTCTGTTTTAATTTTACACGATATTTTATAAAATTGAGACGACTAATGTAGCAATTTTTGCCTAACAACGTAAGCAATTTCACAAATCTATCCAAGTATTTTTTTTTTTTTTAGCAAATTATATTGCCAAAGTCAATCGTAGTTGGTGGTGAATAACTTGGAAAGAACCCCGAAATGTAACATCAGCCACATAAACACTACGTATCAAAAGCTCTTCGTGTTTACCGAGGCCCCACAATTAGGTCGGTAAAATGTAAAAGAGAGAAATAGAAAAAATACACACAATTACGTAAAAATCCATTTCAAAATCAAAAGGCCAAAAAATCAGGTAAAAAAATTACCAAAAAAGTCCTAAATTATTGAAATTTTTCCAATTCAATCATAAATTTTCTTTTTTTTTTTGTCAATTCAATCACAATTTTTTTTAATTATGTCAATTTAATCCATTTGGTCAAATTTGACCAGCCGCGCTGAAGTGGACATCGACCGATGCTAGTAGACAATTTTTAATAATATATTTATTTTATTTTATTTATTTTATTGAATTTTTTTTATTTTTTTTTTTATTTTTTTTATTTTTTCTCCTCTCTTCTTCTTCCCCTTCTCCGATGACTAGCTAAACAAGAGGGCCTGGCGAGCTCGCCTCACCCAGCCACTAGCAAGGCAAGCTCATCAATCCACTAGCGAGGGCTCGCCTCACCGAACATGGGCAAGGTCAGCCTCATCGTTCGCTAGCAAGGCAAGTCGCCAACCAATGGCTGGGTGAGCTCACCCTTGCCCAAGCAATGGCAAGGCAAGCTCACCACTAGTCAACAATGGCTCTCCTTTCTAGCCAATCGCCAAAGCAAGAGGAAGAAGGAGGGAGGAGTAAAAAATAAAATCAAAACAAAATATTATTAAAAAATTATCCATAAATGCCAACCAATATTTACATCAACGCCAGCCATCTAGCCAAATTTGATTAGATAAACTAAATTGACACAATTACAAAATGTTTGAAATTATATTAGAAAATTTTCTATAAGTTTAAAACTTTTTTGGTAATTTTCCCAAAAAAATCATGATACCACCCTAGATGATCTTTTCATTGTTAGTATCAGCATCAATATCAAGTTCAAGTTACAATTATAAGAGAACTTGCCTCAAAAGTCATGGTGGAAATTATAACTATATCATTAGCAACAGCTCTTTCCTTTCTCTACTTTAACAATATTTTCCTCTATTAAACTCCACATTCCATCAATCCCCACTTGGAGGCTGATCATTAAGAAACAGCAATAGTTTCGCATAGTCTTCACTCATCTTTGTGACCCAAATTGTCTTAGCGCAGTTGCACCTCGTCATCACAAGCCATGGGGGCCAATTGAAATAATACACAATCCCAATTCTTAGTAACGATAACTTGATTAACCTATTTGTTGGATTCTTTGCACCAAGGATCTTCTTTAATGATAATATCCCATCACCTATCAGCCAACCGACGGAAAGTGAGGTATGAATACTAAACTCTATGTAAGACAAAAAATAAAAAATAAAAAAATTACAAGGTCAATGATTGCTGATGGAGTCTATCCCGTGAAAATCGCCATCAAAAATAGAAAGCAAGTCGGGGAGGCTGAGCTGATAGGCGTGCAAGACCAAATTATCTGAACGTTTTCAAAGTTTTTGTATTGATGGGGTTCTCGCGTAAAAGGTTCCTACAAGAGCCATAGCTTTCATTGACATTCCCTGGCATGATTCATAGTTACAACTTACATGGTCCCATCCGAAAATGGGACATTGTCAGAAGATGTTTATCAAGGTAGACCGAGACTACCTCTTTAATGTTGTTGAGACTGTCCAAATTTTCTTGAGCTAATAGCCGATGCTACCAAGCGCTTGGCACTAGACTAACAAAACACAAGCGTTCGAGCTTCAGAATTTCGGCAGAGAACAGAATAAATGAACAATCTCTGAAGGGAACGTAAGAGCAACACGAACAACTCGTCTTTTGATTTATAAGACGGGTCCATCCATCATATGACATGACCGTGCATTTGCGCATTTAACAAACGGAGCATATACTACACCCCAATGATAGGAGCATGTCACTTCGTAAATCAATTCCGTGAACGGACTGATAGCACGATAGACGCAATATTCTGCAACCAACGAATACAACCTCACAAAATGAATCTCCTAAATACAATCTTAAGAATCCATCTCACATTCCAACACTACCAAATAGTCACCTTTACAGAGAAAAGGTCACTGTCGCTTCAGAAAGGAGTTGAATAAGAAACAATAATCATAAAGAAAGAAAGAATTTCTAGGCACAATCTTCGATTTCAATGCAGATCCAAAACTCAGGTATCATCAACTTGGGAGTGAAACACAAAACTTGGGAATGTAGTTGTGATGTCCCTGCCCAATACGAAAAACATAACATTAATACCCCATGTTAAATACTGATTCTTGCATGAATAATAGAGAAAACTGGCATCATAATTCAACAAGTCGAACCAATTTCCACTCCACTTGGGTCCCAGTGAGACTGCACAGGATCTATCAAGACTCAAGGACAGTGAGTTCCAACAAAGGAAGACCAATCTACATGTGTCTTCACAACTCATTTGCTCATTAATATTAATCAAACTTGTATCGGCCATACTTAGCATTTAAAAGCTACCTTGGTGGTCAATAGAGGATCACATTACTATAGTGGCAAGCTACCCTTATTTACTAAATCCAACCAGCAGAAGCTTGCCACAGGAGTCGCTCAAGTGCATAAGCTCATCCTAGATTATTGTCTTTCAGATAATTGACATTCCAGTTATTATCAAATCACAAGCATAATTCAAGCTTCCATAGAAACCCATGACATCTCTATGCAAAGTAAAGGTTCCATGTGAAATTGTCCAGCTAATACAGTTTCCAAAGAAATTTTTAGCGTCAGTTACTTGAAAAGTAGATAAAATATATAGTGGCAACTTACTTTAGATATTGGAGTGTCATGTTTTTCAAAAGGGATGGATGTCTCAAAACAAGGCTCCGCCATTCTTCCTTGTCAATCTTGCCATCATGTTTAGTATCGGCTTCCTCAAAAGTCTGAGTTGAATAGACAAAGTATCCAGTTAGTGAAAGTTAATATCACATGAAGAACTGTGTGTTTCAGTCATTTGGTCGAGGAAGCACCTTGTCAATGATACTTTCTATGACATCATCCGACAGATTCATACCAGATTCAGCAAGGGTAGCAACTACCATTTGCTTTACCTATTGACAGGAAAATTATTAGTCATGGTACTCTTCAAGATGACAATGTCACACAAATATTAGCAATGGTCAACATATAAGCAAACTGAAAGTGCATTTGTTATGATTTGTCTAAGAGGCGCATTAGGTAATTAAACATGAGCATATGGATAAAGAATTCAGTGGTCAAGCAACTACAATGCTTACGTCTCTCAACCTATAGGTGAACAAATTCACAGAAACATGCCAAGTTGCGTGAAGTCATGAACTCACTAGTCATCCCAGTCAAAGTACAGTGTAGATAAGAGAGGCCAGTGAGCAACCAAAAGGACAGCGAGAGAATCAGATGGTCTAGACACGGTTTGGTCATATGCAAATGGTAGCACAAAAATTCATTGATCATCAAGGCATATAGAGCTTACAGCAGCAATACAATATACAAATCAATGAGCACACATGATCAGTTAAAACAGATATATAACTTAAAAAAATAGAAAGAACAGATGTTGTATCAGATCTCTATCTTTCAAACAGAGAATATATACCTCCTGCCTCTCTATAAAACCTTGTTGTTTGAGGTCATAAAGTTGGAAGGAAACTGTAAAAGGAAATTTGAGCATAAGTTAGAAACCTTGCTGATAGGCATGAATACCAAGTAATGACCACAATTATTATTTTTTTGGTAAGGTGTAATGACCACAATTATTGACATTTACTGAAAATTAAAATCTCTCCCTCTTTCCCATTCTCTCGAATGTACTCACATAGAGTTGCAATCTTTCACCATTATATGAACATAGAAATTCGAATTCAGTGGCCTAACGATACATTTAATAGAAACAGTGAATCTCAGTCAAGAAAGCAATGGAGTTAATACATTTAAACAAGCTGCAGCAGCATAAGCTGCAGTTGGTGAAAATTTCGTAAAACAGATATACCAGAATGTCATAAAAGGAGAGACTCTATATAAACTCCACATTTGCAGCAAGACATGCAATTGCTTTATCAACATCCAACAAGTATCACATAATATTCAGCTGAAGGTTAAGTAGACTTCCAAACTTAATGCAAGCCTTTAGTCCAGAAATGTAAAAGTAAATATATCTTAATAAAAAATGATGGGGCGACATTTTTTCTATGCAAAAGTTTCCATTCCTTGCTAAAGATTTACATCAGAAGACCATCATAAACTTTTCAGTTTCCCTACTTCTCTTACCACAAAAGAGCCAGCACTTACATTCAATCTTATCTTCAATCGGTGCATTGGGGTGAAAGACAGATAGAGCTCTAGCAAATTCTGCAAAATCTAGTATTCCGTTGTGTTTAGTGTCAAACAAGTCAAACACCTGCATCTTTCAAGAACAGACAATAATCAGTCACATTGAAACTTCAAACAGCTGCTGAAAGAAATAAATTTCATCAAAATATCGGCAATTCAATAGAAGAACCAAGTGAAACTTCACTTGTTTTCCAAGGTCGACCACCAATTGGTCCTTTTTCAAATTAACCCAACTACAAGGGAGTCTCAAAGGAATGCGGAAATGAGAGACAGATGGTAATCTTCAGCAAGATGGAGAAGATACTGTAATGCAACACTGAATGCACCGCGCAAATGACAATGATAAGGATAAAGCTGACAAAGGAAGAAGAGCTATGCCACCTAGTCCCACCTTAAGCCTTGAACTACACATAGGTCATACATTTGCATCTGCCTTATTGTGCAAGATGTTTTTCCTATATAGCAGTTTAAAATATACATCCGAGAATGTTCAAACATGATTCCCTTGTGATGAAGGAGGAGGAAAACCAAGGCAAGCTGGAAATTAAATCAAAAGAAGCTTAACTAAATAAAATTACCCTATCTGCAAACAGGCTCTCCTTTTTATTTGTCTTAAAGAGTGCTAATTGAAATTCCTCCTGCAGAACAAAACAAAAGCAGAAACTAGAGAACATCAAATTGCAAGCAAAGAAGCTCACATTAAAATGTTCATATAATTTGGAATAAAAATGCACTTCCCCCTTAAAGTCTCCCATTATAAGGTTAAAGCAACAAAGACCTGGACATAATTGGAGTCTTTCTGGAACAGGTCAGAAATAGATGCATCATTACCTTGTTGATCAGCCCATCATCAACTACAGCACTGCTAATCTTCTTGAAAAGTTCATATAATGCTTCTATTTCACTCACGCTAACTGCAATTGAGAATGCAAGAAGAAATCATTTCCAGGATCAACAGTAAGATTTTATATTAAGCAGTTGATTTGAGAACAAGGCAAGCATTTGAAACAAGAGAGTAACCATTTGATCCATCAGTGTTTTATCTTCTAGGTGAAAGGCACGTGCACAGATATATATATATATAGAAATATATATATATATATATATATATATATATATATATAGAGAGAGAGAGAGAGAGAGAGAGAGAGAGAGAGAGAGAGAGAGAGAGAGAGAGTACAATAAGAGACAAATTTCTAGGATGTGGCTCAATCTTATTTAAGCTGTAATTACATTGATTCAAAGGAGGGATTAGCATACTCCTCTACAAATTGCAGCATATATAAAAGTAGATCTATAAATCATGGACGATAAATGAATCATACATGCATCTTCAATTTCAGAACATTCAGGACACTCCTATCATAATCTTTCACTAATAACATGTTGAACATCTTATTTGAAATGAACAAACAAGAACCCAGCCAGGTAATAAAAGGCACACAGAAACATGGGATAAGAGAGAGACAGGAAGGTAACTTTGCCAAGAGCACACTGCCAATAGCAAAAGTAAACGAATACAAAATCAAAGAACTGGCTCATTAATCAGCTTTTGAGAAAATAGCTGCAATGATCCTTCTGCAAGTTCACCTACAGAAACCTTGTTACGAATTCTGCTTCCTCTAAATCATAAGGTTCAGTGGACTTCTCATGACTTTATCAGTGGCCTACGTCGCGAGAAGTGAAATGAACAATACAGACTAAAATCATATGCTTACAGCTTAAATGAGGCAATTACAACAAACAGAGCTTCCAGAGGCAACCATCGCATTATACTGAAGGAAAACTTGAAAGGAAACATAAAACCTACAGGGGGAACAACCACTTGCTACTTCATCATAACACAAACTATGCACTGAGTTGCACTGTTATGTGATTCACTCTAGATTATGGACATTGCTGAACAAAGCTAAAGAATCATTAATCAATAAGGATTAAGACCAGCCAGGAAGGGAATTATAAAAATAAAGAGAAGTGATTCTGTAATTTATTAGCTTTGGAAGTCAAAGGACATACAGACTGTCTCCCTTGCCAGAGCTTCTGGATTTTCCAGACCTCGAGGTCGCCTTTCTGCATCACAACAAGTTGCAATAGTGACACAAAAATGCTTGATTCTGTCTAGGCACTGCACCATGATCTTGTACAGTCATCAACCACCACCCCATACCTGCGAAAGAGATATCACCATTGATAGAATCAACAAGTCCAGCCACCCCAGACTACTCATGAATGTAAAAGATGGTTAAACAGGACTTCAGCATAGAATATCCTATTACCTGGACAAAAAACTTTACTTATCCCTAAATACCAACCTGTACTTTGTTATTTCAACACATTACATGATTTTTGTAATGAAAATATGCCTTCCATGCATTCCAGAGACAACAGATGCATAACGCCAGAACCCCTTCAAGAGTGTATGTGGTGACATGGTAATAAATAGACAGAAACAGGCACAGAAAACATAAGCAAAAACACTAAACCCTCGAAATGCATCGATAAATAACGATATGCTCTGGCATAGGCACGCACAAAGACCCTATCATCAAAGCTCAACCCAAATAAACAAATCCCGAAGCTTATGCCAGGAATTAGCTTTGCACGCTCCTAAAGTATAATTTTTCACACGACATATTAGCAACTAAACGGTTCACCACAACCCTCGATCAATATTAGCAATAACGGTATGTGAGGCGCCTTCACGGTGTACGCACGGAAATGACACAAATTGCAAATTCAGCTCACATCGCCGCAACATACCCACTACACAAAACGATACCCAGAAAAGAAATTCATCGATTCAGCTTCTAAACACGTCGAAAACGTTCGATGGGGCGCCGCGGAAGACGCCGGACGCCCAAACCAACACCAGCCCAGAAAAGTGAGGCGGGAAATGCGAAACCGGGCGAGGCGAGGGGCCACGAATGTCGATCAAAACGGCATTTACGAATCGACCCACCAACGCAAAAAATCTAGGGCTCTCGTCGAAATCAATCCGCCCGAACCGGGACGGCGTAAAGTTGGAATCTTTAAGCACGGGGAGCGGGAAGAAAAGGGGAATTCTCGGTCTCACCTTTTCAGAAATTCCACAGGAGGAGACAGGGCGACGGCGGAGGCGGGGGGTGAAGATTTGGGGACATTGTCGGGGACTGGTACTCTTCCTGGAGATGGGGTTTGGCTTACCTTTTTTTTGCCTCCCTCGTTTTGGGTGGGAGCACGTCTATCTGGTGATGGCGACTGAATAAATAATTGAAGTGAATCGACAAAGCATTATTTTAGGGAGTGGGGGGAGAGAGGGAGAGAGACCCTGCAAAGTACGAACGTCAATTCTTGAGGCAGGAAAAAGATGGGGGAAAGAAAAGCGAGAGTAAAAGGGGAAACTTTGGGGAATTTCTTCCTTTTTATGAACCTAGAGAGAGAAACAGCTGCAATGGGGGATGGAGGGTTGGGAATGGGGAGAGAGAGAGAGAGAGAGAGGGAGGGAGGAGGGAGAGGCAGTGAAGGGGGATTTTGACAGGGTGGTTGTTGCACGTGACCCTCTCTCCGGAAACTGGTTTTAGGACAAAGCAGGTGATGATTGGTTGTTGCCATTTATTGTCCAAATTGCACATTTTGTGTGGGGGGGAATCCTCAGTTTTTATGAATTGTAAATGCAAGTATTACTGTTGCAACCCCAAAACATATATCAATTTTACAGAACCCTCCTGCCTTTTAACGATGAGAAACTGTAGATTTCATAGGATAGTTTCTGTTCTTGCCTTCTGATGGCTGAGATTTGGACAATTATAGTAATTTTTGTATCTGATGATGTTGTTTCCTTATCATCTGCAGGGGTACGTTAATAGGATCCTAGCAATCAAATATAATCATGCCATTGCACTTTGATAATAGCAACTCAAAGTAAATCTAATTGCCAATAATAACACAAATTAGATAGAATTAAAAATTAGTTTCAATCAATAATTAAAAATTATGGAAAAAAAATGGTATTGTGAATTTACCTTTCAAATATTCCATAGAAAAACAAAAGGGTCGCTGCCTTCAGGACCTAATTGACTCTGTGATGATTGAATCCTCCATTGTCCGCATTCTTCTTACAGATAGACAAACCAGGAATGGCGGTTCATTAGGGATAGAATGATTAGTCATCACGTCCCTTCAACTCACCCCAAAATGGTAAAAGAGCCACGACCTTTCAAAACAATGAAGATGATGCTTCAACAATGTTTGAGACTTCATGATTGTCCCGCGTGTATTAGTCACAGAATTATGCATATGATTCCACCGTCATGGGCACCCACCTCCAATCAACAATGTTTGTCCCCCGAGTCCCCTACAATGGGGTTCGATGAAACATGCAAAAATAAAATATCACTTGCTATCATAACTCATCGCCTCGAGCGGGTCCTTCCAGAGAATGTTACCATTAGTATATTAGATTTAGATTCCCTCAATTACTCTCGGGTCCACCACTCACTTTTTCAGCCATTTCCACTCTTGCAATACCATCCATGATATTCATCATGTCGTTTGGAGCTCATCCTAGACAGACGTCCTTGCTTCCGTGCTCTCATCAATGCAACACGAGCACTCCCTTTCTGATGCAAGCCAAGGATAGGCTTTCTCAAGCAGTAGGATCGGGATAATGACTTGCACACGAGAAACAGGATGAACAGAAACTTCAGCACTGCGTGAACTCAAGAAAATAGTTGTATCTTTGTAGATACAGATTGAATCGACCTGATTCCCAAATGAGCAAAGGCTTCTGGATTTACAATTTCTCTGTTTTGGGTTTTCTGAAATAAGCACTGTAAGATGGTCGAATTTGGGTTGGAAATAACGAACATAATAGGAAAAGATAGAAATGAAGTTGAGGGGGCACCGATTCTTTTAGATCGATGACTACAACTCTTCAAGGATGCAGATTTCGATAGCTCCGACTCTTCAAGGACGGAGTGAAAACTCTTCTAGATTTTCAAGGAGATTAACTTTATAAGGTTCATGATACTTGCTTCAAGCAAAGTTTTTCATTTATCAAAAGTCATATGTCTTCTACAAGGAATTAGATGGCTTATATCGTCAAAGAAATAAAGATAGCGTTGAAACTAGGAGAAATAAATGAGCATTGAAACTAGGAGAAATAGTAAAGAGCATGGAAACTATAAACTAGTAAAAGAGCATGGAAATTATAAGCTAGTAAAAGCGTCATGCGAGCTCCCAAGCTGTCTTTCAAGCTTCCGAAATGGACTCAAGATATCGTTATGGCTTCTTGGTTTCGTTATGGCTTCTTGGTTTCGTCGAGCTTGAATGCGGGCCGATCTTCTTGGTCGAGAGAGTTGTTCTTCAATGCGGGCTGCATCACTTTCGATCAGATCAGGATTTGCAATTTCGCGATGAAAACTGGCATGCCCAAATAAGTTTTCCGTAGTATTAAAAGAAAGAAAGAAATCGGCGCAGCAACGAGTATCCCCATCGTCTTTATCGTATCCCACGTTTGATCCCAAAAGTCATGCATGAGAAAACATGAAACATGCCGGCTACAAAGATGGTGGTAAAGGAAACGAATGCTTGTACCTGTCAGTTTAACATGTCCTAGAAGTATGATCAACATCAAGAGGTTATACATCAACCCTGAAAAAATTTTACCCCTTGGCAACATAGTTTGACGCACACTTCTCAACATCTCAATGGGCTAGGAGGTTTAGGTAACACAATCATCACTATAAAGTACAACAAAATCCCTGTCCCATAAAGGAAAAGAAATACCCCATGAAGTCAAACGTGCATTTTCTTCCATGATGAAGCATCCGGTGCACAAGAACTCATACCAGCCTCCGTGCACGGCTTGTCCGGGATTTCTTTAAGCATCAGATTAATTTCCCCGAGATAGCTTAGAAGAATTAGTCACCAAATAAATCCTCGTCATTATCGTCATCTACAATGCTCGAATTGGATGATTCACTGACAGGCTTTTCCCGGTGATCCTTGGCTGTTGAAGCAGGGACACTACTACTCAAGGAAGAGTTTGCCCAAGAAGATCCCACTTTACCCGAAAAAGATTCGCCATAGAGGTCATCATACATCCCAACCTTCTGAGGCTTCCTAACCTTGTCCAAGGCTTGTTTAAGTCTGTTGGTCACACCTTTCTGGGCATCATCTTCTTTCGTGGATGACTGTTCCTTTCCTTTTGGAATTACAACTGTCTGTACAAGGGATTCATACTTCCCCACAAGACTTCCTTCTTTGACACCAATTGGACCCGGTTCAGTTTCCACATCAACACCATCAGATATCCCAACCACTTCGACCAGCTCTCCTCCAGCTTGATCCCTAAATGCCACTCGAAAATTCCTAGCTTTCTTAGCAGCTCTCTCTGATGGATCTCTGTCCTTTCCATCTGATGATAATCTGGATGCACTGGATTGAGATGCCCTGTTTGACTTACCAAGACCATAACGATTTATAAGGGTATTATAAGCCACGGCAGCTTCTTCATCTGAAGGATCAGGAGGAGGTGGTAAATTTATCTCTGTGGCTAGTGGAGTTGGGGGGAAGAGAGCTGCATTATTCTTTCTCAAAATGTAGCTCCTCGTCGATGCAGCAAACCTCAAAGACTGCCCGACTTCAAGCTCAACAGGGGTATCTTTGGTCAACCGCTCATTCGCAACGAATGTTCCATGTGCAGATCCCAGATCAATCACATATACGCTGTCAAACAGAATAAGAATTTCAGTCCGTGTGGTTCAAAGTTGATAAAATCAAGAGCAGTCATGTGAAATTTCTGTTTCTTCCCAGAGATACAAAAAATGACATGGCTTTACCGTCAGGTCATATGAAATCACATAGGATTACCAAGATGACTATGGCAGACTGGTCAAAACTCAGATGTAAACCTCAAATTGCTAATATTCCAAGTGAATGAATTGATATAAAAAGAGCCAAGCCCAGCTCTACATTTGAAAGCAATATGAACTAAGCATGTCACTGTATTCAGATCTTTATTTCTCTTTTAAGTGTAATCTTCAAGCACTTCCTTCCGCATACAGTTTTCAGAGTTCTTCACACGGTATTTGTACTCTCCTTCATAAGCATTGGTTGATGTCAACTATGTAGATGTTGGAAACAGGAATTACCAACCCTCCTTATTCTAAATGCAAGCCCAGCCATTTCACATCATTTCTCAAGGCTAATTTTCCATTACCAGTTCCCACAGCAAACCATAGGTAGAAAATTTCAAAAAGTTTTAGCAGAAGAGCCCCTTGTATTATAGTTTTTCTTAAGTAGACCTACTACAGATTTAATTTCCAATCAACAAAGAAAATCAAACTACATTATTTCTTATTCCCTGCATTCTTGTGCAGTGTGAAAATATCAGAAATTGTCAGATTTATGCATCAAAAGGAAAGAAGCTACAAAAAGGGCATCCAAGGGTGACAAAAGATTGCCATCATTTGTCACCACCATGTTCACATATAACTTAGTGCACAGCAATCGTCCTACCATAGTATCAACACAATACTCTCATCATAAAACCACGTTTTAACTGACATAGAAACCGCCGTACAGCTGCAAGGTTGTATCTCCAGAGAGAGTAAGAAATCTACCTTCCATTTTTGTGAGGAACAACTGCAGCATGCTGTCGTGAAACAGACTGGTGGTCAAGCACAAAATCACAAGTCTGAAACTGCCTCCCAAAGATTTGCCTCCGCTTGTCCAAATTAATTCTATCGAGAACCTCACCATCCTTCAAAACCTCGAGATAGTGTACGCCTGGCCGTGGTTCGATTGCCCAATCAGGTGGCTGCCAAGTTGACTGACCCCCACCTACCTGAGTCAACTGCTGAGGCTGACCCACCAGTGGTGCAGCCTCCGGTGCAACAACTCCTTGAGAGACATGGCTTTGGTTCTGAAACTGGTTTGGCTTGTTGTAGGCTTGAGATTGTGTGTATTGCACAGACGAATGATTAGGCACCTTTGAGCTGGATTGGTTAGTGGTACTGGCAGCAGAATTAGCAGAGACTGAAAATGGTTCTAAGGACTGAGCTTTCTTAAATCGATCCAGACCCGATCTCCCGTACATTATTCACTTCATACGATCAACTTGCACTCAGTACGAACTCAACTTACACAAGATGCAACCCAAATTGTACAACTGCACCCTATCAAATTCCTAATCTCACCCAGGAAAAGCACTCAGATCAAATCTACGCAGCCAACTCTCCTCAAAACCCACATGCTTCCAGCAAACATGACGGAATCCTCCACAAAAGCCTCATCTCAGCTGCAAAACAACAACCGGAAAAGCAACATGCAGAAGCATTAGAAGAAAGGAACTCGCTATTTCACCCCAAGAAACACAATAATGAGCCAACACATCACGAATTCTCCAATAATCAACCGTTTCAAAACACAAAGAACCTAACTTCAACTCGAAAAACACCAACCCATCAAACTTCTCGCCCCTTTTCTCGAAATTCCTCACGATTCACACGCTCAAATCAACAGTGCATGCAGACCCGTCAACTAATATCAACCGCAATATCCATGGCAAGTCCTCCCCGGACACCAGATGCCGCACCCAGTTGGAAAAAAAATATTTTAAAAAAAAATGAAATTTCTCACGATTCACAGGCTCAAATCAACAGCGCGCGCAGACCCATGAACTAATTCAGCCGCCATATCCACGGGCAAGTGCTCCCCGGACACTGGATGCCGTGCCCAGCCAAAAAAACGAAATTCCTCACGATTCACACGCTTAAATCAACAAAGCACGCAGACCCATCAACTAACATCAGCCGCAACATTCACAACAAGTGCTCCCCGGACACAGGGCGCCGCACCCAGTTGAAAAACGGAAATTTCTCACGATTCACAGGCTCAAATCAACAGCGCGCGCAGACCCATGGACTAATTCAGCCGCCATATCCATGGGCAAGTGCTCCCCGGACACCGGACGCCGTGCCCAGCCAAAAAAACGAAATTCCTCACGATTCACACCCTTAAATCAACCAAGCACGCAGACCCATCAACTAACATCAGCCGCAACATTCACAACAAGTGCTCCCCGGACCCGGGCGCCGCACCCAGTCGAAAAACGGAAATTTCTCACGATTCACACGCTCAAATCAACAGCGCGCGCAGACCCATCAACTAACTCAGCCGCAATATCCACGGGCAAGTGCTCCCCGGACACCGGACGCCGTGCCCAGCCGAAAAAACGAAATTCCTCACGATTCACACGCTCAAATCAACAAAGCACGCAGACCCATCAACTAACATCAGCCGCAACATTCACAACAAGTGCTCCCCGGACCCGGGCGCCGCACCCAGTCGAAAAACGGAAATTTCTCACGATTCACACGCTCAAATCAACAGCGCGCGCAGACCCATGAACTAATTCAGCCGCAATATCCACGGGCAAGTGCTCCCCGGACACCGGACGCCGTGCCCAGCCGAAAAAACGAAATTCCTCACGATTCACACGCTCAAATCAACAAAGCACGCAGACCCATCAACTAACATCAGCCGCAACATTCACAACAAGTGCTCCCCGGACACCGGGCGCCGCACCCAGAAAAGGAAATCCCGAGGCAGGTCAAGAAGGAAACCGAGCATCATCAGCGGATCCGACACGGGCAAGAAGGTCGAAACGACAGCCGAAACAGGACCATCCGAAGGAAAAACCCGGAATCGACAGGAACTTGGCACTCACCTTAGGGTTTCCGCAAGTGCGCCTGAGCTCAGAGGTGGGTTTAATGGCGGATGCGGTTCGGTCATTGGCGCCCTCCTCCTGCTGCTGCTGCTGCTGATTCTTCCCGTACTGAGAGACCCTCGCCGCAGGCGTAAAGCCGTGACCAAAATACACAGTGGAATATATGACTTTTATTCGATTTTTCAGAATATCCCTTGATTGTAATATTTGTTCAGTTTCGTGAATCGTAAATTAGAAAAATGTGAAAAAAAAAAATCTGTTTTTTATGTAGCAGAAGATGGAAGGAAAAATTTGGATATCTAGAATAAATTGTACTAAAAATACATAATTTATATAAAGACATAATTTAATTGTGGTAGTGATTAGTCTAATGACATAGAATTTACTCTCAAGTGATTAGTTTGGACACGACCTAATTGAGGCCATATCATGAAATGGGATAATCCCAACCTTACTCTCACTCGTCCCGTAAAGCGAGCATTTGTTATGGCTTAGGCTGCATATTCTATCGCAGGTGCTCTATAATAAAGCCGGGGAGGACATTAACGTTAATAGCCCCATCTCACTCTTTTCACAAGTATATATAGGATTCATTTGTTTAACTAAAGACTTTATGATAAAGAAAAACATTTTTCATGAAAATAATTTTTAAAGAAAATTGTCGATTTTTATTTCTTATGTAGTTTAAGGAAAGTGAATTCCTTTTCATTAGAGAGGGAAGTTGTTTTCCCCAATCTAAGCTCGCTGTTTTTAATCAATGAAAAATATTTTTAATAAATCAATTAATTTTCCTTCATCAAAATACCAAAAAGTCGAAAAATAATTTTCCAAAAACATTATTTTCTTCAAACAAACAAACCCATAATTTAATATATAGATACTACATTAGTTTGAGACCTTTTTGGGGGACGAGCAGCACCGAAATGAATATAAGTACCATGAGCAGCATTAAAGAACAAATGGACATATGTCAAACAAGATGCATTTCATAAATAACAGGATTCCATTTACTTCCAACGTTAAATGAAGTGATTAAGGGGGGAAATATTAAAAAGAATTTGAAAATGCAATGTTGATTTATCCACCAATTATCCAACTGCTTTTATCACAAAAACTTTCTAATAAGATTCACAATTAATGAAATTTCTTCCAGATTTTAGTCAATAATTACGTTGTACCCTTGCTTTTGAGTATATTAGTTACTATTGATACACAACCCACATTCGTGTGCAGAAGAAAGTAAAGAGAGAGAAATGACTGCTGAATCCAATAAGACAATTACTTTTTTCGCTTGTGTAATTGATGAAATTCAATGAATAAAATATATCGACGAACTCTGCTTACAGTTCTTCCGATATATATAAAAAGCGAATAAGTGATATCTACTGTCAACTTTTCGTTTTTTTTTTTTTGGTTCAAAAATAAACATATTAACCAAGCGAGATGAATGTGATTATGACAAACCATGCTTAAAAGCAAGAAATTAGACAACTTCTAGCCCTCATGTCCTTCACTTAATAAAAGGCAAGCAAATTGAGCTAGACCTAGCGGGATTTGTGAGGAATGGCCCTTCTCACACCTTGGCTTAAGGCTTTCGTAGCAATCTCACATACCACTAACAATAAAACCCAAAATGACAAAACTATGATGATAGACAGAGTGTGTGATGTATGCCATGGTGGCTGAATTTGGAACAGATAATCACATTTCCAAAATTGAATCTTATTTTAACCCATCTATGCATTCTATCATTCAATATACAAAGTTCCAAAGGTACATAAAAATCTGTGTGGGATGCACCTTTATCCATTCCTCATTCCCCTATCCACAAAGCATAAACCAGTATAAACAACTACAACTAGACTTGCAGTGGTATGGAAAGAAAGAACAAAAGATCAACAACGGTGGATTGCTACATGAATCCTCCTACGTCATCGTGCTCGACTCTTCAACAGATCTTGCGTGAGATTGAACAAGAAATCTACCAGAAAGAAAGTGACTATTAATTTAAGTCACAAGTTCCAGATGGAAATTGTTCTTTCTTTGCACATCATGCAGATAATGGCAAAGAACCCAAACAGAGTTTTTTTGCTCCTATGCAAAGAGAGAGATGCAAATCCTTTTGCTCTTACAATTCCAAACGTTTCGAATGTCTCCAATATATAGAGTCAGTGTCACATTTCATATCAGCTATTGGCAAAAGCCAACTGCATTACTGCATAATTCCTACAAGATATAACACCTTCCCACGATACAATCAGATTTTGCATACAGCTCACTTTTCCTTCTGATATTTTGTCTTCTGCACAAAGAGGAAAATGAGGATGCTTTCTTGGATTCCCTACCGTTTACAATCTACAATCTCCTCACACAAATGACTACAAAGCCGACACTACGTTTTGAGTGCACGTCTAGCCTGCGGCATTGCCATTCACTAAGATGGATCCATCAGTCACTAACTCAAAACTTGGACATCATGGATAATCCTAGATGAGAGTGAGTTTCAACTAGCTTTCTTTACCTACCCACTTTTTTCACGAGTTATGTTCTACACAAGCATGTGGAGGAATCAAAGAATGCTCACGCTAAATTTGTTGTTGAGACATGTATCATATACCCCTCAATGCTGTTTCCTTTAAATCTCAGCAATACCTGAATACCTTGCCTGACTGGATAATGGAACCGAAGCGAACAAGGTGATTCAGAGAAGAGTATCAGCCTTGTCTCCGGCAAGCTAAAGGTTATAACACCACAATATTGCAAAGATCTCCATACTATCTCAGGGTGAATTCCTTCTCGATGGCCCCGAACATTACCTTCAGGCGATCTTGCAGATTTAAGAGAATGTTCTTCGTAATCCTCTTCTGATGCTTACTACTTTTCAGCCATGCAATCCCAAAAAATACCTTTACGCTGCACTCCTTAGGTCGTGAAGGTGCATCTTCAATCTGGTATCTAAGGTGAAGCTGAAAGCACAAAACTACTTAGGAAGCCAGATTTGCAGATTCAAAAGAAGATAAAGGAAAATGGGATATATAGTGAAAAATGAGGTAGAATCAATACATTGAAATAGTCACCAAGTGGGACTGCATGGAGAGTCATAACCTCTTCAATAAGCCAACCATCTCTATCTGGAAGAGCAGATTTTTGCTGAGTACTTGTGACCTCCCCTCTATATCGGGAAATACGCTTATCAAATCTGTAATATAGTTGTCTCTCATATACATCTGGCTTCTCCGACTCCCATGGGGTATACGAATAATTAAGACAACCAGCCTTCTCCATAACCTTCCGCTCCAAATCCTCACCACCGAAAACTTCCAAGAAGAAGTTGGTCTGACATGGCCAAAGGAGTTAGTGGACAATTCTTTTCTCTTTCTTTGATCAAGAAGCCCATCTTAATTAGAAAATCCGGGGCATGATGCTATAAACTACTCAAGGCAAAAGAATACCGTTTGGAAGTCCATTTTATAATGCATGTTTGAAAAGCTGATAAGGAATGGGTAACTTACAGGAACAGGGAGGACAAAACAATAGACTTCAGACAAGCTAACATCCTCAAGGCCCAAGAAGGACCCGCTCTCTTCTGTTACAAGGCTTCTAGCTTCAGATTCTTCTTCAATGAGTTGAACCTTCTGCTCTGGAGTCAAAGACCTAGCCTTCCAAAGAGCCATGATTGTCCTGCACATAGTATGCATGCTTTAGTCTTTTCATAAGCCCAATAATTTGATGCCTTCTCTGATTGTCCTATGCCATTTTTGGCAATTAAGCAGAGGCCCGATGACAATCACACCAGATGTATGGTAAGTAATCACCACCAGACCAACTAATTTTTAACAACTTCAAGCATTCACAGAAAGCTTCCAAAGGAATATTAACTCACTGATTACCTGTGTGCCACATTGAAAGAAACAAAAGACTGAAATTGGAACTTCAGCCTGCCTTCCTCATCTTGTGTCTTTGCCCCGTGTCTTGCTTCCATACCTCTGCCTCGCCAAAGAGTCATAACCACAATAGGACTACCCATTGATGAAAGAGTAGGAGACAAGACTTGAATATCTTCTATGTCCTCCCAGAGGAAAAAGAATTTGGTCTTCTGTCCAAACAGATTTGCATGGAAGCCAATAATCCGTGCTGACAAAAAAAGGCGGCCCTGTTGAAGAGCAATCTCTAACATGAGATGTCAGCACCAATAAGCCTAAAACCCTCAAGAAAATTTGCAAAATAATTGTTCATTATAATTGTTCATTCTTTTCTTTTTGGCTATGTGATTGAACAGCATTGAAATGGCTGAAACATGACAGTATAGAAAATACAGCCAGTGTGGATGTATTAATATCAAATGATAAATAGCTTAACAAGCACCTGGAGAGGCATTTTGCGTTTCAAGTGACAAGTGAAATCATTGATGAGAAATTCCTCAGGTGGAAGAGCAAAAAGCTTCTGGAAAGCGGAATTTGTCTGTGGAGACCTTATATTTATCTGCATCATTCATAATCACAATAATTATGCTGTTAGTACGACTATAGCATACAGAGATAAATAAGACCCACAAACAATTGTCCCAAGAGAAGTAGGGAACTGGTGATTTACCTTCTTTCCCACCTCTTTCTCCATCTTAGATATATACTCTTTCGCCACATTGCTACCTTTTGTATTGTCTAAGAAGATCCTCAAGTGCAGCTTAGACTGGCATGCCTGAGCTAGCTTTCCATGAAGAGTAACCCACACATCAGCTAGGTCTGATATGTTGTTCCTCACAAAATTGACTTCGGCATGTCCTAAAGATGTAGCTTCATCAAAAGGTCCATCAAAATCGAAAACCTCCACATCTAGCATGGAAGGAGGATCCTCCATGGCATCAAATTCAAATATTTCTGCACAATCCAGAGGGCCAAAGCAACATCAGTGCAATGGAGATTGGTGTCTAGCAAAAAGTAAGATAAATTATCTGCAGTTCAGCAAATATGCACAATGAAACTAGTAGCTCTACTGAAGATGCTAATTTAATGAAGATAAGGGATTCTACAGAATTCACCATTCCACAGAGGATCAGTTTTCTGAAACTTTATTGAACTCGTTCTTGTCTTGCCATTACAGGTAAAGACCACATATGGGTCAGACAAAGCACTCGAGTCAACAGCTGCTATGCTACTTCCTTCAATCAAAGCAACGGTTAGCAACCATCCATCACCTTGAGCTTTGACTCCATGATCGCTACCTAGAGTTGAAAGGATAGCAGAGAATTTAGATTTCGCCGCAGAAAAGTCCACCTAAATTTACACACAATTTCTGGAGAGTCGGTCAATAGCGAGGAATTCCAAGCTTACAGTTCCCTTGAAAGATAGAATACATGAGCAAGCATCACAACCATGTATTTTTAAGAGTCAAACAAAAAGCTAGCATAGAGCTATACATGAAGATCAACAAAGTAGCAATATAAATCTCAGAGCCTCATTCAAAATACTCCATGGGAGACTCCCATTTACCACAAACTAGAAGACCGCAATTACATGGAAGGGGACGCTGCATACAGGTATTACCTTTCTGCATTCTGGCCTGCATGAAGCGCGAAATAAACCCCAATACTCGCTCAGCTTGGAGAACCAGCATACCACACACAATGACTTCACCAATTGAATCAGGCAGATCTAGCCCAACAAACTCCAGCCCATGAATTGGACTTGGTGTGGCAAGCCATAGGTGAACAAGCACATACAATCCCATGACAAAAGTAGATAGCACTGTAAAATTGGCAAAGTATTGCACAGCAAGCTTCCAATCTGATTGAGGCTCTGCCTGCAAAGAGGCCAATATCTGTTCCTTGTTGGACCCGAAGTCCTTTGAATCCACCGGCTTAACAGTCTGATTAAGTAAGCTAGCATACTGCTCAAAACTGTCCTTGAGACCCTGCCGAACTCCACTTTCTATCATACCTTTCATCATTGTATTCTGCAGAAAATTCATCCGCCACGATATCACCAATCTTGAGGATTGTTCTCCTGATGGCAGCTCAGGGCCATGGGTAATGCAATAGAGCAACTCAATTTTGAAGGTACTCCCATACATGACATCCGGAGTGCTTACACTTGCTAAAACAACATAAACCTTTCCGTCAGCCTTCAAGTAAGTCTGCTCTTCAGTGGCTTTGACGGCCTTGATCAATTTCGTTGCCGCCTTAATGTAGGAAATCACTCTCTTCAAGGTCTCTGCACCATTCTCAAACTTCCACTGCCCGAGTTGCAGTTCTGTTGTTCCTTGAAGATCAGCCAATGATCTAAAAAAAGGGGAATCGGATGAAAAAAGCAATGCATTCAGGTCAGATGGTGCAATGACGCATAGATGGTCCAAAAGCACTCCTCCTGGTAAATTTCTTGGAGTTTCTCCTTGTTGCTCTCGAGACTCCATTATTTTAATCAACTCTTCAAAAGAACCAGAGGAAAACTGGTCATCATCTTGGCTGTCAGAAGATTCAGGCCCAGAAGCTTCAGGTAGCTCCGGCAAGTCAATGCCTTTATTAGAGGCAACTGATGATGTGTCTGCACTCTTGTTAAACATCTGTGCAAGACGACCTGCAAAAGTTTTCTGAGAATAGGACTTTTCTTCCTTTGAGGACGAAAATTCATCTCGCATGGGTGAGGCACTTGGTGAGCTACCAAGAGATGCTGCCGGTGATTCGCCCATCAAGTCTGCATGCCTTTTCAAGACAGGGACAACTTCTCCTTCATTGCCATTCATCTCCGAGAATGCGCTGCTTTCTGAGAAATATATAGCTAGCTGTATTTCACCTGCCAGGAAAGAAAAGGAGGGGGTGCAAAGAGGTGAGTCGCCATTCTTTTTCTCAATATTCAAATAATTTTACAAAATTTATCTATTGGAACATGCAATAAATATCCCCACAAATGCTTCCGTGGTTCTAACTAAAAGGTCCATAAAATCAAATCGTAAAAATCTTAAGATTTCACAAACTTTCAAATGGTACTTAAAAACTAAATGTTGTGACATTCATAAAAAAACTTAAACAAGAATACGGTGAACAAAAACATTCAAGATCTAACCAGGCAATTAAAGGTGCACATAGAGACCATGCAAATACATGTAACAATTCATATTAAATTACAACTGAGACAAGTAAAAGCATCTCACTCTAACAGTACAGGAAATAATCTGTAAAATGAGTCCTCTAAAGTGTAATATATTCTGTAAATTTGACATGGAAAGTGCATGGCCAGGTACCCAAAGTCTTGTGACATGAGAGAGAGAGAGACAGACAGACAGAGGCATTCATTTTGTGATCAAGATATTAAAGAACAGGTGCACCGCCATCTAGATGCTAGTGAAGAACGAGGAAAAGCGCAAAGCACCTGGACAAGATTTCATTGATTGGCAATACTCTGAATCAGTCGATTTTGTCTCAGCATTAGAAGGGCTACTTTTATTTTACAAAAAATATTTGATTTCTTCTTCATATAAATAGATATAGGATCTATGGGGCAATTACTAAGAAGTACATTTTGTGCAACAGCCCTTGCACTCTCACCAACCTACAACCTGAATTCAGTTAAATTTGCTGATATTGAACAATTTTGTTGAAAGATTTTATTGAATTCACGGTCTGACTAGCGAGCCCACACTGCTCTGAATGCAGATTACAATTTTTAAGCATCTTATATTATTGCTTTTTGCACTTGGCATCACAAACTGGTTCGAGTCTATTTTTGACGTGCATTTTTTATAAAGTCCATAACCAAATACAAGGTTTCAATTAGTCAGGCATAACAGATAGAGTCAACAAACTAGACCGAGTTAGTTGGAAGTTCAAATGCAAAGATGCATAGCAAAGTGAAAGCCACTATTAGGCAGTAAGCACTGTCTAAGGATAGTAACCACACAACTTAAACCCCAATTATCCGACTGATATTGTTCACTCACCTAACCTAAAGACAGCAACATATCTTCAGCATGTTCAAAAGATGCCTCGATTAACATCTGAAGGGGTGATCAAAAAGCCACTCAAATAAGCTACAATTAACATCAAACATTCTAATGAAACTCAACGATACGCACCGCATTCCTTATTCTTGGACTTCTTATTCTTTGGTTGCAGACAATACCACGCGGTGCCAAGAGAGCCGTTATCAGCATCAAACACGCGCGAAACCGGGATCTTCAGCTGCCCAATGAAATCGTCATTGAAGTACCTGTCCTCATCCAAAACAGTGAGCAAAAGCTCATCCTTCAAATCATCAACCTTGAAGCTAAATTCCTCTCCCCAGCTCGGGTGCAAGCTCTTCTTTACTACTTTCGTCCTGAACCTGTGCCTCCCCAGCTGAAGCCGAACGTACGGATCACTAAACCCGTTTAGATCCATCGCCGGTATGCTTCTAGCTTCAATCACACGCACATAGAGCTTCATAGCTGATGCCAAATTTTGAATTCGACTCGAGACCCAGAATTGCTCCGGCCCCAAACCAGCAGGCTCCCCCGCAACCCAGAAAGAATCAAGAAGAAAAAACGAAACTTGTCTCGACCCAAATACTCGACACGAACAAGTGATCCAGCGGCAACGATGGAGTCAACAAATAGTGAGGAAACACGTAAGTTACGCGGACTGAGTCATTCAATGGCGTTAACTTTTTACATCACCCGAAATGAGCTCCAAGAAAGGGACAGCAACCTCAGAGCGATCGACCCACGACCGACGCCGACAACGAACGCGCAATGCGGCACGAACCCAACGATCAGCACCGAGGGGAAAGAATCAAGAGATGGTCAGACACGGCTCGATTCGCCGACAACAACAACAACCCATCACGGATCAGATCAAGAAAATCTAATGCCGACAAGAACCAACGAAGAAAAAATAAAAAAAAAAAACAAGAATTGGAGTTGCGGGAGGAGATGAATGAACGAAAATTCAAGAACGAGGATGACCCAGAAACGGAAAAGGATTGGAGGAGTTTGGACTCGGAAGCAAAAGGAGGAATTAAGGAAAGGGGGGCAGACTTTTCCAATTCGCCTGCCCACCCCTTCCCTCCTCCCCTTTTTGTTATCCGACTCGAAACTGCGCGTGTTTTGGTGGACTTTTTGACTTTCGTTAAATTGTTTTTTAAGTCACCTGAGCTCACCATTGCTGGCCGCGTTTGGGAAGGGTTCTTTTCACACAAAGACATCCCTCGCCTTTCTAACGTCAAACGTTTGACCGACCATCCATCCCTCGTCATCAGCCACGAAGGTTTGAAGATGGGAGCCGGTGAATCTTTTTTTAAGATCTCATGTATTGGGATCTGAGTTGATTGAATTGGTCAATTTAAGCATGATCGATGACATTTACAAGATCACCATATATAGAATCAGTATATATCTTTAAATATATCTCTAATATCCCCTCAAACTCAAGTTAACTCAAGATGATTTGAAAAGTGTCAACTTGAGTTTGGAGAATAAATCCAAAAAAGCATCTAGATGGATGTGTCTTGGTGAAAATATTAAATATTCTGTTCAGGTTATGAAATAGAGACGAGTCAAATGGTGCTAGGAAAAAACGTGATGTCGGATTAAATAGCAATCTATTTTGATGTGTTGGTATGTTCATGGAAAGTACCATTGTAAGAAATTCGCATGACACTTCGGTTGTTCCAATAAATGGTTGTTCCGCTATGATAACGCACTCACACATATTCTAGTAGCCACCACAACCATAATAACTTCAAAGTCGTATCAACAAGAGCTTAATATTCTGCTTTTGTACTAGAGCGAGCAACATTAGTCTATTTCTTGCTACGCCATGATATAAGTGAGTTGCCTAAAAAGAACGATAGCCCATAGTGGAGCGACAATCAAGAAAGTCACCGATCCAAGGTTAGAATAAGCTATCAATTCCAAAGTAAAATGGGCAAAAAAGTAAAGATCATGAAATAACATACCTTTGACATTATGAATAATGCGAAAGATTGTAGCAAAATGAGTAAGATGAGATGCAGTCATGTACTGACTTACAACGTGATCAACATAAACAATTATCAAGATGAGTAATAATGAGATATATAAGATTGCCAACCCACTACCAACAAAATATAAGATTTGGAAGAAAAGTTTCATCCTTGTTAGTGAATTTAACGTTCGATTCAATGTAAGTGAGAACAATCTTGTTATTAGTGAGACCAACTTAAGAGATAAGATCGGTGGCACATTTTGCTTGAGAGATACAATAATTAGAAGTGTTAAACACAACTTGCAAGCCTAGAAAATAGTTGAGTCCACCAAGATTTTACATTTTGAATTATTGACTTAAAATACTACTCAAGTTTTGTAATGCAAATATAGTCATCACCAATAATAACCATATCATCAACACATAAAAGTAGCATAGTGCACCCATGATATGTGCATCGAACACAGAGGGCATAGTCATAAAGATTGGATTCAAAACAAAGAAATTTCATGGTTAAGCTAAATTTGGAATACCATGCACAGAGAGCATGCTTTAACCCATACAATACCAAAATAATTTGTTAGATGAATGAGTGTACCCAAGAGGAGATACCATATAAATTTACTCTACGAGAGTGCCATGGAGAAATGCATTTTTAATGTCCATTGAAAATAGAGGCCAACGCTAATAGCAAAAACAACAAGAAGATTGCGAACAGAAGTAAGACCAGCAACAGGAGCAAACGTCTCATCACAATCAACGTCATACTCTCAGGTAAAGTCTTCCACAAGTAGCCAAAGTTCTATAACAATCTACAGTACCATCTGCCTTGTTGGACACGACTCATTTTAGTCACGGTTTGAATTCCTCTCTTACTGAAGTAATAAAGGTGAAGCCTTGGGTTTGTACTTGTGAAAATGGGGAGATGCAGAGGGGAAGATACAATTAGATTGGGTGGAGTGGGGTCGAAACAATTGTGGTGGAAGTCTGAGAATGTGATGTATATCTTTGTCGAAGATCGATGAAGGGGGAAGAATACACTTCTCCAAAAACTGATTGGGACGTCGTTCTCGCGATAAGGTCATTGCAAATTGAGACCAGGTATTATGCTCACATGAGGTACTAGACACCCAAGCTAAACAATACTTGCAAGCGATAAATAATAGTATGATGTGCAAGAAAATTATCAAAAAAATCTTGAACCTATTACAATTTGTTAATTCAATTCTAAACATTATTTATTTTTTTGCTAATTAAGTCTTAAACGTTTTGTATTTATGTTAATTCGGTCTATTCGGTCTCATTTTGGATAGAAATCAGTTAACATAAACACCAACCATCCTTATTTGACACGCAATGTTAATTGATAATTTTTAATAATATTTTAATATTTTTAATTATTTATTTTTTTTCTTTTCTTTTTCATTTCTTTTGCATTATTTTTTAGTTCTTTCTCTAGCAGGTCGCCAAACCTCAACCAAAGGCAAGGGTTGGTGAGATTGACCTCATTGACCTATGGCAAAGCTCACCCCCACTAGCCTTTGGCAAGGCGAGCCATTTCTCGCCACTAACAAAGTGTTAGCCTAGCCCAATGACGGGAATGTCTCCCCTTGCCAAGGCAGGTGAGGCTCACCCTCTTTAGTGGCTGTTAGAGGCAAGCTTCACCAATGGTCTAGCAACCAACTAGAGGAGGAAAGAAAATAAAAGAGAAAATAAATAAATAAATAAAAAATGAAAAATATTAAAATATTATTAAAAATTATCAACGCCAAACGTAATCGCACCATGTTGAGATTGTCAACATTCATGTTGGAGATTTTCAAAAAATTGACTAGATAAACAAATTGGCATAAATGTAAAAAGTTCAAGAGTCAATTGACTAAAAAAATGTTTAAAATTAAACTAATATAATTGCAATAAGTTAAGACTTTTTTGGTAAATTTTTTTACTATTTGGTGCGCCACTCTTGAGAATGATCTATGGAAAGAAAGACAAGCCGTTAGGTCCACAACTCCAGACACCACACAGGCTATTCGCGATCATCAAAGTCCCAATCTTGCTCATGACGAAGGGCCAAACACAAAAAATACAGAAAAAGGAAACCGAAATATGGCATGACGGAAATGCTTAACTCGCATTTTGGCTTGCTTAGTACCAATTGTCGAGCCTCAATGCCGGTCGACACGACTTACACAAACATAGTTATGATATTTTCGATACGAAAATGGCAAATTTAGAGATCTGCAGCATAATAAAAAAAAGGTTAAGTAGAAGTCAATCCTACAGCTCGTTGGTCAAATCAACAGAACAATGCTGGAAATGGAACAACCCGCAGAAGCTTCATTACCTTTGAGTCAAGTCAACATGAACATATTATAATTTATAAGGCACGGGAATCCATAGAGGACAGATGAGGACCACCACGAAGTCCAGACATGATTGAAAATGGAAAGCAGCCCCACTTATGATAAAGTCAATAAAAAATGATTGTCCCAAAATTGCGCGGAACCTTCAGCATCATCTGCCTCAGCCCTTTTGTCGAATCCCAAAGCACTATGTTTTAACAAAAGTAGATATGGACAAGTGTATGTTTGACAGAATGTAAAAGGGAAGAAAAGCAAAAAATAACGGAAGTTGATAGTTGGTTGAGAGACTTCTACCATTGTCAACAATCCAACAAAAGGGAAAATTTCCATTCAAACATGGAAAGTTGTAGCAAGTGTTGGATGTTTGTTTGTAAAAACAAACTAAGCGCAGATTTCCTTGTCCCACATAGAAAAGGTGAGAGGAAATAAGCTAATTAATAAATGTGAGGATTTCTTTAATATAACTAAAGAAATGATTGGGTGTGGGTGAGACCCCACTACACTCATGTGCAAGTACGCGATTAGTAGGCACACTTAGCATGCTTGTGCGTCCGTGATTTAATTAACACTAATCCCTTTATTATTTTTATTTTTCTTTTGTACGGCTATCTTATTAACTTTAATCAATTCAAAGTTTTTTTTTTGGTAAAATTAATCAGCTCAAAGTTTGTTTGTGTCTTTTCAAGATAACCTTCGGAAAAGATACTAGTTCAATTTGCAACATTTCCCGAAGAGTTGCATTTGTTCATTTTTTCAACTTCTTCCGAATTGATGCCTTTGTTCATCTGGGCAATTTTCAAAATGATACATTTGTTTATTTTTGCAATTTTTTGCGAAGAGTTGCCTATGTTTTATCAATTCAAAGGTTGTTTTTGTTTTTTGAGAATTTTCAAAAATTATAAATAAATAAATCGAAATTTTATTTATTAAAATAATAATAATATATATTTTTTAATTATTATGAATTTTTGTTTGTGTCTTTTCAAGATAACCTTTGGAAAAGATACCGTTCAATTTGCAACATTTCCCGAAGAGTTGCATTTTTTTCATTTTTTCAACTTCTTCCAAATGGACGCCTTTGTTCATCTAGGCAATTTTTGAAAAGATAAGTTTGTTCATTTTTGCAATTTTTCACAAAGAATTGCCTATATTTTAAGACTGTTTTATATATACATGTCAGTTTTCAAAAAAATTGAGTGTGATCATTTTATCATTTCAAGTCTTCTTTTTGAAAAAATTACAACCATCTTTTCAATTATTTTTTAAAGTGACCCTAGAGAAATACTATAATTGTTATCTAGTATTCTCATTTTGAGACTACTATACTCGCGTGCAAGTGTGCGATTATTAGGCGCACTTAGCACGCTTGCGCATCTCTACAATTTAATTAACACTAATCCACTTTATTATTTTTATTTTTCTTTTGTACGGCTATCTTATTAACTTTAATCAATTCAAAGTTTTTTTTTTGGTAAAATTAATCAATTCAAAGTTTGTTTGTGTCTTTTCAAGACAACCTTTGGAAAAGATACTTGTTCAATTTGCAACATTTCCCGAAAAGTTGCATTTGTTCATTTTTTTCAACTTCTTCTGAATTGACGCATTTGTTCATTTGGGCAATTTTCGAAATGATACGTTTGTTCATTTTTGCAATTTTTCACGAAGAGTTGCCTATGTTTTATCAATTCAAAGGTTGTTTTTGTTTCTTGAGAATTTTCGAAAATTATAAAAAAAAAATCGAAATTTTATTTATTAAAATAATAATAATATATTTTTTAATTATTCTGAATTTTTGTTTGTGTCTTTTCAAGACAACCTTTGGAAAAAAACACCTGTTCAATTTGCAACATTTCCCAAAGAGTTGTATTTTTTTCATTTTTTCAACTTCTTCCAAATAGACACCTTTGCTTATATGGGCAATTTTCGAAAAGATACATTTGTTCATTTTTGTAATTTTTCACAAAGAGTTGCCTATATTTTAAGATTGTTTTATATATACATGTCAGTTTTCAAAAAAAATTGAGTGTGATCATTTTATCATTTCAAGCATTTCTTTTTAAAAAAATTACAGCCATCTTTTCAATTATTTATTAAAGAGACCTGGAAAAAATATTATAATTGCTATCTAGTATTCTCATTTTGAGACTTTGTTTATCCTGCAGGAAATTTGCCGATGAACATTAGCAACATTGTGGATAAATGAATCATTAAAGAAAGTGATATCACGCCTTAAGGTTCAGCTTGATCACTCTAAAAATTCGATTTCATTGTTTTATCCAATTCGAAGTCATATTTTCTCAACAACAAGTTGTGGCCTTGTAACAAAAGGGCATAAAGATAGAGATATCTTTTCAATAGCAGGCTCGAAATAGATGATCACATGACGTTGTCGGGCCTGGGCCCTGTGGTGCTAATGCAATTCCAGGTCGTTGGGCGTCGCTGTCCGCGTAGTTATCGGGCAGTGGGATAATTGAGTTCGAGCCCAAGATGTCGGTGTAAGATTGATGCCAGCTTGCCATTGAAAAAGGCAGTGTACCTTTGTTCCCTGACTATCCAATTAGTCCCCAACTCTTTCTCCCTTTTCTCTTTCCTGTAGGTTCAAAGAGTTGGTTGCTTGCTTTTTCCCCTTTTCCCGATCATCCAAAGCCAGATGAACAACCTTTCTTTTGGTTTCCACTTTTTGAAGCAGATTCATGCAATGAGACACCACTTTGCAAGATCCCGAAATCTCTGAAATTCCACGCCGGAGAAAAGTGAACTATTTACGGAGTCACGACTCCGAGGTGTCGAAGGTTTCTGGTTTCATCCGAATCAATGCCTACCCTTGACATGAATGATGAAGGTCATCGTACATTTGGGAGGATTAGGCACTGCATTGGCATTAAGTACGCAAAAAGAGTTCTGAGTTACAAGGGAATTTCTTTGAAGGACCGATTGATTAAATAAAAATTGCCATTTTCACAGGTTCGATCGGATTATAGGCATCCAGTATTCATCTTACATCGATTTCAAGTGTTGATCTGTTCTTGGGTATGACAGAAGCCTACAGAAGTACCGATTTTTGTACTTAAGCGTATGTCTTTGAACTCTCAGTATCTTCGTTTGCAAAGATATAGCAGTAATGTTTGTCGAGTGGGACTATGATAAAGCTTAAATTAGTGAAAAGCTACCATATATAGGGAAGACCCGAGCTTTAAAAAGTATGTATCTCAAGCGAAATGGTCTCTTTTCTAAGCTTAATATCATTTACGAACTTGATTTCAGCGTCGAATCATGTTCAGGAATGGAAGAAGGATCGTCGTGTTTATTGTTTGTATTTTGATCCTAGCACCTTTATATGGAACCTAATCTGCAGCATACCTGAGAATATAAAAAGACAGTCATAACATCCAAGGCTCGAATTTCATGTTCGCTTGCAAGCAAACGGTTAAAATCAAAGCTCAAGAGTTTTATTTAAATGCCAAAGGAGGACTATCGTGAAAGTTTTACAAAATGAGATACAGGAAGACTCGTCTTCTCACAATTACAAGAGCACAAACTAAAAATCCCGACAACTTGGAGTAGTAGAATGCTTGCAACGCCAGACTTTTTATTGCTGGTTTGGGACAGGATTCTCTATTTCTGCCTCTTGTAGATTTTACCCAAGAAAGACTTGAGCACTGCTTGAACTGCTTTGCTCGGATGTGCTTCAATGGAGGTCGTCAGCTTCTCATAACTTTTGCTCTCATACTCCGCGAAGACGCCCTATTGAATTGGCATGGCAGGTGGCACAAGGAAGAAATTAAAGAGCAGTTCCGAAAGAAATGAAAGAAAAGGAACGAGATCACATAGATACAGAAAGATGTTTCTCTATATAAATTTCAGAGAAGCACAGAAAAGAAAAAAGTGACAGTTTCTCATATGACAGCCATTAGTTGGTCCATGCTCATTATTACCAATTGAAGTGAAAGAAGTATATAAGAAGAAAACCTGAAGATTGATCTCGTGGTAGAGGGCTTTCACTTTTGCGACATTTGCTGGATCAGGTTTCCCATAGTTCTCCTGGTCATCATCAAACAACAATAAGAGAAAAGTTGCGCGCTGAAAAGAAAGAATCAAATAAGGAGGACCATTGATCTTACCTCCAACAATTTCTTTTGCTCCCCGTTGCAGATTTCGAGTGCTTTAACAACCAACCACGAGCACTTAAAATCTTCTATATCTGTTCCGATCTGTAACCACATAATTAAACAGTAGACCCATGAACAAAAGGACAAGACACGACCTTAATCCATTTGCATGATGAGAGATCAGATACCCGTAACTATGGACCTCACCTTACCAATGCTCTCAGGATTACCAAAGCAATCCAAATAATCATCCTACAGTAGCAAAAATAATAATCGTCAATAAAGACACTATACTTTAAAATAGAAGGAACATTTGTAAAAGACTCTAATTGGCACCCCGTTGGAGAGGTAAGTTAATCATACAGAAGTCAGAGAAACAGACTGCAATTGTAGAGTTTTGATCGTGCTTCCTATTCACATGCTTCACCAATGGAAGAAGCTAACTTATGACCTGCCTCTACATCCATATCTTGCCCTCATGATCTATATCTAATGACAAGGATGAATAGAAAGTTTTAAGCATATTAAAAGAAATTACCTGGACTTGGAAGTAAGTCCCCATCTCAACAAGAACATGCTTTACATCAGTATGCTTCTCTATGTCCTCACCAGCCATCAGCAATGCACAGGCAACCTAAGCAAATTTATGTGAACAAAAGGTCTTTTAACAAAGAAGACTTGAGAGACAAGATGACACCCAATAATAAAAGACTCAAACAGGGCAGTTTAAGGAAAAAAAACATAGCCGTCGTGGCAGCACATCAATGTTCAATGCTTGCTTAAAGCATCAGACAGAAAAACTTAACCAATGCAATAACAAATCAACCATAAGAAGGGTCTTTTACTCACTGGAAGATAGAATGAATAATAGGCAGTCTTGTACTGAACAATACGCCGATGACTGCACAACACAATAATATATACATCAGAAAAGAAACAACAAAGCAAAGAATGGACAGATGTGTGATGAAGGGCTGCAGAGAAGGGACTAAAGAGGAATAAAAAAAGAGAAGAAAGTGCATTTTGTAATATTAGAGAGATATTCCACCAATGAATATCATGTTAGCCTTGTGTGTCACAGAAGGATGGGTATACAGCATGCACAACTTTGGTTTAGTCCGCTAATCATATATCCAAAGGCACCACTGCACGTTCATCCAATCCATGAGTTATTGATTATTGGCTAAAAAACACAGAATTATCTTGAGCAAAACCTCTTTTTATCTCCACTCTTACAATTTAAATGCTATATTAATCTAGGAAAAGAAATAGATGCGATATACCCGGAGGTAACCCAAATTTCTAAATTATCAGTTTTTTTTTTTTTTTTTTTCCTGTGAAGAAAACAGCTCCATTATCATATCGACGTATTTGAACAATTGAAAAATGGCTCACTCACAGTGATAATGTGTATTTAGATAGATCCTTTTCTCCCTGGATAGTGGTAATCAGGTCTATCATTTGGCCTGATGCCGTCTGAAACTCCACCTGGTTATAGAAATGAAAATCGCAGATGAGTTTACCAAATCACTGCAATGCGAGCATCTTTTCTAATGTAATTAAAGGAGTAAAAGGGCACCTCGTTGAACAAATCCAGCAGATCTACATAGTAAGGCTTCCCACGGAAGTGATTCTTAAGGATTCGTGGAATATGATTACGAAGTAGAACTCCATCATTTACTGCAATCATTCCAACCTACAATAAATTCCTAAACAAGTTAATTGCATTATCTACAGTGGTAACCATAATGTTCAGTCCAGGAAACTTGTTAAGACCAACCTTGGGCAATCTAAACCAGCAAGGTTGTCCACGTCGTGTATGAGAGCTGTCCATGATGTCATCAAGAACAAGAAAGTATGCCTGAAGCTGCACGTGATAATCACAGATATATCAGATTGGAGTTTTACTAGGCAGTCAATAAACCATGTGGAAGAATAGTGAATAAGGTGCCCGTGCTAGTTGCTATGTAGCTGGACCGAAATAGAAGGAGGTATAGAATCGGAATGGAAAAAAAAAATTGCTATGGCCATACCCATTCAATGCACCAACCCAGAGCACTTGCAAGAAAAATTTCTTCTTCCGTCAGTTCCTTCCCTTCTTTCAACAATTTGTAGCTATCAATTACAGAGAGGCCCCGGTTCAGTTTACCTAAAAGAAACCAGTTGCATGTCAGAAAAAACCTCCCCGTCTACAAGACATTATGGACACCGATGTGATCCATGAAGCTAGTTATAGTAATTCTTTGACCAATGATAAATTTCATTGCAGTCAAACAGGGAATGATATTTGCTCACCTCCGGGCACGTTGTAGTCCAACATCTGAAATGACAGGCACAGAAAGAAAAACTTAAGTTAGATAAAGAACAACAAATTACATGATTCCAACCCAATCTTATTCAGTGAACTAAAAAAGAGAGAAATTGAATTGCACAAACATTTGGGGTTGGAACTTTAGTCAGCATATTATGACGAGCTTCTTCTGTGAAATTTACAAAGCATTCTAATAGCCCAAAAAAGAAAAAAGCAAGCTATACAGGTTCCACATCAGAAGATAATCATTAGAACCCCACATTCGTTTGCTCAAATCGTGACAAGGTTTGAATAGGAAGGTGCCTGGATTGTTGCCAACTGCCAGAGAAGCAACATGGCAATGGGCCTGATTAAATTTTTGAATTGGATATGATTAACCTAAATGCTTGTATCTGAATCTATTGCGCCATGATGAGTAAGAAAATTCAAGTACATGA
Source organism: Eucalyptus victrix (assembly GCA_016097545.1). Taxonomy (NCBI): domain Eukaryota; kingdom Viridiplantae; phylum Streptophyta; class Magnoliopsida; order Myrtales; family Myrtaceae; genus Eucalyptus; species Eucalyptus victrix. The sequence continues at coordinate 62,786,557 of CM027839.1, read as the reverse complement.
AGCTTCATAATATACTTTCTATACAAACCATGCATGAAATTAGAATCCTTTTAAATGGGTTTTGAGTTGGGGCGACAAAGCATACTGACATTATCAATATGTTCCTCCGATCCCGACTGGAAACCTATGGCAAGTTATTAGTTATGCACATGTATTGCCAAATATGACACTTCGTCAAGAGACAGAAAGTCAGTGGCTTCAATTTTGGATAAGCTAAAGGTAGTGAATTAATGGACTCCACGAAATCAGCAAACAACACATCCTTACATCTGCTCACAGGAGACCCTTTCTCTATCCTGATATTGACACATGAACAACTCACTGGCTTGTTCAATTATCCTTGAAACTTCAGAAGGAAGACGCAAGGAAGATGTCAGACATATTGCTACAATAACGAAACCTGCCAGAGACAGCTCAGCTTTAAAAAACTTCGAAACCGGCATAGCTTCCGCTGTTTAGTTCAGCCTTTTAGCTCATTAAGTCACAAAGACACAAAATCATCCGCCTTTATATTATCGAGAATTATGCATATAACCATCATCTTTCCATGGATAAACCATTCATCTTCAATTAACACGTGGGTCACAGATCCCCCCCCCCCCCCCCAACCCCAACAAAAAAATATCGCCATCAACACAGCTCAAGATATGAACACTCAATTCAACTCCTTCAGGCTCAACTCGGTCGAATCCACATCCAAATCCTTCCCACCACCGCATTTTCGAATCCGGGTGCTACCCACATACGCATCCGGGCGAAGAACAACCCCGCGCCCGACAATACCACGATGCAACACCGCAAGAAGAGCACGGCATTACCGCGGCAACCCAAGAACTGAACAGAAACGGCTAAATTTCCCAATCGCGGCGCCCCCAAAACAAACAACCAGAGAAGGAAACCAAGTCGAGATTTTGAGACGAACCCGGTCGACCCACTGGCTGGAATCATCGGAAAACTCGAACGCCGGGTCCTCCAGCAGCTCCTTCTTCAGGACGGCGTAGGTCTCCAAGAACTTGGACTTCAGATCCGCCATTGACGCGACCACCGAGCTCCCCGCCCCCCGCCCGCTCCCGCTGCCTCGCTCTTCCGGCAACGCCGAAGGGGAACTCCGAACAGAGAACAGAGCGAAGACGAAGAGAGAAGGAAGGACGGCAAGCAAGCTCGAGAGTCGCTCGTTGGAGCCCCGGGGCCTTTTGTAGGAGCGGGCGAACGTTGAACAGTCCTCGAATCTGTCCCGCGAAACAAGGCAGGGATTTCAGCTAGAATTACGGGGCTGCCACCGGTTCCCTCTCTCTCTCTCTCTCTCTCTCTCTCTCTCTACATGCTGTTTTTTGTCGTGATTGCGCTTGCGTGTGTTTCAACGGGTGATTATTTAAAGAGGGCCAGCAGATCTTTGGAATACTTTCCCCCCCTTTTTTCCGTTTTATACTTCTCCCAAGAAAATGTCCATTTCTGCTGATTTTCCATGATTTTAAGGGGAAAAAAAATCATGTGTTAAGATGTTGTAGTTGTAATTCATAAAAGTAATTTGTCTAGTATTCGAAACGCTTCAACATAAACCTGTTCAGCAGGAGTGATCGGTTGTAAAGAGGATGGATAGGTTCCAAACTTAGAATTTAAAATCTGGAATATATCCCGTTAAAATAGATTCTTAATTTTTGGGATCTAGAGCCCATCATGTTTATTATAAATTTGACCCGATAACTTACCCTATTTTTTACGTTATGATTTTAGGGTCTACCCATTTTTTTTGTTTCATTTTTTGCAGCAAATAATATGAATAACAAAATTATTCACGGTAAAAGATGAACAAGCATGAGCGAAGAATAGTGAGTTGGGAACAAGCGAGGGATATAACGCTCGAATGAGTCAAGGGAGAGCCACAAGCCAGGTAGGAGAAGTGTGATTCACAAGCAGGAGAGAGAGAGAGTCATGAAGTGTCTAGTTATGTTGGAGAGAACAAGAGAAAAAAGAAATAGAGAAAATGATGCCAAGAGAAAAACAAGGGTTTTAAACTTTATGAAACTAGTTTCAAATTCAACCCTTCACTCAAAATCTAAAATCAAACGGGTTCATTGGGGATATGAAACCGAATCGGTTTTTAGAGCAATCCAGTTCGATAGCACAACTCTACTATTCATTGAAATGACGATTCCAGTTTGCTATGTCATCTAATAAATCATTCTCTCCATCAATTCCCAAAAATTATTTGTCATATTCCACACACGCTTAAACAACTCAAAGAGATGAGAGAATATTTTAGCACTTTCTCCACGATCGAGGGATGCCAATAAAGTAGATCTGTCCTTAAGCAGCATATTAAAAATAAAAAGGTTCTGCATTGAGATGCTAATCAGTATCATTCCCCTTAAAGTCCATCAAGGAGTAGCTACCTTTCCCAAAAGGACCCAGATACTCCCATCATTTCATGTGACATTGATGCCCAAACGTGCATAAAAATGCAATTTGATTTGAGACTAGTTGTGACTTGATCAACTTGCACCCGTTGAGCATTTGAATTTGGGCTAGTTGTGTCTCATTTGAAAAGGAGCCAAGCGAAAACATCGATATAGCACATCCGCCGAAATGGAATGGAACAAAGGCGGTTCACACAACTCGAATCTTGCTTGGAGTTCTATTGGGAGAATCTAAGCTCTGATAGAACACGACAACTTTAAGTAGAAAGGGAACATGATGCACGAAAGCTCGAGTCTAAACCCTTAACCTTAACTAGGGACATGTTGTGGATCCTTAATAGTGGTTAAAGTAAACATCACCACAATCAAGAGACCAAGAGCTCTGTTGGGATTTGTCTCGCTTGCTAGATAATATTAATAAGTTGACAAAATTGCATTTCTTATTTTATCGCAGCTGGTATCTGGATGCCCCAACCTCCCAATTGAGGAGGATGTTTTTCTTCCTCCTCCTCAAAGAATACTCCTAAATTTTACGTCCTTGAATTTAGACATCATAGTTTAATGTCACATTAAGGATGAACATTAATATAGAATTTGAATGTGAGCTAGTTGTGGCTCATTTAAAACGGAGTTAGGCAAAAACATTGAAATAGCATATCCACAAATCTAGTATGGAAGAAAGGCAGTTCACATAACTTGAGTTTTGTTTGGAATTCCATTGAGAGAATCTAAGCTTTAGTAGAGCGCAACAACTTCAGCTAGAAAGGGGAACGGAGTGCACGAGAGCTTGAGTCATTGGAGATTCGAATTGACGTGCTTCAAAGATGAGAGGCTTATGCTTGTTCGAGGTTTAGATTAGGCCCTAGTTGTATTAGCGGGTGCATTAGCAATAAATAGTTGCCCAACCTTGGCCTATGAAAGAAAGTTGGCAAGTCACTTTTATAACCTTAATTACTTTAATCAATGACAACAACAACTTAATAAGTAAGTCCTGCCTAAGAAACCCATTTTTTTTTCTTTTTTTGACGTCACAAATTCGGTCAAAAGATAGTGTAGGCCGCCGAGATTTAAAACGCCACACTGTCGTTTGGAAAATGGTGGGAAGTTAGGCAACCTTTGACCCGTCTTTTTTACTCATGGGCTTGTCACTCTTTCACTCTTGTAATTTTTTTTCCTTTTGACTTTTTAAATTTGAGTGAGTCTTTTGTTGTTCGTTGGCTCGTCACTCTTTGACTCTTGTATTTTTTTTTTCTTTTGAATTTTTAAATTTGAGCGAGTGGCATATGCAATGCGACCATCAAGATTGACTGGATTTTTCGGGGTTAGTGAGAGGAGTTATCTCAAGTGGGTGTGCGAGCATGAGTCAACATAAGTTTGCTGCTCAAATCATTCATAACAAAATGTTGCAAATTAAACTTTTAGATCGACCCGGAAACCAATTTTGACTTTATATAATATAACTATCATTTTAGAAAAAAACATATCATGATTCCTAACCTTTCCTAGCTCAAAACCCAGCTCCAATGTATCCATTTTGTTATCTAAACCAAAGTAAAACAAAAACAAAACCTAAATACCAATTAAGTTTTAGGATATAGTCGACGGTGTGTAGAACCAAGATTTGAATTGAACGAGGTCGATTTCTCAAATTTTTACCAAGAAACTTATTCGATTATCATGTAAACTAACTTGAAACTAATTCATTAAGGCTAGTTTAATTCGATTCCATAATGGAATTAGTTTGATTGCTCATCTTGATGGCATGGTATTTGTCGGCCACCATCAACCCACCAAAAAAGAAATCATATTTAAAGCAATTGTGACAATGGCCTTTTTAAAGGGGCAATTGTTTTTGCCAAATGAGAACATCCTTTTGCTTTGTTCCTCCAGCGTCAAACGACAATGCTTCTTCCAACAAAACCCAATAGAAGCAAGGGGGAATAAAATGTTTAATTCAACAAGAAAACACATTCTCCTCTATTTATAGATAAATATGATAAACATATTCGTATATCCTAATGACATGAAAGCCCTGTAGAAACAAGAGTCCAGACAGAAAATCGCATATTCGGGCCTCGAAATCGTAATTAAAAAAATGGATAAAATACGTCGAGAAATGTTTGGACGCGTCTGGGGAAGTCCCAAGGAATAGCAGTGGCAGTGTCGTAATTCCGGGGTGAAAACGTGGCTCATGTGTTACCCCTTCCAATTCTTTAGGACCGGATCATCGGGCGAGATCCGAATCGGCGACACGTGGCGTTACCCGATTGCTTCCTGGACTAAGAATTCCTTCAATTTTTTTTTGAATTTTTTTAAACCCAACCTGAGTTCATAAATGCACCAATCAGCCTTCGCGCGGAGAAACTATAGGATGCGGGGAGGCCTAGAGCGTCACATCAATACTCCCTCCTCCTAACATAATTCATCCACGCTCAAAATAGTTTAGGTGACAATGAAATTGTCCTTTTCTGTAAAAGGAAAACCGATATAATCAGATGACATAACTTCAATAAATGAGCACGCTTGAAAATGTGGTTCGCATGTTATCAAACTGAAAATAATTTAGGTGATTATGAAATTGTCTTTTTTTTTTTTTAGGGAGACTCGTTGTAATAAATGGGATAATGATGTAAATAGTCCATTTATTAATTTTGAAATTGTTTAATATGTTTTATGAATTTTTAATACATATTCAATTTAATTAGGTTGAATCATATAAACATATTCGATATTGTCCTTTCATTAATTCAAGTTTATGGATAATATTAAACATATATATATAATTTAAGAACTAAATTGCACATGTATCAAAAGTCCAATAATTATATTAAAAAATTTCAAAAGTTTTAAGAACCAAAAGTTTTAAAAACCGCATCGAACGGATTAAAAATTCAGGAAACCATATTACATGTTTTATTGGAGTTTAAAAATCATAATAAAAACATTTTCATCAACTATTTATTTCAACTAAAGCAAGCAATTATTTTTGAAAAAAATATTTTTACTATAATTTATTTTTGCAAAACAAACAAAGCTTTTAGATATGTTTAAAATCGATGTAAAAAGGTAATATCCTAAGTAACAAATAGTAAGTCAATGAGCACATTTAGTTCGTGAAATAGGCCTACCGAAAGAGACTCTGCAAAGCTCTTCTCAAGTCCGAGGATGTGGCCCCAAAAAAAGGTGACGTCATCGCGTCATTTTCGTACGAAACCGCATGGTCCCGCGCTCCGCACGTGCGAGGTCCGGGTTGACCAATAAAAAACGCGCAGCGGAATATCTTTTCCTTATTCCCATTTTCTTTTTTCCTTTTTATTATTTTTCTTGCCGAAATCAAATGGAAAACTCACCTGTCGAGAATCTCGGGCCCCGTGCCAAAATCCCGGAGCTGCGATCGGATACGCCCCGCATCACGTTTCTCAACGGATCTCGACCGTCCGATCCTTCAGAGCGGGGCGGATCGCGAGCCGTCCGATGTCGGGACCGGGGTCAGCTCCCAACTGTAGATCTACCGACTTTTGCGGTGGACGATAAAGTCAAAGTGGGATGGCGGGCCGTACTGGATTTCCTTTAATTTAATAACCGTCGATGGTAGGTGAGATTATCGGATTTTAGCGTTTTTTTTTGTATATTTAATTATTTTTCAAATCTAGCTTTTTTCCTGCGGCCATCCATTATTGAACGTGGAAAAAGAATATTTTAATTTAAATGCTTACTTTTTGAGTCCACTTTGGATGTCTGGGGAGTGAGGTTGGTCGAGGGAGAAGCACTTGTAGTAGCTGTCAGACAAGAACGTGAGCACGGATGGGCAAATCGCCAATTGCAAATGGTGTGAAATCTTATTGGTTTGCACATCGTTTTCTTATACTTAGACTTACCGAGGAAGTCGGATCGATTTTGATGATTACTCGTTTTCAAGTAATTCCTTGAACCAGCATCTGGGTTTGGACTCGTGCTGATCATATGTCTATGGAAGAAAAAAAAATTGTGTTTGTGCCCCTATTCAACTCCTTTTTATGACTTATGTTGAATTGATAAATGGGTTTTGACCATCCATAGGGAATGTCCCTGTCGGGGGAGAATCAATGACTCGAGAAATAATTTGATTGAATTCCTAGATTAGTAAGTATTTCTTTTAGTCTTTTTATATGTCTAAGGAAGGAAAATACAAATATGGTGTCTTGTTACATTTTGACAATATTTTGGAAACTTGACTACATAAAGCTCGACCTACTTTAAATATCATATGATTTAAGATTATTTGAATTCAAGCCTTTCTAATGCTTACATTATTTCAAGCTCTAGTTTGATTTGGGGCAACGATATATGCTCAATCGGTCGAAATTCGAATGTCAAACCTTTGGTCAGCTAGCTTCAAGTGTTGAATTATGTTCACTCGAGAGAGTTTTGAATTATGTTTGCTTGAGATAGTTCGATAGAAGGAGAAACAGATCTTCATCGACCACTTGTGTTTCTTTCTTACGGACAATTTCTCATATGCTAAGTAGTCGGACATTTCGATTATAAAAATGGAGCTGTTGGACATTTCATTCTGTAAAAAACGTTATCTTCCTTTTCGGACACACTTTATTAATATGAAATTAGGCCTCTGATCTTATCTTAAACGGCGGGTTTTCTTCGTTCACGATGCACAAGCCACGTGGGGTCAAGGCAAGTACAGCACATTATCTTTCGGGGGTTGGTTTCCCACCTTTGCTTCAGGCAGGTGATAGCTTTGGATAACAGGATTTGGACAACAATGTCGTCTTGTTCCAACTCCACCTTATAAATGAATAGATTCTACATGGGCGGGTCAGGTCCGAGGAGAAAACAAACTCGCCTGTATCCGGTCGGGGCCGTGTCAGGTCGATTCGGCTCGGGCAAGCCTGGCCATGATCAACTCAACTTTCAATTGATGGGAGCAAGCGAATGAAGAAGAGGTTGGAAGTTTGCAGGTTGAACCCGAGGAGAAGGTAAACTTGGCCACATCCATTCGAGGCCATGTCGGATCGAGTTTCTTGGACAAGGCCCGCCAGGATTACCTCTAGTTTCGCTTAACCAGAGTCTGCAAATCTAGAAGCAGTTAGCCTCATAGCAAAGGGCCCTTGTGGTTGGGCCTACTTCTATGGGCCGAATGGCATGATAAGTAACTAGACCACAGGAAGGACAAAAGCTAATTTAATTTTCATGAAACTAAAGTATCTCATCTATTCATATGTCGGGAATTAAGTTTTGTTACCTGGGTAATTGATTGTAGAAGGGTAAGTTTCAGATACTTGATGAACCTATCCTATTAGAATTGGTTCTTGATTTGTGGAATCAGGAACCAAACTGATTTTGGGGTTGTCCAAGAATTGGGCCTAAATTCAAGTGAAACAAAATTAAGGAAATATACTATGTAAACAAATTATGGTTTTGTAGTTAAGGCATTTGTGTATTCTAACCTTCTCAAGTTTTAAACTCATTAATCATATATAATAAAAAAGAAAAAGAAGCTAAAATCGGCCTTGACAATTTATGATACAAAATTGAGAATTGAACTAGTCAAGGTTAATGCCCCAACTTTTTACCCCGGAGCCTATTTGGTTTGTGTGAACAAATTAGTACCTGATTAGGCAAGATTGATTTAGTTTTATTTTTGGATCAAACTGACCTAATTGCTCATCATATTCATAACCGATGATTCAACATGCAATATAGAAAGCATACTAAAAGATGCTACATCTTCCAAATGAACGACACAATATCACTAAACTATGATTATTGTGATTTCTTAGTTCAATTGTGAATCGAATTTAGGATATTCATATTTTTTGCACTGCTAGTAAGTTTGGAGACACCTTTAAATGACAATTGACTTCGACACAAAAAAAAATAATGTATATTATTAAAAATCTCATACTAGTATCCTATGACACTTACCATTAAATGACTTTCTATCATATAAGAAATTCCTAAATTGGTATTTTTAGGACACATTTACCTCGAATTAAATTTTGTCTCATGAAATATCCCATATTAGTTTTCCTAACTAAGAGGAAAACTTACGAGAAAAAAGTTATAAACTTATTGTAAATAACATTTTTATTTGGACAACCTAGTTTTAAACCTTTTTAAGATTTTTCCAATTTAATCCTTTCGATCATTTTTGGCAAAAAATCACTGATATGAAGTTGATCGTTTTAAGTGGCACGGCTAATGTTGACACAATTTCTTTTTTAAAATTTTGTTAATTTTTTTTTTTGTCATTGTGGTAGGTAAGAGCTTACAAACCCTCGGGTATCCTATGTAATATGTAGCATGGCCAGCGCTCGGGCAACAAGCCTTGTCTATCATAATTTAAAAAATATATAAAAATTATTTATGTTAGGAGGACAGTTCTATATGGCATTATCGACGTTCAATCCACGATTTTCAATTAAAATTGATCGAAATGATTAAATTAATAAATTGTCAACAAAATTTAGCACTAAATTGGTCAAAATTGAAACATTGCCATCTACACAATTGGTCGTAATTTTCCCTAACTAAAATCTAATCCTCCACATCATACCCCAAACTCCTAACAAAGGGTATTCGGTTTGGGTTTTGAATTTTTGGAGAGGCGAAAATTGGTCACAGGAAAACGTGTCCATCAACTCTAAGAATTTTTGTCCAATGTAATTTTTGACTATTAGCACAAGAAAAACACCACCAAACCACATTCCTTGGTCCTCATTCGACAAACCGCACGCGCGGGCAGGCAGAATCGAATTCCGCCACGCCTCCCTCCATCGTCGAAGAAGAAGGAAGCAATGGAGGTCGAGAGCTCGACCGCTGGCGCGGCGGCGCCGCCGCTCTCCCCCGGCGACTTCCGGGAGCTCTTCGACTCCGTCGACGCCTTCCTCTTCGACTGCGACGGTCCGGCTCCGACGCCACTTCCTCGGCCCATTTCGTCGCGTTTGAATGAATCCGGCTGATACGGTCGTGTGCTTCCTTCGTTGTCGTCAGGTGTCATCTGGAAGAGAGACAGGCTCCTCGACGGCGTTTCTCAGACGCTTGACTTCCTCCGATCCAAAGTAAACGGTCCCGTCGCGTCTTCTCTCCGTTCCGTTCTCGTTCGGCATTGGAATTTTCTGAGAATTTTTTAATTTTTTTAATTTTTTTTTTTATTATTTTTGATTTTTTAAAAATTCGAACTTTAATATTTTCTGAATTTTTTTGAATTTCTTTAATATTCTCTGAAAGCTTTTGAATTTCCGGAATTTTTTTGAATTTTTATTATTTTTCGAAATTTTTAAAACTTTTTTTGCAAATTTTTGAATTTTTGCTCGTGCGTCGTTCGGAAATTCCGAGGTTGTTGACGGCGCGTGGGAATTCGGCAGGGGAAGAAGCTGGTGTTCGTGACGAACAACTCGAGCAAGTCGAGGAAGGAGTACGCCAAGAAATTCGGTTCTCTCGGGATTTCCGTGAGCGAGGTTTGTCTCCATTGCTGTACTTTTGCTGTTGGTTCTCGATCGAATGCGGGGTTTCGAAAATCTGGGATTGGTTTTTGGTCGCAGGATGAGATCTTGTCCTCGTCGTTGCGGCCGCCATGTATCTGAAGGTCAATGATTTTCCTCAGGACAAGAAGGTGAGGCTTCTTAAGCATAGTGCATTCTCTATTTGAGGCGTATTAATCGCTAGACGCTTAGTTCGATGATTAGAACAAAGCCTTTGAAGTGAGCTTCGGCTAATTTGTGAGCGAGGACGTTTGCGCAATCCTGATAGGCCGATAGTCGTAGTTGTTGGATAATGTGGGAAATTTGTAATTTCTGGTCGAGTGTTACGACTTGTATAGGCCTAGCATGTAGCATACGGGATGCTAGTACGGCATAAAGACATCTTGGAATGAAAGTGGTTTGCAAGATTTTACTGAAAAAAGTAGCACAAATGCGACGTTAGAGTTGATTCATAGAGGTTCTTTGATAGTAATGCGACTTTGTGGAAGCACTTCGCAAAGAAATGTGATTCTGTGGAAGTTGCTTGGAGCAGACAGACCAAAGCTTTGTCCCAGAAAAATACAATTTTTTAGGAGAATATGGCATTGGGAGCGCTCGATCAAATAAGAAGATACATGTTATTGATCCCATGTCATGTCAAAGGCTTAACTATCTGTTCGTCAGTGTGTGTTGTGGAATATGGACATTTTAGTCACCACTAACTTGCATTGCTCTTCTGTTTACTGACAAGAAAAAGAAGGAATTACGCTTCGGTCCTATTCATACAAGTCATCCATTTTGCTAACGGTTACTTTTCAACTTGTCGTTCAGGTTTATGTGATTGGTGGTGAAGGCATTATGGAGGAACTCCAGCTTGCTGGATATACTGGCCTTGGAGGTCCGGTGAGAACTTTTTTCAACTAGATGATGTTTTCAGTGAAAAGGAGACAATGTTGTTACCTGAAATGGGCTTGTGAGCTATCCGTTATTGCTTTGATACGTCAAGAAATCAGGTAGCAAAATAATGGGAAAAAAGTGATCTTTCATAATACTAACTAGTGATATCAACGACTTCATTTGCAGGAAGACAGCAAAAAGACAGCGGAGTGGAAATCAAATTGCCTTTTTGAACATGACAAGAGTGTAATAGCTATTCAGGTCTTGTGTTTTTCTCTTCTAGGTTTGCTGCTCTAAGCAGGAGCTTGCAACTTATCTTTTCAGGTTGGAGCAGTCGTGGTTGGGCTTGAACCCGTCATCAACTCCTACAAGCTTCAGTGAGAAACTCTAAATCTTTTGTTCATCTTACTATCACATTATCTTGACTGGTCTTTCAATGTTCTTGAAAGTTTTCCAGGACATGACTTCTCACGCTGTAGTAACAGAAAATGCTGAAAAGTTCTTCCTTTAATTACAAATCAATAACTATGAAATGACATGATGAATTGCTTCTGTCGTTTATGTTGACGCATCTATTGTGAAGTCTTTGTATAATGGAAATTGGCAGTATTCCAGAACTCCTTTCAAGTTCTGCTTAAAGTCATATTGGGAGTTCAAGTATTAGTGCCACGGGTTTTGCTGTGCAGCAGTTTTTGTCCATGTTGTAATCCTTGTAATTGGATGAGGAAGAGGCTGTAACAGCTTGTCCCGATTCACTAAATGCACTGAAACGTGATCTTTAATTCATATAATGGTGCTCTGGGTATTAAATTTATTCCTGGTTTTTCCTTTTGTTCTAAAGTAATAGACAATCATATGGTAGGTATGGAACCCTCTGCATCTGTGAGAATCCAGGATGCCGTTTTATTGTGACGAATCGAGACGCAGTGGGACACATGACTAATTTACAAGAATGGCCTGGTATTCATCTCTGTTTTCTATTGATAAATGGCAGGAAAGTATCCTTAACATTGAGAGATGACTCATATTTGGCTTTCAGGTGCTGGGTGTATGGTTGCAGCCATCAGCAGTTCAACTCAGAAGGAGCCTATAGTGGTCGGGAAGCCATCAACCTTCATGATGGAGTTATTACTAAAGAAGTAAGAAAAAAAATGCTCGGACAGAACTCTTTACTTTCTTTCTCATGATTGGATCTTTGTCTCTCCTTATTGTCCTATCCATATGATTTTAGACATGTGAAGGATGTTGTAAAAGTACAGACTAAGGAGTCTGCTAATGCTAGGTTATACAACGTCAAATTGAATCTTATCCATTGTATAGGAACTTTTGTTGTGCTAGTGGAGCGTGAGTAATCAGTAAGACGCTGAATGTGCAGTCTTTCCTAGTGCAGGTTCCAAATTGATTGTTCCAGGATGTGCATGGTGGGTGATCGATTGGACACCGATATCTTATTTGGGCAAAATGCCGGGTGCAAGACTCTGCTTGTTCTTTCAGGTAGGGATTCCCATCTTTCGCAGGCGAGAAAGTCAATCGTCCTACAGCTCTTCAATTTTTCTAGTTTTAGTCTTTAATGAACGTGCTAAACTCACTCGTGGTGTTCAGTGCATATCTTGATTGGTCCTTCTGCTTCTGCAGGTGTGACAACTCTATCTGCTCTTCAAGACCCGGCTAACGATATTCAGCCAGATTATTACACGAACAAGGTGTCCGACTTTCTCGATCTATTAGGAGCATGACCCTATCAGGCACAACATTCTTTCTGGCATGTCAGACTTTCTTTGCCTGATTATTTAAGTCCATCCCTTTTCCCTTTAGCAATTGGGGAACACAGAAGACTGGCATGAACATCTTTCAGCTGTGTTTCTTTTTCCTTTTTCTTCAATAACCAAGTCCACAAACAAATTCGGTGTACTAAGATAAACCAACAATCACATGAAATATACACTGTGAAGCTCAATTTGTAAGGCGAATGGCTTTGATTCGTGGCCCTGAATTTGTTGCAAATGCCCTTGTTTTTTGTTGACTGTGTATATGTGGAAAGAGGTTCTTTGCAGGAAGGCACATGTTAGACCCAAGCTAGGAGAGCTTGCTCAGCTGAAGTTACATCCTGAGTTTTGCCAGGTGAGATTGGATGTCCTTTTGAAATAGGAAAGATGAATTCATGTCACAGGAGCTAGTTAGACCATTCATTATGCACATACTGCAGAACATGTTTCCTGAGAACTTACCGTAGCTGCTAGAATTGAATTACCAATCGTACCTTACGGTTTAGTTTTGATTTGAGGTTGAAAGGATATGTGTCAATAAGATGACTTATAATCTACTGAATTGCAAAGAGACTAGAATCGATTCACCATTCATTATGCACATTGCTGCAGAATGTGTTTCCTGAGAACTTACCATAGCTACTAGACTCGATTCACCAATCACACCTTATGTTTTAGTTTTGATTCGAGGTTGAAATGATATGTGTCAATCAGATGACTTATAATCTACCAAATTGCAAAGAGACTCTGGTAAATTCACTATAGGATGTACAATCGGACTCGTACCACTGGATTTGACCGAAATTGATGGAATGTTGTCGTATTTTTACTGTGTACGTTACAACTTTAAAAAAATAAAAAAAATCTTATGCTTTGCAATCTGAATAAACTTTGTATGTCTAAAACACGATCCTTGTGGTTACAAAACCAACGGGCTACAATATCTTTTTATACACAGAAACATGTCCTACACTTCTTGAAATTTTCCCTTATTTGGCTGAGCTCTACGATTCGATTTGAATCCCAATTCAAGATTCATAAGTTTAGTATTCCAACTCCGGGTTTATCGTCATTCAGTAACTAAACCACAAGATCAACACAGCGAGTTGTAAGGGGGTGATGCTATTAACAAAATTCATGTCGATATTTAGCTAAAAAAGTTCAAACGCCGCAAAATCACTCACAATCTCAAAGATTTTGCATGGAACTCATTCTTTGCCACGACTCTTTTGATGCTCCATGCGGATGACTTGCAGAAGGTCCCAGAGGCTAAGATCAACCTCGAACCAAGCAGGGTCCAATCTAACTGCAACGCCATCCTTGCTCGACCTGTGGCTGCCATGATCCTTGCCGTCGGGGATAGCCGTCAGTGCAGGAGCCTTGACCAAGCTCGACTCCGCAGTATCCCATTGGAAGTCGACGAGCGCACGGAAGAATTCCTCATCGGAGGGAAGATTGCACGGCTCTTGAGAAGGCTTAAAGCAGTTCTTGGTTAGAAAATCTTTTTCTTGGGTGGTCCTGGCCATTGGAATCGGAAGGGTGATTGTGGCTCGTGAACTCCTCTTTGTAAGTGTCGCAGTGACTGAGGAAGAGGTTCCGGGTTCCTATTTAAGCAGTGCTTGGATGAATCCTAACTCTAGTAAGTTTCGAATAGATTAACGTTGTAAGGAGAGGAAAAGGAAACATACGACTAGGACTAGGACTATGTAGATCACTTTATCAAATTAGATCACTTCCCAGATTATTTCCTAAATTAGACTTCTCATGATCAGCGTCATGCCTAGTTATCGTCGCGTACTCATCGGCTTTTATTCCCAATTCTGGCATCAAATTATCATAGATAATCAAAGCTGGAGAAGATATTGTACACTCGACTATTAAGTTTTTGAAAAAAAAAATTGTGAAAAGAATTCCACGTGATCTTAAAACAGGAGCACGCATGCATTTGTTTCAGACTGGGATAATTACTAAATTAAGTCTTAAATTTATTTATTTATGCCAATTTGATTATAAACCTTTTGATAGATTGTCAATTGAGTCATTTCGATTAATTTTAACTGGAAAACGCTAATGTAGATGCTGGTTGTGTTACATGATACTGTCGGTACTAACGTTAAAAACTTTCATAAATTTTTCTAATTTTTTTCTCTTTTCTTTGCATTTTTTTTCATTGTGCCGACGAGGGCCACTAGCGACTACAATGACCCTTGTTGGCAAAATGAAATAAAAGCAAGAAAAAAGAAATTTCAAAAATTGTCCACATAAGTACTAGCTATCTTAGTGATACAACGGATATTCATGTCAACGATTTTTGGTCAAAATCGGTTGAAAAAGCTCAATTGGCAAATTGTAAAAAGGGTTTACAATTATATTAGTGAAATTAAAAGGCTTATAATTGAACTGGCAAAAATGTAATAGATTCAAAATTTTTTGGTAACTTTCTCTATCTAGGTTAAAAAAAGAGGTTGAATATCCAAATTGATCTACAAGCCAAAGTAGAAGTAAAAGTCAAAAAAAGAAAAAAGAAAAAGAACGATGTAGTGCCAACTGATATATCTGATGGTGTTATTTTTCTGTTTTGATATAATGTGAAATTTTTATGTGACAATTACGAACCATTTGAAAAACTTTCCATTTAAGCCGTGTGACGCGGTAAAGTGAATATGTATGATCATAGAGAAAGATGTAAATGGAACGTAAGCTTTTCTTTCTTCGAACAAATGCACAAACCCGAAGGCCACTTGTCCTGATGACGAACATGTGAGAAATCCACATTCGTTGATACATTATCACAGGCAAGTAATAGATACACTGAGATCACGTGAGCCTAGCTTATATTCACTGTCAGATCATGCGAACCCACTTCATTTGACTATGCTAATAAGAATTTTTTTTTTGTTCTTTTCACTCTTATCTCCATTTAATGACCATCTGGCTAGTAAAATATATTTAAATATATGTTATTTCAGCAAAAACTGTCATTCAATTAGGTTGAGAATTATCATCATATACACAGCAGGAGGTAAAGGGGACGATCCTTGTGCTTACAAGACCAACGGGCTGCAGAATCTTTCTATACACAGAAACCTTGTCCTACACTTCTTGGAATTTTCCCTCAACTTTCGCGTGCATGACATAAAAATTATATGTTTTGCCGAACTCTACGATTCAATTCGATTTCTGGTTCAAGATTCACGAGTTTGGTATTCTTACTTTAGAATTTGTCATGATTCAGTAACTAAATCACGAGAGCAATACAGTGAGTCATAACAGGATGATACCATTAACAAAATCGTGTCGATATGTACGTAAAAAAAAAGTTCAGACACTGCAAAATTCTCTCGTTCTCAAAGATTTTACATGAAAATCATTCATTTGTTTGAAATTTCCTATAATATGGACTTACATTAATGAATTGATTTTCTAATTTAAATAATTGGGTTAATGGATATTCCACCATTGAGTGATCTTATTGAATTGGGTTTTGACATCTATTAATAACATGCCTAGTTGAGCAGTAAAGTAAAGTATATGTAATTGTGTTTAACTGAAACTCGTAATGGGAATGGCTCAGTTGACACACTATTGATTATGGTTTGCTAGGTTTCCTCTCTAGTCCATAAAAGAGTAAGTTATGCCTATTAGTTGCTTAATCTCATTAAAAGCTGTTATACCGAAATATGTCATAAAGAGAAAGATCTGGCATTCCAATAAATCTCTGATTAAATAGAGTGATCAAACCAATCACTTAAATGGTACGTTTTAATTCCACTATGCTTATTAATGCTGTTTCACGGTCATATATGGATATGATTGTTCTTGATTAATTAATTATTTATGTGAATAATTTTCTACATCCTTGCCATGACTCTTTTGATGCTCATGCAGATGACTTGCAGAAAGCCCAAGAGGCTAAGATCAACCTCAAACCAATTGGGGTCCAATCTAACTACATGGCCATCCTTGCCATACCCGTGGCTGCCGGGAGTGGCCATCGGCGCAAGAGTATCAACCAAGCTCAACTCCCCAGCATCCCATTGGAAGTCGACAAGCGAAGCGGAGAACTCTTTGCTGGAGGGAAGATTGCACGGCTCTTTAGAAGGCCTAGAGTCATTCTTGGTAAGAAGATCTCTGTGTTGGGTGGCGGCGTTGGCCATTGGAAGCAGTCCCTGGAGTGATCCTAGCTCTAGTAGATTTCGAACGGACTAACGTTGTAGGAAGTGGAAAAGGAAACTTACGAGTAGGATTAGGAGTAATGCTAAGTAGATACCTTTCTCAAATTAGATCACTTCCCGGATCATTTCCTAAATTAGACCTCGCATGATCAGCATCAAGCCTGATTATTATCGCGTAATCATCGGCATCTAATCTCAATTCCAACATGAAATTATTAATTAAAGCCGGAGAAGATATTTTACATACTCGACAATTGTTTTTAAAGAAACTTTTGTGAAAAGAATTTCCACGTGATCTAAAACAGGACCATGCATGTGTTGTTCAAGATTCATGATCTCTACATTGGGAGAATTACTAAAGAAATTATAGATTAGTAAGTATTTCTAAAGTTATAGAGAGCTCATTTGAATAATATGGGGGATATTTGTCACGCCCCGATCCTCGGACACGCACACATCCTTCACACTTGGTCGATTTTATAATGCGATATCTCAGGACAATGTATCGCCGACCCTTTCATTTATTAAGCACATGCGGAAGCGTTAAAATCCCCCGACAATAAAACGATGAGATAGAAAAGTAGGGCCATATTTTTCATATTGAAATTTATAACTAAACTTTTGTACATGACATCAACTAGAGAACTTCATAACTATTCACATCAATTGGAGTTCACAAAAGAAGATGGAATCTCAATCCCTTCAGGTTATACTCAAAATCTCTCTCGGTATTATCTTCTTCTTCCAAAAATCCTTCTACTCAGGTTTCACCTCCGAGTTCTCCTTCTCAGATTCCTCCTCAGCTCCTCAATGGGATCCTGAAATGTTTTTTCCCAAACTGGGATGAGACTACATCTCAGCGAGTTCTACCCCACTAAGCCCAATTAGTAAACAATTATACTATAGGCTGCCTATTCACGCACAGGGCAGAAGACGTATCTTGGCCTCATATCCCACCTGCAAGTCAGTACAATTCATAATAGGCACCCAAGCAATCATATCACAGATTGATATCTCGATCAATTGATCCAGTCGATCACACACTAACAAGACCACTCACGGTCATTTCCATTCAATCAATCATTTCACAACAATCAGATCAATTCATTGATCAATTGAACTAGTCGATTACATGTCAGACGGACCATTCTAGGTCAATACTCTCGAGTGTCAAGTTCGCCAAAGTGATTTATCCACTAGACAATTGCGTGCGTTCTTTAAGACGTCGTTTTTGTCAGTGACATCCTTAGTCACCAAACCACGCATGCCTATAACCATTTACTCAAATAGACAATTGTGTGCGTTCTTTAAAGCGCCGTTTTCGCCAGTGATATTCAAAATCACCGAACCACACATGTCTACAACAATGTATTTGATAGACAAGTGTATGCGTTCTTTAAGGCGCCGTTTTTGCCAGTGATGTCCTTGATCACCGAACCATACATGCCTATAACCATGCACTCAATAGACAATTGTGTGCGTTCTTTAAGGCGCCGTTTTCGCCAGTGATATCTTAAATCACTGAACCACACATGCCTATAATAATGTATTTGATTAACAAGTGTATGCGTTCTTTAAGGCGCCGTTTTCGCCAGTGATGTCCTTGATCATCGAACCATACATGTCTATAACAATGAGTACTAGACCGATACATGCGTTCTTTAAGGCGCTGTTTTCGCCAGTGATATCCCAATCACCGAACCACATAGGCCCACGATAATGTATGTACTAGACCGATACGTGCGTTCTTTAAGACGCCGTTTTCGCCAGTGATATCCCAATCACCGAATCACGTAGGTTTATACACTGTGTCTGATTGGTTCAATCCATAGTATTTCCAATTCTCTCATAACTCCATCCACTTTACAACTCAATCAAAGCATTATAAATGCTAAACAAACATACTCGGCCATTTACCAATCAATCATTCAATCTCAATCAATTCCAAATCAATTTAGAGTAAATCCCTAAAATATCACAATTTATTCAATTCCATACAACGTGGAGCTCAAATAAATAAACGAACTACGCCACGATGATCAACACGAGATTTCGATTGTCGGCCATCGAAATCTTAATTTCCAAAAAATAATTAATTAATTTCGAAAATTAATTATTAAATATTAAAAATTCTATTTAGCTCAAAATAAGGCCCAATTAAATAAACGAACTTCACCACGATCATCAGCTTAAATTTCCGGTCACGGGCCATCCCAGTTGAATTTTCAGGAAATAAATAAATAATTAATTAATTTCGAAAATTAAATAATTAATATTAAAAATTCAATTTAGCTCAAAATAAAGCCCGATTAAATAAATGGACTTCACCACGGTCATCCGCATAATATTCCGGTTCCGGACCATCTCCCTTGAATTTTTGGAAAATAAATAATTATTTAATTTAATTCCGAAAATTAATATTTAAATGCCAAAAATCCCACTTAGGCCCGAATCGCCAAATTGAAGCTCGATTAGGGGTCGGAAAATTCTCGAGACACTTCCAATAAATAGTAGACCACGTCTACTTGTTAATTGCGCAGTCAATTTATCTAAATCGCATCAGAATTGACTAATAATTGCTAATTTATTATAATCTAACAACCTAAACATAATTAATTAAATCTAAATCAATCTTAAGCATAATTAGCGAACTAATTCTGGATTAGTGAGATTACTCACCAAATCGCACGCAAATCGGATCAATCCGACAGCGGCGACGCGAGGAACGATTGTTCCCAAAGCAACTCACGGATCCGAGGCCCGGAAACGGCCCAAAACGGGCCGAACCAGCTGGAAACCCATTTCGTGGGTTGCTGGACAGGGCTGGCCGTGGCTGCTCCGGCGGCTAGGGCGGTGAGGGGAAGGCCGGCGGCGGGTGAGGGGACGCCGAGGAGACTACGCGGTGGCCGGACGGAGGTAGGCGGTGGCCGGAGGTAGCCGGATTGAGCTGGACAGAGGCGGAGTAGGGGTGAGGTCGCACGGGGGAGGACGGCAGCGAGCGGCGGACGCGGGGGCGTGCGCGGCGTGCACGGGCGGCGGTGTGGCGGCGGGACGGGCGTCCGGGAGGCGGTGCGGGCGGCGACGGCTCCGACGAGCTGCAACCGTGCGGCTTCTTCTTCCTCGTTTCTGGTTTTCACGAGCAAGAAACGAGGGGAAGGGGGCTTTCGGTCACGTGGGGGGAAAGTAGGAGAGAAGAGAGAGGAGAGAGAAGAAGAGATAAGAGAGAGAGGGGAAAGGGTTTGACCAGTCAAATTGGGAGGGAGAAGAAGCCAAATTGAATTTGGCAAGTGGGTGTTCGGTTGGTGGGTAAAACGCACGAGGGGGAGGGGAGAGAAGAGAGAAGAGAGAGAGAGAAAGAGAGAAAAGGGAGAGAGAGAGAAAATAATTTAAATAATGATCTTATTCTTTTTTTTTCTTTTTTCTTTTCCTTTCCTTTTCTATTTTCTTTTTGGTCTTCAATTTTTTTCCTTTGATAATTTCTTTTTTGAAATTTCAGGTTCGTCAATAAATTGACGAACGATGAGACAAGGTCCTAAAAATAAGAATTATGACGCGCTTAAAATTCGATTCCCGAAATCGAGTTCAATTTCGTGGTTAAAAATCGATCAGATGTGATTTTAGTACAATCCAACAAATTGAGTAGATTTTAGGGATTTTACTGCAGATACGTCCCTTAACGGCTTCACCCATTAGGTTAGTTAACTCGTGAGTGATCAGCTCAGAGAAAAAGGACCGTAAACACGTCGATGAAATGCCCATTTCACTTTATCGAAACGGGGTCGAATTTCAGGATGTCACAATATTCATGTGTCAAATCCAAATCAAAATCAATCAATTTTGGATTCTGAAAATCCATCAACATAAAAATGGAAACCAATCTAAACTCCGATTAACGGGGAAATCTTTGATGGATCTGGTGCATCCGACTTCGTTCATTATGATCCAAAATTAATATTTCCTATTAAGCTCATTTTTATGACTTATGTTGAATTGACAAATGGGTGTTGACCGTCCATAGGGAAAGTCTCTGTTGGGGAGAATCAATGACTTCGAGAAATAATTTGATTGAATTCCTAGATTAGTAAGTATTTCTTCTAGTCTTTTTATATGTCGAAGGAAGGAAAATACAAATAGGGTGTCTTGTTACATTTTGACAATATTTTGGAAACTCGACTACATAAAGCTCGACCTACTTTGAATATCATCTGGTGTAAGATGATTTGAATTCAAGCCTTTCTAATGCTTAGATCATTTCGAGTTCTAGTTTGATTTGGGGCAACAACATATGCTCAATCGGTCAAAATTCGAATGTCAAACCTTTGATTGGCTAGCTTCGAGTGTTGAATTATGTTCACTTGAGAGAGTGTTGAATTATGTTTACTTGAGATAATTCGATGGGAGGAGAAACAAATCTTCCATCAACAACTTGTGTTTCTTTCTTACAGATAATCTCTTCTATTCTAAGTAGTCGGACATTGTCTTCCTTTTCAGACACATTTTATACCCTCTGCTAAATTGGATTAATACCACAAAAAAAAAAATCACGAAAATTGTAAATTGTGACAAACGGAACATAAAATCCCAAATTGGTATATCGATCAATTGTCACGTATCGTTTAACTTAATAATTTAACAGTAAAATTTAACGAAAACTAATAGAGGGTAAATTTGTCATGAGTGTATCGGTTTGGGGTAAATTTATCAAAGGTATACCAGTTTGGGGTTTTTTGTGTTAAAAAAAATAGTTTAGGGTAAATTTGTCACAGTTGTACTCGTTTGGGGTTTTTCAAGGTATTAACCCTTAACTTTTTTTTAATGAAATTAAAGCATGTCATCTATTCATATGTCGGGAATTAAGTTTTGTTACTAGGGTAATTGATTGTAGAAGGCGTAAGTTTCAAATGATTGATCAACCTATCCTATTAGAGTTGGTTCTTGATTTTTGGAATTAGGGACCAAATTGATTCTAGGGTCGTCCAAGAATTGGGCATAAATTTAAGTGAAATAAATATTATTTGAGGAAAATATACCATGTAAACAAATTATGGCTTTGTAGTTAAGGCATTTGTGTATTCTAACCTTCTCAAGTTTAAAACTCATCTCTAACATATAATTAAAAAGAAAAAAAGAAGCTAAAATCGGCCTTGATGATTTACGATATAAAATTGGGAGTTGAACTAGTCAAGGTTGGTGCCCCAATTTTTTATGCCAGAGCCTATTTGGTTTGTGTGAACAGGTTAGTACCTAATTAGGCAAGATCGGTTTAGTTTTATTTTTGGATCGAACTGATCTAATTGCTCATCGTATTCATAACTAATGATTCAACATGCACTATAGAAAGCATACTAAAAGATGCTACATCTTTCAAATGAGTGACGTAATATCACCAAACTATGATTATTGTGATTTCTTAGTTCGACTGTGAATCGAATTTAGGATCATCATATTTTTTGCACCGCTGGTAAGTTTGGATATGCCTTTAAATGACAAGTGACTTCGACACAAAAAAAGAGTGAATATTATTAAAAATCTCTCATGATACATTTATTTTTGAAACTACTTTACGTTGTATAAGAAATTCCTAAATTGGTATTTTTAGGATACATTTACCTCGAATTAAATTTTGTCGCGTGAAAAATCCCATATAGGTTTTTCCAACTAAAAGGAAAACTTATGGAAAAAGTCATAAACTTCTCGTGAATAACATTTTTATTTGGGCAATCTATTTTTAAACCTTTTTAACAATTTTCCAATTTAGTCATTTCGATCATTTTTGGCAAAAAAATCGTTGATATGAAGTTGATCGTTTTAAATGGCATGGCTAATGTTGACACATATATATTTTTTTAACTTCGTTAATTTTTTTGGTCATTATGGCTGTCAAGGCTTACAAACCCTTGTCAACATTGGTAAGGGTATCTATGTACTATATAGCACGGCCAATGCTTGGGCAACAAGTCTTATTTATTATAATTAAAAAAAATGTAAAAATTGTTATATCAATGCCAATAATTCTATGTAGCATAGTCAGCGTTCAATCAACGATTTTTAATTAAAATTGATCAGAATGACTAAATTAACAAATTGTTAAAAGTTTAATTTTCCCTAACTAAAATCTAATCCTCCACATCATATCCCAAGCTGTTAACAAAAAAGTATTTGGTTTGGGTTTTGAATTTTTGGTGAGGTGAAAATTGGTTAGAGGAAAATGTATCAATCAACTCTGAGAATTTTTGTTTATCTTGAATAAAAATCACTAAAAACCTCAAAATTTTCCCAAAGTGACAAATTTACTCTAAACTTTTTTTTTTGTGACATGAAAAACTCCAAATTTTGCAAACTGTGACACATTTACCCTACTAGGGATATTTTCATCTTATTATTATTTTTTCTTCTTCTCTCTTCCCTCCGTCGGCCATGGCAAAGGGAAGCTAGTGTTCGGCGAGGGTCGCCCTCGCTTGAGCTGGCTAGGGTGGCCCTCATCGGCGTCAGGCGAGGGCACTCCTCACCTGATGCAGGATAGCGCGGCCCTCGTCAGCGTCGGGAGAGGACAACCCTCGCTAGATCTGGCGAGGGCATCCCTTGCTTGACACCAGTGAGGGCTTGGTGAGGGGTGCCCTCGTCGGCGAGCCCTTGCCCAACCTAGTCGAGGGCTGCTCGATGCCGGATGCCGACTTCCTACCACTAGCGGCCGGTGAAGGGAAGAGAGAAGAACAAGAAAAGAAGATTTTTTTTTTAAGTAAAAAGACTAAAATACCCTATAGTTTAGGATAAATATATTACACGGATAGAAGTTTAACGTTTTCTATGTCACAAAAAAAAGTTTGAGGTAAATTTGTCACGATTGATAAAGTTTAAGATTTTTCATATAATTTTTTTTTTGAGATAAATTTGTCATTTTAAGTAAAGTTCATGTCTGTTGTGGCTTTTTTCCTTCCAACTATTGGCATAAGAAAAACGCGACCAAAGCATATGCCTCGGTCTCATTCCTCAAACCGCACGCACGCGCGGGCAGAGTCGAATTCCCCCACGTCTACCCAATCGTCGGACCTCCTCCTCTGCCGATTCGCTGATTTCGAAACTACGAACGAAGAAGAAGAAGAAGAGAAGAAGAAGAAGAAGAAGAAGAAGGAAGCAATGGAAGTCGATAGCTCGACCGCCGGCGCGGCGGCGCCGCTGCTCTCCCCCGGCGACTTCCGGGAGCTCTTCCACTCCGTCGACGCCTTCCTCTTCGACTGCGACGGTCAGGCCCGACGCCATTTCCTCGACCCATTTCGTCGCGTTTGAATAAATCCGGCTGATCCGGTCGTGTGTTTCCTCGTCGTCGTCAGGTGTCATCTGGAAGGGAGACAAGCTCATCGACGGCGTTTCTCAGACTCTCGACTTCCTCCGATCTAAAGTAAACCGTCGCGTCCCGTCGCGTCTTCTCTCCGTTCCGTTCTCGTTCGTCATTTGCTTGTGCGTTGTTCGAATATTCCGAGGTTGTTGACGGCGTGTGGGGATTTGGCAGGGGAAGAAGCTGGTGTTCGTGACGAACAACTCGACCAAGTCGAGGAAGGAGTACGCCAAGAAATTCGGTTCTCTCGGGATTTCCGTGAGCGAGGTGCGTTTCCGTTGCTGTACTTTTGCTGTTGGTTCTCGATCGAATGCGGGGTTTCGAAAATCTGGGAATGGTTTTTGCTCGCAGGATGAGATCTTCTCCTCCTCGTTCGCGGCCGCCATGTATCTGAAGGTCAATGATTTTCCTCAGGACAAGAAGGTGAGGCTTCTTAAGCATAGTGAATTCTCTATTGAGGCGTATTAATCGCTAGACGCGAAGTTCGATGATTAGAACAAAGCTGTTGAAGTGACCTTCAGCTAATTTATGAGCAAGAACGTTTGCGCAATCCTGATGGGCCATTAGTCGTAGTTGTTAGATAATGCGGGAAATTTGTAATTTTTGGTCGAGTGTTACAACTTGAATAGGCCATAAAGACATCTTAGAACGAAAATGGTTTGCGAGATTTTACTGAAAAAAGTAGCAAAAATGTGACGTTAGAGTCGATTCATAGAGGTTCTTGGATAGTAATGCAACTTTGTGGAAGCACTTCACAAAGAAATGTGACTCTGTGGAAGTTGCTTGGAGCAAACAGACCAAAGCTTTGTCCCAGAAAAATACAATTTTTTAGGAGAATATGGCATTAGGAGAGCTCGATCAAATAAGAAGATCCGTGTTATTGATCCCATGTCATGTCAAAGGCTTAACTGTTCCATTCGTCAGTGTGTGTTGTGGAATATGGACATTTTAGTCACCACTAACTTGCATTGCTCTTCTGTTTACTGACAAGAAAAAGAAGGAATTTCGCTTCAGTCCTATTCATACAAGTCATCCATTTTGCTAACTGTTAATTTTCAACATGTCGTTCAGGTTTATGTGATTGGTGGCGAAGGCATTATAGACGAACTCCAGCTTGCTGGATATACTGGCCTCGGAGGTCCGGTGAGAACTTTTTTCAACCAGATGATGTTTTCAGTGAAAAGGAGACAATGTGGTTACCTGAAATGGGCTTGTGAGCTATCCGTTATTGCTTTGATACGTCAAGAAACCAGGTAGCAAAATAATGGGAAAAAAGTGATCTTTCATAATACTAACTAGTGATATCAACGACTTCATTTGCAGGAAGACAGCAAAAAGACAGCGGAGTGGAAATCAAATTGCCTTTTTGAACATGACAAGAGTGTAATAGCTATTCAGGTCTTGTATGTTTTCTCTTCTAGGTTTGCTGCTCTAAGAAGGAACTTGCAACTTATTTTTTCAGGTTGGAGCAGTCGTGGTTGGGCTTGACCCGTTCATCAACTACTATAAGCTTCAGTGAGAAACTCTAAATCTTTTGTTCATCTTACCATCGCATTATCTGGACTGGTCTTTCAATGTTCTTGAAAGTTTTCCAGGACACGACTTCTCACACTGTAGTAACAGAAAATGCTGAAAAGTTCTTCCTGTAATTACAAATCAATAACTATGAAATGACATGATGAATTGCTTCTGCCGTTTATGTTGATGCATCTATTGTGAAGTCTTTGTATAATGGAAATTGGCAGTGTTCCAGAACTCCTTTCGAGTTCTGCTGAAAGTTCAAGTGTTAGTGCCACAGGTTTTGCTGTGCACCAGTTTTTGTCCATGTTGTAATCCTTGTAATTGGATGAGGAAGAGGCCATAACAGCTTGTCCTGATTCACACAATGCACTGACATGTGATCTTTGATGCATACAATGGTGCTCTGAGTATTGAATTTATTCCTGGTTTTCCCTTTTGTTCTAAAGTGATATACAATCATATGGTAGGTATGGAACCCTCTGCATCCGTGAGAATCCAGGATGCCTTTTTATTGCGACGAATCAAGATGCAGTGGGACACATGACTAATTTACAAGAATGGCCTGGTATTCATCTCTGTTTTCTATTGATAAATGGCGGGAAAGTATCCTTTACATTGAGAGCTGACTCATATTTGGCTTTCAGGTGCTGGGTGTATGGTTGCAGCCATCTGCGGTTCAACTCAGAAGGAACCTATAGTGGTCGGGAAGCCATCAACCTTCATGATGGAGTTTTTACTAAAGAAGTAAAAAAAATTACTGGGACAGAACTCTTTTCTTTCTTTCTCATGATCGAATCTCTTCATTGTCCTATCCATATGATTTTAGATTTGTCAAAGTATAGACAAAGGAGTCCGCTAATGCTGGGTTATGGAACATCAAATTGAATGTTATCCATTGTATAGAAACTTTTGAAATGCTAGTGGAGCAGGAGTCATCGTTAAGACGCTGAATGTGCAGCCTTTCCTAGTGCAGGTTCCAAATTGATTGTCCTAGGATGTGCATGGTGGGTGATCGATTGGACACTGATATCTTATTTGGGCAGAATGCTGGCTGCAAGACTCTGCTTGTTCTTTCAGGTAGGGACTCCATCTTTAGCGGGCGGTGAAGTCTATCGTCCCAAAACTCTTTGGTTTTCTAGTTTTTAGTCTTCAATGAACTTCCTAAACTCACTCGTGGTGTTCAGTGCATATTTTGATTGCTCCTTCTGCATCTGCAGGTGTGACAACTCTATCTGCTCTTCAAGACCCGGCAAATGATATTCAGCCGGATTATTACACGAACAAGGTGTCCGACTTTCTCGATCTATTAGGAGCGTGAGCCTATCAGGCGTGATATTCTTTCTGGCTTATCAGACTTTCTTTGCCTGATTATTTTAAGTCCATCCTTTCTCCCTTTGGCAATTGGGAAACGCAGAGTACTGGCATGAACAGCTTTCAGCTGTGATTCTTTTTCCTTTTCTTCAATAACCAAGTCCGGAAACAAATTTGGTGAACTGAGATAAATAGAAAATCACATGAAAAATACACTGCGAAGCCTAATTTGTAAGGCGAACGGCTTCAATTCGTGCCCCTGAATTTATTACAAATGCCCATGCTTTTTGTTGACTGTGTATATATGGAAAGAGGTTCTTTGCAGGAAGGCGTATGTTAGACCCAAGCTAGGAGAGCTTGTTCAGTTGAAGTTACATCATGAGTTTTGCCAAGTGAGATTGGATGTCCTCTAGAAATAGGAAAGATGAATTTATGTCGGAGGAGCTAGTTAGACCATTCATTATGCATTTTACTACAGAACATGTTTCCTGAGAACTTACACTAGCTGCTAGAATCGATTCACCAATCGTACCTTATGGTTTAATTTGATCCGAGGTCGAAATGATATGTATCGATAAGATGACTTGTAATCTACTGAATTGCAAAGAGACTCTGGTAATTCACTGTCGAATGGACAATCGGACACATACCAATGAATTCGGCCGAAATTGATGGAGTTCTGTCGTAATTTACCGTGCATGTTATAGCTTGAAAAAACAAAAAAAAATCTTATGCTTTGCAATCCGGCGAAACTTTGTATGTTTAGAACATGATCCTTGTGCTCACAAAACCAACAGGCTGCGATGTCTTTCTATACACAGACATCTTGTCCTACACTTTCTGGAATTTTCCTCAACTCTAGTGTGCACGGCACAAAAACTATATGTTTCACCGAACTCAACAATTTGATTTGATTCTCAGTTCAAGATTCATTATCGTGATTTGGTCTAAACCATGAAAGCAACACAATTAGTTGTAATGGGATGATACTATTAACAAAATCACGTCAACATCTAGACAAAAAGTTCAAACACAGCGAAATCTCTCACGATCCCAAAGATTTCACACTAAAATCATTCTTTGCGAAGACTCTTTTGATGCTCCATGCGGATGACTTGCAGAAGGTCCGAGAGGCTAAGATCAGCCTCAAACCAAGCAGGGTCCAATCTACCTGTACAACCATCCTTGCTAGCCCCGTGGCCGCCACGATCTTTGCCGTCGGGGGTGGCAGCTGGTGCAGGAGCCTTGACCAAGCTCAACTCCGCGGTATCCCATTGGAAGTCGACGAGCGCACGGAAGAATTCCTCGTCGGAGAGAAGATTGTACGGCTCTCGAGAAGGCTTAGAGCAGTTGTTGGTTAGAAAATCTTTGTCTTGGGCGGTCCTGGCCATTGGAATCGGAAGGGTGGTCGTGGCTCGTGAACTCTTCTTTGTAAGTGTCGCAGCGACTGAGGAAGAGGTTTCGGGTTCCCATTTAAGCAGTGCTCGGATGAATCCTAGCTCTAGTAAGTTTCGAACTGATTAACGTTGTAAGGAGAGGAAAAGGAAACATACGACTCGGACTAGGAGTAGTGCTAGGTAGATCACTTTGTCGAATTAGATCACTTCCCAGATTATTTCCTAAATTAGACTTCTCATGATCAGCGTCAAGCCTAGTTATTGTCGCGTACTCGTCAGCTTTTATTTCCAATTCTGGCATCAAATTATCATAGATAATCAAAGCTGGAGAAGATATTGTATACTCGACTGTTAACTGTTTGAAAAACAAAAAATTGCGAAAAGAATTCCACGTGATCTTAAAACAGGAGCACGCATGCATTTGTTTCAGATTGGGATAATTATAAACTAAGTCCTAAATCTATTTATTTATGTCAATTTATTCATAAACCTTTTGATAGATTGTCAATTGAGTTATTTTGATAAATTTTAACTAGAAAACGCTAATGTAGATATTGGCCGCTTTACATGACATTGTCTAGCACTAACGTCAACAACTTTCGTAAATTTTTCTAATCTTTTTCTCTTTTCTTTGCAATTTTTTTTTTTCATTGTGCCGACAAGGGCCACTAGCGACTATGGTGACCCTCGTTGGCAAAATGAAATAAAAGCAACAAAAAAGAAACAGAAAAAGAAATTTAAAAAATTGTCCACATAAGTACTAGCCATCTTAGTGACACGATGAACATCCATGTCAATAATTTTCGGTTAAAATCGATTGAAAAAGCTCAATTGGCAAACTGTAAAAAGGGTCTACGACTAGATTGACCAAATTAAAAAGCTTAGAATTGAACCGGCAAAAATGCAATAGGTTCAAAACTTTTTTGGTAACTTTCTCGATCCGGGTTAAAGAAAGAGGTTGAATATCCAAATTGATCTAAGAGCCAAAGTAGAAGCAAAAGGTCAAGAAAAAAAAGAAAAAGAAAGATGGAGTGCCAACCAATATATTTGGTAGTGTTATTTTTCTGTTTTAATATCATGTGACATTTTTGTGAGATAATTACTGACCATTCCATTTAAGCCATGTGACAAGGTAAAGTGAATATGTATGATCATAGAGAAAGATGTAAATTGAACATAAGCTTTTCTTTCTTGGAACAAATGCACAAACCCGAAGGCCACTTGTCTTGATGACAAACATGTGAGAAATCCACATTCATCAATACATTATCATGGGCAAGTAATAGATACACTAGGATCATGTGAGCCTAGCTTATATCCACCGTTAGATCATGTGAACCCACTTCATCTGACTATGCTAATAAGAATTTTTTTTTGTCCTTTTCACTCTTATCTCCATTTAATCACCATCTGGCTACTAAAATATATTTAAACATATGTTGTTCCAGCAAAAACTGTCATTTAATTAGGTTAAGAATTATTATCATATACATAGCAGGAGTTAAGGGGACGATCCTTGTGCTTACAAAACCAACGGGCTGTAGAATCTTTCTATACACAGAAACCTTGTCCAACATTTCTTGGAATTTTCCCTCAACTTTCACGTGCATGACATAGAAATTATATGTTTTGCTAAACTCTATGATTCAATTCGATTCTTAGTTCAAGATTCACAAGTTTAGTATTCCTAGTCCGGAATTTGTCGTGATTCAATAACTAAACCCCGAGAGCAACACAGTGAGTCATAACGGGATGATACTATTAACAAAATCATGTTGACATGTATGTCAAAAAGTTCAAACACTGCAAAATCTCTCATGACCTCAAAGATTTTACAAGAAAATCATTGTTTGCCATGACTCTTTTGATGCTCCATGCGGATGACTTGCAGAAAGTTCGAGAGGCTAAGATCAACATCGAATCAAGTAGGGTCCAATCTAACTGCACAGCCCTTCTGTGTGTGTTGTGGAATATGGACACGACGGACATCCATGTTAATAATTTTCAGTCAAAATCAGTTGAAAAAACTTAATTGGCAAATTGTAAAAAGGGTTTACGACTAGATTGACCAAATTAAAAGGCTGGAACGTTTGGTTCAGCATTTTGAAAGCCTATTGGGAAAATGCAAAGTAGTTTAGCCTAAATGACTTTAGCAAATGCAAAAACCGTTCCGTTTGGTAAACTATGCTTTGAGAAGTAATTTTGAGAGAAATGTCGTTTGGTAGAAAATACATTTGAAAAGCCCTTTGAGTGATTAATATTAGTTTTTTTTTTTTAATTTCATTTGTTTAAAATTGAAAAATAAAATAATGTATGCAAATTGAAAAAATAATGTATGCAACTTTTTAAATATAATTTGAAAATAATGCAAAAAAATCAAATACACACACACACACACACACACACACACACACACACACACACACACACACACATATATATATATTTTAAAAGACCAAACCCTTCGTAGGAATTTTTTAATTTTTATTTGTTTAAACATGAATAAAATTAATGTATGCAACTTTTTAAATTTAAATTTTGACAAGAGTGCTAAAAAAATCAAATATATATGCTAAAAAAATAAATATATAAATAATTTTTTAAAAAAGACCAAAATATATTTAATTTTTATAGCATTTATTTTAATTTGATTTTTTAGCATTATTTTGGCATTTAAAAAAATAATAACGAGGGAAAAATAAAAATGTTAAAGAATGAGTGATGATAGTTTTGGAAAAAAAAAATAAGTTTTAACATTTGACAAAATGTTGAAAGCTCAAAGTTAGTCCCTACTAGTATTAGGCTTTCGGCCTTCCTAATGCTTGATTTTCACTTAAAAGCTACTTCAAAATGATTGCCAAACGGTCCAGTATTTCGCCAAAGGGTTTTGGAGGTTGAAAGCCCATTGGGAATACTGAACCAAACGCATTGAACTAACAAAAATGCAATAGGTCTAGAACTTTTTTGATAACTTTCTCTATCCAGGTCAAAGAAAGAGGTTGAATATCCAAATTGATCTAAGAACCAAAGTAGAAGCAAAAGGTCAAAAAAAAAAAAAAGAAAAAAGAAAAAGGAAGATGTAGTGCCAACTAATATATCTGATGGTGTTATTTTTCTATTTTGATATCATGTGAAATTTTTATGGGATAATTACGGACCATTTGAAAAACTTTCCATTTAAGCTGTGTGACAAGGTAAAGTGAATATGTATGATCATAAATAAAGATGTAAATTGAACACAAGCTTTTCTTTCTTTGAACAAATGCACAAACCCGAAGGCCACTTGTCCTGATGACGAACATGTGAGAAATCCACATTCATTGATACATTTTCACGGGCAAGTAATAGATACACTGGGATCACGTGAGCCTAGCTTATATCCACTGTTAGATCATGCGAACCCACTTCATCTGACTATGCTAATAAGAATATTTTTTTGTCCTTTTCACTCTTATCTCCATTTAATCACCATCTGGCTAGTAAAATATATATAAACGTATGTTGTTCCAGCAAAAACTATCATTTAATTAGGTTAAGAATTATTATCATATACACAGCAGGAGCTAAGGGGACGATCCTTGTACTTACAAAACCAATGGGCTGCAGAATCTTTATATGTTTTGCCAAACTCTACGATTCAATTTGATTCTCGGTTCAAGATTCACAAGTTTAGTATTACTACTCTGGAATTTGTCGTGATTCAGTAACTAAAGCCCGAGAGCAACACAGTGAGTCATAACAGGATGATACTATTAACAAAATCATGTTGACATGTACATAAAGAAAAGTTCAAACATTGCAAAATCTCTCACGACCTCAAAGATTTTACAAGAAAATCATTCTTTGCCATGACTCTTTTGATGCTCCATGCGGATGATTTGCAGAAAGTCCGAGAGGCTAAGATCAACATCGAATCAAGCAGGGTCCAATCTAACTACACAGCCCTTCTTGCTAGCCCCATGGCTGCAACCCTTGGCTTTGGAAGTAGCAGCCGGGGCTAGAGCGTCGACCAAGCTCGACTCCGCCGCATCCCATTGGAAGTTGATGAGCAAAGCAAAGAACTCCTAGTCGGAGGGAAAATTGTACGGTTCTTGAGAAGGCTTGGAGCCATTCTTGGCGAGAAAATCTTTGCCTTGGGTGGTCGCGTTGACCATTGGAATTGGAAGGCTGATTGTGCCGTGTATTTCCTGAACTCTTCTTTGCTTAGTGTCACGGTGACTGAAGAAGAGGTTTCGAGTTCCTATTTAAGCAGACCTTGGAGTGATCGTAGCTGTAGTAGGTCTCGATCAGGTTAACGTTGTAGGAAGAGCAAAAGGAAACATTCGAGTAGGATTAGGAGTAATGCTAAGTAGATAACTTTCTTGAATTAGATCACTTCCCAGATTATTTCCTAAATTAGACTTTGCATGATCAGTGTCAACCCCGATTATTATCACGTAATCATAGGTAGCTAATCTCAATTCCGACATCAATTTATTAATTAAAGCCGGAAAAGATATTGTACATACTTGACAATTGTTTTTAAAGATTATTTTGTGAAAAGAATTTCCACGTGATCTAAAACAGGACCATGCATGTGTTATTCAAGATTCATGATCTCTACATTGGGAGAATTACTAAAGAAATTCTAAACCTATTATATTTGTGCAAATTCAATTCTAAATATTTCAATTTTATCAATTTTAATATTAAATATTTTGGTAAATTCCCAATTGAGTTATTCCATCTAATTATGATCAGAATTGCTGTCTTACGTGGCACTATCATTATAAATTTTTCTAGTTTTTTGAATATTTGAATTTTTTCTTCTTCTTTTTTTTTTAAAATTATTTTGCCGACAAGGGCCATCGGTGACTCTCACCAGCACAATGAAAAAAAGAAAGCAAACAAAATAGAAAAAAATTAAAAAAATTAAAAAAATTAGAAAAATTTATAAAAATTGTTCACATTAGTGTCAACCATCTTTAGTAGCACGGTTGGTATCTAGGTTAGCAATTTTTAGCCAAAATTCATTAAACGGATTAAATTGACAAATTATAAAAAATGTTTACAATTAAATTGGCAAAATTGAAAATGTTTAGGATTGAGTCAGCATAAATACAATTGATTTAAATTTTTTTTGGTAATTTTCCCTATCATGGTTAAAGAAAGAGGTCCAACATCAAAATTGATCTAAGAGTCAAAGTAGAAGGAAAAGGTCAAAAATAAAATGATGTAGCGATAGATAACTAGACCACAGAAAGGACAAAAGCTAATTTACTTTTTCTGAAACTAAAGCATCTCATCTATTCATTTGTTGGGAATTAAGTTTTGTTACTAGCGTAACTGATTCTACAAGGGGTAAGTTTAAGATAGTTGGGTAAGTTTCAGATACTTGATCAAGAACCTATCTAAAGAACCTATCCTATTAGAGTTTGTTCTTGATTTTTGGAATCGAGAACTGAACCAATTCTAGGATCATCCAAGAATTTGGCCTAAATTTAAGTGAAACAAATATTATTTTAGGAAAATATACCACGTAAATGAATTATGGCATTGTGGTTAAGGCATTTGTGTATTCTAACCTTCTCAAGTTTTAAACTCATCTCCAACGTATAATAAAAAATAAAAAGAAGCTAAAATCGGCCTTGATGATTTATGATATAAAATTGGTAGGGGTGTGCAACGGAAATTGCCCGAACCAGGACCGGACCGAACCGCCGGTTTTGGACAGTTCCCACGGTCGACGGTCCAGTTCTCGGTTCCTAATCTTGGAATTGGCGGCCGGTTGGTCCGTTCTCGGTTCCAAGGTGGGAAGCTGGCGATCGGACCGACTGGACCGGACCAAATTTTTTATATATAATTTATATACATATAATATATAAACACATCTAGTATATGAATATTATATATGAAACTTATTGCAATCGGAATTGCAATTGAGGTAACAACCTCTTATGTGGTCAAGAGACCACCAAAGCTCTTGTTGTTACTATTTATTTACAGAGAAAACTTATTTGTTAGTTTCATAGAGATTGTTTATAAAACCTAAGCCAATCACAACCTTTAATCACATTGTTCATGGCTTTTATGCTTAAAATTAAGCGTGAAACACATAAATTGTGATTGATATTCACGCAAGTGAAGTTTGAATATTTTGCACGTGAAAACATGTGTGAGTGGTTTTATTAGATTGCTTGGGAACCGAATTGGATTGATCGGTCCGGAGTATGATCGTTCTTTAGTGAATGGTCGTTTTTTAGTGAAAAAGAAAGTGCTGATTCTGTTGGACCGGACCGGACGGACTGGAACCGATGGTTCGGTCTGGTTCTATTCCTAGGACGAACGGTCTGGTCCATAGTTCCCAAAATTGAGAACCGATTCTCCCGGTCAGGTTTCCGGTTCCACCTTAGAACTGGACCAAAATGGGAACCGATCATCCCTAAAAATTGGGAATTGAACTAGTCAAGGTTAGTGTCCAATTTTTTACCCCGGAGCCTATTTGGTTCGTGTGAACGGGTTAGTACCTAATTAGGCAAGACCGATTAAGTTTATTTTTGGATTGAATTGACCTAATTGCTCATCATTTTCATAATTGATGATTCAACATGCAATATATAAAGCATACTAGAAGATGCTACATCTTTTAAATGAGTGACGCGATATCATCAAGTTATGATTATTGCGATTTCTTAGTTTACCGTGAACTGAATTTAGGATCTTCGTACTTTTTGCACCACTAGTAAGTTTGGAGATGCCTTTAAACGACAATTGACTTTGACACAAAAAAAAGAGTGAATATTATTAAAAATCTCATACTAGTATCCTATGACACACTTACCATTAAGCTACTTTCTGTTGAATAAAAAATTCCTAAATTGGTATTTTTATGACACATTTATCTCAAATTAAATTTTGTCTCATGAAAAATCCCATATTGGTTTTCCTAACTAAAAGAAAAACTTATAGAAAAAGTCACAAAGTTATTGTAAATCATTTTTATTTGGGCAATCTAGTTTTAAACCATTTTAACAATTTTCCAATTTAATGATTTCAATCATTTTTGAATAAAACTTGTTGATATGAAATTGATTGTTTTAAGTGGCATGGCTAATGTTAACACAATTTTTTTTTTTTTTAAAATTTTGTTAATATTTTTGTCATTGTGGCCAACGAGGGCTTACAAACCCTTGTCAACCATTAGTGAGGGTATCCTATGTAGTATATAGCATGACTAGCGCTTGGGCAACGAGCCTTGTCTGTCATAATTAAAAAAGATTATAAAAATTGTTTATGTCAATGCTAGTGGCTCTATATGATATAATCGGCATACAATTCATGATTTTCAAATTGTCAAAAATTTTAACACTAAATTGGTCAAATTAAAAAATGGTCATTTGCACAATTAGTTGTAATTTTCCCTAACTAAAATCTAATCCTCCACATCATATCCCAAGCTGCTAACAAAGGGTATCCGGTTTGGGTTTTGAATTTTTGGTGAGGCGAAAATTGGTTAGAGGAAAACGTGTCCATCAACTTTGAGAATTTTTGTCCAATGAAATTTTTTTACTATTAGCATAAGAAAAACGCCACCAAAGCAATACGCCTCGGTCTCATTCCTCAAACCGAGATTTTTTACGATTCGCTGATTTCGCGAAACTCCGAAGGTCGAAGGACGAAGAAGAAGAAGAAGAAGAAGAAGAAGAAGAAGGAGAAGGAAGCAATGGAAGTCGAGAGCTCGACCGCCGGCGCGGCGGCGGCGGCGCTCTCCCCCGGCAACTTCCGAGAACTCTTCGACTCCGTGGACGCCTTCCTCTTCGACTGCGAGGGTCCGGCTCCGACACCACTTCCTCGGCCCATTTCGTCGCGTTTGAATAAATCCGGCTGATCCGGTCGTGTGTTTCCTTCGTCGTCGCCAGGTGTCATCTGGAAGGGAGACAAGCTCATCGACGGCGTTTCTCAGACTCTCGACTTGCTCCGATCCAAAGTAAACCGTTGCGCTTTCTCTCTGTTCCTGTCTCGTTCGTCATTTGCTTGTGTGTCGTTTGAAAATTCCGAGGTTGTTGTCGGCGTGTGGGAATTTGGCAGGGGAAGAAGCTGGTGTTCGTGACGAACAACTCGAGGAAGTCGAGGAGGGAGAACGCCAAGAAATTCGGTTCTCTCGGGATTTCCGTGAGCGAGGTTCGTTTCCGTTGCTCTTCTTTTGCTGTTGGTTCTCGATCGAATGCGGGGTTTCGAAATCTGGGATTGGTTTTTGCTCGCAGGATGAGATCTTCTCCTCCTCGTTCGCGGCCGCCATGTATCTGAAGGTCAATGATTTTCCTCAGGACAAGAAGGTGAGGCTTCTTCTCGTGATTGTCCTGTCTGAAAAAGCATAGTTCTTTCTCTATTGAGGCGTACTAATCGCTAGACGCTAAGTTCAATGATTAGAACAAAACTGTTGAAGTGACCTTCGGCTAATTTATGAGTGAGAACGTTTGTGCAATCCTGATAGGCCGATAGTCGTAGTTGTTAGATGAGGCGGGAAATTTGTAATTTCTGGTCGAGTGTTACGACTTGAATAGGCCTAGCGTGTAGCATACGGAATGCTAGTACGGCATAAAGACATCTTGGAATGAAAGTGGTTTGCGAGATTTTACCAAAAAAAGTAGCAAAAATGTGACATCGCAGTTGGTTCATAGAGGTTCTTCGATAGTAATATGACTTTGTGGAAGCACTTCACAAAGAAATGTGACTCTGTGGAAGTTGCTTGGAGCAAACAGACCAAAGCTTTGTCCCGGAAAAATACAATTTTTTAGGAGAATATGGCATTAGGAGAGCT
Source organism: Eucalyptus victrix (assembly GCA_016097545.1). Taxonomy (NCBI): domain Eukaryota; kingdom Viridiplantae; phylum Streptophyta; class Magnoliopsida; order Myrtales; family Myrtaceae; genus Eucalyptus; species Eucalyptus victrix. The sequence goes on along the minus strand of CM027839.1, from coordinate 62,749,477 downwards.
TGATCAAATAAGAAGACCATGTTATTGATCCCATGTCATGTCAAAGGCTTAACTATTCCATTCGTCAGTGTGTGTTATGGAATTTGGACATTTTAGTCACCACTAACTTGCATTGCTCCTGTTTACTGACAAGAAAAAGAAGGAATTTTGCTCCAGTCCTCTTCATGCAAGTCATTTATTTTGCTAACGGTTAATTTTCAACATGTTCAGGTTTATGTGATTGGTGGTGAAGGCATTATAGACGAACTCCAGCTTGCTGGATATACCGGCCTTGGAGGTCCGGTGAGAACTTTTTTCAACTAGATGATGTTTTCAGTGAAAAGGAGACAATGTTTTTCGCTTTTATACATCAAGAAATCAGGTAGCAAAAAAATGGGAAAAAAGGGCTCTTTCACAATACTGACTAGCGACATCGACAACTTCATTTGCAGGAAGATGGCAAAAAGACAGCGGAGTGGAAATCAAATTGCCTTTTTGAACATGACAAGAGTGTAATAGCTGTTCAGGTCTTGTATGTTTTCTCTTCTAGGTTTGCTGCTCTAAGAAGGAACTTGCAACTTCTTTTTTTAGGTTGGAGCAGTTGTGGTTGGGCTTGACCCCTTCATCAACTACTACAAGCTTCAGTGAGAAACTCTAAATCTTTTGTTCATCTTACCATTCACATATCTGGACTGTTCTTTCAATGTTCTTGAAAGTTTTCCAGGACATGACTTCTCACTTTGTAGTAACAGAAAATGCTGAATAAGTTCTTATTGCAATTACATCGATAACTATGAAATGACATGATGAATTGCTTCTGTTGTTTACGTTGACGCATCTACTGTGGAGTCCTTATATGATGGGAATTGGCAGTGTTCGAGAACTCCTTTTGCGTTCTGCTGAAAGTCATATTAAGAGTACAAGTATAATTGCCACAGGTTTGTCGTACACCAGTTCTTTGTCCATCTTGAAATCCTTGTACTTGGATGAAGAAGAGGCTGGAACAGCTTGCCCTGATTCACACTGTGCAGTGAAACGTGATCTTTGATGCATATAATGATGCTCTGAGTTTTGAATTCATGCTTGGCTTTCCCTTTTGTTCTAAAGTAATGGGCAATCGTATGGTAGGTATGGAACTCTCTGCATCCGTGAGAATCCAGGATGCCTTTTTATTGCGACAAATCGAGATGCAGTAGCACACATGACTGATTTACAAGAATGGCCTGGTATTCATCTCTGTCTATCGCTAAATGGCAGGAAAGTATCGTTGACATTGAGAGCTAATTCATATTTGGCTTTCAGGTGCTGGGTGTATGGTTGCAGCCATCTGCAGTTCAACTCAGAAGGAGCCTATAGTGGTTGGGAAGCCATCAACCTTCATGATGGAGTTTTTACTAAAGAAGTAAAAAAAATTACTGGGACAGAACTCTTCTCTTTCTTTCTCATGATCGAATCTCCTTATTGTCCTATCCATATGATTTTAGATTGGTAAAAGTATAGACAAAGGAGTCCGCTAATGCTGGGTTATGGAACATCAAATTGAATTTCATCCATTGTATAGAAACTTTTGAAATGCTAGTGGAGCGGGAGTCATTGTTAAGACGCTGAATGTGCAGCCTTTCCTGGTGCAGGTTCCAAATTGATTGTCCCAGGATGTGCATGGTGGGTGATCGATTGGACTCTGATATCTTATTTGGGCAGAATGCTGGCTGCAAGACTCTGCTTGTTCTTTCAGGTAGGGACTCCATCTTTAGCGGGTGGGGAAGTCTATCGTCCCAAAACTCTTTGGTTTTCTAGTTTTTAGTCTTCAATGAACTTCCTAAACTCACTCGTGGTGTTCAGTGCATATCTTGATTGCTCCTTATGCATCTGCAGGTGTGACAACTCTATCTGCTCTTCAAGACCAGGCGAATGATATTCAGCCGGATTATTACACGAACAAGGTGTCCGACTTTCTCGATCTATTAGGAGCATGAGCCTATCAGGCGTGATAGTCTTTCTGGCATGTCAGACTTTCTTTGCCTGATTATTTAAGTCCATCCTTTCTCCCTTTGGCTAAATAGAAAATCACATGAAAAATACACTGCGAAGCCTAATTTGTAAGGCGAATGGCTTCAATTCGCTCCCCTGAATTTATTACAAATGCCCATGCTTTTTGTTGACTGTGTATATATGGAAAGGGGTTCTTTGCAGGAAGGCGTATGTTAGACCCAAGCTAGGAGAGCTTGTTCAGTTGAAGTTACATCGTGAGTTTTGCCAAGTGAGATTGGATGTCCTTTAGAAATAGGAAAGATGAATTTATGTCGGAGGAGCTAGTTAGACCATTCATTATGCATTTTACTACAGAACATGTTTCCTGAGAACTTAACATAGCTAACTAGAATCGATTCACCGATCAGACCTTATGGTTTAGTTTAATCTGAGGTCAAAACGATATGTATCGATAAGATAACTTGCAATCTACTAAATTGCAAAGAGACTCTGGTAATTCACTGTCGAATGGACAATCGGACACATACCAATGAATTCGACCGAAATTGATGGATTTCTGTCGTAATTTACCGTGTATGTTTTTTTTTTTTTTTGGTAAGTAATTTACCGTGTATGTTATAGCTTGAAAAAAAAAAAAAAAATCTTATGCTTTGCAAACCGGGGAAACTTTGTATGTTCAAAACACGATCCTTGTGCTCACAAAACCAACGGGCTGAGGTATCTTTCTATGCACAGAAATCTTGTCCTACACTCCTTGGAATTTTCCTTAACTCTAGTGTGCACGACACAAAAACTGTATGTTTCGCCAAACTCTATAATTCGATTTGATTCTCAGTTCAAGATTCATTATTGTGATTCGGTCTAAACCATTTAAGCAACACAATTAGTCGTAATGGGATGATACTATTAACAAAATCACGTCAACATCTAGGCAAAAAGTTCAAACACAGCAAAATCTCTCACGATCCCAAAGATTTCACACTAAAATCATTCTTTGCGAAGACTCTTTTGATGCTCCATGCGGATGACTTGCAGAAGGTCCGAGAGGCTAAGATCAGCCTCAAACCAAGCAGGGTCCAATCTAGCCGTACAGCCATCCTTGCTAGCTCGGCAGCCGCCGCGATCCTTGCTGTCGGGGGGCAGCTGGTGCAGAAGCCTTGACCGAGCTTGACTCCGTGGTATCCCATTGGAAGTCGACGAGCGCATGGAAGAATTCCTCATCGGAGGGAAGATTGCACGTTTCTTGAGACGGTTTAAAGCAGTTCTTGGTTAGAAAATCTTTGTCTTGGGTGGTCCTGGCCATTGGAATCGGAAGGGTGATTGTGGCTCGTGAACGCATCTCTGTAAGTGTCGCAGTGACTGAGGAAGAGGTTCCGGGTTCCTATTTAAGTAGTGCTTGGATGAATCCTAACTCTAGTAAGTTCGAACTGATTAACGTTGTAAGGAGAGGAAAAGGAAACATACGACTCGGACTAGGAGTAATGCTATGTAGATCACTTCCCAGATTATTTCCTAAATTAGACTTCTCATGATCAGCGTCATGCCTAGTTATTGTCGCGTACTCATCAGCTTTTGTTCCCAATTATGGCATCAAATTATCATAGATAATCAAAGCTGGAGAAGATATTGTATACTCGACCATTATGTTTTTCAAAAAAAAAATTGTGAAAAGAATTCCACGTGATCTTAAAACAGGAGCACGCATGCATTTGTTTCAGATTGGGATAATTACTAAATTAAGTCTTAAATTTATTTATTTATGCCAATTTGGTCATAAACCTTTTGATATATTGTCAATTGAGTCATTTCGATTAATTTTAATTGGAAAACGCTAATGTAGATGCTGATTGTGTTACGTGATACTGCCGGCACTAATGTCAACAACTTTCGTAAATTTTTCTAACTTTTTTCTCTTTTATTTGCATTTTTTTTCATTGTGCCGACGAGGGCCACTAGCGATTACGATGACCCTTGTTGGCAAAATGAAATAAAAGCAAGAAAAAAGAAAAAAAAAGAAATTTCAAAAATTGCCCACATAAGTACTGGTCATCTTTAGAGCGTGTTTAGTAACATTTCTATTTCAATGAATAATTTTTGAATAGAAAAATTTTTTTTTTTCTTTTTCAAGGAACAATTTCTAAATATAAGAATGCGCTTGATAACTGTAAAATTTTTTTACTTCTAGAATAGAAATGCTTTTAGTAAACTTATATATATATATATATTTGTTTCTTTTAATTTTTCAATATTTTTATTATATTTTTCTTTTTTTTTTCCTTCCTTTTGGCCGGCGATTGGCCAAAAAGAAGAAGAAGGAAAGAACAAAGAAGAAGAAAAAGATGAAGAAAAAGGAGAAGAAAAAAAGAAGTGTTTCTCGGAATTGTTTTCGGGAATAAGAAACGAGTTTTTTTTACTTCTTATTTCTGCTCCAAATTTGTTCTGGAAACAAAAATGTAAATAAATGCGTTTCTGTTATTTTTTGTTCGAAGAACAAAAGAACATAACTTTTTGTTCCGAGGAACAGAAACAAAAATAAACAAATAGGCCCTTAGGTATGATAAAATTTCTACTTCTCTATTTCTCTGTTTCTTTGTTCTCCGGAATAAGTTTAGAACAGAAATCCGTTTGGTAACGCAATTTGATTTTTCTATTTTTGGAACATATTTCTATTTCATAAATAGATTTGTAGAAGAAATCATAAGCAAAAATTTTTACTTCTTAATTTCCGAAATAGAAATTGAGAAATCAATTTTTGGCTAAAAATCAATTTCTGTTCCAGAAATTTTGTCATGTACACCCTTAGTGACACAATGGACATCCATGTTAATAATTTTCGGTCAAAATCGGTTGAAAATGCTCATTTGGCAAATTGTAAAAAAGGGTTTATGATTAGATTCGCCAAATTAAAAGACTTAAAATTGAACTTTCTAAAATGTAATAGATTCAGAACTTTTTTGGTAACTTTCTCTATCTAGGTTAACGAAAGAGGTTGAATATCCAAATTGATCTAAGAGCCAAAATAGATGCAAAAGGTCAAAAAAAGAAAAAAAGAAAAGAAAAAGAAAGATGAAGTGCCAACTAATATATCTGACCATGTTATTTTTCTTTATTGATATCATGTGAAATTTTTATGGGATTATTATGGACCATTTGAAAAACTTTCCATTTAAGCCGCGTGACAAGGTAAAGTGAATATGTATGATCATAGAGAAAGATGTAAATTGAACAAATGGACAAACCCGGAGGCCACTTGTCCTGATGACGAACATGTGAGAAATCCACATTTGTCGATGCATTATCACGGGCAAGTAATAGATACACTTGGATCATATGAGCCTAGCTTATATCCATCGTCAGATCATGCGGAACCCATTTCATCTGACTATGCTAATAAGAATTTTTTTTTTTCCTTATCACTCTTATCTCCATTTAATCACCATCTGGCTAGTAAAATATATTTAAACATATGTTGTTCCAGCAAAAACTGTCAGTTAAAATTAGGTTAAGAATTATTATCATATACACAGCAGGAGTTAAGGGGGCGATCCTTGTGCTTACAAAACCAACGGGCTGCAGAATCTTTCTATACACAGAAACCTTGTCCTACCCTTCTTAGAATTTTCCCTAAACTTTCGCGTGCATGACATAGAAATTATATGTTTTGCCGAACTCTACGATTCAATTTGATTCTCAGTTCAAGATTCACGAGTTTAGTATTCCTACTCCGGAATTTCTTGTGATTCAGTAACTAATAGTGCGTTTGGTAACCTCTTTGTTTCGGAGAACAATTTTTAAACATAAATAGTTTTTTTTTTTTCTATTTCGGGGAACAATTTCTGAATGTAAGAACGGGCTTGGTAACGCAAAAAATTTATACTCCGAAATGTAAATGTGTTTGGTAAACTTATATGATCTTTTTGTTTCTTTTAATTTTTCAATATTTTTATTATATTTTTTTTTTTTTTCTTCTTTCTTTTTCCTTTTCATTTTTTTTTTTTTCTTCTTTTTGGTTGGCGACCGGCCGACGAGGCTGAGCCTCGTTGGGCCACCACCAGGTCGGCGTCACTTAGCAGTGGCCTGGCGAGATCGAGCCTCACCGGTCGACTCGAGGCTCGGCCTTGCCAAGCTAGGGCGAGGCTGACCTCGCATTGCCTAGGCGAGCTCGAGCCTCACCGGTGACCTCGCTTGGCCACTGGCGAGGCTCGGCCTCTCCCAGGCGGCGTGAGGTCGGCCTTGCCTTTGTTGGGCGAGCTCGAGCTTGCCTAGATCGGGGAGGCTAAGCTTGCCTAGCCACTAGTGAGGCGTGGCCTCGCCGGGCCATCGTTGGGCGACGTCGACCTAGTGGTGGCTTGGTGAGCTCAAGCTCGCCTAGCCAAGGCAAGGCCGAGCCTCGCCGGGGGCTAGCGACGCTCGGTCTCGCCGGGGGTCGGTGACGCTCCAGCAAGGTTGCCAGTTCTCGACGGTCGGTGGCTGACCATAGCTAAGGCTGGCGACCGGCCAAAAGGAAAAAAAATGAAAGAAAAAATAAGAAGAAAAAAGAAGAAGTGTTTCTTGGAATTGTTTCCAAGAACAAAAAATAAGTTTTTTCTACTTCTTGTTTTTGTTCTAAATCTGTTCCCAGGGACAAAAGTATTACCAAACGCATTTATGTTCTTTTTTTATTCTCTAGAACAAAAGAACATACATTTTTGTTTAGGGGAACAAAAACAAAAATAAACAAACAAGCCCTAAACCACAAGAGCAATACAGTGAGTCATAACGGGATGACACCCATAACCAAATCGTGTCAATACGTACTTAAAAAAGAAAGGCTCAGACACTGCAAATTTCTCTCGATCTCAAAGATTTTACACGAAAATCATTCCTTGCTACGACTATTTTGATGCTCCATGCGGATGACTTGCAGAAAGTCCGAGAAGCTAAGATCAACCTCAAACCAATCGGGGTCCAATCTAACTACACGGCCATCCTTGCCAGATCCGTGGCTGCCGGGAGTGGCCATCGGCGCAAGAGTCTCAACCAAGCTTGACTCCCCGGCATCCCATCGGAAGTCGATGAGCGAAGCGGAGAACTCTTCGCCGGAGGGAAGATTGCACGGCTCTTGAGAAGGCCTAGAGCCGTTCTTGGTGAGAAGATCTCTGTCTTGGGTGGCGGCGTTGGCCATTGGAATCGGAAGGACGATTCTGCCGCATGGTTCCTGAACTCTTCTTTGCTTTTTAAGCATTCCCTGGAGTGATTCTAGCTCCAGTAGATTTCGAGCAGACTGACGTTATAGGAAGAGGAAAAGGAAACTTACGAGTAGGATTAGAAGTAATGCTAAGTAGATAACTTTCTCGAATTAGATCACTTCCTAGATTATTTCCTAAATTAGACCTCGCATGATCAGCGTCAAGCCTGATTATTATCGTGTAATCGTCGGCATCTAATCTCAATTCCGGCATCAAATTATTAATTAAAGCTGGAGGAGATATTGTACATACTCGACAACTGTTTTTAAAAACTTTTGTGAAAAGAATTTCCACGTGATCTAAAACAGGCGTTTGTTCAAGATTCAGGATCTTTACGTTGGGAGAATTACTAAAGAAATTCTAAACCTATTGTATTTATGCAAATTCAATTCTAAATATTTCTTTTATCAATTTTAATATTAAACCTTGTGTTAAATTGCCAATTGAGTTATTTTGTCTAATTTTGACTAGAAATACCATCTTACGTGGCACTATCATTGTACATTTTCCTTATTTGAATTTTTTTTCCTTTTTCTTTTCTTTTTTTCAAATTATTTTTCCGATAAGGGCCACCGGTGACTCTTGCCAGCACAATGAAAAAAAGCAAACAAAATCGAAAAAGAAAAATATTTTAAAATTTTAGAAAAATTTATAATAATCGTCCATATTAGTGTTGACCATCTTAAGTAGCACGGCCGATATTTAGGTTAGCGATTTTTAGCTAAGATTGATTAAAAGGACTCAATTGACAAATTATATAAAAAAGATTACGATTAAATCGGCAAAATTGAAATGTTTGGGATTGAGTTTGCATAAATACAATTGATATAGAATTTTTTTGGCAATTTTCCCTATCCAAGTTAAAGAAAGAGGTCCAACGTCAAAATTGATCTAAGAGCCAAAGTAGAAGGAAAAGGTCAAAAATAGAAAGATGTAGCAACAAACAATATCTCTAACGGAACCCACCCACGCATGGCCGTGCTGGTGAGGCTTGTTTCCTGAATTTGGTCACTAGGTTAGGAGTTCAACTCCTAGGATGATTCCGTGATTTAAGTGGGGAAGCTCCGGTGGTGGGTTGTTGGACGAGTCCCCCGAGGTATAGTCGGTGATGTGCTCTCGAAGGTGAGCTAGGCCGGTGAGCAAGGCTGAATCCTTGACTTCATAAAAAAAAAAAAAACAATATCTCTAATGGAGTTATTTTTCTGTTCTAACACCACGTCAAATTTTTACGGGATGTTTACGGATCATGTGAAAAACTTCTCACTGAAGCCTTGTAACAATGCAATTTTTTTTTTTTTTTTTGGGTCTCACTGTAAATTGAATATGTGACATTATAGAGAAAGATGTAACTGAACATAAACTTTCCTTTCTCCGAAGGAATGCGCAAAACCGAAGGCCACTAACTCCAATAATGAACACGTATATGTCTTGGGCCCGAGAGGAACCAATCACAATCAAGTAATGGATACATCGGGATTATGTGAGCCCATCTCATATTCACCGTCAGATCATGCGGAGGCCACTTCATCCGAGCATGCCATTAAGATTTTTTTTGGCCTCATCACTCTTATGTCCATTTAATCACCGTTTGGCTACTAGGGATGAGTATATCAGAGATTGCCCGGACTGGATCGGATTAGCTAGTTTGGTCTGGCTCCCAAGAGTGTCGGTCCAATTCTTAGTTCCATAAAAATGGAACTTGTGATTTTCAATCCAATTCCGATTCCTGGAGGAGGGGGGATCGGACTGGATCGGATCGACTTATTTTTATTTTTAAATTTCTTAAAAATAGTAATAAATCCTATCATTGTAATAATGTAAGTATTTTTTAAATTAGTAAATTTTTTGTTGCTAATTTGCACATGACAACGCTTCTTGACTAGGAAATTTTTTTTTTTTTGAAATAGTTCTTTTTTATTTCTATTTCGAGAAACAATTTTTGAGTAAAATAAGGTGTTTGATAACTACACAAAATTTCTACTCCAGAAATACTAAAATAATAGAAATGCATTTGGCATGAAATAATTTCTTTTTTTTTTTTATATTTATTCATTTTTTATTTTACTTATGGATTGCCACTTGTTGCCCGTTGGCCGCCGCCGCCTTGGTTGTCGGTTCTGCCGCGCCGTTGCATGATCGGTGGTGGTGATGGAGGCGATGGCAGCCGGCGGTAGTGGTGGTGGCGGCCCTAGGCGATTGGAGGTGGCCGTGGCAAAAGAGAGGAACACAAGAAAAATAAAAAAGAAAATTGGCTTATTTCTAAAATTTGTTCCCAAGAACAAGAAACTACTTTTTTTTGTTTTTTTTTTTTTTTTTTCAAAACTATTTCCGAGAACAAAAAAATAGAGAAAGTATTCTCGGGAACAAAATTTTTACCAAATGGATTTCTGTTTTTTTTTTCCGGGAACAAAAAAATAGAAATTGAGAGAAACAAAAATGTTACCATGCAGACCCTAAGGGTGTGCATGAAAACACTCCAAAAAAGTGTTTCCGGCACACTTCTGTACGGAAAGTGTTCCGGGAACAAAAAGGAAAGTAAACGCGTTTGGTTGCGTTTTTTTTTTTGTTTCCTGAACGAAATAAGAACAGAAAAAAAACAACAATTTGTTGTTTCTTGTTAAAACAAAAATGAAGAAACATTTCCGCGAGCTTCTTCTCTCTCTTCTTCTTCTCTTCTTCTTTTCTTCTTCTTTTTTTCTTTTTTTTTCTTTTTTTTCGCCGGTCGCCGGCCTCGGCCATGGTCGCGCGGCCGGCCGTCGAGGCTCGGCCTCGCCCGATCCGGCGAGGACGAGCGTCGCCGACTCCCCGGCGAGGCTCGGCGTTGCCGGCGAGGGCGAGGCCGAGCCTCGCCTTGCAGATCCGGGCGAGCTCGAGCTCGCCCGGCCATGGCGAGGCTCGACCTCGCCGGATCTGGGCGAGCCCGAGCTCGCCCTTGCCCAAGGCGAGGCTTGGCCTCGCCGCGCCGGTGACGCCGAGCCTCGCCTTGGCCGGGCGAGCTCGGGCTCGCCCAGATCCGGCGCGAGGCCGAGCCTCGCCTTGGTTGGGCGAGCTCAGGCTCGCCCAGATCTGGCGAGGCCGAGCCTCGCCATGGCCGGCGAGGGCCGCCGGCCCGTCGGTTCGGAGTCGCCGAGGCCGTGACCGGCCGAAAAAAGTAAAAATAAAAAAGAAAGGAAAAAATAAAAAATAAAATAAAAATGTTTAAAAAATTAAAAGAAACAAAAAAAGAATAAAATTTACCAAACGTGTTTGTTCATTTTTTATTTCCGGACCAAACGTTACCAAACGCATTCTTTTGTTCAAGAATTGTTTAGGAACAAACACTTTTTTTTTTGTTTCGTTAAGAACAAAAAGAACAAAAATGTTACCATGTAGACCCTAAGTGGCTGGTCCATTAGACTAGACCAGTTAATCCAGATTGGTTCCCGGTTATAGAACCATCTCATCCGATTCCCAGTTTCAAAAAATAGGAATCGGTTCTCCCAATCCAGATTCTTGATTCCACTTAGGAATCGGATTGGAATGAGAGCCGATTATCCCTACTAGCTACATATGTTATTCTAGAAAAATCTATCATTTAACTTAGGTTAAAAACTATTCATATACACGGTGTTTATTTATTTATTTTTTAACACGGCAGAAGTCTAAGGGAATATTTTGTCGCGTGGTCCGAAAGTCTTCATGAAATTAATTTATATCCGTTTGTCAAATAATATATTTAGCTCGTGTAATAATTTATTTTGTAAATATCCTGACTCTTGAACATATCATATAATTTTCTCTTTTCAGGGATACGTGCCCTTAATTAACTTTAGGATTAATTAAAAAATCTCAAATTATCACACTGTACCATATTTTCCAAAAATTAATTTTTGCATTAGAAAAAAATGCAAACTTGTACACCTGTTTTTTGAAAATCTGTTACAATTTTTAATTTTGCCCTAATTTTAACTTAAGATTTAGGTAGATTTTTCATTAGTATGTCAATTTAGATTTTTTTCGACACAAGTTAATTTTATGTAAATATAACACGGGTATATAGTTTGAGAATATTTATTATATTAACCTTTTAACTTTAGGAGTGGATATATCTAGGACGCCGACATGCCCGTCTCTTTCAAGTTCCAAAAATCTTTTATCCAATTATAATAATTTGAATTTCTTATTCGTTAAACCGTTTTGGATCTCCAGTCATCCAAAATCTTTGCGTAGTCCAAGGGCATGTGACACGGATCATTATTCTTTTCGCTATGTCCCAATGGGAACTTTGAAAAACTCCAAACTCCAACTTTCCTCCTCTCCTCTCTCTCTCACTCAAACTTTCAAGTCGTTTGATGGACTCATAAAGGAGAAGGATTCTCCTATAATTACCATGCAACTTATTACTGAAAGGGGGAAAAATGAAAGAAGGGTCCACACTAGTGCAAAATTTGATGTACTTGAAAGTTGAGAAAAATTACTAAATTGGTCTTAGATTTATTGTGTATATGCAAATTCAATTTTAAATTTTTCAATTTTGCCAATTTAATTGTAAGCCTTTGTTCGAAATTTCAATGTATTCTCTCTAGTCAATTTTCGTAAGAATAAAAATTAACATGGTTGTCCATTCATCACCAGCCTACCTATGTAGCATGCCTCCATATCAGTGACTTCTAGAGAAAATTGGCAGGAAAAATTATTGGCAAAATTAGAAAGTTTAAAATTGAATTGGTATACATACATTAGGATTAAGATTGGTCAAATAATTTTTCCTTATAAAATGGATTTTTAGATAATAAAGAAATGAAATTGTTATTTATTTCTCCCTGGACCTTATGGGGAAGAGTACCTCTTTTGCTGTCATATCCAAATCCAAGTGAATAAGAATTTAATTACACGTGAATATATTTCAAATTCTCATGATCTATCACCAGATCAGAAAGGAAGGACCACTCCTTGACGCAGCTCATATGTTTTCCGTGAAAAATCGTGGAGATGCATGTGGAGCTCGCAACTCTATGCATGGAGTTATTATATATATGCGTTATTATATATCTATTTATTTAATATTTTTGAAAAAAAAAAAATGAGGATGATAATTTCGTGGACTGTGCACATCATTGGTTTCTAAATTGACTTTGAAACTAGAGAAAAAGGAAAGGAGTGCATGTGGAAGTATGCTCGAAAGCTTGCCCTCTCATTGGTTCGTCCGTAATACACGCCACGCAAGAATTCATAAAGCCTGCAAGAGGAAGACATAATTAATGTCCACGTAATCCTTTCTTAAATCATGGTTTATCAAGAGGGTTTTGCTTGTTTTTTAGTGCGGAAGTGGGTGGATCTAGGGTTACCCAGCATCGGTTGTCGGACCATTCCCTTATTGCCGCCCTTGATTTCCGACCGCCACAGCCTTTGAAGTTGAGTGACCAATGCTTGGTCCTAAATAAGATCTTCGATTGGATATTTCCTTGTTAAGCACATATTCGACGATACTCGTTCGCATTATTCACTTCACTATGGCAATAAAATATAAGGTCAGTATCACAAAAAATCAAGATTTAATATATTTGTAACAAATTTACTAAAAACTAATTTTTTTAATCATCAAAACCCAAAAATTGATATATATGACAAATTTGCCATAAAATAATATTTTGATCACTAAAAACTTTAAATTGGTATATTTATGATAAATTTAGCATTTGTTAATTTCCGTTAAATGTGATTAATATCGCGAAAAATGACAGACTAATGCACATGCGATGAATAGAGGATAAAACTTCAAATTAATACATTCATCAATCGGCACATTTCATTCAACTTAGTATTTTTGATAGAAAAATTTAATGGAAATTAATGAAGGATAAATTTGTCACAAATAATTAATTCGTGATAAATTTACGACCGATGTATCCATTTATGGTTTTTCAACGATACTCACCCCAAAATATAAAATTTGACTTGGTGAGAGTTGAAACTCATGTGGATGCGAGTGGACCATTGCATGTCATGAAACCCTAAGCACAAACCCTTGACCCGCTGAACCTTGTACCCCACGTTGGATGTGGGTGGGCGATGTCGATCGTGCCCTAAGCCCAGAAAAAGCAATCTGATATGCAGGAGAGCTTTATAAAAGATGGGGTATAGACTAATCCGTGTCGATATGCTTTTCTATCTAGACAACTATAAAGAAAGCAAACGCAGCAGTGGCGAAAGAGAGCTGCCAAAGGCGATTTCGTCATCGTCATCGTTCCTGGCCATGTTGGTCGCTCGGGTGGACGACGTTGTGCACGTTGAATGCTGCGAGTTGGCATTGTCGTAACCGGAATGAACGAAAGCTAGTGAACAAAAGGAGGATGGCCAAGTGAACCCCATGAAAAGAGAGTGGCATCTCCACTAATATAAAGGGTGATTTTTCTTAATCATCCACACAATTTTCTTTTCTTTCTCTTTCCAATTTCCGGTAAAGGGAAAAGACCACAGTTCACGTGAATAAGTCACTTTATCACCGTGTAGTTAACTAAAGAAAAGAGCTAATGGGGGGCCGGTTGCGCTTCGTGCGAAATTGGCCTAGACAACACCCGATTCTCTATAAAGAAGAAATGACATCAACGGTGCAATATTAGATGTTGTTTGCTTTTCATTCTGAGGCTAATACGAGTACAATGCAACCATCACACATTTTGTGGCACATTGTGTGCTTTGTAGGCTCTACCTTATCCCGAATCCGATGGAAGAAAACACAGATCCATAAAGTTCTAAAGCCTAAAACAAAGGATGTGTTTAGAAGTACATGTGCACATCTCTCTCTCTCTCTAAAAAGAAGATAGAAGCATGTTGGGTGATGCAAGTGAGATGCCTTGTCCTGTCAGAACGGTGTACAGCGTTTAAGCTTGGGCCCTGTCTTGCAGCTTCACGTTCATGTCGTGAAACTAAGATTGGCTTTCGCTAGGGGCAAAAAGGAACCATGTTAAATATATTCCTTAAATGCACCAATGGCCCCCCACCTCTCAATTAAAACATTGAATGCCAATTTGGTTTGTGAAATGGACCACCCACCTTCTTCGATTGGGATGTATTACTCCTCACAAAGTAATGTCGCACTTAAATGAGTTCGTACTAGCATTTTGAATTCTCAACTCCAAAAGAAAATGACACATTCGCCTGAAGATCATGCAGTCTTCTTTTTTCGTTTTGTTTGAATTCCAATTCTCACATGGTCTGCATCAGTGTCCACTTAGAAACCAATCGCTAGAATCACGGTACGTAACACTTGCAATTAGGATAAGCAATAAATGGTGGGGCATTTTTACAATCGCATCCATGAAAATGAAGCATGAGCACTATACTACTGAGAGAGAGAGAGAGAGAGAGAGAGAGAGAGAGAGAGAGAGAGAGAGAGAGAGAGAGAGAGAGACCTCAACATCTCTCATAATAGATGATAATGACAAGGTATGAAAGAGTTGAATAGGTTCATGTTGGGGTGGGTTAACTTTGACAATGTGGTTCATTTTTTTCAGCAATTAGATTTAATTTCAATGATGTGGTATTTCTATCTCTTTGACAAATGATACAAGTGAAAATATTCAAATCAAGTCTCTTCACTGTATTGTCGGCAAGTATCGAAAGATGATAATGACAAGCTATGAAAGGGTTGGATAGGTTCATATTGGGAGGGTTAACTTTGACAATGTGGTTTATTTCTTTTCAGCAATTAGATTTAATTTCGATGATGTGGTATTTCTATTCCTTTGACAAACGATACAAGTGAAAACATTCAAATCAAATCTCTTCACTATATCATCGACAAGTATCGAAATATGATAATGACAAGGTATGAAAGAGTTGAATAGGTTCATGTTGGGATGTGTTAACTTTGACAATGTGGTTTATTTCTTTTCAACAATTAGATCTAATTTTGATGATGTGGTATTTCTATCATTTTGACAAACGATACAAGTGAAAATATTCAAATCAAGTCTCTTCACTATATCGTTGGCAAGTATTGAAAGATGATAATGACAAGATATGAAAGAGTTGGATAGGTTCATATTGGGTGGGTTAACTCTGATAATGTGGTTTATTTCTTTTCAGCAATTAGATCTAATTTCAATGATGTGATATTTCTATCTCTTTAATAGACGATACAAGTGAAAATATTCAAATCAAGTCTCTTCGTTGTATTATTAGCAATTATCAAAATGAAAATGGAGAATAGTGCCGTAATTCTATTTCAACCTTTCTTCTTTCCAACCAAGACTTGGAGTTGATAATGTCGGGCACCACCGACGAGACGACACCAGTGCAAAACAAAGGCAAAAGCCAAATATAAGCAACGAGAGAAAACCCGAATACGACATGATATGATTGCTTGTGAGGTACGAAGATGCAATGATATTTTTTACACTTTGGACAATGAATGAAGGTGGTGGAAGGGGAACAGGCAAAAGCAGGAGGAAGGATGGGGGGAGGGAATACAACACAGGGGGCGTTCTTGATAATTTGATGGAAGGAGAAGGGGCCCTCCTCGTCAAAAGGGGGGGCCGGCATGCATGACGGACAGGTGAGACATTGCCAGCCCCTGTTTGGGTCGATTTGGACCCCCTTCAGTTTCGGGGCACGGCCCACCAATCCTGAATTATTGATCTTCCTGCAAGGAAATCGAAAAAGAAAACGAAGAAATGGAATAGAGAGAAAAAAAACATGGGAAAAGCTTCTCGCTTTGCGCTTCTTTCTTGGCTTTGACCCCGCTCTCTCTCTCTCTCTTTCTCTCTCTCTCTCTCATACTGTGCTTGACACTCCACCAGAAGCGGAGGCCGCCTCTCTACTTTTAATTCAGTGTCGAGCTTTATGTCTCTCTCTCTCTCCTGTCTCAAAGCAAGTTGTTTAGCAGCAGCTGCTGGCTTCTTCTCTTCCTTTTCGCTGCCAAAGCAAAGCATAAGCCCCCTGAAGTTTCTTCTGATCCTCGAAAGGATTTGGTATTTTTCTTTTTTCTCTTTTTCCCATTAGCTTATCCGTGCTTACCCTTTTGTTCTCTTGGTCGTGGCTTTATTGGGTTGGCTTCTCTTTGATGCCAAGTCCAGCTTTTGGCATCTGGGTCTCTGTCAGGCCTTGGATCTGAGCTTGGGTTTCGGATAAAGCTTTATGCTTGTGATCGAGAGAGATCCGTGTCGTTGTAATCTTGCCATTCCTTTTTTTTTAAATGTGTTGGGGTTATTGATCTTTAATCATGTTTTCTGCTGGTAAATTTTTTAAATGGCTTCAATTCATTTGGGGTTTGATTTAATAGTATCTGAAGTGGAGCATCTTCAGGAAGCAGCTGACTGTTTGCTGATTCTTTACTTTGTTGTGGCCCTTGAAGCCTTTCATACGTTTTCTGTTTCCTTGGATCCTCCCTGCCTCCCCTTTTGTGTCTGGATGCATACCAAATAACTCTCTCTAATTTCTAGTCCGACTCTGCATGTAACTCTGTGAATGACTCCCCTTTCTTACGAGGTATATGATTTTGGCCTGTAAATTGATCTTTGTTGTAAGAATAACTTTTCATTTTGGCTTATGTTAGCCGAAGTAGTTTTTCAGTGCTCAAGAAGTGTCTTTCCTCGTTCTTCTGAGTTATATTCTGCAACCAGATTGCTTGCTACTATCTATTGGTAGAGGCATGGTATGTAGTACTCATCTTGTTAGGGGGGGCTAGTCGTAGAACAAAGGAATGTTTGCTGCTTTGATATATTGATTGTTGCTGTTTGAGTTAAAACGTTTGATTGTCATTGAGAATCATGTATTCTCCATACATTTGTGAGGTGGTATTGTTTGATGGTGAGTCTTTGAAATCTGAATGCACCAAAATTGATTGGTATGTAGGTTACCCAAGACTACATTGTGGATGGCATAATCATTGGGATTGCCAGAGTTGGATGATAAATACTCTGGGTCTGCTTATGAAAGATATACTGATTTTGATGATGGGTTCTGAACTGTGGAAAGCTTCTTGCTGATCTTTTGAGAACTTTTTTGTTAGTATCATGGCCTCAAAAGCTGCCTCTAGAGCATCCTCTGAACCACAACAGAAAACAGCTGGTGCTTTCAAAGGAGAGAAAAGTGATCAGAGTCCTTTGTCTTTGCAAATTTCTAAGGAAAGGAAAACCCAGATTGCTAAGCCTGAGCAGCATTCGAAATTTCCCCAGAAAAACTCGAAGCAAGTTTCAGTTGAATCAACTGATAATAGAAAATCAGCCAATGTTGCTCATGGGGGCTCTCTTGATTCTCTAGTCAACAAGACCTATCCAGTTTCTTCTTCTTCTTCACCCATTTCAGGAAAATCATCAGAGCTCGATTCTTCTGTCGTCGAAAGTAGAAGCTCCATTGAAGGTTCTGTTGATCAGGAAAAGAAGACATCAACATATGAAAGCGTTAAAAGCAGTTCAGTGTCTGGAAAGGTTAGTGACGGTACTGGAAGTATTGCCAAAACCAGTGAAAGTGCCAAAATTAGTGATCGCATTGATTTTGTTGAAAGTGGGAAGAGTAGTATGTGTAGAGGGAGCACGAGTAGTGATGTGAGTGATGAGAGCAGTTGCAGTAGTTTTAGTAGCAGTATTAGCAAGCCACATCAAGCAAATGACTTGAGATGGGAAGCCATCCAAGCGGTCAGGACAAGAGATGGCGTCTTGGGCTTAAACCATTTCAGGCTACTGAAACGCTTGGGTTGTGGGGATATTGGAAGTGTATACTTATCAGAGCTTAATGGAACAAAATGTTACTTTGCAATGAAGGTTATGGACAAGGCTTCTTTAGCCAGTCGAAAGAAGCTGCTCCGGGCTCAGACAGAGAGAGAGATTCTGCAATCTCTGGACCATCCCTTCCTTCCAACACTTTACACGCACTTTGAGACGGATAAATTCTCTTGTTTGGTGATGGAGTTCTGCCCTGGAGGAGACTTGCATTCTCTTAGACAGAGACAACCAGGAAAACATTTCCCTGAGCAGGCTGTAAGGTACGATCACTGAACTTCGGTGTCATATGTGTGGTTTTCATTTATGCATGTTCTTACCTATAGATTCTCATATCCCCTCATTGATCATATTTTAGTCACATATCTAGCCTTTCGAACATATGCTTTTCTTATGCTGTGGGAGTTTGTCAAAATTTATGTGAGCATAGTGTACTTATGAAATGGACACACATAACATGCAGAATTGCTGAAGTAGAAAGATTGCTTTTTTACATCATTGGCACATGCTTAATATTCAACGTATGGCATCATTTAAGCACATGTTGCACACTTTTTACTTGATTTGACAAGAGAAAGTTGGTATGTTGTGCTAGATTAAACATCAAGGTTCTAATATTTCTTTTTGTTCTGGAAAAATTCTGCTAGGACTGCAAAGAAATCTGCTGGTTCCGGCGGTTACAGTGTTTGATGCTTTACTTATTTTGAGGGATTAGGAAAGTAGAGTTACTAGACCATGGAGTTGTGTCATTGGATTTTATTTATCATCTGTGCACCCCCTTGGATCATATATGTTCAAATAGCGTCAATAAAAAGTTACCTAGTGTGATGTATGCATATTGTCCTCAATTTGTATACGTATATAGGGATAAGAACTCTTCTATCATTCTATCGGTGCCTTCACTATCATTTGAGCTAATTATGCATGCATTCTGTCATGCCTACCTGTCTATCAGCTGTTTGAAATGAGCAACCGTCCTGGGAATATTCACATGGACAGATAGGACTATGAAAGCTATTGTAATTTGCATGCCACTAAACATTTCTTTAGGCTTGATGCATATTGCTTAAACTACAATGTGCTTTTCTTTTCCTGTTCAAAGTTAAGGTATTAAGCTATTGAGATAGGCTTTTATATTTAATTGTGGTTGGAACAAGATCTATTCTTATCATGCACTCTTTTTGCGAACTTTTAATTTGTATAAGATAGAAAAATAACGTTTTTTTAACCTGTAGTCTCATGGTTCAGTACTTATGGGTGGAGCAATTAGGAACAATTATCTTTTTTTTTTTTTTTTTTTTTTTTTTTTTTTTTTTAATTCATGTGCTTTTTATCGCTATGGGGGATTGCTCCTTTATTTTTTACCCGAGTAGGTTTTTGTTTCATCCAATCCAAAAAATTGGCATGCATGCTTAAATCCTTTTCTTTCTTTTGTCCTTTTTAAATGCCGAAATCTTTTCATGACCCCATCAAGAGTCGAACCACCATTAGAAAGGGAACTGTATTGAGCACCCGCTTAATAATAGTCCGCACTCTGAAATGAGTTGGCTTCACTTTCCAGAACATTGGGGCTACTAGTAACTATAGTCAGCCCAATCTTTGCAAAGGAACATAATCTCCTGATTTATAACTATCCACATTAGACAGCACATTGGAATAGAGACATGAATACTTGCTATTCCTGCGTTTCTGCTATTATGTCTTACCTTCATCTTTTCTGCTTAGGCTGAAAGCTTATGATTACAGGGACTTACAAACTCAATGCTTTCTTGAATTGACCTTAGAATTGTAACATGCAGATTTTATGTGGCGGAGGTCCTGTTGGCTCTGGAGTACCTGCACATGCTCGGGATCATTTACCGCGATCTCAAACCTGAAAATGTTCTAGTAAGGGATGATGGACATATAATGCTCTCTGATTTTGACCTCTCCCTCCGGTGCGCCGTTAGTCCGACACTCGTGAGAAGCTCATTTATGGTTGCCGAATCCCTCAAGAAGAACCCTGTTTACTGTGCTCAGCCAACTTGCATCGAACCTTCATGCATCCAGCCTTCCTGTGTACTCCCGACAACATGCTTTTCACCCCGCCTCTTTTCTAGCAAGTCCAAGAAGGAAAGGAAATCTAAGAACAATGAAATGGGAAACCAAGTGAGACCCTTGCCTGAGCTCATGGCAGAGCCTACAGATGCTCGGTCTATGTCGTTTGTGGGTACCCACGAATATCTTGCACCCGAGATTATCAAGGGAGAAGGTCATGGAAGCGCCGTTGATTGGTGGACTTTTGGAATCTTCTTGTACGAATTGTTGTTTGGGAGGACGCCTTTCAAGGGATCTGGAAACCGAGCCACGCTGTTCAATGTCGTGGGCCAGCCTCTACGGTTCCCCGAATCACCCATCGTCAGCTTTGCTGCTAGAGATTTAATACGAGGGCTGCTTGTGAAAGAACCACAGAACAGATTGGCATATAAACGAGGGGCGACGGAGATCAAGCAACACCCCTTCTTCGATGGGTTGAACTGGGCATTGATCCGGTGTGCGACTCCTCCAGAGATCCCTAAACTGGTTGAGCTTGAGCGCATACCTGCATCTGCAACCATTGAAAAGGCCGCTGCTGTAACGGCCGCTCCCAACCAGATAGGGTCTGAGAATTATCTAGAGTTTGATTTCTTTTAGTGACTGTGGATATCGGTTTCAAGTTTTTCAGTGAGTAGGGAAATCTGTTTTTTGTGCCCCTGGGATGCTCAGCGATGAGTGTGATTAAGTTCTTTGGTCGATATATTGACGAGGGAAATGTATGTGCATGTTAACAATCTCTACTCATCTGTATTTGTTATTAAATGGATTTCTGCTCCCAGATTAAGGCTCAGAAGACACACTGGTGTCGATCAATTCCTCTTAAGGTAATAACTACAAAAGATCTGGTGCATGTGCGGTAAGTTTTGAAGATGAACCGTGCTATACAGTTTGTCGCAGCATCATATGGCTGCGGACATAGGGAGAAAATGGTTTAGATAAGCATGAGTGCCGTTTTACAATTAGGGGGGGCTTCATGTCATTTGTGTATTATAAGTGAGTGCAATGCGAGATTCATTGATCGGCACAGGTGGGCTTTTGCTAAATCACATAGCCGGACGGGAAATCAATATACATGCTGATTGTGCCTCATTCACAGACCCTTTGCAGCCGAAGTCGATTTCCAGGGACACAAGAAAAGGAAGAAGTACATGGAAAGTATGGACAAATCCCGGTATGTCACCAAGCGGCCTTCGGTTTGAAACAAATGCACGAAAAATAGTCCACTCGCTGATTCCCTTCCTCAATAGGCTTGAGCTTGTTGGGACTCCCTTGCGGAGGCGTGGTTCGCTTGCTGTGCGAAGGGGTGGACGGCGAGTCCATTGCCGTCTGCTCGAGTATCACCTTTTTCCTTCGCATATGATCATGACCTCACACGATACTGGTGCTTTCTGAAGTAACTGATCAGCAACCCCATTTCCCTTCTTAGATTTCGACCTCCTAACACCCAAAAAGAAAAGAAAGTCATTTCCAAATCCAGAACCTTGCAACTGAGGCTGTAAACAGATTAAACAAAGAGAAAGAGGATGTAAATGTTAACCTCAAATTGGATTTGGCAATGCCGACAACTAACTTGGTTATGTTGAGGACAGGAACGAGCTCAAGGATGGCCTGGGCAACCATGTCACTCTCGATGAGTATAGTGTCCACCTTAACCTGTTTTCATTAGCTTTTCCTTATTGTAATCACATCAGGCTTAAGGATAAAACATATAACCAGGCATTTTTACATATGATAGTCCCATTTGATTCAGCATTATAAATGGGTTTTGGGAGTCTAAGATTTAGGGCATTTGTTTTGTTTTTTACTCTAACTTTGGGAAAATGCAATTGCATTTCTAACTGCCTCTAAAAGTAGCATTCTCAAAATGCACATAGATATTTTTTTTCCTTCCAACTTTGCCCTTGCTTAAATTTTATAATTATGAAAATGTTTTCAAAAACCCTAACTTGCCAGCAAAGGCCTTAGCCATCAAGAAGCCACCGCCACCCTCGCCTAATGCCTGACCTTAGGTGAGATGGCTTGAGGTTGTTAGACCCCAAGCGACGTCTGGGTCACACCTTAGGTGAGATGGCCTGAGGTTGTTAGACCCCAAGCGACGTCTAGGTCTCGTGACCCAGATGACCATGGGCGAGGTTCGCCAATGGTGGCTGAATTCCATTAGCAAATAGTTTGATTTTTTTTTTTAATTTATAAAAAAATAGCAAAAGTTCTTTAAAAACTATAGTTTTTACCACACAGCATTTATGTCAAAATTGCTTCCCAATGGAGGCATTTGCATTTTTCTAAAGACATTTTGCCAAATAGAACCAAATGAGACGATGTTGTGAACTGTACCTTTGAGGAAATGCATGTGTTCAGATACTTCTGAAGTTGTTGGTTCCTTTTGCCTCTTTCTTGTGCCTTGAACGTCTCTACTTGCTGTTCACTCACCCCAGATATGGGTAGATTTCCTACTGATCATAATATTAGCTAATTAATCATCAACAAATGATGGTTGACTATGGAAATTTACGATATGATTTGATTTATGAGAAGCATAAACAAGCAGTCGATCGTCTATCAATCTTTCAACAATTTAAGCTTTTAGCACGTCATGAATTCTTCAATTTCTCGGTCACCGTGAACTGTTTTGCGCATATATTCTGCATTATCCTAATGCTATACTTTTCTTCTAACCATTGTATGGATTTACTAGAAACAAAATAGTAAGTGTAGACTCAAGAGACTATATCCTACCAATAATTTTGTGCTCATAGTAATTTTCTAATTACATATTCAAAGCAGCACAAAGAATCAAGATGGCTAGACAGCCCCTTAACCACAATGCAATTATTACCAATGAATGATGGATTTATAAATTTTGTCTAGGATCCCTTATAGACAATGCGCGAGGAAATCAAATTTCCGACTTGTTCGGTCTACATCATTTCAATGATAAATTAAAGACGTAATTTATTCTCTGGAGTAACGTATTACCTAGACTTATTTTACTAAATCAATCCAGCTAATCATATGTCAAGGACCGTAGATCCTACTAATATATATTAGGACCGCCAATATATTTCTTATTTATTACTTTGAAAAATGAAGTCGCCAATACAGATGCAGCCAAAGAAGAAAAAAACAGGAATGTGAAAGGAAAAGAGCTAAAGTGGTTCTCCTCTCTTTGTCTCCGCCGCACATAACGACATCAATGGCGGTCGGGACCAGATTCTTTACGTTCTCTGTCCACCGTTTTGACCGCAACCCACCCACCATCGCAACCACCGCCGCGTGCGGGGAGAGAGAGAGAGAGAGAGAGAGAGAGAGAGAGAGAGAGAGAGAGAGATATTCTTACATGCGCTCGGAATGAAGCGGGTCTCAGGGAAGACATGCACCAGGAAGACGGTCGTGTTCGACCGGTCGGTGACGGCGTTCTTGAGCGTCCATGTCAGTGCGTCCATGCTCGTCTCGCCCTTCGCTCCCACCGCCACGTACACGCAGTCACCGCCTCCCCATGCGCTGCCGTTGTGCATGTCGAACGAGAACAAGCTCATCCCTTTCGATTGGCCCTCCTTGATCCCCACCATCGGGCTGCTGCTGATCCTGCTGCCGATCTCGGAGTATACGCTCGAACGCTCCTCCTCGATCTCGCTTGTCCCGCCGGCGCTTCCGTAATAGTTCAGCACGTGGTTGTATTGACCATACTGATGATGAAGATGGCCTTGATCAGCTTCTGCAGTAATTCCTATCGTTTCAATTGCTTCTTGGCTGTTGGCCGGCAAATGCGCCGCTTCCCCCACCTGCGCCGACATCTTTCTTACGCTAGCGTCTACGGAGAGAGGATTGGAGAGACACCGCGGATGACCACCCGATTCTCTTCTGCTTCGCGGGTTCTTTCTGTTTCTTTTTTGGTCGTCAAGAAATGGTGGATGATAGAGAAGCAAGTGAATAGATCTTGTTGCAGAATTTTGACAACCTTCTTGAATTGTGATTGATTTTGGGATGATTTGTTTATCAAGAACTATCCACGGTTTGGCAAGACCAAGTACTGGAGAGCGATAGGGATAAACTTCTTTTTCTATGGGTCGGCGAGAGAGAGAGATATTTTAAAGATGTATAATTTGGAGAGAGAGAGATATTTTAAAGATGTATAATTTGGAGAGAGAGAGAGAGAGAGAGAGAGAGAGAGAGAGAGGTGATGTGAAGGGAGGAAAAGGGAAGGTTGTTGTCTTGTACTTTGACTTTTCCGAGTGCGGGGGAAATTTAGGTTGATCGTTGCTTCTTGTGTCTTTTACTAAGGATGCAACATCGCTCCAAAGATATTTGTAAGTAGTTACCATCAAGACTATAACTCTCCCGGATCTGCAGAATTATTGATGCTTTGGAGTGAGTTATCTAAGCCAGGGTTTGGTAACTTTGTCAAAAGAAAGAGCTCGGTACTCGTGACTACCACAGCAACTCAATCTCAATTTCTACTCGGCGTATCTTTTCGAGACTTAGTCTATTGTTGAACAAGAGATGTGGATCTAATTTGGTCTTGAAACTAATCTTAGGATCCTGATTGCAACACGTGCAAGACGAACTTCTGAAAACTCAAATCGTCATACGGTAACAACACGTGCAAGACGAACTTCTGAAAACTTAAATCGTCATACGGTAACCTTAGGACAATTTTATAGGTTAGCTGTGGCTTTTTGTGTTGATTAAGCGCCTGATTTGTGTAAGCTGGTCTTACCAACCCTAGCTAGCGTTGCTTTTAGGGAATAATAGAAAGAGACCTTGGGTTAAACGTTGACGAAAGTAGATCATTGACATTAAATCTCGCCCGCTTATTGCGACCAAATTTTCTAGGTTCGGCCGGTTTCTCTAAGTCAAATCATGCTGAGCTTCGTAGCAACGCAATGAATGTTTTCAATTATTGGAGTTTGGAGCTGTCATGATTCGACATGATGAAATACCATGTCACGTACGCGTGTTATTCGTGTTTATTAAACACGCATGGAATATCCGAATACGTAGAGGGATCCCGGCCGTCTTCAACGCCCAACGTACATAAGATAATGTCGTGCAGGCCTTGACAGGTCGCACCTCCAGTTTCACTCCGCTTTTCTGTCGTTTTTCAATGAGGTCCCTGCGCTTCACTTCGCGCATGTAAATATCATAGATAGGCTTCAACGGATTGCCTCTGAATGAGGAATGCCTTTTCTTTCTTTTTCTTCTTCTTCTTCTTCTTCTTGTATCTTGTACTTCTGTATAATTCCATCGTATGCGCGCAAGCTGCCATGCATTGGCTTATTTAAACGTTACTGGTCTTTGATAGTTGAACTTGGGATCCTGCTAAAGATCTATCATAATCTAGGAGCAAATAGATTCAGAAGAAACAAATTTAGGGTTAAATTTGCATGAACTCATGCAAAGTAGAAGATTGGACCTTTTTGTAGAAAGAGGAAGGAAGAATGTATGCATTCGCATTGGCGCAGTTGGTTAGGGTATTGGAGGATATCTAGTTCAGAAGCTAGAGGCCGCTCATATGAATCCACATCAAGTATATGCAAACTGCTCGGGTTCAAAAATCAAGACTTAATCGGTTTATGAGACTTGTAGAGTGTTTTATGTGTCTCAAGGTAGCTAGATCTTCACGATTGTGCTCTTAAATTATTCAGAAACAAGGGAAGTAATGGACTGAGCTTTGGTTGAAGGCAATGGTTGATTGATGGTAAGTTATAAATGGCCTAGTAATGGCCAAGACAAGAAGCATTTGAACAGTTGCAGCATGATAAGTTTTGCATTTAAAAAGATTAGAAGCTCATGGCATTGTCAAACGGTCATAAGCTTGTTTGTTCTTTCAAGTGCACCTGCATCCATCACATGCTTTACGATACATCTTACTTTGGTACCGGGCATGGGTTGTACGTGGTGTTCGACCGCCAAGATTTTAAAGTTGAAAATTGCCTGTCGAAACATATAAGCTGAAATCTGGCAGGAGATGCTTCATGGGTAGCATCTCATAAGACCAGTAATTTTACAGAACATCAATGGCAAAAGCTGTTGCAGAAGTCACAGTGTGCAAACCTTTCACAAATTCACATGACTTGATTCTGCAGAGTATCCATTGTCTGATTTCACTTTTATTCAGGCTATTGGTCATCGTCTCCATGTCATTGAGTCCTGAAAGAGTCAGATATTCACTATATAACCCCAAACTTAGACTTTCATTTTGTAGAGGCTATTGCACGAACAGATGGCAACTCACTAAAACTAACTTCAGTCGAGTTGCTAGACGTGTATGTTGGGGAACGCGTGTGGTTCATCCTTTTCCTCTCTGCGCTGGTTCACCATTTTTGGAGCATCTCATGGATAGCTCGAGCCTATCTTAGTACTTCACTTGTGTTTTTGACTTGTTATAGCAGAAACTGATGAGAGCTGAATCTTGTTCACGTCCATCTCTGCTTGCCTCTCTGCGCTCAGTTGTGAAACAAAAGATTGACTTTTAACTGCCAAAAGTCGTGGCAAAACAAATTCAATCAAGTTCGAGACCTGCTGTCTTGCACCCTAAGATCATGTCATGAGTACAAACTTCAGAGGATAATTCAGATGCATAATAAGGTCGGTCTTCGTTGTTTTAAGTTGTTTCTTTTCTATATCTAATCCATGTGAAGAATTATCAATCGTATTCGCACAAAATGAGTTTTCTCAAGACATATGCTCATAGCTTCCTCCACACGACAGCTTAATGATCATTTGAACTCAAACTCAACCGTGGAATGCATGCGGGAACTTTTCGGTCTGTAAACAGAAAATTCATCAGTTGTCTTGTTCTTGTTGACACTGTTTTATAAGTTCACCCTCTATGGCCTTCTTCGCCGCCTTGGCCATTTCCACTTGCTTTAGGGTGAACTCCTTGGCCTCCTTAATCTCCTCGATCTCCTTCAGGATCACCTCCCTTCCGCTTCTCCGCCTTGCTTTTCTTGGTGTTCCCTGCTTCCATCTGGAATGCTGCCGCCGCCAACTTTGTCTCCGCCAAATTTTCTGACTCCTCGACCTTCCTGCTCAAGGACTCAAACTCCTGTACCGACATTCTGATCCAGCCTTTGGAATCAGGGTCTGATTCACTCACCATGTCTGTCTTGGCGCTCAGGTTCTTGATCTATTTGGGCACCCTCTTCTCTGCTGTTTTTGCCACCTCTGCCTCTTTCAATGCTGCCTCTAGCATCCTCTCTGCCTCTCTTCCCCAGAACAGTTCACTTCGGCTTTACGCTCTCCTCATGTCCTCTGCTTCCTGCATAGTCTTTTGAATTACCAATGATATTGTCTGTTGGTCAGCAGCATCAATTTCCATCTCTTCCTGAAGGACCGCTTCAAGTTTCTGCTTTTGTTGGACCAATTCAGCTTGAAGGATCTTCATGCTGCTATCCAATATCGCTTCCCATGCATCCAAACTGATGAGCTCCGTCTTCATGTCCTCCAGTTCCTGCCTCAGAGAAATCACCAGCTCTCTACAAGAGCCCTCTTCTTCTGCAACATTTTGTAACGCCTTTGCGCCCAAGTCGATTTTCAGGGACAGAAGAAAAGAAAGAAGGAAATGGAAAGTATCGACAAATCCCCATATCTTGTCAACCGGCCTTCGGTTTGAAACAAGAGCACGAGAAATAATCCACCCACTGTTTCCTTTTCTTCATCGGCTTGGGCTTGTCGGGATTCACTTGCCATGGCGGAAGCAGCATGCTCCGCAAAGAGGAGGACCGCGACTCCATCTCCATCGAGCCGGGCTTGTCGGGATTCACTGGCAATGGCGGGAGCAGCATGTTCCGCAAAGAGGAGGACCGCGACTCCTTCTCGATCTGCTCGAGTATCACCTCCTTTCCTTCACATATGATTGTGACCTCACATGTCTCTGGTGCTTTCTGAAGTAACTGATCAGCTATCCCATTTCCCTTGTTAGATTTCAACCTCCTAACACCTCAAAAGAAAGAGCCATGTCCAAATTCACAACTTTGTAACTGAAGCTGTAAACAGATTAAAAAAAAAAAAGAGAAGGATGTAGACCCTAACCTCAAATTGGATTTGGCAATGCCGACCACTAAGTTGGTTATGTTGAGGTCAGGGATGAGCTCTAGGATGGTCTCCGCAACCATGTCATTCTCAATGAGGATGGTGTCCACCCTAACCTGTTTCATTAGCTTTTCCTTAATATAATCACAATAGGCATAAGGAAAAAACATATAACCAAGTATTTTTAGATATGATAACCCCATTTGATTTGACATTGCAAACGGGTTTTGTGACTCTAAAGTTCCTTGTGCAAATGCAAATGGCATTTTGGTTCATTTTTTGCTTAACTTTGGAATATGCAATTGTATTTCTAAAGGCCTTTTGTCCAAGGTAGGTCTTGAAGGTACTTTGGAAAGTAACATTCTCAAATGCAAATTTTTTTTCCTTCCAACTTTGCCCTTACTCAACTTCCATAATTTCAGAAATATTCATGAAAACCCTAACTTGCTGGTGGAGGTCTTAGCTACCGGTGAGCTGCTGACAAGCCACTACCACTCTTGCTTGAGGTCACCAACCTCAAGCGAACTGGCCTGAGGTTGCTAGACCGCATGCGATGCTTGGGTCATGCTTGAGGTTGCACTACCTCATGTGAGGATGGCCAATGGCGGTTAGTTTCATTGGTAAATAGTTTGAGACTTCAAAAAAAAAAAAAATAATAGTAAAAGTCCTTTTGCAAAGTGTATTTTTACCAAACGATATTTAGGTCAAAGTTTCTTCCAAATGTATTTTAAAATAGAATTTATCAAATATTATTTGTGTTTCAAAATTCCATTTAGCCCAAATGTATTTGCATTTTTCCCCAAATATATTTCCCCTAGACTCAAACCAAATGAGGAGGATGTTGTGAATTGTACCTTAAAGGAAATGCATACGTTCCGATACTTCTGAAGTCGTCGGCTCCTTTTGCCTCTTTCTTGTGCCCTGACCGTCTGTGCTAGCTGTTCGTTTGCCCCAGATATGGGTAGATTTCCTACTGATGACAATATTTGGCTTTTTAATCATCGCTAAATTGTCAATGACAGTAGAAATTTGCTACATGATTTGATTTATAAGAAGCATAAAGAAGCATTCAATCGTCTACCAATCTTTAAATGGTTTAAGCTTTTAGCACATCGTAAATTCTTCGATTATCTAATCTTGGTCAACGTGAACTGTTTTCAGCGAATATCCTGCATTATCCTAATATTGTACTTTTCTTTAAACCATTGTATGGATTTACTAGAAACAAAAAGTAAGTGTAGAGTCAAGTGACTTTTATCTTTTCTACTATTAATTTTGGTGCTCCTAGTAATTTCTTATTAAATATTCAAAGCAGCAAAAAGAATCAAAACGGCTAGACAGCCCCTTAACCACAATGCAATAAACACCAACGAATGATTAATTTTATAAATTCTACCCATGACCCCTTATAGACAATCCGCGAGTAAATCCAAATTACAATTCATTTGGTTTATATCATGTCAACAATAAATCAAAGATGCAATTCATTTTTCGGAGTAACATATTGCCTAAACTTATTTTACTAAATCGATCGAGCTAATCATATGTCAAGAATTATACTATGATGGGTTTTAGCTATCACATGGAGATGAAACCCTGTGATATCGTATATTTCTTATTTACTACTTTGACACATATAGTCACCAAGTCAGATGCAGCCAAAGATAAAAACAAAGAACAAGAAAGGAAAAAACAGTTAAAATGGTTCTGCACATGAGACATTAACGGCGGTCAAGACCAGATTCTTTTCCACGCTACCGAGGTTCTCTATCCACCGTTTTGACCACGAACCACCCACCATCACATCCACCGCCGTCGTGGGTGAGAGAGAGAGAGAGAGAGAGAGAGAGAGAGAGAGAGAGAGAGAGGGATTCTTACACCCGCTCGGAACGAAGCGGATCTCAGGGAAGACATGCACCAGGAAGACGATCGTGTTCGACCGGTCGGCGACGGCCTTCTTCAGCGTCCATGTCAGCGCGTCCATGCTCGTCTGACCCTTCGCTCCCACCGCCACGTACACGCACTCAACGCCTCCCAGTGGACTATTCTTGTGTATGTCGAATGAGAACAAGCTCATCGCTTCCGGGTCCATCCCGTTTTCCCCCATCGGGCTGCTGCCGATTTCGAAGAATTCGCTCGAGTCTTCCTCCTCCTCGATGTCGCTCATCCCGTCCGCGTTTCCGTGGTAGTTCAGCATCTGGTTGTGTTGATCATACTCATGATGAAGATGGCCTTGATCCGTTTCAGTTGCTCCTTGACTGTTATCCTGTAAATGCGCGGCCTCCCCCGCCTGTGCCGTCATCTTTATTACGCCGACGCCTGTGGAGAGAGGATTGAAGAGACACCGCTAATGCCCCGATTCTCTTCCGCTCTTTGCGAGTTCTTTCTATTTCTTTTTCGACTGTCAAGAAATGGTGGATGATAGAGGAGCCAGTGAAAAGATCTTGATGGACAATTTTGACAAACTTCTTGAATTGTGTTTGCTTCTGGGGTGATTTGTTAATCAAGGACTTACACAGTTTGGCAAGACCAAGTTCTATATATATATATATATATAGAGAGAGAGAGAGAGAGAGAGAGAGAGAGAGAGAGAGAGAGAGAGAGATCTTGTTCGTTGACTTTTCCAAGGGCGGCAGCCCCACGAACAACGAAAGGATTTGACTCTGTAACGTTCTCGACTCTTTTTTTGGTCAAAAGGATTCTCGACTTCGATGGCACTTCTTGTGTCTTTTACTGAGGATGTAATAATGTTGCCATCAAGTCCTTCCCAAGAAAATTAAGTAGTTACCGTTAAGCCTTCAAGTCTCCCATATTTGCACATTTGGCCCTGTTTGGTAACCATCCAAATAGGGCCAAATTCTAATTCTTTGTTTCCGAAATCAGTTTCGGCCTAGAATCGCGTTTGGTAAAATTTTTGTTCCCGGGAACAGATTGGGAATAGATACAAGAACCAAAAAAAAGTTGATTCTTATTCCGGGAACGAATTTGAGAATCAAAATCAAGAAATGTTCTTCTTCCCTATGGCCATCTCGCGACCGTTGTCCACCACCACCCGCCACCGTCCGCTGTTTGCCGTCGCGTCCACTGCCGCCGGCCGCCGTCCACTGCCGTTCGGCGAGCTCGCTGGAGGCTCGCCAGACCAAGGTGAGGTCCGGTGAGCTTGCCGGAGGCAAGCCCAGCTATCGGCAAGCTCGCCGAAGGCTTGCCCAACCACCGGCGAGGCTCAGCCTCCCTAGATCTAGCGAGGCCGAGCCTCGTTGGTGGCCAGGCGGGCCTCGCAGGGGCTGGGCAGGGGCTGGACAAGCCTCGCGACGCCCGGCCCACCGGGCAAGCCAGTGAGGCTCGCTTGGCCCCACCGGTGGCAAGGCGAGGCCGGTGAGGCTCCCGTCGGTGGAGTGGTCGGCCTCGCCCAACCTCGATGAGGCCGGCCTGGCCATCGGCGGGGCTAGCCGGCCAGGCCACCGGCGGGGCTAGGCGAGCCTCGCCCAGCTGCCGGCAAGGCTCGGCCGACGAGGGCCGGCCTCGTCGAGGGCCGGCGATGCTTCGGTGAGGTTGCCGGCCCTCGTCTGGCTGGTCGCCGGTCTAGCGACCGGCCAGAAGAAGAAGAAGAAGATGAGAAAAAGAAAAGAAAAAGGAAAAAAAGAAAACGAAAAGAAAAAAAGGAAAATGAAAAGGAAAATGAAAAGAAAAAAATGAAAAAAAGAAAAGAAAAAAAAAGTAAAAAAATTATTTAAAAATTAAAAGAAATTGATTTGGAACAGAATTAATGAACATGGTACTAAACGCAATTCTATTCTAGAATCGAAGTTTTGGACAATTACCAAACGGTTTAAAATGCTTAGAATTAGTTCCGGGAACGAATAAAAAAGAATCAATTCGATCGAATCTACTCCCCGGGGAACAAAATCGTTACCAAACGCGCTCTTAGTGATACTTTGGAGTGAGTTAAGGTAGGGTTTGGGAACTTTGTGAAAAGAAAGAGTGGATACTCATGGCAATCGAAGCATTTTACGCTTCGCCTGACTCTTTAAGGTTCTCAACTTTTATTTATTTATTTTTTGGTCGGTCATATTCTATTCCTATTATAATTTTGACTTTCTGGCTTTTACCCTCTTCCTTACAGGACATGGGAGTCGAAACTCACTCTTGAAACTAAATCGTTCCCACCCTAACCCTTTAAGAAGGTGGAGATTCGAATCTCCCATCTCTCCATTTCATGATGGAAGGGTAGCTACTAGGACAAATCCAGTAATTTTTAAGGTTCTTGACTTCAATGGGCCCTCTTTGTGTCTTTTACAAAGGATGTAATGATGTTGCCATCAAGTCCTTCCCAAGAAAATTAAGTAGTTACCATCAAACCTTCAAGTATCCCATATTTGCATATTTATTGATACTTTGGAGTGAGTTAAGCTAGGAATCGGGAAATTTCTAATAAGAAAGAGCCAAGACTCACGGCAATCGGAGCATCTTACGCTTCGCCTATCACGTTTTTGAAAAATATTTTTTCAAAAGCCATTTTGAAGGAAAATGACAATATTTTCCGATGTTTAATTGAAATATGAAGTTAAACTAGAAATATTTTCCACCATTTAGTATTTGATTTGATTTTTGGGAAAAATTATCATAAAAATTGATTTTTTATGATTTTAATTTTTTTTCTTTTTCTTTTTCTTTTGCCGTTCCTTCCTCTTCCTTAGTCTTCTTTTGCCGGCCGAGTGCGGATTTCCTCCAATAAAAAAAATAGAAAAAGAATAAACTAATTAAAAATTTGATTTAAAAAAAAAAGAGAACATCAAAATAAGAGGAAAATATGCTTGGTGAAAAAAATGAAGTGCAAGAAGATATGAAAAATGTTTTTTTGCTTTATGATAAGTGAAAAACATTTTCTTCAACCACAGGCTGTGGTAGCTTCGCATTTGAATAAAAGCTTCATTGATCCTTCCCAAAAGATGAGGGATTCAAAATTCAGTGGAGGCATTTGGTGTCTTAAGTGGGATATCGGGGTGGTGGGTCCTCCGCTAACGTCTTTCTAGGTTTATCTCGCCGGCTATCGGATGTATGAGGATTCCTGGGTCATTAAAAAAAAAAATATTTTCTTCACTTTCAGAAGTGTTTTTTTCATTAGGAAAAAATATTTTCTTTGACTAATTTTTTTTTTTCACGACCCGAAATGATGAAGTACCATGTCACGTACGTGTATTATTCTTGTTTATGCAATACGTATGGAATATCCGAATACGGGGAGAGAATCCCGGCCATTATTAAAAGTCAAACGTACATGAGATGACGTCGTGCAGGCCTTGACAGTCGCATCTCCAGTATTCTCCTCTTTTCTGTCCTTTTCCAATAAGCTCAATACACTCCGTGCAAGTAAATATCATAGATCTGCTTCAACGGATTGCATCTGGAAGAGGATTGACTCTCTTTTTTTATTTTTTTATAATATCTTTTCGTCTTCTTGTTTTTGTATCTTGTGCTTCTTATTTAAACGCTATTGGTCTTTGATTCTTGAACTTGGGATCCTGCTAAAGATCTATCATAATCTAGGAGCAAACAGATTCAAAAGAAACAAATTTAGGGTTAAATTTGCATGAAATCATGCAAAGTAGAAGATTGGGCCTTTTTGTAGAAAGAGGAAGGAAGAATGTGCATATACGCGTTGGTGCAGTTGGAAAGGGTATTTGGGTATATCTAGTTCAGAAATTGGAGGCCACTCATATGAATCCACATTTAGTATATGCAAACTACTCAGGTAATTAAGACTTAATTGATTTATAAGACTTGCAGAGTTTTAATTTTTAATTTTTGATGCTGAGGATCTAGGCCTAGCTCATATTAAGGGAGCATAGCACTTGTCAGTACCTTGGGAGGCTTAAACTTGCACAGTGTTTTATGTATCTCAAGATAGCAAGATCTTCACATTTGTGACCTTAAACTATTGGAGAAAAAAAAAGGGAAGAATGTCGGCTGAAGGCACTAGTTGATTGATGGTAAGTTATAAATGGTCTAGTAATGGCCAAGACAAGAAGCATGAAATAACCAAGGCAATAGATTTATTAATTGTGTATATTTATAGTTTAGGAATCGATATAAAAGGGAATATGCAGTTAATATCTATGAAGCTTCCTATAGGAAAAGCTTCAAAAGTAGCTGTAAAATTTTAAATAGCTGTGATTGAGGGAAAAAGAAAATCTTCCAATATCTATATTGTTTGAGACTGGGATTTTTTTTTTTTTAAATATACGAAACTGGGAATTTGAACAGTTGTAGTATGATAAGTTTTGCATTTAAAAAGCTCGAAAGATCATGGCATTGTCAAACGGTCATTAGCTTGTTTGTTCTTTCAAATGCACCTGCATCCATCACATGTTTTGCGATACATCTTACTTTGACACCAGGCATGTGTTGTCCATGGTATTCGACCGCCCAGACTTTAAGGTGGAAAATTGCCCATCGAAACATATAAGCTGAAATCTGGCTGGAGATGCTTTATGGGTAGCACCTCGTAAGATCAGTAATTTTATAGAACATCAATGGCAAAGCTGTTGCAGAGAATCCATTATCTGTTTTCACTTTTATTCAGGCTATTGGTCATCGTCTCCAAGTCAATGAGTCCTGAAAGAGTTAAATATTTACTATATAACTCCAAAGTTAGATTTCCATTTTATAGAGGCCATTGCACGAACAGAATGTAGTTCGTCCTTTTCCTAAAACTAATTTCAGTTGAGTTGCTAAACGTGTATGCTGTGGAACGCTTGTGGTTTGTCCTTTTCCTCTCTGCATTGGTTCGCCATTTTTGGGCATCTTATGGATAGCTCGAGCCTATCTTGAGTAGTTCTCTTGTGGTTTTGACTTGTTATAGCAGAAACAGATGAGAGCTGAATCTTGTTCATGTCCATCTCTGTTTGCTTCTCTGCACTCAGTTTTGAAACAAAAGATTTGACTTTTAACTGCAGTATGTTGTGGCAAAACAAATTCGATCAAATTTGAGACCTGCTGTATAGCACCCGAAGATCATGTCATGGGTACGAACTTCAGAGGATGATTCGGATGCATAATAAAATCGGTCTTCATGGTTTTAAGTAGTTTCTTTTCTGCATCTAATCGATGTGAAGAATTATCAATTGTATTTGCACAAAATGAGTTTTCTCAAGACTTTATAACTTCCACCACATGACAGCTTAATGATCATTTGTACTCAAACTCAACCAGGGAATGCACGCGGGAACTTTTTCGGCCTGTAAACAGGAAACTCATCGGTTGTCTTGTTCTTGTTGATGCCGTTTTATAAACTCACCCTCTACAGCCTTCTTCGCCGCCTTGGCCATCTCCGCTTGCTTTAGGGCGAACTCTGTCGCCTCCTTAATCTCCTCGATCTCCTTCAGGATCACCTCCTTCTGCTTCTCTGCCTCGCTCTTCTTGGTGTTCCCTGCTTCCATCTGAAACGCTGCCGCCACCAACTTCATCTCTGCCAAATTTTCTGACTCCACATCCTTCCTGCTCAAGGACTCAAACTACTGTATTGACATTCTGATCCAGCCGCTGGAATGAGGGTCTGGTGTGCTCACCATGTCTGTCTTAGAGCTCAGGTTCTTAATCTGATCGAGCGCCCTCTTCTATGCTGTTTTTGCCACCTCTGCCTCTTTCAATGCTGCCTCTAGCATACTCTCGGCCTCCTCTTCCCTGACACTGTTCGCTTTGGCTTCACACGTGATCTCTTCAGCCGCTCTCCTCATCTCTTCTGCTTCCTGCATAGTATTTTGTATTGCCAGTGATATTGTCTGTTCGTCAGCAGCATCAATTTCCATCTCTTCCTGAGGGGCCGCATCGAGTTCCTGCTTTTGTTGGACCAATTCAGCTTGAAGGTTCTTCACGGTGCTCTCCAAGTCCGCTTCCCGTGCTTCCAAACTGATGCGCTCCATCTTCATGTCCTCCAGTTCCTGCCTCAGAGAATTCACCAGCTCTCTACAAGAGCTCTCTTCTTCTGCGACATTTTGTAACGCCTTTGTGGCATCTTTAAGCTCCGTAGAGAGGCCCTTGATTGAATCCATTTCGGAAGGATGGACCATCTTCATCCCGTTCTGTAGAACCTCGATCTCTTCAGTCGTTTCCACGAGCTTTGGCTCAAGATTGCTCATCTGCTTGGGATCGAATTCTTTCTTCAAAGAAAGGAGCTTCTCTTCCATTTCTTCTTTGCCTGCTTTTTTGGCTTGAAAAAATGTGGTCTTTAGGTGATCGAGGGATTGGCGCATCGCCTGCATTTCCTTAGATAATTCACAAAATTTTTCTCTGAGTTAACTTTGGCTGAGCATTGAGCTTCGGCTGGTTTTGCTCATTTACAGACCCTTTGCAGCCGAAGTCGATTTTCAGGGACAGAAGAAAGAAAGAAGAAAATGGAAAGTATGGACAAATCCCCATATCTTGTCAAAAGGCCTTTGGTTTCAAACAAAAGAATGAGAAATAATCCATGAGCGGTTTCCCTTTCTTCATCGGCTTGGGCCCATCGGGACTCCCTTGCAAAGGCGTGATCGGCTCGCTACGCTGACTCCCTTCCTTCATCGGCTTGGGCCCATCGGGACTCCCTCGCAAAGGCGTGATTGGCTTGCTGTGCTGACTCCCTTCCTTCATCAGCTTGGGTCCATCGGGACTCCCTTGCAAAGGCGTGATCGGCTTGCTGCGCTGACTCCCTTCCTCCATCGGCTTGGGCCCGTCGGTACTTCCTTGCCAAAATGTGAACGGCCCGTCGGGACTCCCTTGCAAAGGCGTGATCGGGTTCCTGTGCTGACTCCCTTCCTTCATCGACTTGGGCCAGTCCGGACTCCCTTGCAAAGGCGTAATCGACTTGCTGTGCCAAGAAGTGGACGGCGACCCCGACCCCATCGCCATCTGCTCGAGTATCACCTCCTTTCCTTCACATATGATTTTGACCTCACATGTCTCTGGGGCTTTCTGAAGTATCTGATTAATGGTCCCACTTCCCCTTTTAGATTTCAACCTCCTAACACCCCAAAAGAAAGAGCCATTTCCAAATTCAGAACTTTGTAAATGAAGCTGTAAACTGATCAAACAAAAAGAGAAGGATGTGAACCCTAACCTCAAATTGGCTTTGGCAGTGCCGACCACTAACATGGTTATGTTGAGGTCAGGGATGAGCCCTAGGATGGTCTCCGCAACCTTGTCACTCTCAATGAGTATAGTGTCCACCCTAATCTGTTTCATTAGCTTTTCAGTAATGTAATCACAACAGGCTTAAGGGAAATAAAAACACATATTTAGATATTTTAACATACGATAGCCTCGTTTCGTTCAACATTATAAATGGGTTTTGTGACTCTAAAGTTTCTTGCACAAATACAAATGGCATTTGATTCATTTTTTGCTAAACTTTGGGAAAATGCAATTGCATTTCTAAAGGCTTTTGAAAGAAATGCTTTAGTTCAAGGTAGGCCTAGAGATACCTTGAAAAGTAGCATTCTTTGCATGCAAATAGATTTTTTTTTTTCTTTCCAATTTTGCCTCCCTCAACTTTTATAATTTAGGAGATGTTCTTGAAAATCCTAACTTGTCAGTGAAGGTCTTAGCTACCAACGAGCCATTGACTAGCCATTGCCACCCTTGCCTGAAGTCACCAACCTCAAAATGAAACGGCCTAAGGTTGCTAGATCCTAGGCAACGCTTGGGACATGCAACCCAAACCTCACTTGAGGTAGTGTGACCTTAGGCTGCTTTGCTTGGGTCGCATGACCTCAGGTGAGGTTGGCCAAAAGCGGTTGAATTCCGCTATCAAATAATTGGAGACTTAAAAAAAAAAAAACTTAGCAAAAGTCCTTTTGCAAAGTATATTTTTACCAAACAACATTTAGGTCAAAGTTGTTTCTCAATGTGTTTTTAAAATACAGTTTACCAAATACTATTTACAATTTGAAAAACTCATTTAGCCCAAAGGCATTTGCATTTCTCCAAAAATATTTTCCCAAAGTCAAACCAAACATGATGGATGTTGTGAACTGTACCTTTAAGGAAATGCAAGCGTTAAGATACTTCTGAAGTTGGCGGTACCTTTTGGTTCTTTCTTGTGCCCTGGCCATTTGTGCTTGCTGTTCGTTTGCCCTAGATATGGGTAGATTTCCTACTATGACAATATTAGCTCGTTAATCATCACCAAATCGTTGATGACAATAACTTTGCTACACGATTTGATTTATGAGAAGCATAAAGAAGAATTTGATCGTCTATCAACCTTTCAACAGTTTAGCATGTTTTGAATTCTCCATTTTTCTAATCTTGGTCAATGTGAACTGTTTTCTATGCATATCCTGCATTTTCCTAATATTATACTTTTCTTTTAACCATTGTGTGGATATGCTAGAAACAAAATAGTAAGTCTAGAGTTGAGAGACAATATCCTACTAATAATTTTGGTGCTCATAGTGATATTCAGATTACATATTCAAAATAGGAGAAAAAACCAAGATGGCTGGATAGCCCCTTAACCACAATGCAATAATTACCAATGAATGATGGATTTATAAATTTTGTTTAGGACCCCTTATAGACAATGTGCGAGTAAATCCAAATTATGATTTATTTGGTATATATCATGTCAATGATAAATCAAAGACGCAATTCATTCTAAGGAGTGACATATTGCCTAAACTTATTTACTAAATCGATCCAACTAATCATATGTCAAGAATTATATTATGATTGGTTTTAATTATCACAGGGAGATACGACTATTCGATATTGTATATTTCTTATTTACTACTTTGACAAATGGAGTCACCGATTCAGATGCAACCAAAGAAAAAATTATTGCGGAAAACAAGTAATCGAATAATAAAATAGACATAATAAATAAAATAAATTGGATACTAAATATACGTGATTCAGTGATAGTGACATATGTCCACAGAGAGACAAATAACGAATTGCATTATAAATCAAGCAATACAATGCAAATTATAACTATGCTTGAGTCACTCAAATAGTCTTAGTATTTCTCAAGCTCTAATTACACTAAATATCTCGCGTGGTGTTTAACTCTACAATTCCTCGATAAATAATCTCTCAACAAAGGAATTATACACAAAATCTTAGCACAAGAATTTAATTTGGCTTCAAACACTTGAGTTCTTGAATGTTACTCACGAGTGAAAACCTTTACCAAGCATAGTCAATGGTGCTTCCTTTTGAGCACTTTTGAGCACTCACGGCACATTTAGAGAACGGCCTTTTAACTTGAAAAAAACCTATATAAAATCCAGGGAGATACTTAAATCCACTGTTAAGTTTTAAAAAAAAAAAAAAACACTTGAAGATATGTTCAACTATAATCCAACTTGGACTTTTCCTTTGTCAACCCAAACTTTCCCTTATCTTTTATTCTGGCCAGCTCATCTACGGAAATTTGATTACCGTGTCCAAGGTGGACTTTCCATCTTTTTGGCCACTCTAATACCTAAACAATATCCGTAATCGATATTAGTTGTTTTTGTATTTTCACGTACTGAGTAATTCAATTTGGGTTGGTTCATCGATCGGGTTCAAACTCGAAATATATTTTAACAATCTCTACATTGGGTTGATGTTTGAACAAGTCACAATTATTTTATGAAAAAATTTGAACTCTGTTGCTACTCTCATGGCCCCCAATGGGCTCTACCACCACAAAAAATTTTCAACACAACCTCCTTAACCATAGATAAATTAAAACAATTGTTGCATCCATATCTATGAGGAGATCAAACACATACCTTGTTAATTTTGGCAATTACAACAGTTGTTGAATCTATAGGTTTTACCTTACTATAAACACCATATGTGTCGACTACTTCAAGAGTTTCTGGTTACAACTCCACCTTAAGCTGAACACCCTTCCGATTCGGATAAGCACTACTATTAACACTTCTAAACAGAAGTATTGGAGACTCACCAAACGTAACTTCTCTATTTGATAATAGGTGAATTTAATTTTGGGCACCATAACTAATAGCTTCACTTACCTTGTGCATAACCTAAGAACATGTAATTTTGTACCCTTCCATTTAGCTTACCATTACCAACTTGAACATAATATTGGTAACTAAATATTCACAAAGCAGAATAATTAGTAATGTTACCTAACCACACTTCTTTGGGAGTCTGACATCCAATCATAGTTGATGGAGATTTATTCATTAGGTAGCTTGCCGTAATAATTGCATCCGGTAAAAATCTCTTACCCATACCAGCATTAGAAAGCATTTTATGGGTTGTCTTTAATAACATTTTGCTCATCAATTCCACAACATGTTGTGGTTCATTGGTATTAGTATGGTGTTTCACTATACTTTCCTTTATGCAGAATTCATTTGACAACTCCAAGCAAAACTCCATGCTATCGTCAGTCTACACCTACTTGATCATCTTACTAGTCTCCTTTTCAATCAAAACTCTCAACTACCTAATCATATGAATATTTAACTTAACTAACTTTACAATTTTCATGGTTCTTTGATAATCATATTGAATTGCACTTTCCACCGTTAATCTAAATCACATCACTTGCATACATTCAGTTTGCTAGCAACATAACTACACAACAAATCTCTTTTACTTAAAACCTTCAGGCTTTTTTTTCACTAATATGCCCTAAACACATATGTCACAATTCAGACTCCTAAGTAGATGCATCTAACATCTTCACGGCAAAATTTATCAATATC
Source organism: Eucalyptus victrix (assembly GCA_016097545.1). Taxonomy (NCBI): domain Eukaryota; kingdom Viridiplantae; phylum Streptophyta; class Magnoliopsida; order Myrtales; family Myrtaceae; genus Eucalyptus; species Eucalyptus victrix. The sequence goes on along the minus strand of CM027839.1, from coordinate 62,708,758 downwards.
TCACCTTGTAGTTCATGCAAGCCCTTATGCTTGTGTCACGGGCCGATCGATCAACTCTCGATCACACCTCTTGGACATGCTTCCTTTCGGGCCGTGACCCTTGATTACTCTCATCATTACTAAAGCATCTTGAACAACTTTTAGAACTCCACATTCTAAAGTATGCTAACACCTAGTTGAATTTAGGGTACTCAAGGAAATCAAGTTCTTCTTCAACTCTGGAACATGCGTCACTTCAATCAATGTCCTCATGATACTATCGTGCATTTTGATTTTAACATTGCCAACACCTACAACATTGCATTCATTGTTGTTCCTCAACTGGACTTTACTATTATTCATGCATTAATAATTAGTAAACTAGTTTTAATTTGGTATAACGTGAAACGAATAACCAAAATCCATAATTCGTCCATCAAACGACGAATCAGTAGTAATAGATAAGACATTATAAGCACTATCCGAATTACCATTAGCTACAGTTGCAACATCATATGCAAATTCAACTACGGTTCTCTTACCATTTTCATCCTTCTATTTAAGGCAATTCCTTTTAAGATACCTCTTTTTACCACAACTCTAACAGGCAATACCATCAATTCTAGACCCATTACGTCCATTCATATTTATACTACTCCTACTGACACATGTATAATTTCTTGCTCTATTTTCACCTACTAAAGAAGCAAATACATGTTTGCCATATTATCTTCTATGGATGTTTTCACTCAGAATTAAATCTCAATTCCCATCCAATATCAAACTTGTTGACCTAGAGGAATTACTAACAACAGTAACAATAGTATTCCAACTATTAGGCAATGAAGATAACAGAATCAAAGCAAGGACCTTATCTTTAAAGTCAATCTCAACTAAATACAATTGACTAATAATCACATTAAATTCAATTATATGATTTGCAATTGATGCACCTCCGTTCATCTTCAAGTTAAATAAACGTTGCATCAAATAGACCTTGTTGATCGCATAAGGCTTTTCGTACATATCCAATGGGGCTTTCATTAAATTAGCAGTAATCTTCTCTTTTACAATGTTAAAAGTGACATTACAAGCCAATATCAGCTTAATAAAACCCATAGCTCATCTATTCATATTTCCCATCAGCTTGCTTCATTGTCTCTAGCTTTTCCCTAGATAGGGGCAAGTGCAGTTTTATTTGATAAAGATAATCCTCAATTTGCATTTTCCAAAAACCAAAATTCTTTCAATCAAATCTATCAATTCTCATTTTTCCTTATTCTGTTGCCATTGATTCACTTCAACTCAACCAAGCCCAACTCCGATACCGATTGTTGTGGAAAGCAGGCAATTGAATAATAAAATAGATAGAACAAATAAAATAAATCAAACACAAGATTGCGTGGTTCAGTCGTAGTGACCGACATCCACGAGGAGAGAAGCAACGAATTCCATTTTAAATCAAGTGATACAATGAAGATTATAACCACACTCGAGTTACTTAAACACTTTCAGTGTTTCCCAAGTCCTAATTACATTTAATATCTCACGTGGTGTTTAATCCCACAATTCATTGCTAAATAATCTCTTAATTTCATGAAAAAATTACACACAATTTCTTACCACAAGAATTTAATATGGCTCTAAACACTTGAATTCTTGGATGTAACTCACGAGTGAAAACCTCTGCCAAGCACTTGTCAACGGCGCTTGCTTTTGAGCACTCATGGCATACTCAGAGAATGACCTTTTAACTTGAAAAAAACTTATATGAAATCTTGACAAGTATTTAACCCATTGTCAGATTAAAAAATAAAATAAAATTGAAGATAGCCTCATCGTCCAAGTGGGCTACGGTCAACTATAATCCAACTTGGACTTTTTCTTTGTTTACCCAAAATTTCCCTTATCTTTTATTCTTGGTCGACTCCTCTACGGAATTGCTTACGATATATTCCCAACAAAGTCCAAGGTGGACTTTTCATCCTTCGCCACTCTAATATAGAAACATATCTGCAGTCTTTATTATTTGTTTTAGAGTTTTCACGTGCCGGGTAATTCAATTCAGGTTGGTTCATCAATCAAGTTTAAATTTGAAACATATCTTAACCAAAAGAGCAAAAGAAAGGAATGAGAAAGGAGAAAAAAGTCAAGAGGGTTCTCTCTGTGTCGGCTGCACATAAAGACAATAATGGTGGTCGGGACCAGATTCTTTTCCATGCTACCGAGGTTCTCTATCCACCATTTTGAGCGCAACCCAACAACCGTCACAACCACCACCGCGTGCGTGAGAGAGAGAGAGAGAGAGAGAGAGAGAGAGAGAGAGAGAGAGAGAGAGAGATTGTTTTTCTTACACAGGCTCGGAACGAAGCGGATCTCAGGGAAGACATGCACCAGGAAGACGGTCGTGCTTGACTGGTTGGCGACGGCGTTCTTCAGCGTCCATGTCAGTGCGTCCATGCTCGTCTCGCTCTTCTCTCTCACCGCCACATACACGCACTTACCGCCTTCCCATGCACTGTTTTTGTGGATGTCCAACGAGAACAAGCTCATTCCTTCCCACATCGGGCTGCTCATGCTCATTCCTTCCATCTCATCCTCCACGATGGCCCACATCGGGCTGCCCATCTCCAAGAGTTCGGTCGAGTGCTCCTCCTCAATCTCGCTCGTCCGGTTGGCGCTTCTGTAGTAGTTCAGCGTCTGGTTGTGTTGATAATGCTCATGATGAAGATGGCCTTGGTCAGCTTCTGCAGTAATTTCCGTTGTTTCCATTGCTTCTTGACTGTTATGCTGCAAATATGCGGCTTCCCCACCTGTGCCAACGTCTATGGAGGGAGGATTGAAGAGACACCACCGATGTCCCGATTCTCTTTTGCTCTTTGCGGATTTCACAGTTTGGCAACACCAAGTACTATAGAGAGAGAGAGAGAGAGAGAGAGAGAGAGAGATTATGAAGATGTATAATCTGGAGGGAGGGGTGATGTGAAGGGAGGAAAAGGGTAGGCTGTTCTCTTGTACGTTGACATTTTCAAGTGCGGGCAGACCCACAAACAGCAAAAGGATTTGCCTCTGAGGTTCTCGACTTTGATGGCCCCCCTTGTGTTTTAATAAGTATGTAATGATGTTGCCATCAAGTCCTTCCAAAGAAAATTAAGTAGTTACCATCAAGCCTGCCAAGTCTTCCGGGATTTGCACATTTATTGATGCTTTGGAGTGAGTCAAGCTAGGCTTGGGAACTTTGTGAGAAGAAAGAGCATATGCTCGCGGCAATACGCTTCGCCAATAATGTCTCAATCTCGATTCTCACTCAGTGTAATTTCTCGAGACTATATGATGAGTGAGTACATGACTAATGTTGAGAAAATTCCTAATATATTTTGAAGATTGACAAAACTTTTTGTAAGTGTTCAATGAATTTAAACAAAGTATTTTCAAATGATATAATGAGGAAACGATGTTCAAACTCTATTTATTATCATCTGGGTATTTACCTCAATGATTATATCAACAAAGCTTACACATGACTATTTTTATAATGCCTAGCATCTTTAGACTTTTACGAGAAGTCTATCTAAGCTCAAGGAGTATTGAGACTCTGAGTATCATTTGATTAAAAAGTCTAATCGGACTTAGAAAACAACGAACATATATTACAACGGCTAGTGATCTAGCTCATTTCTTTTCTACAAAGTGTTGATTGGGATTCATTGATTGATTGACAATCATCCAAAGACAATATATTCTTTCCAAACGAAGAACTCTACTTATGGGAATCCATGCATGATTTTTGTGTTGATTTCAACTTACATGTTAACCGTGTCTTTTTGTGTTGATTAAGCACTTGATTTTGAGTAAGCTGGTCTTGTAGAAAGATAACTTAGGTTAAACATTGAAAAATAATAATATTATTGACATTAAGGCTCCATTTGTTTCGCGAAAAAATGTTACATTTCTCGAATTTTTTTTTTTAAGGAAGCCATTTTTCAAGATTATAGTATTTTTCAGTATTCAATTGAAACCTGAAATGTTCCATATATGATTTGATTTCTCAGAAAAATTACCCCAAAACAATGAAATTTTTAATTTTTTTAATTTTAAGAAATCGAATTTTTAGTAATTGTTATTTTTTTCCTTCCTCTGCTGGCCACGTGTGGATTTCCTGAAATTATAAAAAAATTAAAAATAATTTGAAACTTGATTTAAAAAAATAAAAAGAAAACCTGAAAATAAGAGAAAAATGTGGTGAAAGCATATGTAAAATGTTTTCTGCTTTTTGAAAAGTGAAAAGTATTTTCCCTATTTTTGAAGGTGTTTTTTCATTAGTGGAAGAAGTTTTACTTGACTAGTTTATTTTCCATGAACCAAATATTGGAAAATTCGAAATAAAATTTCCTGAAAATTAATTTTCGTAAAATGGACAAAGTCATAATCTCGCCTGCTTTTAGCGACCAAACCTTCTAGGCGTGGCCGATTTCTCTAAGCCATATCATGCGGAGCTTCCTAGCCACGCGATAAATGTTTTAATAATCGGTGTCCGGAGCTGTCATGACCCGAAATATTGAATTACTCTGTCACGTACGCGTGCTGCACGCAAGGAATATCCGAATACGCAAAGGGTATCCCGGCCACCTTCAAAGTCAAACGTACATAAGATGATGCGGTGCAGGCCTGGACAAGTTGTGCATGTAAATATAGATATCATATATAGGTTTCAACGGATTGCATCAGAAAGAGGAGTAACTGTTCTTTCTCTTTTCTTATTGTTCTTCTTCTTCTTTTTCTATCTTGTGCTTCTGTATGATTCCATTGGATGCACGCAAGCCGCCATGCGTTGGCTCATTTAAACGTTAATGGTCTTTGATTGTTGAACTTGGGATCCTGCTAGAGATTTCTCATAATTTGGGAGCAAATAGGTTCAAAAGAAACAAATTCAGGGTTATATTTACATGAATTTATGTAGAGTTGAAGATTAGGCATTTTAGTAGAAAGAAGAAGAAGAATGTAAACCTTTTTGTTGGCGTAGTCGATGAGATGCGGATGCCCGGAGTGCCAAAAGGGAGACACTTAAGTGCCAAAATTTTGGAAATATATACTTAAGTGTCAAAATCAGAGTAAAATAAATCAGTTAAGTGATAATGGTGAAAAATTCTGACCAAAATACCGACGTGGCATTTTTCCGGTGAGACAAGTGCAAAATGACATTGTTTTGCATGTTGACATGGCTAGTAAGCCAAAATCGACGTCATTTTGCCTTTGGATTTGAATTTTAATATAAATATTTTAAAAAAAAAGGCCTCGATGATAGGGAGATGGTGATAAGGGCTTGCACAACCCTTGTTGTTTTGCAATCTCCTCCTTTAAAAAAAAAAATTTTTATATTTAATTTAATTAATATTTATATTAATATTTAAATAAGAGACAAAAAAACGTCATTTTGGCTTTTCTTTACTAACTTAGCTTTCCGACGAGTCACATAGGCAACTTATATCAATAAAAACAAGCCATGTTGGATTTTCGGTACCTTTCACTGGAATTGGCACTTAAATGTTTCATTTATCAAAGAAAACGACACTTAAGTATAGATTTTAAATTTTTTGACATTTAAGTGTCCCCTCATGCCAAGTTTTGACATTTGCACTATAGTTTTGTCCACAATTGTCAATGAAAAGATAGTTAAAACTAATAACTTCTTGGGGTTAGCATGAAAAGAGCCTAGTCATTTATGCAGCTGTCAATGGATTCTGTGATCGAATGCCGCTAGACAGAATTTCTCAATATGAGAAAGCAATTCTAGCACCACTAGATCTTCAACAAGGTGGAAATTCTTGTATTCCATATGCAAACTAGCTGCATGGGCTTAGGAGAGGTAGAGATCCTTAGCAACCTTGGCTTCGGGGTTCACTCGACCCATTTAGAAGTATCAAGGGAATCTTCCTAAGATGTAGGAATAATAAGTAGTTCAGGAGTTGGAGACCACTTAGATGAATTCACACTAAGTGCATGTAAACTGCTTGGGTTCAAAAGTTTAGACTTAATTGGTTCACGAGACTTCCGTAGTGTTGTATGTGTCTCACAAATTATTGGAAAAAGAGAGAAGAAAGCAAGAATATATTAAGCTTTGGTTGAAGGCAATTGTTGATTGATGGTAAGTAATAAATGACCCTGTAATGGCCAAGACAAGAAGTATGGAATAACCCAGGCAATTAATTTATTAATTGTGCATAGTATAGTTTAGGAAATGATATAAAAGGGAATTTGCAATTATTAATATCGATGAAAGCTTCATATATAGGAAAGCTTCACATGGCAAGTGAAATGAAAGGGAACATATGGGAGAGCTTGGCAATTCCTAAAGAGGAAGAGCCTCAAAAGTAGTTGTAAAATTTTAAATAGCTGCGATTGATTGAAGGGAAAAAGAATATCTTCCAAGGTTTGTGTTGTTTTTTTTTTCCTTGGCTAGAAAGATCAATATTGTTTTAGATTGTAATTTGGAACAGTTGCAGCGTAATACATTTTGCATTTAAAAAGCTTAAAAGCTTATGGCATTGTCGAACAATTATAAGCTTGTTTGTTTTTTCAAGTGCACCTCCATACATCATATGTTTTGTGATACCTCTTATTTTGGTCCATGAGCATGGGTTGTACATGTCATTCGACCACTGGAATTTTAAGGTGGAAAATTGCCCGTTGAAACATATGAGTCAAAATCTGGCTTGAGATGCTTTATGGGTAGCATCTTAAAAGATCAGTAGTTTTACAGAACATCAATGGCAACAACTGTTTCACAAGTCACAATGTGTAGACTTCTCACAAATTCATTTAACTTGATTCTGTAGGGAATCCACCGTAAGAGTTTTCCTAATATGACCTATATTAATTGAGATTGTAATTTACTGTTTTACAGGGTTGGTCTAATGAGGTAAAATATAAGGTTTTCGTCGAATATGGACTTGCCTTGCATCGGCTAAGTTGGACCTGGCCCGTGATGAGAGGGTTAGGCCGAAAACTCTATAAATAGCGCTAAGGTCCTTCCTCTAACCCTCATTCTTCCATGAACATCCTCTCACCTCACATAAGGAAGCCATGAGGGGCGGTCTCATCATGCTAGGATCCGAGGGCCATAGAGGAGAAGAACTTGAGCGTTGAATTGTTGCCATTCCGCATAAAGAATGATGGATTCCAAACTAGGTACGCAAATCTTCGTCTTCTCCTCCAATATATTCGAGTTTCTAGTTATGTTGATCTTGGGATGCCACTTCGATGGCCAACATTTGGTATTGAGCCTTGTAGCCTAGAACTCGAACTGTTGCATTTGGCTTGTTTTCAGAAATTTTATCCGTAGAAATTTGATTTTAAACATATATTTGGACTCGTCTTGTCGAAGCGAGCATTTTGATGGGTGGCATGCCTCTGGTGGAGGCCAAACGCCCTGCCCATGAACATTTCGGATTTGAGCAAGCTTTGGACCATTGTGCTCGTTTTCGTGATTTTTGGTCTAGTAAAATGAGTTTTGACCACATATTTAGATTCTATTCATCGAGATGAGCGTTTTGGTGGGTCGCATTCCTCAAGAGGTAGCATGCACTTACACATGCCACATGCCGCCAAGCGCACTTGCACACACGAGTGCGTGATCACCTAAGGCAATGGGTGATGTCATTAGTGATGTCACCCTGCCAACTTGGAGTATCACCTTGCCAGTGCTCCATAACGTCAATCGACGATTGATGACGTCACTACTTAGCGGTTGACCTTACCCAATTTTATTGGGTTGACCGGGTTGACCTAACTCTTATTGGACGTTGATTGGTCGGATTGCAGGCCAGTCGAACCATTAACTGGTTGACCCGATCAAATTCAATCAAAGTGGCTTAAGACTAGCTCAAACAGGCGAGTACACGTAGCTCATGCGCCACACATTCCCACGGATGGTGAGGGTGTGTGCGATGACGGATTGGTATGTGATTTGTACCAACATGCTCGTATGGAGATTCTCTCCACTATGGTGTATTTATTTTACAAATTTGATAGTTTTAAGGGATAAGTGCTATAGAAGTCCTAAAACTTGTCACGAAAATACAATTGAATCCTAAAACTTGCAAAAAAGTATAATTGAGTTCTAAAACTTGTCAAATTGTTTCAATCGAGTCCTAAAGTTAACGCCGTTGACTTTTTTAACAAAAAATGTTGACATGGCGCGGAAGTGGAATTTTAAATAATTTTTCAATTTCCACATAGCTTTTTAATTATTTTTTATTCAATTTTTTAAATTAGATTTAAAAACTAAAAAAATAAAAGTTAAAATGTATTTATTTTTTTTTTTAAAATGTAGCTCCTCCCTTGCTTCCGCGCCATCATTTGGGATGGGGCCGATGAGGTTGTCATTTTTTTTTTTTTTTTAAACTGTTTTCTTTTTTAAAATAAAATTTGACTTTTTTAAAATTTTTAAATCTAATTTAAATAAAAAATAATTTAAAAAAGCCACATGGAAAATAAAAAATTAATTTTTTAAATGTTGTCATTTTTTCCTTTTTTTTGAACTTTTTTGCCACGTCAGCATTTTTCGTAAAAAAATTCGACGGCATTAACTTTAGAACTTGATTGAAACAATTTGACAAGTTTTAGGACTTGATTACACTTTTTGCAAGTTTTAGGACTTAACTGCATTTTCGTGACAAGTTTTAGGACTTCTATAGCACTTATCCCTACTTTTAAAGATGTGAAAATGCATGTGGAACCCCATATACGTGGATTTTTGGGGTATTTTTGTGTATTTTTCATGTATTTCTCTATATTTTTTGAAATATGTTATGAGCTCACATGTATATCATCATATAAAGAATTTGTAGAGCATTGATTCATTAATAACATATATAAAGTTTAACATATATTAAATGAATGGAGCAATATGATTGGCGTGATGTGATTTTAGTGACAAATTGCCATTGTCATCAAGTTTAAAATCATATGTTTAAGGCGAATGTGAGTCATAAAGTTTATATTTTTAGTATGACGGAGTTTTAATAATTCAATTGTGTTTGATTGGATTTGAAAAATATCGTTTTCATATTGTGATGAGATGTCTCTTATTCTAATGCATGGTCATACTCCCAAATAAGGTGATTGTGTGTTAGTTTGTGAAAGAATGCATGTATATATCATATGGTTGAGAAGTGACTAACCCTAGCGATTCATACATCCAAAAGTGGTGAATTTGCAAAAAATTAGAATATATTTTCATGACTGCTGTTATGTGGAGAGTGTGCAATATGTATTATGTCCAGAGGTATTTGTATGATGATGTGTGTAGCTCTCTTGGTGTATACTTATAAAATTCTCAAGTTACACGGTACTCAAATGATGCCAATTGCATAAATTGCTTATTATTAAGTCACATTGTTTATAATGGCAACTCCATTATGATTGAGGTTCTTACTAGGTCAAATTTTGAGTAGTGAAGGAGGATTTTCTGTTTGAAATGAGGCTGGTAAATGTTCATATTACTTTTACTAAGAACGAGCTAGCAATCTCACTATTAGTGATATGGAAATAGAAAATATTTTTGGCTATTTGGGAAAAGAGTATCCATAAAGCGTTCCATTCAGGAACATATGAAAATAGTTTACTAGCTGACTACATTGCTAAAAAGATTATGAAAACCTAGGTGATTTGAAATTATGTTGATAAATGTAAGGATTTTCCAACATAAAGTGTGATTATTCTAATGAGGTTAAGGATTATGTCCTCAGGACGGTAGATATGAAGTCTAAAATCATACTCATAAAGGAACTCATAAAACCACCAGTCATTCTGACAATTTGGTCCTAAGATAGCATCCTTTGAGAGAAATGGTGTCATATGCTATTTTTGTGGAAAGAAATTACACATAAGGAACACTATAATGAATATAAAGCTTGGTTGTCCATGCGTGAGTCAAGAGTTAATGATCCATATGCATTTGTTTATGAATCCAATTTCTATCGAAAGTCTCATCCGGCTCTTGGTGGCTAGATAACGGTGCAACAAATTATGTTATTTACCATAAAAGAGATTCATAAATCTAAGGAAGCCAAATCATGATGAATCATAACTCATCATAACTCATCATGGAAAATAATATTTAACGACAAGTTAGTGGGAGATGTTATTTTGATTATGGATACTAGTTTGCATTTAATGTTGAGAAACACTGTTATGTACCTTCCTTTAGATGGAACTTAGTTCCCGTATCATATTTGAAGGTGTGTGGCTATTCTTTTAAATTAAAGAATAATGTTATTTTATGTTTTTTATTGAGTGTTGCGACAATTGTGCTAATCTCCTAATGATATGTACGTCACTTTTTACAATTGAAAAGATTATTTCCAATAAACATTTACCTAAAGAATAGTTTTATGCATTGTAACATAAACGTCTTAATCATATGTCTAAAGAAAGAATAGAAAGACTGATTATATTGACATTTGTCTACTATTAAAGATTAACTAAAAGCTTGTGCAGACTATTGCGGAAGTAAGATGATTAAGATAAATAAGAAAATTACAGTATGAAGTCTTGACCTGTTGGAGGTTATTCACATCAATATTAGTGGACAATATATGGTAACGTTATATAGAAATTTTCATTTCAACATAGTTATTGACAACTTTTTATTTTATATTTAATTAAAGAAAAATATGATTCTTTAGATAGATTCAAGTTTTTTCGAACTAAAGTCAGGAAACAATTAGGATAAGTCTTAAAAATTGTTAGATATGACCACATTGGTGAGTATTTTGACAAGTATGACAATAATGGATAGCTTACAGGTCCATTTGTCAAATACTTGAAAGATTATGAGATGAGAATTTAGTTTACTATGCTCAAAAATCTTGAATAAATTGGTGTGGCTGAAAATTGTATCATATTTTCTGTAGGGCAAAACAATCCAATATGCATTAAACTATATTTCTACCAAATATGTTACATTGACTCATTTTGAGTTATGGACTAGATGTGAACCTAACTTAAATCATCTCAATGGAGGTACAAGAATTGTGGAATCGTAGATAATAAAATTTTTGGAATTCGACATAGCTGCAGAGGATAATTGGTCTTAGATAATACTATGGTGTTGATCACTATATATTTGTTTTGGCTATATAGACAATTGTGGAGTCTTTCACACCATAGACTAAGCCTATTGAAGTTCTGAATACTATTATTGAGATAATTCTTGATTAGGTGCAGGATGAAGTGGTTATAGTATGTCCACTTAAGAGATCTATGAAAAGACATTCAGTTGTACCACCAAATTATATAGTCTAATTGTGATAGCATGATTACGATATATGTTGCATGGTCGATTTAGTGACTTATACATAAGTGCCATTTCTTATCCTCAATTAGATCTATGATTAGATATGATGGAAAATGAGATGCCATATATTAAACATGAAAGTGTTTAAGAGCTTGTTGAAGTGGCTAAAGGTCACAAACTCATCTTCTGCAAATGAGTGTACAAGATTGAAAGAAATTCCACAAGAAATATTGAGAAGTTTAAATTCAAATTAGTAGGGAAAGGTTTCACTTAGAGAGAAGGAGCGGACTATAAACATACATTTTATTAATCTTTTCTAAATATTATTTCGGAGTAAATATGGTATTAATAGCTCATTTTTGACATAGAATTATGCTAGATGATTATTAAGATTGTGTTTCTCAATAAATATCTTGATAAAGAAGTCTATATGGCATAACCCAAAAGTTTTGCAGCAATTGATTTAGGTTAGATTGTGTGTAAACCGAAAAGCCTTATTTATGTCCTTAAGTATATAGACAATGATGCTTAAAATTACATAGTGTTGTCACTTTATTCAATTTTGTTGAGAATAAAGTAGATCGATATATACACCGCAAGGTTAGTGGGAGAAAATTTAATTTTCTTATACGTTGTATAAATGATATCTTGCTTGCAAGTAATGACATTTGATTAGTGCATAAGACAAAGTGGATGTTGTCAAGGAATTTTAACTTGAAAGACCTTGATTAGGTATTTTTTATCATTGGCATTGAAATCCATAGGAATCTTTCTTGTCATAATGTTAGATTTATCTCAAATTAAATATGTTGATTGTATTTTAGAAAGACTCAATATGCAACATTGTAAACTAGAAATTACTCATGTTATTAAGGGTAATAAAGAGAGTTTATTGCAATATCCTCATTCAGATTTTGAGGAAACTCAAATGAATGATATACCTTATACTAGTGCACTTAGAAGTGTTATGCATACTCAAGTTTGTACTAGGCTAGATATTGCTTTTGTAGTAAGACTTTTAGACAGATATCAGTCAAGTTTAGGACATGATCACTAGATTGCTAGCAATAAAGCTTTGAGATACTTAAAAGAACAAGAAAACTATATGCTGATAAACATGTTTAGGATCTAGAGCTAGTAGATTATTCGAATGTAGATTTTGTTAGCTATCAAGATGACAAGAAGTCGACAATAAAATATATCTTTATATTAGTAGAAGGTGTAGTGTTATGACAAAGCGAAAAACAAAAATATATATTTTCCTCTTCCATGTAAACGAAGTATGTAGTATGCTTTTTAGTTGTTACTTGGGATATTTAGCTCCAAAACTTCATTAAGGAGTTAACCATATTTGATTTTATGGACAAACCCATACGGTTATATCAAGACGATAACTCTTCAATGTTGTTTATCAACAACAATAAAGGTCTCGAGAGATTTCAACATAATGGTAACATTATAGTATAGCATATTTCCATAGATCATATGGTTATAGATCTACTAACTAAAAACTTTCACCCTTGTGCACTTGAATAACATGTCATGAACATGGGCTAAGAAGCATTATTGGAGTTTGGGACACCTGGAGTGTCATAACTTAGCATGGGAGGACACTTAAGTGCCATAACTTCGAAAATGTACACATAAGTGCTAATTTCGAAAGTTAAATGAAACACTCAAGTGCCACTTCAGCAAAAATCCGGCCAAATGGCTGACGTGTCAATTTTCTAGCGAGTTTGGTCCAAAACGGCATCTTTTTGCACGCTAACGTGACGAGAAAATGCAAAAATGACGCCGTTTTGGGTTTGATGTGTAAATAATAATATAAAAATTAATTAAATTGAATTTAAAATTAATTTTATTTAAAATATTCTAAAAGTTTTAAAACTAAAAATTAAAAAAAAAAAAAAAAAAAAAGGGGAGGCCAAAGGGGGTCGGCCGAGGGTTGCCCTCGCCCTTGCCACCATTCCCCTACTATTGCCAGGAAGGGCTGGCGACGGAGGGGGGAGGGTCGGTCGGGGTCGCCGGCCCCTAGCCAATCGGCGGCCCTCGCCGCAGATCTGGGCGAGGGTTATGGGCCCTCACCGCCTCCCCGCTGTCATTGGGAAGGGCCGAGGACGAAGAGGGGAGGGTCGATTGGGGTCGTTAGCCCTCGGTCGACCGGGGCGAGGGCTCGGTTAGCTAGGGGCCCGCGAGCCCTCGCCGGATCTGAGCGAGGACCGCGACCCTCGCCCCCTCCGTTGCTAGCCCTTCTTAGCGACGATGGGGAGGCGGCGAGGGCTTGCGGCCCTCGGCGCCGATCGGCCGGGGGTCGGCGACCTCGGCCTAACCCTCCCCCTCCGTCGTTGGCCCTTCCGGGCAATGGCGGGGAGGTAGCGCGCGAGGGCTCAACCCTCAACCGTCACCCACTTCGGCCTCCCATTTTTAATTTTTAATTTTAAATTTAGTTTTTAAAATTTAAAATTTTAGAATATTTTAAATAAAATTAAGTTTAAATTTAATTTAATTAATTTTATATTATTATTTACACATTAAATATGAAACGGCGTCGTTTTTGCATTTTTTCGCCATGTCAGAGTGCAAAACGACGCCGTTTTGGACCAAACTCGTTAGAAATTTGCCATGTCAGCTATTTGGCCGGATTTTCATCAAAGTAGCACCTAAGTGTTCCATTTAGCTTCGAAACCGGCACTTAAGTGTACATTTTCGAAGTTATGGTACTTAAGTGTCCTCCCATGCCAAATTATGGCACTTGGCCAACATTATTTTCTTCTAGTGGAAACTATTTTGATTTTGTAGATAAAGCCTATATATATATATATATTAGTGGAAACTATTTTGATTTTGCTCTAATAATGCCTATATATATTATACATTCATATACATTCAATAAAGTGTTTATGAATGTGTGGTCACCATATTAAGTTGATTACATGTAATAGAAATCTCAAGATATCATGTAAGCCTTAAGTGAAGGATAGGGACATTTGGTTATCAACTTTGAGCATATATCTTGATTGCATATAAAGAAATGTTAACCATAAAGATAAGATATATGTGGGTTCATTAGAACCATAAATATATTCTTTAGTATTACATCCAGTTTTCTATGACACTTAAGATAAGATAATAAGTGACCTACAAAGGAGATAGCACATAAGGTATTACTCTTTATGAAGTGTTATCCATTTGCCACATAACCATATTGAATCCATATTAGTAAAGTTGAAAGTACTTCATGACCAAGGAATGTTTTATGTGAGTACATGCAGTTACCTGTCATGATTTGGTGTTTGAGATTTTATGAGATATGATTGACTATTAAGAATAGTCACTAGACTAACATAAAGGTGCGCACATACAATATAATCTCAATTAATATAACCTTAGTGAAATAATATAAAAGTTTTCTTGATGTGAAATAATATAGCCCTAGTAATAGTCATTAGACTACATTAATTGAGATTGCAATTTATCATTTTATGGGGTTTGTCTAATAAGATAATACATAAGGTTTTATTAATAGTCGAATATGGGTCTGACTTGTGTGGAGTCGAGTTAGGCCCATCTCGTGATGAGAGTGCCTAGTCAAAAATTCTATAAATAGCACTAAGATCCCTTCTCTAATCTTCATTCTTTCACAAACATTCTCTCACCCCCAAAAGGAAGCCGTGAGAGACGGTCCCATCAAGCTAGGATCCTAAAGCCATAGAGGAGAAGAACCTGAATGTCGAATTGTCGTCATTCCACATAAAGAATGATTGATTTCAAACCAAATATGCAAATCTTTGTCTTCTCCTCCAATATGTTTCGGTTTCTAGCTTTGTTAATCATAGGATGCCGCTTTGATGGCCAACATCTACTAGCTGATTTCACTTTTATTCAGGCTGTGGGTCCCTATCTCCATGTCATTGAGTCCCGAAAGAGTCGGCAATTCACTGATTAACTCCAAACTTGACAATCATTTCGTTGAGGCTATTGCACGAACAGATGGCAATTCTCTAAAACTTATTTTAGCTGAGTGCTAGATGTGTATGTTAGGGAACGCAAGGGGTTCGTGCTTTTTCTCTCGGCGCTGGTTCGCCATTTTTGGAGCATTTCATGGATAGGTCGAGCCTATCTTAAGTTTTAGAGAATTGCCATCTGTTCGTGACTTATTATATTAACAGAAACTGGTGAGAGCTGAATCTTGTTCTTGTCCATCTCTGCTTGCCTTCTCTGCACTCAGTTGCGAAACAAAAGATTAACTTTTAACTACAGGACGTCGTGGCAAAACAAATTCGATCAAGTTTGAGACCAGCTGTATTGCACCCTCAGATCACGTCATGAGTACGAACTTTGGAGGATAATTCAGATGTACAATAAGGTCGATCTTCGTAGTTTGAAGTTGTTTCTTTTCTGCATCTAATCAATGTGAAGAATTATCAGTCGTATTTGCACAAAATGAGTTTTCTCAAGAGACATATTCATAGCTTCCTTCACATGACAGCTTAATGATCATTTGAACTCAAACTCGACCGTGGAATGCACTTTTTTTTTCTTCCTTCTCCGTTGTGGGAATTGTTTCGGCCTGAAACAGAAAACTCATTAGTTGCCTTGCTCTTGTTGACGCCGTTTCGCAAGCTCACCCTCTATGGCCTTCTTCGCCGCCTCGGCCATCTCCGCTTGCTTTAGGGCGAACTCTGTGGCCTCCTTAATCTCCTCAATCTCCTTCAGGATCACCTCCTTCCGCTTCTCCGCCTCGCTTTTCTTGGTGTTCACTGCTTCCATCTGAAACGCCGCCGCTGCCAACTTCATCTCCGCCAAATTTTCTGACTCCTCAACCTTCCTGCTCAAGGACTCAAACTCCTGTACCGACATTCTGATCCAGCCGCTGGAATCAGGGTCTGACGCGCTCACCATGTCTGCCTTAGCGCTCAGGTTCTTAATCTGATCGAGCGCCCTCTTCTCTGCTGTTTTTGCCACCTCTGCCTCTTTCAGTGTTGCCTCTAGCATCCTCTCCACCTCCTCTTCCCCAACACGGCTTGCTTCGGCTTCATGCTTGAGCTCTTCGGCTGCTCTCCTCATCTCTTCTGCTTCCTGCATAGTCTTTTGAATTGCCAACGATATTGTCTGTTCGTCAGCAGCATCATTTTCCATCTCTTCTTGAGGGGCCGCTTCGAGTTCCTGCTTTTGTTCAACCAATTCGGCTTGAAGGGTCTTCATGGTTCTCTGCAATTCCGCTTCCCGTGCTTCCAAACTGATACGCTCTGTCTTCATGTCCTCCAGTTCTTGCCTGAGAGAATTCACCAGCTCTCTACAGGAGTTCTCTTCTTCGGCAACATTTTGTAATGCCTTTGTGGCCTCGTTAAGCTCCGTAGTGATGACCTTGACTGAATCCATGTCGGAAGCGTGGACCTTCTTCATCTCGTTCTGTAGAACCTCAATCTCTTCAGTTGTTTCCCCGAGCTTTAGCTCAAGATTCCTCGTCTGCACGGGATCGAATTCTTTCTTCAAAGAAAGGAGCTTCTCTTCTCCTCCTTCTTTGGCAATCTTGCAAGCTTTTAGGCGAGCATCTTTCTCTTCCACGAACTTGGCCTGCTCCTTTTCGGCTTGAAAAGATGTGGCCTTTAGGTGATCGAGGGATTGGCGCATGGCCTGGATTTCCTTAGACAATTCACTAGCTTTCTCCGAGTTAAATTTGGCTGAGCGTTGAGCTTCGGCTGCTTGTTGGAAAGCGGCCAATTTGGCTTCTAGAGTTGCATCAAAGTCCTGCCTGATCTTGGTGAGCTCTTGCTTAGCGGTATTCAATTCGGCGGCTGCTCTTCTGTACTCATCCCTCGTAGTGCCTAATTCCTTTTTCCATGAACTGGTCCGCTCAAGGTTTTGGGATTTCACTCGCTCAAGATGCTTAGCCTTGTGTTTCACGGCCTCGGTGGCTTCGATGGCTGCTTGTTTGGACTCAATTGCAGAGTTGAGCTTGGTGGTCAATTCCCGAACCGTTCTGTTTGCCTTCCCCAGATCGGAAAGCGCTCGTGTTTTTGTGGTTTCTGCGTTTTCCAACTGCTGTTTGATCCGGTTTAGTTCTTTTTGTGCCAGAAGAAGCTGTGTCTCCTTGTCCAGTACATTCTGGAAAGACAATTCAATGGATGGATAACATCAGCACATTGTTCAAGTGTTACTCACCCAAAGTATAGTTAAGGCGGTATGATGCACGGTTCGATTTCATGCGTACGGTTATAATTCAGGCCTTCAAATGGTACATTTGTTGACGGTTTTTATTTAATTACCTCTGAAGAAGTTTTTGACCTCTTGATGGCCGGCTTCTTCTTGCTCGCTACCTCGCCAAATAGACTCACAGCAGCCTTAACAGATTGAAATGGAGCTCGGGTGTCGATCTCGCCAACCTCGGTTCTCGGGGACTCCACTGGGTTTTGGTCATCTTTGATGCGAACATTTACCATTTTTTTTTCCCTTTAAAATCCTAATCTGACCTGCAAAATCAAGCAACATTACCAGCACGCATCGTAATCAACAAGAAGAACCAGAACATCTGATAGACAGGAACGCGCACTGCACAGCATCCTCAGCGTGGCACAATCTACATGATCGTCACACCGCAAATGCTAAATCTCTGATTACTAATTTAGCAAATCCGTACTCGAGAAAGAAATGTCGTGCGATTTTGTGCTCGAAACTAATCAGAAGACACCTTAATCTGCGAATCTAGATTATCTTGCGAAGTGACCTGGACAAACTCATGAAGGTACAAAAGTCATGCACCAAAGCCAATCCGCATAAATCCAGAAACTCATAATGTCGATTGTCGAGGCAATTGACTCATCATCTCATCGACAATTGATCCGAAAATTCGACAATTTCAACCAATTCCGCATCAGATGAGGACTTTACGGGTAACAAGGGATGTATAAACCTGTTGATCGAAAAATCTTGTTCTGTTTTCCAATAGCACATGCATACGCAAGATTGAATCTTCTAAGCTTGAATTGCCAAGAAAAGGATATCTTTACAATGTGAAAAAAAAACGAAAACTATTTACACAGAATCAGCTTCAGGATGGCAAAGCCGGGCAAATCAAGCAGTGGCGAAAGAGCTAATCCCCCTCCAAAAACTTCTATTTCCATTCAAATCGAGTACATGAAAAGACGAACCGTTTGAAGAAAAATATACCTTGAATCCCGGGTTATCTGAGACAAAGTTCGATCAAGAATGCCCGGAAAATGGCGGCGACAACGGCATCAACACAACATTCATCGGCTGACTCCCGGAAAGGAAATCGGCGTGATGATCTTGACAGTATCTTCCACAAGAAAAGAAAATTCACAAACAAGAAAGGGTCAGAGAGAGAGAGAGAGAGAGAGAGAGAGAGAGAGAGGGATTGCGGTTACCAGATTCTTTGAAAGAACTGGTTTTTCTCTTCTTCTTTTCGGGTGTTTCTCTTGGAAGCCTTGGTTTTCGTGGGAGAGAAACCAGAGGAACAGGACAGGTAAGTCCCTCCTATCGAACGCCGAAAGAGGAGAGGATTTCGCGGGCTTTCAACGGTCAGCGCCAACCGCCAACCGAAACATGTTCCCTTTTGCTCTTCGTGCATTTGTGGTTCCCAAACGTAGGATCACAGATAATCATCAGAAGAGAGGGACTGATCATAATTACCACTCGGTTTTGCTTTTCATCTTTCGGTTCCCGGCGTTCGCCCATCGGCAAGGCCATTTGACAAATTTCAGTGGCGATTCAATTGAGAAATTTTTTTACCCCAGCCGAAATGTGTACTAGTTCAATTGGTTTTGTATCTCTAGCATTATCTTTAGAGAAATTTGGTTAGATTGTTAAATCGAGTTGAAGCAACCGTAAAGATTATTGAAACTTTATATCTTGATAAGTACGAGATCTCCTGTTTAATTTCAACTCGGTAAAGCTCCTTGGAAGGGAAGTAATAATTATCTGTAGTTCTCCTTTAGTATTGGCATGGCCGCATGGACTATGTGACCTTCACCTCGTTATATCGAAAGTGATCATCTTGCGAACAAAAAAAGAAAAAAAGAAAAAAGTAACTTGCATGGAATGCAGACCTACCCTCTCAACAAAACATCAACTATCCACTGGATGAGCGCGTCCCCACGACCCTATCAAGTGCAATTGGGAAAGCCCGGTACCAGCAATACAACTAAATCTAAAGCCATCCTTCATAAATTAATTAAGGAATGGTGAGATTTGTATAGGCTAAGAAACCGGAAACGTGACTTTCGATTTCCAAACCAAGTCATGGATCATTTGACTAATCACCAGGTTGGTCGAAAGCAGTCCATCTTGATTGTTCATTTCATGCGAATCAATTCCAATAAAAGGGACCAATTAAATTCATTGGTCCATTTGACATACAAGGCATATGTGTCTCGGTTATTTAAAAACCAAAAACTTTAGATTGCCCACATTTTTTTTTTTAAAAGAAAAAGAATTGTCCATATACCCATTTCAACGAAGAATATTGTTTATCGTTAGTCTTCGCACGTTTACAATTGATTAAACATGAGATCATGCTTGCATGTGTCTCGTGAATCGATTATATTGTTTGCTGATAAACATCAGAACCCTTTCGGCCAACAATTGAGGTTATGAACATCGACATCGAGTTATCTAAAAACCAAAAACTTTGGATTGCACGCATTTTTAGAAAAAAAGATTGTCCATATACCCATTTGAACGAAGAATATTAATCATCGTTAGTCTTCGCGCAATTACAATTGATTAAACATGAAATCATGCTTGCATATCTCTCGTGAATCGATTATATTGTTTGTTGATAAACATCGAGACCCTTGTTCCAACGATGATCATATGGACTTGTCAATGAAAGAGGTCTAAGTCTGCCCTTCCGATTTGACTAATCAAACCAAACATACTCACGCTTACTCTCTTTGCTAAAAATCATTAATTGATGATCACTAATTGAAGAAGTTCAGATGAGGACATAACTCTTTTAATTTTAGAATTAACTCACTATTAATTGTAAATTACATGTATATTAAGGGAATTTGGAACTGCTCACCTTTTCATAATAAACATGTTGAGGATTATTCCAAAGGTTCAATTTTTTCTTTTTGCCAAAATCACTCTATAAAGAGATTTTGTAAATATGATACCAAAGACATTTGGAGCTGCTCGATTTTCACAATAAACATGCTATAGTTGCAATTGTTAAAATTCTTCACCAAAATCCTATTATAAATAGAGTTGGTAAATTTCGAGATGGATATTTAAACACGTTATATTCGTGAATAAGGTCTTTCACTTCTTTACTTGCCAAATAAAGCTTTCTCTATTTTAGGATTACCTAATAAAATTCATGACGGCCAATATTTACTCCGGAACCTTGTCTAGCCATACAATCAAGGGGAAAATTACTAGAAAATCCTAAACCTATTTCACTTGCACCAATCCAATTTTAAAATTTTCAATTTAATTAATTTAATCTTAAATCTTCTTATAATTTGCCAATTGAATCATTCTAGCCAATTTTAATAAATAATCACTAATGTGAATATCGATCATCTTATGTGGCACTACAACCAACATCCACCTCATCAGAGGTGTTTTCTTGCTCTTCCACTCTAGTCCACTAAAATGCTTCAATGATGTTGACACTTAAAATTTGTCTTTTTACTCATGATTTAATCGCACAGAAAATTATGAATTAATTTTTTAACTCCCAACCTAAAATATAATTTTCATTAATTTGCATTGCATATAGGGCATTAAGAATATTTACATTAATAATATTTAATTATTAAAATTTTCAAAAAAAATCATCAAAAAATTATTATTATTGTTTGAAAAAGAAAAAAGAAAAAAGAGAAACGAACTAGGGTCGGGCACAGCCCCTCCTCCTCTTCCTTCTTTTTTCTTTTCCCTGCACGGGCCGACCCATCTCTTCTTCTTTTGGCCCGGCCCACTCATCCCTTCTATTCTCCTTCCTTTGGACAATGGCTCAAGGACAAAAAAGAGGAAGAAGAAGAGAGAGGGAATGCAGGGGTGGACGGTAACCGAGAAACGAGGATGATGCACACGAGGAGACAGAGAGGACGGAAGAGGCAGAGACAAAAAGGACAAAATTTGGCATAAAAAGAAGGGATAATAACACAATTAGTACTAAACTTTGGCCAAATATACAATTTGATCTCTAAACATTTCATTTGTTTAACGTGATTCCTGAACTTTTAGTATATGTTTTTATAGTCCATAAACTGCATGAAAATATTCAATATAGTCCCTGATATTTTATTTGTTTAACGTGATCCTTGAACAATATCATGGATTATATTAAATATTTTCATGCAGTTTAGGATTGAATTGAACATGTACCAAAATTCAATATCTTATTACACATTAAGTTAAAGTTTAGTAATTACATTAAATAAATTAAAAGTTTAAAGATAAAATTGCACATGAGACCAAACCTCATGATTATTTTTGTCAATTTTCATAAAAAGGAGAGCTCGAAGGAGAGAAAAATAGGGGAGGAGGCAAGAAAGTGGTCTAGCTCTTCTTCTTATATGGGGCTCTATGGTCATCTTCATCTTTACTCACTTCCACCCCAGCCCGGCCTCCTCAAGAACCTCCGCGTCCTCGGCCTCTACAATGACAACGTGACCATTGACACCATTGCCGAGATGCCCGAGCTGCGTCATTTGCACCTCCGAGGCAACTACTTCGCTTGGAAGATCCCGCTCGAGGATGGCCGGTGGGTGTTCCTCGAGAACCTGGCCATCTCCGGCAACAAGCTCACGGGCGCCATCCCGCCGGAGACCGGGAACCCGACGAAGCTGCGAGAACTCTTATCTCGGGAACTCTTATCTTGGGTAACAACATGTTTGAAGAGCCTCAAGTCTTCTGGACTTGTCTAACAACATGTTCTCGTAGTAATAAGCTTAAGAGATTCCTGAGTTCCTTCTCCCACGCAGTATGTAGCTGACTGCACACGCTATGTCTGATGAAATGTCTAAACCAAGTTGTGCCCATTTTCGTCCGATTTTTAGTTGCTCCGAATGTGTAGTAAGAAGACTCGCTTAACGGTGATATTTCATTAATCTCGTTAATGCACGTTTTTGTCACCATAGTTCAATATGCTTTTTGTTCTTTTCGACTCTTGTTCGGTGCTTCTATGGTGTTTGCTTGGTGAATGGGGGCGAATAGATGATGGTCGGTGATGCCCGGGTGGTCTGGCGAAGTGCAGGTGGTATTCGATGGTGAAATTGCATCCAATGTTTGAGATGGCGGTCCATGACGCCTTCTTTTGTTGATCTTAGGTCTTAATGTTGAAGGTGGATGAGCTCACACGTTCTGGGGGTGGATGAAGAGAATCGAGGAAGAAGGGAGGTCTTCAGGGGGGATAGAAAGAAAAATAGAAAGTGGGCTTGAGCTTAGTGTTGGTAAATCTGGGTTGGGCTTAGGTCATGGACAGATTGTGCTTGAACCATTGAGCCCACTTTTTTTATTTGTCCAGTTGATATCACTAGTCCAAACCCATAAGCCCACATCTGACCTTATATGTGGACTGGGCCCCAGGCCCGGCCCGGGTTCTTCTTAATTTAATTAAAAAAATTAAGGAAAAATATATACGTATAATTTTTAAAAATTAATTAAAAATTCAAAAATTTAAAACTTCCAAAAAATTCCAAAAAATTCTTAAAAATAATTGGAATTCCTCAAAAAGTTTTAAAATAGTCTTTTGGATAATTTTCTCCTAAAAAGCAAAAGCACTTCAATTTAGAACCTTGCTCAATATTAAACAAGCCTCTAGGGCTCTACCTTATGGTTTTGATTATCCTTATAGACAAATGCCCTTATTTACGCACTTCTAATACATTGATTTTGGCTTTCTTATAGTCTAGTTAGGATTTACATTTATCTTTTTCTTTAGAGCTAGGTCTTTGTTATACCATGCAATTTACTTAATGTTTTCCTTAGTTGCCGATTGTTATATTAATGATTACGCACCCACATGATCGTTCACATATTATTGAATAGGTATAAAATCAATCCATACTGCTTGATAGAAACCCTTTTTGTTTTTAAATGAACAAGATTAGGTACCGAAATGATACTAGTTAGTTAGCTAGTGTAATCAAGTCTCTAATCTCTAATTACATAGGAAGTGAAATACACTTTTATGTCTTACTTGATTTCTAGTCAACCCAAGTAAGCTTCTCATCAGAAGATTCTTATAGCATCATTTTGAATACTCAACGTCGCGCGAGGTATAGGCTTGGAAGAGCCCACATCTAAATCATAGCTTGTAGGTTTGTCCTTTAATGGCTAGATTGGTTGGATTAGTAAAATATCATCAATTATGGACTCTTGTCAAGTCACATTCTACTAGTGTTTTCTATAGTGGTCCCAATTTGAAGTGACTAAAGAGAGCGAGAGTCATTCGATCGAATATATAATGTTACATTTTCCAATCTTAAGTTCTTATTTGAGTGTCCCCACCAACTCCACTTGTAGATTGATCAGTTCTCGAAAAAAGAAAAAAATTTATAGAAGAGTTCCTGATCATTGTCCATGAAATTCGATAATCTTTAAAAATTTCCTATTATATTATAAGTAATATTTTTCTTTCTGATATAGCAACTAAGCCCTTGAATTTACTAGCGCGGAAATTGTTTATGTTGCGATTTTGATAAATTTGTCTCACCTATCCTTTGGCTCCTAAGACAGTCTCGAGAGTTCTCTTATCCATCTAGTTGTGTAGAAATAGACTTTAGACTCTTTTGATTTACGGCGCATGCTCTATGTCATAACGCTAATTCTGACTAAACATGCACGATGAAAGTACATGCTCGCTGTTGCTCTAGTTTTGTTAGGCCATTCATTAACCCTAATGATTGATGAAACCCTAGCTTAATTAAGGGTAAATGTCCCAAAACTAATTACTGCGTTCAATTTTGTCGAAAATTAGGTTTCCTGAAAATGAATTTTCTATTTTGGATCATATTCTTGTCTATATATAAGAATTGTTTTCGTTGTGAAGAGTATCCAAGATGGAACTTCTTCGTGAATTGTGCTGGAGTAATTTGAGAGTATGGAAGCCAATTAAATCTTGTGGGCAAAGATTTTGTGTAACTCCTTAATGAGGTTGGGAGATTATTTCTTGAGAGATTTGGGATTAGACATTATGATTGAGTATTGAGAAACATTAAGAATGTTTAAATGACTCAAATGTGGTTGTAATCTCTATTATGTCACATGATCTATATCGAAATTCTGCCCTACTCTCCCTATAGATGTAGGTCACTCTACGCAAACTGCATAAATCTAATATTCGATTTATTTTCCTATTCTGTTAATTTTATTATTCAATTGCTTATTTTTGCAACAAATTTCATGAGTTTTGTTGTGGAAACAAGTGGTCGAATAATAAAATAGACAGAAAAAAATAGATCGAACACTAAATTTGTTTGGTTTGGTCGATGTAAATTACGTCTATGAAGAGAGCAGCCAAATTTTCCATTATAGATTAAGCAATACAAAAGTAATTACAACCGCACTCAAATCACTAAACTACTCTTAGTGTTTCCCAGCTCCTAAATACACATAGTAACTCACACAATTTTTAGCCCCATAATTTCTTGCTCTCACAAAGGAAGTCATAAATATTATCATGAGATTTATTGGCTTCAATACTAAAAGCTTTCCAGGCATAATTCACGAAAAAGTCACTTCTTTATTACTCTTTATAAAGAACATTCACTTTTTTTTATATAAGTAAGAATTTGATTCAAATTAAAAAACCTTCTCCAACTAGGTGACTATTCAATTAGAAAACCTATTGGAATCAAGAAAGTTTGTTGATGCTCAAACTCGAGACATATTCTCAACAAGTCTAACAAAGGCCGACGCATTAGTTAAAAGCAAGATTGGCAGTATCCGATGTTGTCGTTAGGTAATGTTAATCTTAGTGCTCTTGAAAAACATAGTACCATGATCATTACCCTTTTAAGAGGGCAGCCTAACAAAAGGTGGCTAAAAACGCGTTTATCATAAATATTGTTGGGCCACACTCTTATGATGAACGGTGACGCTTCGCTGGGCATGCCATATGGTGCTTTCTTCTTATGAACTTGCAAAAATTGTCCGTCTGTTAATGTATGTGTCTTGTATTTCCTAAGGTACCAAGAAGCAATGTAAATTCTCATCAAGTTCAACCGATGGAGATGATCCCACATTATACACGAGTACTATGATATAGAAGACAAGAGAATGAAAGGATTATAGATCTTCTATTGCCTTAATGTGTTCCAACGGTTACATATCTGAAATCTTAGTGCACTTGTTACTCTTAATCTGAGCATAGTTGCAAGCATTGCATATTTTAATAATGCAACTCATCGTACTATGCATGCACATTAATTGAAGCATCATTTGGAGATGGAGGATTTTCATTCAGATTTCAGCTATCATTGGTTATGTGAACTTTTTTTTTTTTAACTACAACAACTGTCACAGAATTCCAAGAAAATTTGACTTCACTAGAATTTGGTTGAATCACCGTCTATAATATCCCGATAGATTGCTAATGTTGTAAGTGTATTCATATTTTTCTCTTAAAACCTAGATTCAAATTGCAACCTTTTGAAGCACAAGCCTCACACCTTTGGTAACTACCCCTTGTGCGAGTGTGAGATAGAAGGGTTGAAGTGCCATTTCCATTGGAGATTAACTAGTGGGGTGCTCAAAAAATCTTGGGACACATCATTCTCCATGTAGAAAAATCTAAAAAGGACTAGACACAGCCTTCTATATAAATATTTGTTAGCTGGGTTCACTCCTATGTGGAGGAGACCCAATGAGTTGCAAGCCCAAAAAGGGCTTGAGCCCATATAATAAGTTATATGAGGAAATAGGGTTTCTCACTATTTATATAAAAAGAGGTAGCGACAGAAAAAGGAAAACATTAACAAGAGAAAAGAGAAAGCAGAAAATCTGGGGTTTGGGGCAATATCTCGATTTACATCAAGCTGGCGTTGGAGGTCGATTCGTGGTCCGATTGAGCTGAAATTTTGTCAGCATGTTCGTGGCGCAATTTTATCGAATCTGAACGGTTTGATTTTTGTTTGAAGCTCCATACATCAGGTTTTTCGTGGATTGATCAAAACCTGCGTTTTTGGTCGATTTATCCTTGATCTCTTGTGAAGTTCATGTGTATTGCCAAGAATTACATTCTTGAGGTGTTTGCTGCTATGTACCTCTAGTATTTACTAGAGAAGAACAATTTTATTGATAGTGAAGATTTTCAGGTGGACTCCGGTCCCGTGGTTTTTTATCTCCTCACATTGAGGAGGTTTTCCACGTAAAAAATTCGTCTTGTGTTCGCGTGCTTGGTTATTTTACTCTACTATATCGATTCCTATTAGGTTTACACAAGAGGGGAGATTATTTTATTCCGCTGCGTTGATTCGATATTGTTCGAATTATTACCGTTCTCCCATCAGAGTGGTATCAGAGCATCGGGTTATTGCTTGATTTTTCTGCCTTGTGTTAAACAATGGAAACGAATACGAGTAGAATGGTTACACCTTTGAATGGTTCGAATTATCATATCCGGAAAGGGAAGATGGAAGATCTTTTATATGTGAAAGATTTTTATTTGCGTATTTGCCGAGGAGAAACCAGAGAATAAAACTGATGTTGAATGGTCTATATTTCATCGTCAAGTGTGTGGTTATATCAGGCAGTGGGTAGATGATAATGTTTTGAACCATATTATTGAGGAAACACATGCACGCAGTTTATGGGATAGGCTCGAACAGTTATATGCTCGAAAGACTGGGAATAATAAATTGTTTTTGATAAAACAGATGATGGCTCTGAGATATCATGATGGTACTCGTTTGACTGATCATTTAAATTCTTTTCAAGGAATTATAAATCAGTTGGCTGCGATGGGAATCAAGTTTGATGATGAGATACAAGCACTATGGTTGCTTGGTACTTTGCCGGACTCATGGGAGACGTTCCGAACATCTTTGTCTAACTCGCCCGGATGGTACGATTACCATGGATTTAGCCAAGAGTAGTATTTTGAATGAAGAGATGAGAAGGAAGACACAGGGATCGTCCTCTTCACATTCTGATGCCTTGGTTGTTGAGAAAAGGGGGAGAAGTGAGTCTCGAGGTTCGAGAAATAGAAGATGAGTACAAAAGCAATTGGTTCGATGCTATGCGAGATGAGATGCAGTCACTTTATGATAATCATACTTTTGAATTGGTGAAGTTACCTAAAGGTAAAAGAGTTTTGAAGAACAAGTGGGTATATAGGTTGAAGCAAGATGAACATACTTTACAACCACGGTTCAAAGCTAGATTGGTTGTTAAGGGATTCGGTCAGAGAAAAGGTATTGATTTTAATGATATATTTTCTCCGGTAGTGAAAATGTCTTCTATCCGTGTGGTACTAGGCTTGGCAGCTAGCCTAGATTTAGAAATTGAGCAAATGGATGTTAAAACAGCCTTCCTACATGGTGACTTGGAGGAAGAGATATACATGGAACAACCTGAGGGTTTCAAAGTGAAAGGGAAAGAGGATTATGTGTGCAAATTGAAGAAAAGTCTCTATGGCCTAAAACAAGCACCGAGACAGTGGTATAAGAAATTTGCGTCAGTTATGACAGAACAGGGCTATAAGAAGACTTCCTCGGATAACTGTGTGTTTGTCCAAAAATTTTCTGATGATGACTTTATTATTCTCTTGCTTTATGTTGATGATATGCTGATTGTTGGCAGGAATGCTTCAAGAATTGAGTTATTGAAGAAGCAATTGAGCAAGTCTTTTGCCATGAAAGACTTGGGCTCGGCGAAGCAGATTCTTGGCATTAGAATTACCCGAGACAGAGATGCTAAGAAGTTATTTTTATCGCAAGAGAAATATATTGAGAAGATCCTTCAGAAATTTTACATGGACAAGGCTAAAGTGGTTAGTACTCCTCTTGCTGCCCACTTTAAGTTAAATATAATGCAAAGTCCTACGACCGATAAAGAAAAGAAAGATATGGAAAGTGTTCCATATGCTTCAGCTGTAGGAAGCTTAATGTATGCGATGGTATGTACACGCCCAGACTTGGCGCATGCAGTTGGCGTTGTTAGTCGCTATTTGTCAAATCCAGGCAGAGAGCACTGGAATGCAGTGAAGTGGATTATGAGGTATCTTCGGGGAACTTCAAATTTGAAATAAATACTAGAGGTACATAGCAGCAAACACCTCAAGAATGTAATTCTTGGCAATACACATGAACTTCACAAGAGATCAAGGATAAATCTGACCAAAAACGCAGGTTTTGATCAATCCACGAAAAACCTGATGTATGGAGCTTCAAACAAAAATCAAACCGTTCAATATTGACTATTTGCTTCCCACTTGCAATAACAGAGAGGAGGCAGAACAAGAAAGAGAATGGCGGAGAAGAGTAATCTTCCTCTCTTTGAAACAAAGGTTTTCAAGAACCGCTTAATCTTCAGGTTATACACCCTCTCAATCGTCATCAGCATCTGCTTCATCTTCTACTTTAGAATCCTTCACTTGCCGGACTCCAAAATAGCTGAGAAATTGGCCTGGCTTGGAGCCCTCTTCTCTGAGCTCTGGTTCACTTTTTACTGGTTCACGAACATCGTCGTAAGATGGAACCCTTCGTATCGCCGTACCTTCAAGGACAGGCTTTCACAGAGGTGTCTTTTCTCTCTCTCTCTCTCTCTAAATCACTAATATGTCTGTTGACTTCATGGAAGAAATTTGTATTTTTCAATACAAATTATGTGCTAGTCACTAATATGTTTATAATTTTCTCTTAGGATACACTCTTGGAAAAAAAAAATTGGTGGTTGATTGTTAGTTACAATCTAATAATACTAGCATATGAAAGCTGATACGACCTAACATTTGTCTTTAAAAAGAACAAGAAATGAATAGTATTTCTATTGAAGTCATTGCATCGTATTTGAATTTGATAAGCTCTTAACAATGTTATCATGAAATCTCTTAGGTACGGCCATGTTTTGCCAGGAATAGACATATTTGTGTGTACGGCAGATCCCGTGATAGAGCCACCGACCATGGTGATTAACACCGTCTTATCAATTATGGCATACAATTATCCACTGGAGAAGATGAGTATTTATCTCTCCGACGACGGTGGTTCAGACCTAACTTTCTATGCGTTACTTGAGGCTTCTCGATTCTCCAAGGAATGGCTTCCCTTCTGCCGGAATTTTAATATTGAACCAAGATCGCCGGAGGCCTATTTTAGAAAGGCCATTGAGCCTCTAAACGATTCTCTTTGGTCCAACGAGTGGTCCTCCATGAAAGTAATCTCTCTCTCTTTCTCTCATATAATATTTATAATTGAGATTTGAGATCTTTTTGGTGGCAATGCATTGCAAACCAGGTTGAGGCGCGTATGCTTCAGTTTCAAAAGACTAGCAATGAAATATTTGAACACATCTCCACCTAAAAAGATCAGACTTATGTTGATCAAATCATTTTGGATAATTAATCACGTAGGTTTCTCAGTAAGACTCGCATAATTAATGGTTCCGATGATATTGGTTTGTGCGGTCCAAAACCCTGCAACAAATATTTTTCCCTTACTGGTTATTGTTATTATTATTTTTCCTTTTTGGAGATCATGCCTTCTGAGTTATCTAAAATATTGAACGGTAGGTATGGAAAAGCAGAGAGTGAGAGAGGGGAGTTTCTCTTGGAAAAATTTTCGTTGAGAGCAATGTTTGTGACCCACGATCTTCTACGTTGAAAGAGATTTTGTTCTTTCGACAATTTCCACACTTCACTCCAAAATGGAGGACCGTGATCTTCGAATCGTAGTGTCAAGCTCGTTAAAAAAATAATTATTGCACAGAAACTTCCAACCTTCATATATCGACAAGAAATCGATGCCATCTACTTATTGACAAATCGCCTTCTTATTTCGGCATTGATGGCTATGTGCCTCGGATGGACTTGTCGTGTACTAGACTCAAAATATAAATATTCCATGAAAAGGACAATTCCTTTGTCGCGTGATAGATCATGGTTCTGGATTCAAAAGACAAGGAGAAATAAAGAAAGAAAGAAAAAAAACACTTTAGTCTTTTATACTTAAAATAAGGAAAGAAAAAACACTTTAAAAAATTATGAATTTTCGTCCCGATACTTTTACGTTTCCTTTATTCAAGTCCCGTACGTTTCTATCCATCTAATTTCATAAATTTTATAATCAAATCTCTCAAATACCAAATCTAATCATATTCAGCTAACATGATTGGAGAACAGCATCAAAGTATGATATGAATAAGATATGCGGACGCACATATGGAAAATTTATTAAAAAAATTAGCTAATAAAGACAACATGAGAGAATAGTGTAAATAAAAATTCAGACATATGGATGCCCGAATTGCAAATTTTTTGTCAACATCACACAATAATGTTATTCAACTGCCGTGTCATTTGAATTTAGAGTGATCTTATCGACTTCAGAATGTGTTATTTACCATAGCCAATTTCAACCCAAGGTCACCCATTCCAACTTCCACATAATTGTATGAACAAAATGACACATAATTAATCAAAATCTATTTCTTTCTTTTAATGAAGAAATACATATGCCTAAAAAAGAAATTGTGCTCTTTGGTTATGCTTATCACAGAACTTATACGAGGACATGAAGAAACGCATCGAATCGGTAGCAGAGCTGGGACGGATTCCAGACGACATTCGGGAGCAACACAAAGGATTTCTCGAGTGGGACACTGCCTCGAGCCGGAGAGATCATCAGACAATTCTTCAAGTACTGCATATCTACAATAAAATGTTAAGTGTTCTAATCTTTCTGCTACATCAATGACATGTTTCTGCTGATTCTTTTTCAGATATTAATCGATGGGAGGGACGCCAATGCCGTCGACAATGAAGGACAGCCTCTCCCTACTCTGGTGTACTTGGCCAGAGAAAAGAGACCACAGTTCCACCACCACTTTAAAGCAGGAGCTATGAATGCTATGGTAATTATATCAGCATGCAACGATTCACTAAAAACCCATATTCTTCAACATAAAAAAAGTAAAGAACATCAAGTTGTGCAGCTTTCTTTATTTATGTATGTGAGCATCTTTCTTTGGGATCGATCGATGGCTTAAAACAAGATCATGGTGCTAATCTTTCTTTTTCTTTTTTTTTCCTGGATCAAATAGATTAGCGTCTCCTCGAGAATCAGCAACTCGCCCGTCATCCTTAACGTGGACTGCGACATGTACTCGAACAACTCAGACTCAGTGAGAGACGCACTGTGCTTCTTGATGGATGAAGAGAATGGTGATGAGATCGGTTTCGTACAGTTCCCACAGTGCTTCGATAACATTACGAAGAATGACCTGTACAGCAGTTCCTTGAACGTAATAATGAAGGTAAGCCACTTCCAAATGATGTTGGCACAGCGCCATCCCTGAACCGTAGTGCCATATCTGATTCAGTCCCTACATGTTAAATGAGATTAATGCACTGGCTTAACTATTTTATTCTATAAATTCCACATTTCCGTTAGAATTTGCCGACTGATGATCCGTACTTGGTGAAACTGGACTAAAATGGGTTACCAAAACTCGATTAAACTCATGAATTGAACTTGAAATCACGACTCCAAGTAAGCACATTCCCATTGGCAACTTAGCAAATTCTAATGCATGGACTGAATTATACCAAATCAAAAGGACGCCGATAGACACGTTGAGCATATCAAATTGAAAAGATAGGACACCTACCTTGGATGAGTGAAGACATCATAATAAGTTTTAATACATTCTACGATGATTGCAGGTGGAGATCCATGGAATGGACGATAATGGTGGACCTGGGTACATTGGCACCGGGTGCTTTCATCGGCGAGAGACACTGTGTGGGAGAAAGTATAAACGAGGAAGTAAAAGTGAGTCCTTGAGGTGGGATCACCACCTGAGGATACAAGATAGTGCAAGTGTCCTAGAAGAAACATGCAAACCACTAGCCAGCTGTGGTTATGAAGAGAACACTGAGTGGGGAAAGGAGGTCTCTCTCTCTCTCTCTCTCTCTCTCTCTCTCTCTCTCTCTCTCTACATTTGAATGTCCTAACTAGCACATATACATCATAAGAGCGAATAGTTACCAATACACGCATACACTTGAGTCATCCTTATGACTAACGAAATTAAAGACCTCGACTTGCTCAAAAGCTAGTCAAAACATGTTAACCAAATCAACGTTTGGCCCAAATTTTCGAGCCTTTTGAGTATTTTTCAAAATTTTCTGGAAAGAAACCTTGTCAAAGAATGGAAATGTGGGAAGAAATCAGGGAAGGTTAAGCATTCAGCACCATATTCTACAGATAACAAGAGAGCAGTGCTTTCTGTCGTCTGCTACAAACAAGAGAAAAGCAGTTTACAAGTTCATGGAAACCGAGCTTAGATGATAAACATCTCATGTAGGGCTCTTTCTGTCATTCTGATTAATTGAAAGATTAAGGAACAAAAGCAATTGAGCCTCTTATATCATTCCGGATTTTGATGGAACCAAAAGCTCTGCTTGTATCATAATTATTCAAAGACTGGACTGGGCTAAGCAGCCATCTGAACTGAATTTAGGCCACACAGGCCGTCTTTCGAGCACTAGATATATGCAACCATACACATGCAAAAGCATCCATGAAAGAGTCTTGTCTGAATTGCAGATGGGTCTAAAGTATGGCTGCCCAGTGGAAGATGTCCTTACCGGTTTAGCAATACACTACAGAGGTTGGAGATCGATCTATTTTAACCCCGAAAGAAAAGGCTTTCTAGGAGTTGCGCCCACAGCATTGTTGCAGTCTCTAGTTCAAAATAAGAGATGGTCTGAAGGTGAATTTCAAATCTTCCTATCGCAGTACTGTCCTCTGGTGTATGGACACGGAAAAATCCCCCTGAAGCTCCAACTTTCATATTGTGTCTGGTTGCTATGGGCGCCAAGTTGCCTGGCTTCTCTGTATTATGTGACTATTCCATCTCTCTGTCTTCTCAGAGGCATCTCCTTGTTCCCCAAGGTAATTAGTTAGATAAACTTTTCTGGGAAGACTAATCTTGATTTAATTTTTGATATGTATAATATACTCGTAAGGTTGGTCCTGGTGGTAAAATCTAAAAAACAATTAAGTCATTAAAGATAAGAAAAATTTCAGCTACACCTACACCCCCTCTATTTTAGTAGTATTACACTGACACCACTCAGAAAGTGCCAAAATCAAGCACTAATAACTTGTGCTAGCCATTGGTCACCCTAATTTCGCTACCTGACAATGCAAAACGCTTGGTTGTGACAAAACCAAAGTACAAAGGCATCCGCATAATCTTTGATATAAAATGTCATTTGCTAGAGCTAACAGTTTCCTGCACATCAGATAGTAAGTCAGTGGAGCTTCCCATTCATCTACCCCTTTATGGTGACTAGTGCATACAGTGCCGGAGAATTCATATGGTGTGGAGGCACTCTTCGTGGCTGGTGGAATGACCAGAGAATGTGGGTCTATAAGAGAACAACTTCCTTCCTCTTTGGCTTCTTGGACAACATTTTGAGACTGCTGGGTATTTCCAAGTCTGCCTTTGTCGTCACTGCAAAAGTGGCAGATGATGATGTATCCAAGAGGCACGAACAAGAGCTTATGGAGTTTGGCGCACCCTCTCCTATGTTCACAATCCTAACAACCCTTGCTTTCCTCAATGCGTTAAGCTTCACTGGGGTTTTACTGAAGTTAGCAATGCATGGTCAGACTCTAGACCAGTTGGCTATGCAGATCGTATTGTGCGGTTTGCTAGTCTGTCTCAACCAGCCTCTATATGAAGGGATTTTCATACGAAAAGACAAGGCAAAAATGCCCTCCTCGGTGGCATATAAATCTGCAGTCTTTGCTCTAGTACTCTGTTCTTTAGCCTATGTATAATCTACCATTGCATTGTATTGGCTAGAAGTCGCCGAAACTTCATGAATATTTATATCACCCACCAGACATGGTACAAAGTAGGATGCCATCAGGACCAGTAAGAGAAAAACTTCTGCTGCTGTTGCTATGTCCTAGCTTGTGTAGTCTTTGTCATTTCCATTACTGCTGATCTCAATGTTAATATTGGTACAGTTCAATGAAAGCGAAACTACATGTTGTGACCTCATTCTTCTTACCTAGAGAAATCACCAAACATCTCGCCAGATATCTGTTAAAAATAGACCAGTTACGGAAGTGCTAGAAGCCACACACCCAAGGCGATGGTTTAACAGAGGTTATCAGCAGATTCAACGTAGCTATGGAATCAAAATTCAAAACTTCAAGTTCTTGATATTAGCCAAAATGGAATCAGAGCACATAAGTTATTTAACACCTGGAGGTTGAAACTTATGAACACCTTCTGCTCTGGTTCCACTTCCTTCACACCTATACACTTATAGAAGCAGTTGCTTTCTCAAAACTTGTTGACAGCAAACTCCATTACTAAGAGGAGCAGAGAAAAATGATTATGTGCTTGGAAGCAGAAATATGGCAGGACCCACCTGATGCTGAGGTTGCAATTAACTACGCCCTCGCAATTACTAGTCCTGGCGATTTCACTAAATTTGTTCATGTGGCGATTTCAACAAATTTGTTTCATCTACTTTTGCCTCATGAGACCCTCCCTACAGCTCTCCTTTTTCTCTAATCATATTGATATAGATTGGAAACACTTTTTGACTTACGATGCATGCTTTTATGTCATGGCCCTAGTTCTGACTAGAAATGCACGATGAAAGTGCGTGCTGGCTGTTGCTTTAGCTTTGGTAGGCCATTCATTGATCCTGTTGATTGATCTGTTAAGAAAACATCCCCTAAGTGATTTTGAAGATTGATAAAATTTATCATGAATAAAGACCTTGATTCTAATAATAAGTATTTTCAGGTAGAAAGTCTAATTAGATATGATCAGACATTTTCAATCAAAACCAGAGTTGTGGCATAATTAATTCCTTCCTTATGTGTTTTGTCAAATGGCTAGGAATAATGTAATATGCTCATACAATGACTAGTAGCAATTGGTTGGATTTCCTGTCTTATTTATAAGGGGTTCCAAAGGGAAAGTCTTCCAAATATCTCTAAGAGATTCAACTTTCCTAGAAGGGTATACTTGAAACGAAAATATTCTTTCCAAGATGAAGCACTCGACTTATGGAAACCCAAACTGCTATATGGGCATGGGAAGCATCATCCTTGGCGATCTTGAAATAATTAGACCTTCTAAGTAAGATCTAGGCTACTGGGTAGATTGGCTAGATAATTCTCCTACAGATATGTCTAATGGTTAACTTGGACTAGGAGAAGTATAAGAGGAGGTCTCAAAGCCGAAAGAATTATCGCATCTAGGAGAATCGAAATTTTTAATTTCAAAATCCGAATAGTGTTTTATGATATAATACATTCGTTTATGTGAACAACATTGTATAATCTCCTAGAGGTTAAGAGTGTGGGAGGAGTTATTCATACAAGCTTGAGTATTCATAGCTCAGATATGCTAGTACCATGTAATACATGACAAAATTAAAGGTTTAGTTATAAACTATCTCAAAAACATGTACATCACATATATAGATCTTCCATCACTTTAATGTGTTCCAATCGTTACATATATAGAATTTTGTTGCGGTTGTTACTCTTAATTTGAGCATAGTTGCGAAGTATTGGATAATTTGACTTCACTACCATTTGGTTGAATCACCATCTATCAAAAAAAAAAAAAAAAAAAAACTAGCCACGGCCTTCTATATAAATATTGCCTAATCGCTTCTCCCACTTGCCATACGGAAAGGACAAGAAAAGAAACAAAAAATGGGAGAGAAGAGTAATCTTCCTCTCTTTGAAACAAAGTCAGCCGACAACCGCTTCATCTTCAGATTATACACACTTTCCATCTTCATCAGCATCTGCTTCATCTTCTACTTTAGAATCCATCACTTGCCAGAGTCCAAAGCAGCTGAGAAGTTGGCTTGGCTTGGAGCTTTCTTTTCTGAGCTCTGGCCTTTCTCAGAGGTGCTCTCTCTCTCTCTCTCTCTCTCTCTCTCTCTCTCTCTCTCTCTAGTTGAAATTTTCGGTATGATGTATTGGCCATAGTCTCATAAAAGCATCATAGGAACGAAACTTAGCGTGCAAAAACTGAACCGAGGCACTAATTGTCCTTTAAGAGGAACAAAAGAAAAAACAAGTCTTTCTAATGTAATCGTTGTATGAGATTTGAATTTAGTCTTTTAGTAACAATATATTCATGAACTCTTTTAGGTACGAGGGGGTTTTGCCTGGAGTAGACATATTTGTGTGTACAGCAGATCCTGTAATGGAGTCACCAACCATGGTGATCAATACTATCTTGTCAATCATGGCATACAATTATCCACCGGAGAAGATGAGCATTTATCTCTCTGACGATGGCGGTTCGGACCTTACTTTCTATGCGTTACTTGAGTCTTCTCAATTCTCCAAGAAATGGCTTCCTTTTTGCCGGAAGTTTAATGTTGAACCAAGATCCCCGGAGGCCTATTTCAGAAATGCTGTTGAGCCTCTAAATGATTCTCTCTGGTCCGAGGAGTTGTCCTCCATTAAAGTAAGCACATCTCTCTCTCTCTCTCTCTCTCTCTCTCTCTCTCTCTCATATTGTGCCATTTTTTTAGTAAAATATTTATGACTATCATCTATATGTGATTTTAGCTAAATTAGCAATTAAAAAGCTGATTAACTCCGTATCTACATGTACACTTCAACTATACAAAAGCCTTCTCTAATTAACTAAACTAGCAACACCCAAAACACCACATCATGATTGGTTTCAAGGTAGATAAATTCCACACCAAATACCGGAATCACAGAGTCGGTACCTATTTTTTTGAAAACAAGCGCCGAAAAAGTCGACTCTGAAATTTATCTCAAACCAAACTAGCTGACCTTTTCTTTTTCATTTATTTAGTAACTCAATCATATATATTTTGTAATTGTAATGTAAAAATTTCCCAAAAATTAACATAACAACTAGAAAAGAAAGTAGAAAGTTCTTAAGAGATTGAGGGGAAGTTGTCGGGTAAACCGAAGGTTCCACTTATAGAATCAAGAACTGAACCATTGAAGGCTGGTTCCCAAATTTTTCACCCAGGACCAAACTAATCCTCATGTACATTGGCCCAAAACCAGTTGAATAAGACTGATTCAGTTCGGTTCTAGAATGGAAATGGCCCCGTTGTTCGTATCAACATGTACTCTTAACCTACACAAGGCAGTATTGTAACCTATCCTCTCTCTCTCGCGTGCATTTATTCCAAAGCAGTTGAGGCATGCGTGCCTTAGTTTCAAAGCCTAGCATTAGAATATTTGAACACATCTCCACCTAAACGATTGTGAGACTTTAGGGTATGGTCCATGGTAGACAACTAGTTTATCAACGATTTAAAACTAGTTTTACCAAGTCCACCATCGATTTAATATATTGCTAGCGCATCGAAAACACAAAACGCATTACTACTTGCCAAATAATTTAGTCTCTGCTAGGACGCAAAGCTCCCATTTTTAAAACCCTAAGAGGTTGAAAAGATCGCCTGATAGGTTTCTCGAATCTAGTGGGCTAATTTGTGGGGAGCTATTCATCCTTTTCTATTTGCGTAGTGCTATAAGACACTGAAGACTATGGCCCTGCACTCTTCTTCTTCTGTTCATAGCCTTTCAAGTGCCATTTGTCTCCTTTGGCCACCTTCTCGAAAACACGTTAGATGATCTGTAAACTTTACGTTGATCAGTTCTATCTACATAGTTGATGATGTGAGTGTCAAGGTGAGACTCGCATGATTGATGGTCCAAATGATATCGGTTCACGTCATTCATAAATCATGTAATGACTTCTTTTTTGGAATTTACCTTCTCTTTTTGGAGATCTCACCTTCTCAATTATCTAAAACGTTGAATCGTAGTTGTATGAAAAGACTTCTTCTTCGTGACAATTCCATTCTCACATGATCTGTTGGCAAGAGAATCGTTCCTTGGGATTTTCTCTTCGCCGTTCTCATTGAGAACGATGTTTAGGGCCCATTATATTCTACTTGACATGAGATTTTGTTCTTTTGACAAATT
Source organism: Eucalyptus victrix (assembly GCA_016097545.1). Classification (NCBI taxonomy): domain Eukaryota; kingdom Viridiplantae; phylum Streptophyta; class Magnoliopsida; order Myrtales; family Myrtaceae; genus Eucalyptus; species Eucalyptus victrix. The sequence goes on along the minus strand of CM027839.1, from coordinate 62,670,304 downwards.
CCACACTTGACTAAAAAATAGTGGCCGGACAGAAGCTTTCAACCTTACGATATCGACAAAAAGCTAATGCCATCCACTTGACATCAAATCAATGCTTTTGTCAGCATTGAAAGGTACATCTTGGACGGGATTCGAGTGTCGTAGACTCAAATTACAAAGATTCTTGTAAAAAAAAGCATTGCTTTTGTGGCCTCGTAAACCATGGTTTTGGATTCATTTAAAAAATACATTAAATATTTCATAACTTTTGTATGATACTCACTTTATTATTAAAAATTAAGTGGCAAATTAGAGAAAAAAATTATATTAAATACCTCCAACGATAAATTCCAGTCAAAAGTCCTTTTTTAATTAAATGTTTATTCCTACGTGGCATTTTAATCATAAAAAAAGGGGGTACAACGTAGACAATGAGGTAGCTTCAAATCTTTTGCTCAAAAGACTGAGATCTCTTACAAGTGACTCGCTAGCTTAAATTACAACTAAAGCTCAGTTCTCGGAGAGAAAAAATTGAAATCTTCTGCCAGGGTTTAATCAAATTCAAGATGTTCTTGGATTTCTAAGCCCACAATAATAGTAATAATCACATTTGCCTTCACTTTATTGGAGCGAATTTAAGCCTCTTATCCCGCTTCTGCTCTCTACTGCAATAATCAGCTCTTAAATTTGGGGGAAACTTGTCAAAAAAAAAAAAAATTGGGGGAAACCGTTTATGGTCTGGAAAATTTAGGAAAAGGCTTGATTGTCTGAATTAGGGTTTATATTTGGGGTAAAACATACAAAAGACGTCGTATGGGATATTAATGCTAACTGAGCATGCCGATAAATCACGCCAGTTGGGGAAATTGATAAAATATTACTATGTCGAATTTCTAGCACTCCAAATTGGAGTTAACACTAAAGTGTCATCTTCTTCTTTTTTTTTCACAAATGGCACTAAGTGTAAGAAAAATTAATATTAAAGTGAACATCATACAAAAGTTATGGTATTTGTAATGTCTTTTTCTCTATAAGAAGTACAAAAAAAAAAAAAAAAAACTTCAATCCAACCAAAGATCACTTAATCAAGCCAAAAAAAAAAAATGTATAAGTTTCATCTTGGTACATTTATGCCTTTCCTAATCAAATCCTTCTATTTTCATAAATTTTCAGTAAAATACGTCAGATATTAAATCCCATTAAATTCGGCTTATATGTATGGAGGATGATGCCAAAATATGTTATGGATAAATACACAGATGCTACTATGGACCTATGTTGAAAAAAGTAGCCCTAGACAACGTCACAATATGATGTGAATGTAATTTAGCCAATACCTATCCTGGAAAAATTTTCTGTGTCAAAGCATAACATCCTCCAACGGCCACGTCACAGCGAGATCTGGCAAGATATAGTGTCCAACAGACTGGATTAACAAAATTATGGAAATAAAGGAATTTGATTAGATAAATTAAAAGTATGGGAACAAAAAGTAAGTTTCGAATATTGGATACAGGAAAGAGATCATTGGAAACAATGAAGGATTGAATTTTAGGGACTGGAATTCCAAATTAATGTGTGACATAACATTGCCAATTTCAACCCAAGGTGACTCATTCCACCTTCCACATAACTGTATGAAATAAATGATACATAGCAAAACTTGAAAGAACTTTGCCCTTGGGTTATGCTCATGACAGAATTTATACGAGGAGATGAAGAAACGAATCGAAACAGTAGCGGAGTTGGGACGGATTCCAGATGACATTCGCAAGCAACACAAAGGATTTCTCGAATGGGACACTGTCTTGAGCCGGAGAGATCATCAAACAATTCTTCAAGTACCATGCATCTACTTTAAAAGATTAACGTTCTAATCTTTCGACAACATCAATGACATGCTTTTCCTGATTCTTCAGATAGTGATCGATGGGAGGGATCCCATGGCAGTGGACAGTGAAGAACAGCCTCTACCAACTCTGGTGTACTTGGCCAGAGAAAAGAGACCACAATACAGCCACCATTTCAAAGCAGGAGCTATGAATGCTCTGGTAATTCTCAACATACTGTACTCATAAACATGATTCACTCAAAGCCCTCATTTTTCATCACCAAGAAAAGTGAAGAACATCAACTTACACACAGATTTTTCTATTTATGTATGGGAGGATCTTGCCCTTGGATCGATTTGAGGGCTTAAAATACGATATCGGTGCCAATCTTTATGTTATTTTTCTTAAAAAAAAAATAGACCAGGGTCTCATCGAGGATCAGCAACGCGCCCATCATCCTTAATGTGGACTGCGACATGTATTCGAACAACATGGACTCGGTGAGAGATGTACTGTGCTTCTTCATGGACGAAGAGAATGGTGATGAGATTGGTTTCATACAGTTCCCGCATACCTTCGATAACCTCACGACCAATGACCTATACAGCAGTTCCTTTGATGTAATAAATATTAAGTTACTTTAATTGAGTTTCCTTTATTATCAGAGTTTTATTTCCTTTTTTACTTACATAAGGGTATTATTGTCATATGCAGTTTATATTCAATATAAATACAATGGGTGTAGGGTTTCTATTACTACAGAAATCTACAGCCCCTCTTTCTTTCTTTCTTTCTTTTATGTTCTCCTTCTCTTCTTCTCTATTCCTTCTCTCTTCTTATTTCTCTTTTACTATTTGCTGCGGGTTCTCTAATCAACTTTGTGACATGGTATCAGAGCATATCTAACTATCTAATTACTTGATCATATTGCTGGTTTGAGAGTCCCCTAGTAACCCTACTTCTTCTCTGGTGCGTAGCCACCTAAAGCTGCAATTTTTATTCGTTTTCTCTTCAAGTCTTGATACATATGAGATTAGAAGATATCAAATTCATTAGGTTCGGTTTATGATCATGGATTACAACACTTGCTGATCAGCGGATTCAAGAATCAAAGTACTCTATTGATTATGGATGACTGGTCTTGCTAGTTTTCCATCAAACATATAATTATTTGAATTGAGATTTCTGGTAAGATATTTTCTTCTATACAACAGTCTCTATTTATGAGTTTTCAGAATCCCTTTGGTTAAGTGATGAAGCCAATTACATCTAATTATACATTAGTGTTGCTGCTTTGTTACTTGCACTAAAGTTTTAGCTTTCTTGATTAGTGGTAGATATATTGAGATTATCATCATGAGTGATACTAAGGCTCCTACAGATAGTGTCAACATTCAAATTACCACTATTAAATTAAATTGATCCTCCAATTACTTGTTATGGGCCCAAGCTGTGAAGGTCTATATTAATGCCAAAGGGAAACTTCATTATCTTACCACAGACCCTCCTGCTGAAAATTCTAGAGACTATAATGATTTGATGAGAGAGAATGATACACTTTTGGTGTGGTTATGGAATAGCATGGAACCATCCATCGCTGCTAATGTCATGTTCCACACGATTGTTAAGGGAGTGTGGGATGATCTTATGGAGAGTTACTCACAAAACAAAAATATGTCTAGAGTTTATGAACTATATGAGAAGATTTTTAATTTTAAATAGGGAGACAAGTCTCTTGGAGAATATTATAGTGCTTTGAAAGGTATGTGGGAAGAACTCAATCTTTATCAGCCCATCACTACTGATCTCGAGAGATTAAAGACACAATGGGCTGAATTTCAAATGGCCAAATTTTTATCTGGCTTGAATGCTGACTTACAGCCTGTGAAGAGTTAACTTCTTGCTGGAGAGAGAGTTCCTTCTATGAATGAAGCATTTTGTCAAATTCAGTGCATTGTCCCTCCATCTTCTACGTCATCTAAAGACAATTTAGCATTTGTGGCTGGTAGTGGTGGTCGTGGTCGTGGTTTGGGGGAGGTCATAGTCATGGTGGTGGACGTAGTGGACAAAGTTCTGATCGAGATAGCCGACAGTATATACATTACAGCAAATTCGGTCATATTATTGACACTTGTTGGGCCAAGCATGGAAAGCCTGAGTGGGGTCAACGATTAGTTACTACAAATACTGATGTGTCTGAAGGGAGTGCTCGAAATGTGTCTTACAGAGACATGAACCCATCTATCCCACTTGGGGGTAGTTCTTCTAAGTCTACGGCTCGAGATGATATGGTTGCATAACTCATCAAACATGTCCAACAACTAGAGGCTTTCAATTTCTCATCCACCGCCACTCTTGCACGTACAGGTAACATAGCCTATTTCTCTACTTTGTCTCCTAACACCTCTTGGGTCATTGACTTGGGAGCTTCTAGTCATATAGGTAAGCAAGAACTATTTTCTTCCCACACTAACTCTAGTCCTTCATCCGAAGTTATTTTAGCTAATGGTTCATCGACTCAAGTGGTTGGATCGGGGACTATTTCACTTACATCTTCCTTATCTTTGTCCTCTGTTTTACATGTTCCCCAACTTCCTTTAAATTTGTTATTTGTTAGTCAGTTAACTAAAGCTCTTAGTTGTTCAGTTACATTTTATCCATCTCATTACGTTTTTCAGGACCTTCAGACAAAGAAGATGATTGGTGGAGGGCATGAATGTGATGGACTCTACTATCTCAGTGGTGTCTCCACTGTTGACGCCAATGGTCTAGCTACTAGTTCTAGTACCCCCTATTATGGCATTCTCGTTTAGGGCATTTATCTTTATTTAAGTTACAACAAATAATTCCTGAGTGGAAATCAATTTCTACTCTTGAGTGTGAGGCTTGTGAACTTGGGAAACATGATCGTAGTTCCTTTCCTAGTCGTAATGATTCTCGTGCATCTACTTTACTTGAACTTGTTCATTTGGACATTTGGAGACCTTCCTGTATTGCTAGTAGAAATGGTTTTAAGTACTTTGTTACTTTTGTGGATGATTATTCTCATTTAACATTGCTCTATATGCTTCATGACCGCTCTGAATTTTTACAAGTTTTTCAATTATTTCATCGTGAGGTTACTAATCAGTTTAATACATCCCTTAAAATTTTGCAAACAGATAATGCTCTAGAATATACACAGAAATCAATTTCTTTGTTTTGTTCTAATCTTGGCATTATATATCAAACAAGTTGTACTTATACCTCTCAGCAGAATGGTGTGGCCGAGAGAAAATACCGTCACCTTCTAGAAGTTGCTCATTCACTCTTATTTCATATGAATGTGCCAAAATCATTTTGGAGTGATGTTGTTATTACCGCATGTTACCTTATAAATCGTATGCCTTTCACTGTCCTCAATCATCAGTCACCAATCAATGTTGTATTTCCTGACAAGCCGTTATTCTCTCTTACCCGCGCGTCTTTGAGTGTCTGTTTTGTTCATAACCTACGTTCCGGTTCTGATAAAATATCTTCTCGTGCTACTAAATATATTTTTCTCGGGTATTCACGTACACAGAAGGGATATCGGTGTTATGATCCTACAACTTATACCCAATATGTTAGTGCTGATATTACATTTTTCAAGGGCACACCCTACTATTCTACTGAGGGTAAAGAGTTTTTAACTGACATTGTAGCTGATCCTCCTATCCCACAACAAATCCCTCTAGATTCTGTTAGTCCGTCTCTAGTATCTCCTCCCTTGTAGGTGTATCAGCGGCGAAAGTAGTCTACGACACCACCAGTCTCCAGCTCTTTAATGCCCTCCAATCAATCTTCCTCCTTGTCTTTTGGTCCAAACGATCTTCCCCCTTCGCAAAGGTCCTCGGTCTTGCACATAAAAATCCTCTTTGACTTACCCTATTGAGGGTTATGTGTCTCTCTCACATCTTCCTTCTCCTTTACATGACTTTGCTCTATCATTACAAACTCACATAATTCCTACTTCTACCACTAAGGCTTTGTCTCGCCTTGAGTGGAAGAAAGCTATGGATGTGGAAATGGAAGCTCTAGTGTCTCGCCAAACGTGGTCATTAGTTGATCTTCCCCTTGGGAAAGATGTGGTGAAATGTCGTTGGGTATACCCTATCAAGTACAATTCGGATGGCTCAATTGAGCGTCTTAAATCTCGACTCGTTGCTAAAGGTTTTACTCAAACTTATGGAGTGGATTATTTTGAGACTTTTTCCCCTGTGGCACGTCTCAATTCTGTTCGTGTTATTATTTCTCTTGCTATAAATTTGATTGGCCATTATATCAATTGGATGTTAATAATGCTTTTCTTTATGGTAATTTGTCTGAAGAAGTATATATGGAGCAACCTCTTGGTATGTTGCTCAGGGGGAGAATCGTAGTAAAGTATGTCGGCTACATAAGGCCATTTATGGGTTAAAACAGTCTCCAAGAGCATGGTTTGAAAAATTCAGTTTAGTGATTTCCAGATGTGGTTTCCACCAATGTTATTATGATCTTTCTGTTTTTGTTCGCAAGAAGGAATCGGGGGTGGTCATTCTTGTGGTATATGTGGATGATATAATTGTCTCTGGTAGTGATATGACCGGCATTTCTGAGATTAAGTCCTTTCTTCCACAGCAATTTCAAATTAAAGACTTGGGAACTCTTAGGTATTTTTTGGGCATTGAAGCTTTACGAAGTAAAAAGGTATTAATTTGTCTCAGCGAAAGTATGTTCTTAATCTTTTGTCTGAGATAGGTACGCTAGCTTCCAAGCCAGTTGATACTCCTATGGATCCAAATCAAAAGTTTGGAGTTGATGATGGAAAAGAAATTGAAGACAAGCATCAATATCGACGTCTAGTTGGGAAACTAATTTGTCTTACTGTTACACGTCCTGATATTTCTTTTGTTGTTGGCATGGTGAGTCAGTTTATGGAGTCACCTAAGAAAGCTCATTGGGATGTTGTATGTCGCATTCTTCGATATCTTAAAAGCTCTCTTGGTAAGGGACTAATTTATAAATCTAATGGTTCTTCCACTTTGGTTGGCTATTCTGATGCTGATTGGGTTGGGCCAACATATGATCAATGGTCTACAACTGGGTATTTCACTTTTATTGGTGGTAATTTGGTTACTTGGAGAAGCAAGAAACAGACTACCATTTCCAGGTCTAGTGCAAAGGTTGAATATCGTGCTATGGCACATATTGTGGCTGAATTGTTGTGGTTGAAATCTCTTCTCCAGGAGCTTAGATTTTCTATTAATCAACCTATTGACATGATGTGTGATAATCAAGCAACTATTTATATTGCTGGGAATCCTATTTTTTAATAGCGAACTAAGCATATAGAAGTTGACTGTCACTTTGTTCGTGATGCTGTGAAGTAGAAGTTGGTTGCTACTCCTTATGTTGCCTCTAGAGATCAGTTTGCCGATATGTTTACCAAAGCATTATTTCGTCCTGCTTTTGTTGCTGATTGTTCCAAGCTAGGCATGGGTGACCTATATGCTCCAGCTTGAGGGAGAGTGTTAAGTTACTTTAATTGAGTTTCCTTTATTATCAGAGTTTTATTTCCTTTTTTACTTAAGGATATTATTGTCATATGCAGTTTATATTCAATATAAATACAATGGGTGTAGGATTTCTGTTACTACAGAAATCTACAACCCCTTTTCTTTCTTTCTTTCTTTCTTTTATGTTCTCCTTCTCTTCTTCTCTATTCCTTCACTCTTCTTATTTCTCTCTTACTATTCGTTGCGGGTTCTCTAATCAGCTTTGTGACAATAAACAAGGTAAGCCACTTCAAAAGGATTTCAACACAACACTGTCCCTTACCGTGCTATATGTTATATGTGCTTAATGCGCTCGCTTTACGTTCAATTCTATTGATTCTACCAGTTACGTTAGAATATGCAGACTGATACACCATATTTAATAAACTGCACTAAGATGGGTAACCATGACTCGATTGAACTCGTGAAGTGAACCTGAAATCACAAGTCCAAGTCAGCACATACCCATTGGCAACTCAGCAAATTCCAACGCGTGGACTAACATGAAGCTAATTAAAAGGAGGCCGATAGACTCTATTGGACATACTAAATTGAAGGGACAGGACAAGTACATTGGGTGCGTGAAGATACCATAATGACTTTTAGTACATTCTACGATGATTGCAGGTGGAGCTCCATGGTATGGACAATAATGGCGGACCTCCATACATCGGCACCGGGTGCTTTCATCGGAGAGAGACATTGTGTGGGAGAAAGTATAGACGGGGAAGTAAAAGTGAGTCCTTGAGGTGGGATCACCACCAGAGGATACAAGATACTGCAAGTGTCCTAGAAGAAACATGTAAACCACTAGCCAGCTGTGGCTATGAAGAGAACACCGAGTGGGGAAAGGAGGTCTCTCTCTACCCCTCCCTCTCTGTCTCTCCCCCTCCCCCTCCGTCCCTCCCTCCCTCCCCCTAAATTTTCGACCCTTTTGAGTATATTTCAAAATTTTCTGTAGAGAAACTTAGTCAAAGAATGGAAATAGGGGAAGAAAGCAGAGAAGGTTAAGCATTCAGCACCATATTCCATATATAACAAGTGAGCAGTGCTTTTTATAGTCTACAGCTAACAAGCTCGAAGCAGTTTATAAGTTCACGGAAACTGAGCTTAGATGATAAACCTCTCATGTAAGACTATGTCATTTTGATTAAGTGCAAAGAACAAAAAACAAAAGCAAATGAGTCTCTTATATCATTCCAGATTTTGATGCAACCAAAAGCTCTGCTTATATTATATTGTTCAAAGAGAGGACTGGAAATTCAGCCGTCAAAACTGAAATATGCCACACAGGCATGCTTTCCAGCACTATAAATATGCAAATACACACGTGCAAAAGCATCCATGAAACAAATCTTGTCTGAATTGCAGATGGGTCTAAAGTATGGATGCCCAGTGGAAGATGTCATTACCGGTTTTGCAATCCACTGCAGAGGTTGGAGATCGATCTATTTCAACCCCGAAAGGAAAGGCTTTCTAGGAGTTGCTCCCACGACATTGTTGCAGTCCCTAGTTCAACATAAAAGATGGACTGAAGGTGATCTCCAAATCTTCCTGTCACAGTACTGTCCTCTGTTGTATGGACATGGCAAAATCCCCCTGAAGCTGCAACTCTCGTATTGTGTCTACTTGCTATGGGCGGCAAATTGCTTGGCTTCTCTGTACTATGTAACTATTCCATCTCTCTGTCTACTCAGAGGCATCTCCTTGTTCCCCAAGGTAATTAATTAGATGACTTTCTCTTGTGAGAAAACTAATTCTCATGCCTCAACCTTCCACAGGTATAAATAAATGTACACGTAACATTCGTCCTAGTGCTAAAATCTCAAAACAATCAAGTCATTAAACATTAGATAAATTCCAGCTATACCCCCTCCATTATAGTAGCACTACACTGACACCACCCAAAAAGTGTCAAAAGCAAGCACTTATAACTTGTGCTAGCCATTTAATCAACCCTGACTTGGCCACTTGACGGTGTAAAACACTTGGCTATGATATAACCATAGTGCAGGGGCATCCACATAATCTTTGCTTTAAAATGTCCTTTGCTACAGCTAATAGCTTCTTGCACCATCAGGTTTCGAGTCAGTGGAGCTACCCATTCATCTATACCATTATGGCAACTAGTGAATACAGTGCTGGAGAATTCGTATGGTGTGGAGGCACTCTTCGTGGTTGGTGGAATGACCAAAGGATGTGGCTCTATAAGAGAACAGCTTCCTATTTCTTTGCCTTCTTGGACAACATTCTGAGGCTGCTGGGTACTTCCAAGTCTGCCTTTGTCGTCATTGCGAAAGTGGCAGACAATGATGTATCAAACAGGTACGAGCGAGAGCTTATGGAGTTTGGTGCATCCTCTCCTATGTTCACAATCCTAACTACCCTTGCTTGGCTCAATGCGTTAGGCTTTATTGGAGTGTTACTGAAGTTAGCAGTGCATGGTCAGACTCCAGACCAGCTGGCTATGCAGATCATATTGTGCGGTTTGCTGGTCTGTGTCAACCGGCCTCTATATGAAGGTATTTTCTTATGAAAAGACAAGGGAAAAATGCCCACTTCAGTGGCATATAAATCTGCAGTCTATGCTCTAGTAGCCTGTTGTTTAGACTATGTATAAGCTACCGTGCACTGTATTGGCTAGAAGTTGCCGAAACTTCATGAATATTTATATCACACACTAGACATGATACAAAGAGGATGCCATCAGGAAGGACCTGATGTGAAAAACTTTCTGCTGCTATTGCTCTGTCCTATTTTGTGTAGTCTTTATCATTCCTATTATTGCCATCTCAATGTTATTATTGTATTGTTCAATTAAAGCAAAAATGTTGAGATCTCATTTTTCTTACCTAGAGAATCACCAAACATCTCTTAGTTTGCCAGATACATTTTCTAGAAAAAAAATAGAACAATTGCGGAAGTACGAGAAGGCGTATACTACAAGGCGACTGTTTAACAGAGGTATTGACAGACTAAATATAGCTATGGAATAAAAAATCACGACTTCAAGTTCTTGATATTAGCCAAAATGAAGACAGAGCAACCTAAGTCAATTTAACACCTGTAGGTTGAAACTTATAAACACATGCTGCTGTGGTTACACTTCCTTCACACTTTGACACATACAGAAGCAGTCACCATAGACAGTTGCTTTCTCAAAACTTGTTGACAGCCAAGCCAACATCTAACAGGAGCAGAGAAAAATAATTATGTGCTTGACGGCAGAGCTATCGTAGGACACACCTGAAGGTGAGATTGATTCGAATAGACATCGGTTTTGCTCGCTTTGGCACCGAGTGAAGCCAATCCCGCTGAGTGTAGCCTTTCATTGCAAGGAGCGATCCGTGTTTTAGTACGAAAGAGTGCTGATTGGGGTCATGGCTCTTCCTTAGTCGCTTGCTCTTCGGCTCATCACCAGATGCTTAAACCCAAAAAGGTTTTTTTTTTTTTTTTGTTGGTAAGCAAAAACAGAAGATAGGAAAATAAGCCAGTCAACTTTAAAATCAACAACCATTGAACAGAGCAAAATCAAAATACATACCGAAGTACAATTTTAAAATGAATATTGAAAATGAATATTTAGCATTTCCAACAAAATGAAAAGGCCAGTGTAGTTTGAGCGTGACTACTTGCATAAACCAAAGATGTGCTTGAGTTATACCCGGAGACATTTTACTGGGTTTTTTCTTTAGCAAGAATTCACGTTCGCACCCAAAGGTAACCGAGGCAATCTCTGGGGTCAGTCCATAGAGCATCTCGTCATCAGAATGCCAAGACACATAATCATTGTTACCGTTGTATCGGCTTAGGACCAAGCTATTGAATCTACTTCCAGGAAGAGCTTTATGGACCTTCAAAAGAAACCGATAAACCGTCATAACATCAATCACTTCAAGAAATGTGAAGACACTGAAATAGACTTAAAAGCCGAATCACTCGGCTAAGGAACATTACAAGCTCGAAGGCATCCTTACTGCATCCAAGATGTCCTTGAGTGGAGGGAAATCGTCCCAAGAATAAGCACGAGGCGTGTGCCCGTTATAGCTAATCGCCGGCAATCCTTCCGCCGCTATATAACACGAATCTCTGGGCTGCAAAAAGACCAACCCACAATCACTGTAGCGACAAAGAACACGTGAAATTCAATAATTATGATCTCTCATTCATGCTTTTCCGACCACACCATCAAAAGCTGCCGCCACCACCACGACACGCAGACGCGCGCGCGCGCGCGCAGTGACAGAGGAAAGACCTGGACGAGATTGCGACCGAAGATGCGGAGAGTGGATCGGGACCAAGGGACGTGCTTGTTGAGGTAATCGAACCATGACCACGACTGCTCCGCCGGGAAGAAGCGGGGCACGTGGAAGACCTCGCTCCCATGCCCAAGATCGAAGCTTTTCCCATTCCTCACGCTCTCCCTCGGGTCGAATTGCGAAGGGCTCGACGTCGACGGTGCCGGGTCGGTGGTCGCCGTCAGTTTGCGCATCAAGCTGTTCATGTCTCGCCGCCGCCGGAGCTTCTCCGTCGCCGGCGAAGTCCACGGAGCCTCGCAGAAAAAGTCGAACTCTTTAGACTGGGTGAATCAACAATGAATCTTCCACCGCCACGTGCCATTGCCATCTTTATTTCTTTTTCCAAAGGTACATTTAAAGTGCCAGTGTTTCGAAGTAAAATAGATTATTAAGGCTGCGTTTGTTTTCGTTTCCATTTTCTATTTTTAAACAATTTTTTTTATTTTTTGTTCGAACAAAAAAAGGAAAAAAATACGTTTGTTTGCGTTTTTTTTCCAAAACTATTTTTTGTTAAACACATTTCGTAAAAACAAAAAAAAAAAAAAAATTATTTCTTATTTCCGGAATAAAATTTAGAAACACTTCTCTCTTTTTTCTTTCTTTTTTTTCTTTGGCCCGTCATCGGCCTTGGCCATGGCCGGCGACCGGCCATCGAGGGTCGGTGACGCCGTCAAGGGCCGGCGACCTCGCCAGAGCGTCGCCGACCCCAGCGAGGCCAACCTTGCCCAGCGGCCGGCAAGGCTCGAGCTCGCCCAACCAAGGCGAGGCCGCCGACCCTCGTCGGCTGGTCACCGGCCATGGCCGAGGGCGACGACCAGCCAAAAGAAGAAAAAAAGGAAAAAGAAAAAAGAAAATAAGGAAAAATAAATAAGAAAATAAGAAAAATTAAAATAAAAATATTAAAAAATTAAAAGAAATAAAAAATTTATACAAATTTACTAAACGTGTTTCTGTTCATTTTTTATTTCTGAAACAAGTTTACCAAACGCGTTTTTTTGTTCAAAAATTGTTTCCCAGAACATAAACACTTTTTTTCTATTTCTATTTCTTGGAACAATTTTTAAACGAAATGTTACCAAATGCGCCCTAAGTAATCCGATTAAATTGCCGACGTAGCAATTTTTCGGCGAGTTAGGTGCAAAATGGTGTCGTTTTGGGCCGACATAGCGACAAATTGCAAAAACAACGTCGTTTTGTGTTTGATATGTAAATAATTAATATAAAAATTAATTAAATTAAATTAAAATTTAATTTTATTTAAAATATTCTAAAAATTCAAAAAAATTCAAAATTCAAAAAAAAAAAGAAAGAAAAAGAGGGGGGGGAAGGGGGCCGGGAAGGGCTAGCAATGGAGGGGGGAGGGTTGGCTGGGGTTGTCGGCCCCCGGTCGACCGGTAGCAAGGGCTTGCGAGTCCTTGCCTGATCTGGGCGACCCAGATCTGGGCAAGGGCTCACGGGCCCTCCCCACTGATCGGCCAACATCGCCATCCCCTGGCTAGGGCCCGGCAACCCTAGCCGATGCTCCCCCCATCGTCGCTGGCCCTTCCAGCAACGGCAGGGAGGCAGTGAGGGCCCGCGAGGGCTCAAGGGCCCTCGCCGTTAGTCGGCCGACGTCGCCCACCCCTAGCCAGGGCCCGACAACCTAGATCGATGCTCCCTCCATCATCGTCGGCCTTTACCAGTGACGACAGGGAGGCGGCGAGGGCTCACAAACCCTCACCCAAATCTGGGGCGAGGGTCGCAGCCCTCACCACGATCCGGGAGGGCTCGCGGCCCTCGCCACCGCTCGACCGGGGCTGGTGACCTCGGCCAGCCCTCCACCCTTTGTCGCCAGCCCTTTCCGGCGACAGCAAGAGCTCAACCCTCAACCCCCACTTCGACCCCCCACCACTTTTTTTTTTAGTTTTTTTTTTAATTTTTAGAATATTTTAAATAAATTTAATTTTAAATTTAATTTAATTAATTTCATATTAATTATTTACACGTCAGACATAAAACGACGTCATTTTTGCAATTTGTCGCCATGTCAGCGTGCAAAACAATGCCGTTTTGCACCAAACTCGTCGGAAAATTGTCACGTCAGCAATTTGGCCGGATTTTGGCCAAAGTGGCACTAGTGATCCATTTTACTTCGAAACTGGCACTTAAGTGTACCTTTTCGAAGTTTTAGCACTTAAGTGTACCTTTTCAAAGTTTTGACACTTAAGTGTCCCTCCGTACTAAGTTTTGGCATTCCAGGTGATGCGGGAGCATCCAACGTAGCTCCATTGACCAACTCAGAACCATCGATGCTTATCCAAGCCAATAAAGAAATTAGGCATTATGTGCTTAGATGGATCAATCAAAGGAATGAATTCAAGGTAACCAAACGTGTTCTTATATCATTTTCAGTTGGGAAGAACAATCGAGATGAGGTTGTATGTGGTGTGATTCCTATGGAGGCATGCCACTTGTTATTGGGTAGACCATGGCAATTTGATATAAATGCTATGCATGATGGTTGGAAAAACACATACTCTTTTCATAAGGAACAAAAATGCATTGCTTGTTGAAAAAAATTTGCAGGTGTGTTCCCGGAGAATTTGCCACTTGGATTACCTGCCATAAGAGGTATTGAACATCAAAATATCAGTATCAGAGCTCAAGGTTCAACTCATTTGAGTGATTTCTTTATTTCTTTTGTTACAAATTCCTTATGGATGATAAAGTTCCAAGAGGCTTGACTTTGGAGCAAGTGCACAACGAAAGGCAAGATCTTGCAATCCAAAATCTTCAACAACAAATGGAGCGAATCCTCAATCTTCTAGAGAATCCGCCGAGACAAGGACAACTAGCAAGGTGTCCCAATGAATGGCATTGGCGTGACAATTCTGAATCTCGTCAAAATTCTGATGGAGATTCTGAGTCCAATGGAGACAACTGAACGATTCTGCACTCTAGTGATTCTGAATCTCCAATTTGAAAACAAAGACGATGATGCAGGAGCATCCAACGTAGCTCCATCGACCAACTCCACTTGCATCACACTCAACTTCAAATACTTTATCAAAATCAAGAAGTGCAAGAATAGGGGACTCACAAAGTTTCTGTTTGATTATGTCAAAGGCGTTTTAAGCAGCATTTGTCCATTCAAAAGCACCATTCTTCATGCATTTAGTTATAGGAGCCATGATGGTACTAAAGTTTTTGACAAAACATTGATAGAAAGAAACAAGTCCATGAAAATTTCTTACATCAGAAATGGACTTTGAAACCGGCTAAGTCTTCATAGCTTCCACCTTGGTTTGATCAACAGAGATTCCATCTTTGGAAACCACATAACCAAGAAACAAAATGCTTGGAGAGAAGAACTCACATTTCCCCATTTTAGCATACAGTTTTTGATCTCTCAAAACATTGAAGACCTGTTTTAAATGAGAGATATGCTCCTCCTCGTTCCTGCTATAAACAAGAATATCGTTGAAATAAACAACGATAAATCAACCAATAAAGGAATGAAGAACCACATTCGTGAACCTTTAGCCTTCCCGAAATTTGTACTCCTCCCTTGACCAGAAAATAATCCTACTGAAACTTCATCAATTGGTCATACAAGACATCTAAAATAACCTCCCATTGATAGTTATCGATTTACCACAAAGTATCGATAAGTAATTAATATTATTCATTCAAAATGATCCATCGAAGCACATAATGCTCAATTTCTTTATTGGCTTGGATAAGCATTGATGGTTCTGAGTTGGTCGATGGAGCTACGTTGAATGCTCCCACATCAAGAGTTGAATCAATGAAGAAGCTCCATGAGCAGATTCAATCCAACATTGAAAAGGATAATGAATCTTACAAAAAGAAAGCACATCGCAAGAAGACTCAATTTCAACCAGGCGATCTTGTATGGCTTCACTTGAGGAAGAAGAGATTTCCATTTCGACGAAAGAACAAGCTCATGCCTAGAGCTGATGGTCCCTTTAAAGTTATTGAGTGAATTGGTGACAATGCTTACAAGATTGACCTTCCTGGAGAGTTTGGAGTTTCGGCAACATTCAACGTGGGAGACCTTTCTCCTTACTTGGAGGATGAAAATCTTCTAGATTTGAGGACAAATCTCAAAGAACCCAGGGAGGATGATGCGGGAGCATCCAACGCAACTCCATCGACCAACTCAGAATCATCAATGCTTATCCAAACCAATAAAGAGAGCAAGATTGGCAGTATCCGATGTTTTCGTTAGGTGATGTTAATCTAGTGCTCTTGAAAAACATAGTACCATGATCATTACCCTTTTAAGAGCGCAGCCTAACAAAAGGTGGCTAAAAACGCGTTTATCATAAATATTGTTGGGCCACACTCTTGTGATGAACGGTGACGCTTCGCTGGACATGCCATCCGGTGCTTTCTTCATATGAACTTGCAAAAATTGTCCGTCTGTTAATGCATGTGTCTTGTATTTCCTAAGGTACCAAGAAGCAATGTAAATTCTCATCAAGTTCAACCGATGGAGATGATCCCACATTATATATGTCACGCCCCGAACCCCGAGCGTGCGCACATCCCACTGCGGTCGATCAAATGCGACATTCCCAGGTAGTGTCGCCGACCCCATTCATTTATTAATGCACAAGCGGAACGTATTATAAAACCCTTGACAATAAAATACGAGATAGAAAAGCAGGAAGAAAAAACCACAACATAACACTTTCATAATTCAACAGAATTACATTACGGCCAAAAGTCTACAAAAGACCGACTCTAAAAAAAGGAATTGTCCTACGACCTACAAGTCGGACACGTTCTCCAATCTTATGACTTCACCTCTGCAACTCTTCAAGGCCAACCAAAGCTATCCGGTCGCTCTGTCCACCATGGACCTGAAATTTTAATCCCACAACCGGATGAGACGATGTTTCAGCAAGTTCAACCCCCTAAACCCCTATTAGAAAGAAAATACGCCCCAGGTGGCCTAGCCACATCACACAGAAGACTTACCTCGCATTAGCCTTCATCTGCAGGTTAACACAATTTATATAATTCAACCACGTGCAATTATGATAACCAAACAACCATGGCACAATCACATCATCAGAACAATTCAATCACTTAAATCGTCTCAGAGATCAATCGACGTGGCCGATTACATGTCATTCTAGCAAATCAATCATTGCTCTCAATTACGGCCCTATAGGAAGGTTTAATAACCAATGGCAATCACGGCCCCACTCGGCACGACCTTTAATTAGGTGGTCCATCATGACCTCACTGGGCACGACCTCTCATAGGTGGTCCATCACGGCCTCACTGGGCACGACCTCTAATAGGTGGTCAATCACGGCCCCATTAGGCATGACCTCCTTAGGTGGTTCATCACGGCCCTATTAGGCACGACCTCTCATAGGTGGTTCATCACGGCCCTACTAGACACGACCTCCAATAGGTGGTTAATCATGGCCTCGCTGAGCACGACCCCTAATAGGTGGTTAATCACGGCCAATCTCCCATCCATTTCAACACTTGGATTTTATAAAGAATCCATATCTATCACAATCACACTCAATTTGCCACAATTAATCATCAAACTCAAATTCTACATGCATAACGGCGATCAGCACAAAATTCTAAGAGAACAAGGTCCCGACAAAATTTTCGGAATTTAATAAATAATTAAATTTATTTCGAAAATTAATTAAATAATAATATCCAACCATCAATTTCAAAATCCGAACACATAGCAGCGATCGACACGAAATTCTGAGCAATCGGGGTCAAAAATAATTTTTTCATTTTTTTATAAATAATATTTTAATAATTTCGGATTATAAAATAATATTATATTTTCCAGAATTTCGAAGCACTTAAATAATTCAAAATTAAAATCTTTTTATGTCACATCAATGCTTAATTTAAATAACTTATTTTAACCTTTAATTTAAACACACTTTAACATAAACCAACCTCTTAATCCAATTTATAATTAAATACACTAATCCACCCACATAAACTTACTTAATTTAAATTAAGCACACTTAGGGCATCATTAACACTCTAATCAAGATTTAGTGAGTTAAACTCACCGGATTAGCGAGTCGAGCGGACCAAAACGACGGGGACGCCGAGGAGAACAACTTTCCTCAAAGCGGGCCGAGCATCCGGGCTCGGGAAGGTGGCCAAAACGGGCCAAACGTCCGCTGCATACCCATTTTTCCAACCACTACTTTGGGGTTGGAGGAGGCGGATCCGGGCTTGATCGAGCGGAGGAGCGGCGGAGGAGAGGGGCGGCAGCTCGAGCGGAGCTCCGGTAAGGTCGACGGTGGCTGGAGGCGGCCGAACCGTGGCCTATGCTGGCCAAAATGGAGTTGGACAACAGCTACGGAATTGGGCGAGAAGGGAAACCGAGATGAGCGAAGCAGCGGTGGAGCGATGGCGTGAAGCACAGCGGCGAATGGCGGAGGGCAGCGGCGTCGCGCACGGCGCGGGTTGCTTCGGCGCCCATCCCAAATCTGGGATCTCGGGCAGCAAATGGAGATGGAGAGAAGAGAGGGCTTCGACTACGGCTGAAGAGGGAGAGGGAGACGGTTGCGCGGCCGGCGAGCAACTTGGCAGCGACGATGACGAGCTTCGGTGACGGGCGACGGCGGCGAACGACGTGCGAGCTGCTGGCTGAGCTCCTCCCTGCATCGCATGCCCCTCCCCCTTGCACGGTTCAAACATGGAGGAAGAAGATGAAGATGAAGAGAGAGAGAGGGATGGGACCATTCCCTTTTCTTTTCCTTTTTTTCTTTAATCCCACAAATGGCCCACCATGACCTCATGCATGACATCACACTCCACTATCTCCCACAACCTTATTCCAATGGGTCCATTTTATTTTTCCACTGGGGCATAAAATCTTGTGCATCAAATTCTTCAATTACAATCAATCCACTTCCAATTGAGTCCAAATTGAAGTCCATAAAATTTATCCAATGTCACCACACTTCAATTCACCTAATTACTTGACCATAGATCATCTTGAGTCCCAAAAGCACAACCAAAAGCGGGCCTACCAATTTTCCAAACCAAATTAACCATACCTTGATTATTTTGCCGAAAAACTCGGCTTGCATGAAAAAAATCATCCAAAGATGAGTCCATACTCCTAAAATGATTTGTGACACACCCAGACTTTCAATTTCCGAATTCGATCTCAATTCCACGGTTAATTTCACTTTGGCACGATACTAACGCGGCCCAACCTACTGGATAGCCTTTAGAAATTTTCATGCATTTGACCTGTGGTTTATCATCTCAAGCCACAATGTACATCTTTGAAACATTGGCGACTTTCGATTGTCGGGGTAATCTCAAGGTTTCAAATACGAACATAGGGTACCCAATCAACAGAAAAATCGGTCTAGTGTCGATCGACAAGAATTGTGCGATTTGGTGGAATCACCCACACCTTATCACATGCCTCTGTCGAGTCGACCTATTTCCGGTCTCTAATCGATTTTTAATTGTGCCGCAATGACCCTTGCAGATTAGCTCGGTCAAAAGATCGCTTCCTGATCAAATTCTCGAGTCTAATGCATTAGAATTTCTTAACGGCTTCACCCGATAGACTAGTTTTCACATGAGTGGCCGACTCAAGGAAAAGAATTATATGCGTGCCAACGAAATGCCCGTCTCAAATTGTTGAAAATAGAATTAGAAAAATTGGGATGTCACAACTCTTCCCCTCTTATAAAAAATTTCGTCCTCGAAATTTAAACCATTAAAAATTCTTCTTCAAAATGGTGGGTTATTGTCGTCTCATCAATTCTACTACTTCATTCTGCTTTGTACTGCTATCCAAGATCCTCAGTGCCGACAAAAAATTTCCAAATTAACCAGACTAATTCTTGATTCCTAAAAAGGCTAAGCACTTGTCCACCTTTGCAAAAATGAAAGTTGCAAAAGTTTTGGTTCTCTCTCTCTTTTTTTTTTTTCTTTTTTTTCTTCTTATTTTTCCACAAAGCGGCTAACTGCCATGTCGGGGATTCGAACTCCCAACTTCGGACCTTTCACTTCTTCCCGGGTACCACTCGGCTACAAGTGCCGACAGTGTCTCGAAATGCTTCTTTAATTCATTTAAAGCCAAAGCCCTCCTTTGAACTCAAATTTCGATGGATTCCGATTTAAATGCCGATTCATCTTCCCTTGCTTAATAGATTGAGATGTCCTCACCAAGGGCGACACCCAAGGAAAAATACACTTCCCCTCTTAAAATTTCAAAGGTCTTCAACACAAAATTTGCGAAGCTAATTGGCGATTCTGAGCAATCTCTAAACTATCGCTGATAACTGCGACTGAATCATTGATTCTAAACCAACTCTGGACCTGCGATTTTCTAATCTCTAATCTCATCTCAACGACTGAAGTTCTGTACACTCTGCTCTGTAAGAATTAAAAAGAAACTATCTGACCGATCTACTGAAACTGGGAACCTCTGGTCAAGATTTGATATAACTCTGACACTGATCTTGGCAACCGAGATCACTGACTCCTGTACTGACCCTGGCTTGATCTTTCTTTCCCTGACTTCATCTCAGCAATTGAAATTCTGCACTCTCAGTTATGCACTGCTTAAGAAAGAACCATCTGAAAGCTCTGCCAACTTAGAACCTCTGATCTCGATTTGAAATATAATTCATCCCTAGCACTCCATGCAGATAAATTCTATGATATACAAACACTTCGGTATACCTATTCTATTCGAGATCTTTTCATGCTACACTAAGGCGAGCTGACTCTATTCATATGTCGACCACAACCCTAAAAGGAATCAATTCTCTTCCCGACTCCTTAATAACCTGTCACAACATTCCATCATGCTACACTTCCATTCCCACATAGGACTCTCTCACATGCTTGAAAAAGCTTTCCTGGTTTACATTACCAAATTCTCACTTACTGATACATCCAACACTTACAACGTGTTCGGCGATATCTATCTTCATACCGATCTACCAATCCCGATGATGTAGATTCTGACTCATCTTTGCACTGTCTGGACAACGTTGACGTTGCTACAATGAGCGTCCCATAAGATCTATTCTTTAATCTCTGCATCATCAATCACACACAATCGTCCTCAGAACCTTAGCGTTCTATTTTTAGAAATCTGGAAGTCAACCTCTCTCTCATATGCATTCTCTTATAGAATCTTCTGAATTTCTGAATCTGTCCACTAAAGCGATTTGATTCTGATCTGTACTCTCGGCTCACAATCCCTAAGTACCAACTGTGCAACTAAGGGCTCTCGACTTAGTGCATCTGCGACTTTGCTCACCTTTCCAGAGTGATACGAAATATCATAGTTATCATCCTTAATAAGTTCCATCCAGCGACGCTGTCTCATATTCAACTCCCGAGGTCTCAACTGACGGGACACATATGCAACAACTCTATCATGCTGTATCAACACATAACCCAACCCTTTAAACGACGCATCACTATAGATCTTAAACTTTCAGAACCAGATGGAATGGTCAGCTTCTGCTTAAGCTCTCGGAAACTACACACGCACTTACCTGACCACACAAACTTTTCTTTTTTCTTCAGAAGTCTCGTCAATGGCGATGCTAACACTGAAAACCTTTCTACAAACTGTCTATAACACTCTGCTACGACTTAGAAAAACTTATGATCTCTGTCACTACAGTCAATATCTGCCAACTGTTCATTGCTTCAATCTTGGATGAGGTCTACGGAGATTTCTTCACCTGAAATCACGTGACCTAAGAGTGTAACACGAGTCATCCAAAACTCACACTTGCTAAACTTAGCATAAAATTGAAGAGTCCTCAAGGTTTGAAGTACTATCCCCAAATGTCTCTCGTGCTCCTCAGCACTCTTCGAACACTCTAGGATAACTTTAATGAACACAATCACAACTGATTCCAGTACCCTAAAACATTCTGCTCATTAGACCCAAACAAATAGCTATGGTGTCCATCAAACCACATGGTATTACAATGAACTCATAAATGCCGTATCAAGTATGAGATACTGACTTCGGTGAGACCTTTTTCCTGATCCTCAACTGATGATACCCTAACCTCCAATCGATCTTGAAGAATATCGATGTACAAACATAACGAACCAACTTTCTTCTTCACGAATAGAACGGGTGTTCTCTAAGGTGATGCACTGGAACGTATGAATCCCCTATCCAATAATTCCTGCATCTGTACCTTTAGTTCATTTAACTTGAGTAACACCATCCGGTAAGGAGCCTTAGGGACTAGCTCTGTTCCGGGTACTAATTCAATCACGCACTCTATTTCTCTTTCTGAAAGCAGACTTGGCAAATCTTCATGAAACACCTCCGAAAATTTCCGTACCACGGTTATGTTCTCCATATTCGGCTCCTCAACTGACGCATCCATTACAATTGCCATGTATATTCGATAACCAATAACCAGAACCAAGTCATCTTCAATGACCATAACAAGGATCGAAGTTCCTCTTCGACTATCAGCAATTCAAAACTTTCACACGCTAATTGAACAAATTGAATTATATCAATACCACGATTCAAAACAACAAAAAGCTCCTTGAGCCAAATCTTTTTATAAATGACTTTCAAGTCATACTTAAGCAAATCCTTCAAGTACAACTACAGTCTGAGATCCATCTTTCTATTACTTTATTACATCAACGGAAACTCCTCAACCTTCACTCAAAATCCTGTTGTGCTACTCTGATAAAACACCTCAAAACATTCTTTCCTTGATTAATGCATAGTTAATCCATTCTTATTCCTTTCGCCATCCTAGTGGCGTTCTATCTGCAGTAACGATGCTTACACTCTCCTGAACTTTATACAGACAATTCCTAACCTGATGACCATGCTGACCATATTCAAATCATGCTCCCTTTTTACTCTAACACTGGGCTGACTCATGCCTCTTTTCCACTGACTCGGCACACAATCAGGGAGTCAACTACCTCATATCAAGGAATATCATGCACTCTTCTTTGCACTGGGGTCTGTTCCAAGTACCCCACTGAACATCCTGAAGCATGCTTCCTCTGTTTTGTTTTATCAATGGCAATGTCAGAAACCGCTGTGATTTCATCTGTCTAGACGGAAAATCTTTGATTAGATGACTGTACTAGCAACCCTTGTAACAAATCCTTTATCTCTTACAGCACGGAACAAATCCCTTTCTTTTCTTACAAACACGACACGCATCGATCGAGTTGAACACTGATTTTCCAACTCTACTCTTTCGGTTAGGTGAAATGGGGCACCTTTCTTCTGACATTGGCCTTTCTCCCCAATCGATTTCCATCTCTGTCTAAACTGAACTTTAACTTAGATACGGTGGCTTGATCCTCGATCACAACTCCAGATTAGGCCTCAACAGGCACGTCAACAACAATGGTCACGACACTGGTGGCGGTAGAAACAACGGCAACAGCGGCAGCTCGGTCCTAAGCTTACTGACCCAAAAAGCTTCCAAGGAACACTAGTGCATTAGAATTTCTCGAGTCTGATGCATTAGAATTTCTTAACGGCTTCAACCGATAGACTAGTTTTCACATGAGTGGCCGACTCAAGGAAAAAAACTATATGCGTGCCAACGAAATGCCCGTCTCAAATTGTTGAAAATAGAATTAGAAAAATCGGGATGTCACAATATACGAGTACTATGATATAGAAGACAAGAGAATGAAAGGATTATAGATCTTCTATTGCCTTAATGTGTTCCAACGGTTACATATCTGAAATCTTAGTGCGCTTGTTACTCTTAATCTGAGCATAGTTGCAAGCATTGCATATTTTAATAATGCAACTCATCGTACCATGCATGCACATAAATTGAAGCATCATTTGGAGATAGAGGATTTTCATTCAGATTTCAGCTCTCATTGGTTAGGTGAACTTTTTTTTTTTTTTTAAACTACAACAACTGTCACAGAATTCCAAGAAAATTTGACTTCACTAGAATTTGGTTGAATCACCACCGTCTATAATCTCCCGAAAGATTGCGAATGTTGTAACTGTATTCGTATTTTTCTCTTAAAACCTAGATTCAAATTGCAACCTTTTGAAGCACAAGCCTCACACCTTTGGTAATTACCCCTTGTGCGACTGTGAGATAGAAGGGTTGAAGTGCCATTTCCATTGGAGATTAACTACTGGGGTGTTCAAATAATCTTGGGACACCTCATTCTCCATGTAGAAAAATCTAAAAAGGACTAGACACAGCCTTCTATATAAATATTGACTATTTGCTTCCCACTTGCAATAACAGAGAGGAGGCAAAACAAGAAAGAGAATGGCGGAGAAGAGTAATCTTCCTCTCTTTGAAACAAAGGTTTTCAAGAACCGCTTAATCTTCAGGTTATACACCCTCTCAATCGTCATCAGCGTCTGCTTCATCTTCTACTTTAGAATCCTTCACTTGCCGGACTCCAAAACAGCAGAGAAATTGGCCTGGCTTGGAGCCCTCTTCTCTGAGCTCTGGTTCACTTTTTACTGGTTCATGCACGTCGTCGTAAGATGGAACCCTTCGTATCGCCGTACCTTCAAGGACAGGCTTTCTCAGAGGTGTCTTTTCTCTCTCTCTCGCTAAATCACTCATATGTCTGTTGACTTCATGGAAGAAGTTTGTATTTTTTCAATACAAATTATGTGCTAGTCACTAATATGTTTATAATTTTCTCTTAGGATACACTCTTGGAAAAAAAAAAAAATTGGTGGTTGATTGTTAGCTACGATCTAATAATACTAGCATATGAAAGCTGATACAACCTAACATTTGTCTTTAAAAAGGACAAGAGATGAATAGTATTTCTATTGAAGTCATTGCATCGTATTTGAATTTGATAAGCTCTTAACAATGTTATCATGAAATCTTTTAGGTACGGCCATGTTTTGCTAGGAATAGACATATTTGTGTGTACGGCAGATCCCGTGATAGAGCCACCGACCATGGTGATTAACACCGTCTTATCAATTATGGCATACAATTATCCACCGGAGAAGATGAGCATTTATCTCTCCGACGACGGTGGTTCAGACCTAACTTTCTATGCATTACTTGAGGCTTCTCGATTCTCCAAGGAATGGCTTCTCTTCTGCCGGAATTTTAATATTGAACCAAGATCGCCGGAGGCCTATTTTAGAAAGGCCGTTGAGCCTCTAAACGATTCTCTCTGGTCCAACGAGTGGTCCTCCATGAAAGTAATCTCTCTCTCTCTCTCTCATATAATATTTATAATTGAGATTTGAGATCTTTTTGGTGGCAATGCATTGCAAACCAGATTGAGGCACGTATGCTTCAGTTTCAAAAGACTAGTAATGAAATATTTGAACACATCTCCACCTAAAAAGATCAGACTTATGTTGATCAAATCCTTTTGGATAATTAATCACGTAGGTTTCTCAATAAGACTCGCATAATTAATGGTTCCGATGATATTGGTTTGTGCGGTCCAAAACCCTGCAACAAATATTTTTCCCCTCTTTTTGGAGATCATGCCTTCTGAGTTATCTAAAATATTGAACGGTAGGTATGGAAAAGCAGAGAGAGTGAGAGAGGGGAGTTTCTCTTGGAAAAATTTTCGTTGAGAGCAATGTCTGTGGCCCACGATCTTCTACGTTGAAAGAGATTTTGTCCTTTCGACAATTTCCACACTTCACTCCAAAATGGAGGACCGTGATCTTCGAATTGTAGTGTCAAGCTCGTTAAAAAATTAATTATTGCACAGAAACTTCCAACCTTCACATATCGACAAGAAATTGATGCCATCTACTTATTGACAAATCGCCTTCTTATTTCGGCATTGATGGCTATGTGCCTCGGATGGGCTTGTCGCGTACTAGACTCAAAATATAAATATTCCATGAGAAGGACAATTCCTTTGTCGCGTGATAGATCATGGTTTTGGATTCAAAAGACAAGGAGAAATAAAGAAAGAAAGAAAAAAACACTTTAGTCTTTTATACTTAAAATAAGGAAAAAATTATGAATTTTCGTCCCGATACTTTGACGTTTCCTTTATTCAAGTCCCGTACGTTTCTATCCATCTAATTTCATAAATATTATAATCAAATCTCTCAAATACCAAATCCAATCAGATTCAGCTAACATGATTGGAGAACGGCGTCAAAGTATAATGCGAATAAGATATGCGGATGCACATATGGAAATTTATTTAAAAACTTAGCTAATAAAGAGAACATGAGAGAACCTTACCAAAAAAAAAAAAAAAAAAAGACAACATGAGAGAATGGTGTAAATAAAAATTCACACATATGGATGCCCAAATTGCAACTTTTTTGTCAACATCACACAATAGTGTTATTCAACTGCCATGTCATTTGAATCTAGAGTGATGCTATCGACTCGGTAATGTGTTATTTACCATAGCCAATTTCAACCCAAGGTCACCCATTCCAACTTCCACATAATTGTATGGTGTAAATAAAAATTCACACATATGGATGCCCAAATTGCAACTTTTTTGTCAACATCACACAATAGTGTTATTCAGCTGCCATGTCATTTGAATCTAGAGTGATGCTATCGACTCAGTAATGTGTTATTTACCATAGCCAATTTCAACCCAAGGTCACCCATTCCAACTTCCACATAATTGTATGAACAAAATGACACATAATTAATCAAAATCTATTTCTTTCTTTTAATGAAGAAATACATATGCCTAAAAAAGAAATTGTGCTCTTTGGTTATGCTTATCACAGAACTTATACGAGGACATGAAGAAACGCATCGCATCGGTAGCAGAGCTGGGACGGATTCCAGACGACATTCGGGAGCAACACAAAGGATTTCTCGAGTGGGACACTGCCTCGAGCCGGAGAGATCATCAAACAATTCTTCAAGTGCTGCATATCTACAATAAAAAGTTAGTGTTCTAATCTTTCTGCTACATCAATGACATGTTTCTGCTGATTCTTTTTCAGATATTAATCGATGGGAGGGACGCCAACGCCGTCGACAATGAAGGACAGCCTCTCCCTACTCTGGTGTACTTGGCCAGAGAAAAGAGACCACAGTTCCACCACCATTTTAAAGCAGGAGCTATGAATGCTATGGTAATTATATCAGCATGCAATGATTCACTTAAAACCCATATTCTTCATCAGAAAAAAAAAAAAAAAGTAAAGAACATCAAGTTGTGCAGCTTTCTTTATTTATGTATGTGAGGATCTTTCATTGGGATCGATCGATGGCTTAAAACAAGATCATGGTGCTAATATTTCTTTTTTTTTTTTTTTATCCGTGGATCAAATAGATTAGAGTCTCCTCAAGGATCAGCAACCTGCCCGTCATCCTTAACGTGGACTGCGACATGTACTCGAACGACTCGGACTCAGTGAGAGACGCGCTGTGCTTCTTGATGGATGAAGAGAATGGCGATGAGGTCGGTTTCGTACAGTTCCCACAGTGCTTCGATAACATTACGAAGAATGACCTGTACAGCAGTTCCTTGAACGTAATAATGCAGGTAAGCCACTTCCAAAGGATGGTGGCACAGCGCCATCCCCGAACCGTAGTGCCGTATCTGATTCAGTCCCTACATGTTAAATGAGATTAATGTACTGGCTTAACTATTTTATTCTATAAATTCCACATTTCCGTTAGAATTTGCCGACTGATGATCCATATTTGGCGAAACTGGACTAAAATGGGTTACCACAACTCAATTAAACTCATGAATTGAACTTGAAATCATGACTCCAAGTAAGCACATTCCTATTGGCAACTTAGCAAATTCTAATGCATGGACTGAATTATACCAAATCAAAAGGACGCCGATAGACACGTTGAACATATCAAATTGAAAAGATAGGACACCTACCTTGGATGAGTGAAGACATCATAATAAGTTTTAATACATACTACGATGATTGCAGGTGGAGATGCATGGAATGGACGATAATGGTGGACCTGGGTACATTGGCACCGGGTGCTTTCATCGGCGAGAGACACCGTGTGGGAGAAAGTATAAACGAGGAAGTAAAAGTGAGTCCTTGAGGTGGGATCACGACCTGAGGATACAAGATAGTGCAAGTGTCCTAGAAGAAACATGCAAACCACTAGCCAGCTGTGGTTATGAAGAGAACACTGAGTGGGGAAAGGAGCTCTCTCTCTCTCTCTCTCTCTCTCTCTCTCTCTCTCTCTCTCTCTCTCTCTCTCTCTCTCTCTCTCTCTCTCTCTCTCTCTCTCTCTCTCTCTCTACATTTGAATGTCCTAACTAGCACATATACATCATAAGAGCGAATAGTTACCAATACACGCATACACTTGAGTCATCCTTATGACTAACGAAATTAAAGACCTCGACTTGCACAAAAGCTAGTCAAAACATGTTAACCAAATCAACGTTTGGCCCAAATTTTCGAGCCTTTTGAGTATTTTTCAAAATTTTCTGGAAAGAAACCTTGTCAAAGAATGGAAATGTGTGAAGAAATCAGGGAAGGTTAAGCATTCAGCACCATATTCTACAGATAACAAGAGAGCAGTGCTTTCTGTCGTCTGCTACAAACAAGAGAAAAGCAGTTTACAAGTTCATGGAAACCGAGCTTAGATGATAAACATCTCATGTAGGGCTCTCTCTGTCATTCTGATTAATTCAAAGATTAAGGAACAAAAGCAATTGAGCCTCTTATATCATTCCGGATTTTGATGGAACCAAAAGCTCTGCTTATATCATAATTATTCAAAGACTGGACTGGGCTAAGCAGCCATCTGAACTGAATTTAGGTCACACAGGCAGTCTTTCGAGCACTAGATATATGCGACCATACACATGCAAAAGCATCCATGAAAGAGTCTTGTCTGAATTGCAGATGGGTCTAAAGTATGGCTGCCAGTGGAAGATGCCCTTACCGGTTTAGCAATACACTACAGAGGTTGGAGATCAATCTATTTTAACCCCGAAAGGAAAGGCTTTGTAGGAGTTGCGCCCACAGCATTGTTGCAGTCTCTAGTTCAAAATAAGAGATGGTCTGAAGGTGAATTTCAAATCTTCCTATCACAGTACTGTCCCCTGGTGTATGGACACGGAAAAATCCCCCTGAAGCTCCAACTTTCATATTGTGTCTGGCTGCTATGGGCGCCAAGTTGCCTGGCTTCTCTGTACTATGTGACTATTCCATCTCTCTGTCTTCTCAGAGGCATCTCCTTGTTCCCCAAGGTAATTAGTGAGATAAACTTTTCTGGGAAGACTAATCTTGATTTAATTTTTGATATGT
The DNA here is from genome assembly GCA_016097545.1 of Eucalyptus victrix. Lineage (NCBI taxonomy): Eukaryota > Viridiplantae > Streptophyta > Magnoliopsida > Myrtales > Myrtaceae > Eucalyptus > Eucalyptus victrix. Next base: position 62,641,389 of record CM027839.1, on the reverse strand, counting down.
ATAATATACTCATAAGGTTGGTTGTGCTAGCCATTTGATCACCCTAATTTCGCTACCTGACAATGCAAAACGCTTGGTTGTTATAAAACCAAAGTACAAAGACATCCGCATAATCTTTGATATAAAATGTCATTTGCTAGAGCTAACAGTTTCCTGCACATCAGATATTAAGTCAGTGGAGCTTCCCATTCATCCACCCCTTTATGGTGACTAGTGCATACTGTGCCGGAGAATTCATATGGTGTGGAGGCACTCTTCGTGGCTGGTGGAATGACAAGAGAATGTGGGTCTACAGGAGAACAACTTCCTACCTCTTTGGCTTCTTGGACAACATTTTGAGACTGCTGGGTATTTCCAAGTCTGCCTTCGTCGTCACTGCAAAAGTGGCAGATGATGATGTATCCAAGAGGTACGAACAAGAGCTTATGGAGTTTGGTGCACCCTCTCCTATGTTCACAATTCTAACAACCCTTGCTTTCCTCAATGCGTTAAGCTTCATTGGAGTTTTACTGAAGTTAGCAATGCATGGTCAGACTCTAGACCAGTTGGCTATGCAGATCGTATTGTGCGGTTTGCTAGTCTGTCTCAACCAGCCTCTATATGAAGGGATTTTCATACGAAAAGACAAGGCAAAAATGCCCTCCTCGGTGGCATATAAATCTGTAGTCTTTGCTCTAGTACTCTGTTCTTTAGCCTATGTATAATCTACCATTGCATTGTATTGGCTAGAAGTCACCAAAACTTCATGAATATTTATATCACCCACCAGACATGGTACAAAGTAGAATGCCATCAGGACCAGTAAGAGAAAAACTTCTGCTGCTGTTGCTATGGCCTAGCTTGTGTGGCCTTTGTCATTTCCATTACTGCTGATCTCAATGTTAATATTGTACAGTTCAATGAAAGCGAAACTACATGTTGAGACCTCATTTTTCTTACCTAGAGAAATCACCAAACATCTCTTAGTTCGCCAGATATTTGTTAATAGACCAGTTACGGAAGTGCTCGAAGCCACACACTCCAAGGCGATGGTTTAACAGAGGTTATCGGCAGATTCAACGTAGCTGTGGAATCAAAATTCAAAACTTCAAGTTCTTGATATTAGCCAAAATGGAATCAGAGCACATAAGTTATTTAACACCTGGAGGTTGAAACTTCTGAACACCTTCTGCTCTGGTTCCACTTCCTCAGCCCTATACACTTATAGAAGCAGTTGCTTTCTCAAAACTTGTTGACAGCAAACTACATTACTAAGAGGAGCAGAGAAAAATGATTATGTGCTTGGTAGCAGAAATATGGCAGGACCCACCTGATGCTGAGGTTGCAATTAACTAAGCCCTCGCAATTACTAGTCCCGGCGATTTCACTAATTTTATTTCACCCACTTTTGCCTCATGAGACAGCTCTCCTTTTTGTCTAGTTATATTGATATAGATTGGAAACACTTTTTGGCTTACGATGCATGCTTTTATGTCATGGCCCTAGTTCTGACTAGACTTGCACGATGAAAGTGCGTGCTGGCTGTTGCTTTAGCATTGGTAGGCCATTCGTTGATCCTGTTGATTGATGTATTGAGAAAACATTCCCTAAGTGATTTTGAAGATTAACAAAATTTATCCTGAATAAAGATCTTGATTCTAATAACAAATATTTTCAGGTAGAAAGTCTAATTAGATATGATCAAACATTTTCAATCAAAACTAGAGTTGTGGAAAAATAATTCATTCCTTATGTGTGCTGTCAAACGGCTAGGAAGAATGCAATATGCTCATAGAACGACTAGTAACGATTGTTTGGATTTCTTGCCTTATTTATAAGGGGTTCCAAAATGAAAGCCTTCCAAATATCTCTCAGAAATTCAACTTTCTTGGAATGGTATACTTGAAACAAAAATATTCTTTCCAAGATGAAGCACTCGACTTATGGAAACCCAACCTGTTGTATGGGTGGCAGAATTTATGAGAAGCATCATCCTTGGTGATCTTGAAATAATCAGACCTTCTAAGTAAGATACAGGCCAACGGGTAGATTGGCTGGATAATTCTCCTACAGATATGTCCAATGGTTAACTTGGACTAGGAGGAGTATAAGAGGAGGTCTCAAAGCTGAAAGAATTATTTTCATCTAAGAGAATCAAAGTTTTTAATTTCAAAATCTGAAGAGTGTTTTAAGATCTAATGCATTCGTTTCTATGAACGACATTGTATAATTTCCTAGAGGTTAAGAGTATAGGAGGAGTTATTCACACAAGCTTGAATATTCATAGCTTAGATATGCTAGTACCATGTAATACATGACATAATTAAAGGTTCAGTTATAAACTATCTCGAAAACATGTAAATCACATATATAGATCTTCCATCGCTTTAATGTCTTTCAATCGTTACATATATAGAATTTTGTTGCAATTGTTACTCTTAATTTGAGCATAGTTGCGAAGTATTGGATAATTTAATAATGCTATTCATCATCAGGAGATAGAGAATTCGTCCAAATTTCAGTTATGGCTAGTTACATGAACATTGTTCCTTCGACCACGACGACTAATATGATACTCCAAGAAAATTTGACTTCACTACCATTTGGTTGAATCACCATCTATCAAAAAAAAAAAAAAAAACTAGCCACGGCCTTCTATATAAATATTGCCTAATCGCTTCACCCACTTGCCATACGGAAAGGAGGACAAGAAAAGAAACAAAAAATGGGAGAGAAGAGTAATCTTCCTCTCTTCGAAACAAAGTCAGCCGACAACCGCTTCATCTTCAGATTATACACACTTTCCATCTTCATCAGCATCTGCTTCATCTTCTACTTTAGAATCCATCACTTGCCAGAGTCCAAAGCAGCTGAGAAGTTGGCCTGGCTTGGAGCTTTCTTTTCGAGCTCTGGTTCGCTTTTTTACCGGTTTCTCACAATCATCGTAAGATGGAACCCTTTGTATCGCCAGACCTTCAAGGACAGGCTTTCTCAGAGGTGCTCTCTCTCTCTCTCTCTCTCTCTCTCTCTCTCTCTCTCTCTCTCTCTCTCTCTCTCTCTCTCTCTCTCTCTCTCGATGGAAGAAGCTACTGTTTTTCAACCTTAAAAGTCTTGACTGTCGGTTGTGAGAAAATAATGTGCTAAGCATTAATACCTCGAGACAATTTTTTCTTAGGATACGCTCTTCAAAAATACAGTTGAAATTTTCGATATGATGTATTGGCCTTAGTCTCATAAAACCATCACAGAACGAAACTTGGCGTGCAAAAACTGAACCGAGGCACTAATTGTCCTTTAAGAGGAACAAAAGAAAAAACAAGTCTTTCGATGTAATCATTGTATAAGATTTGAATTTAGTCTTCTAGTAACGATATATTCATGAACTCTTTTAGGTACGAGGGGGTTTTGCCTGGAATAGACATATTTGTGTGCACAAACAGATCCTGTAATAGAGCCACCAACCATGGTGATCAATACTATCTTGTCAATCATGGCATACAACTATCCACCGGAGAAGATGAGCATTTATCTCTCTCGACGACGGTGGTTGGACCTTACTTTCTATGCATTACTTGAGTCTTCTCAATTCTCCAAGAAATGGCTTCCCTTTTGCCGGAAGTTTAATGTTGAACCAAGATCCCCGGAGGCCTATTTTAGAAGTGCTGTTGAGCCTCTAAATGATTCTCTCTGGTCCAAGGAGTTGTCCTCCATTAAAGTAAGCACATCTCTATCTCTCTCTCTCTCTCTCTCTCTCTCTCTCTCTCTCTCTCATATTGTGCCATTTTTTTAGTAAAATATTTATGACTATCATCTATATGTGATTTTATTAAAAAGCTGATTAACTCCATATCTACATGTACACTTCAACTATACAAAAGCCTTCTCTAATTAACTAAACTAGCAACACCCAAAACACGACATCATGATTGGTTTCAAGGTAAATAAGTTCCACACCAAATACCTGGAATTATCAGAGTTGGTACCTATTTTTTGAAAACAAGAGCCGAAAAAGCTGACTCTGAAATTGACCTCAAACCGAACTAGCTGACCTTTTCTTTTTCATTTATTTAGTAAATCAATGATATATATTTTGTGATTGTAATGTAAAAATTTCCCAAAAATTAACGTAACACCGAGAACTAAAAATAAAGCAGAAAGTTCTTAAGAGATTGAGGGGAAGTTCTCGGGTAAACCGAAGGTTCCCTTATAGAATCAAGAACTGAACCATTGAAGGCTGGTTCCCAAATTTTTCACCCAGGACCAAACTAATCCTCATGTACATCAGCCCAAAACCAGTAGAATAAGACTGATTCGGTTCGGTTCTAGAATGGAACCGGCCCCGTTGCTCGTATGAACATGTACTCTTAATCTACACAAGGCAGTATTGTAACCTATCCTCTCTCTCTCTCTCTCGCATTTATTCCAAAGCAGTTGAGGCATGCGTGCCTCAGTTTCAAAGCCTAGCATTAGAATATTTGAACACATCTCCACCCAAACGATTGTGAGACTTTAGGGTATGGTCCATGGTAGACAACTAGTTTATCAACGATTTAAAACTAGTCTTACCAAGTCCACCATCGATTTAATATAATGCTAGCGCATCGAAAACACAAAACGCATCGCTACTTGCCAAATAATTTAGTCTCTGCTAGGACGCAAAGCTCCCATTTTTAAAACCCTAAGAGGTTGAAAAGATCGCCTGATAGGTTTCTTGAATCTAGTGGGCTAATTTGTGGGGAGCTATTCATCCTTTTCTATTTGCGTAGTGCTATAAGACACTGAAGACTATGGCCCTGCACTCTTCTTCTTCTGTTCATAGCCTTTCAAGTGCCATTTGTCTCCTTTGGCCACCTTCTCGAAAACACGTTACATGATCTGTAAACTTTACGTTGATCAGCTCTATCTACATAGTTGATGATGCGAGCGTCAAGGTGAGACTCACATGATTGATGGTCCAAATGATATCGGTTCACGTCATTTATAAATCATGTAATGACTTCTTTTTTGGAATTTACCTTCTCTTTTTGGAGATCTCACCTTCTCAGTTATCCAAAACGTTGAATCGTAGTTATATGAAAAGACTTTTTATTCGCGATGATTCCATTCTCGCAAGATCTGTCAGAGAGAGAATCATTTGTTCTCATCGTCGTTCTCATTCAGAACGATGTTTAGGGCCCATTATATTCAACTTGACATGAGAGTTAGAGTCAGAGAGAGAATCATTTGTTCTCATCGTCGTCCTCATTCAGAACGATGTTTAGGGCCCATTATATTCAACTTGACATGAGAGTTTTCTTTTGATAAATTCCACACTTCACTAAAAAATAGTGGCTGGACAGAAGCTTTCAACCTTACGATATCGACAAGAAGCTAATGCCATCTACTTGACATCAAATTAATGCTTTTGTCAGCATTGAAAGGTACATCTTGGACGGGATTCGAGTCTCGTAGACTCAAATTACAAAAGATTTCATGTTAAAAAACATTGCTTTTTTGGTGTCGTAAACCATGATTGTGGATTCATTTGAAAAATACATTAAAAGTGTTATAACTTTTGTATAACGCTCACTTTGTTGTTAAAACTGAAGTGGCAAACTAGAGAAAAAATTATATTAAGTATCTCCAACGATAAATTCCGGCCAAAAGTCTTTTTCTAATTAAATGTTTATTCCTACGTGGCATTTTAATGAATAAATAAAAAGAGTGGGGTACAACGTAGACAATGAGGTGGCTGAGTTGAAGGAAAGGACGCCGCTTCAAATCTTTTGCTCAAAAGACTGAGATCTCTTACAAGTGACTCGCTAGCTCAAATAAAAATTTGAAGCTCGGTTCTCGGAGGGAAAGAATTGAAATCTTCTGCCAGGGTTCAATCAAATTCAAGATGTCCTTGGATTTATAAGCCCGCTTCTGCTCTCTATTGCAATAATCAGCTCTTAATTTTGGGGGAATCCGATTATGGTCTGAAAAATTTAGGAAAAGGCTTGATTGTTTGAATTAGGGTTCATATTTGGGGTAAAACATGCAAAAGACGTCATATGGGATATTAATACTAACTGGGCATGCCGATGAATCACGCCAATTAGGGAAATTGATAAAATATTACCATGTCAAACTTCTGGCACCCCAAATTGGGGTTAACACTTAAGTGATCCCTTTTTTTTTTTTTTTCACAAAGTGGCACTAAGTGATAAAGAAAATTATTATTAAAGTGAACATCGTATGAAAGTTATGATATTTGTAATGTCTTTTTCCCAATAAGAAGTAAAAAGGGAAAAAAAAGACTTCAATCCATCCAAAGATTACTTAAATCAAGCCAAAAAAATGTATGAGTTTCGTCTAGGTACTTTAATTTTTTCCTAATCAAATCCTTCTATTTTCATAAATTTTCCGTAAAATACATCAGATATTAAATCCCATTAAATCCGGCTTATATTTATGGAGGATGATGCCAAAATATGCTGTGGATAATATACACATGCTACTATGGACCTATGTTGAACAAGAAGTAAGTTTCGAATATTGGATACAGGAAAGAGATCATTGGAAACAATGAAGGATTGAATTTTAGGGACTGGAATTCCAAATTAATGTGTGACATAACATTGCCAATTTCAACCCAAGGTGACTCATTCCACCATCCACATAACTGTATGAAATAAATGATACATAGCAAAACTTGAAAGAACTTTGCCCTTGGGTTATGCTTATGACAGAATTTATACGAGGACATGAAGAAACGAATCGAAACAGTAGCGGAGTTGGGACGGATTCCAGATGACATTCGCAAGCAACACAAAGGGTTTCTTGAATGGGACACTGTCTTGAGCCAGAGAGATCATCAAACAATTCTTCAAGTACCATGCATCTACTTTAAAAGATTAACGTTCTAATCTTTCGGCAGCATCAATGACATGTCTCTCCTGACTCTTCAGATAGTGATCGATGGGAGGGATCCCATGGCAGTGGACAGTGAAGAACAGCCTCTACCAACTCTGGTCTACTTGGCCAGAGAAAAGAGACCACAATACAACCACCATTTCAAAGCAGGAGCTATGAATGCTCTGGTAATTCTCAACATACTGTACTCATACACGTGATTCACTCAAAGCCCTCATTTTTCATCACCAAGAAAAGTGAAGAACATCAACTTCCACACAGATTTTTCTATTTAAGTATGGGAGGATCTTGCCCTTGGATTGATTTGAGGGCTTAAAATACGATATTGGTGCCAATCTTTATGTTATTTTTCTGAAAAAAATAGATCAGGGTCTCATCGAGGATCAGCAACGCGCCCATCATCCTTAATGTGGACTGCGACATGTATTCGAACAACAAGGACTCGGTGAGAGATGTACTGTGCTTCTTCATGGACGAAGAGAATGGTGATGAGATTGGTTTCATACAGTTCCCGCAGACCTTCGACAACCTCACGACCAATGACCTATACAGCAGTTCCCTTGATGTAATAAACAATGTAAGCCGCTTCAAAAGGATTTCAACACAACACTGTCCCTTACCGTGCTATATGTTATATGTGCTTAATGCGCTTGCTTTACGTTCAATTCTATTGATTCTACCAGTTCCGTTAGAATATGCAGACTGATACACCATATTTAATAAACTGCACTAAGATGGGTAATCATGACTCGATTGAACTCGTGAAGTGAACCTGAAATCACAAGTCCAAGTCAGCACATACCCATTGGCAACTCAGCAAATTCCAATGCGTGGACTAACATGAAGCTAGTTAAAAGGAGGCCGATAGACTCTATTGGACATACTAAATTGAAGGGACAGGACAAGTACATTGGGTGCGCGAAGATACCATAATGACTTTTAGTACATTCTACGATGATTGCAGGTGGAGCTCCATGGTATGGACAATAATGGTGGACCTCTATACATCGGCACTGGGTGCTTTCATCGGAGAGAGACACTGTGTGGGAGAAAGTATAGACGGGGAAGTAAAAGTGAGTCCTTGAGGTGGGATCACCACCAGAGGACACAAGATAGTGCAAATGTCCTAGAAGAAACATGTAAACCACTAGCCAGCTGTGGCTATGAAGAGAACACCGAGTGGGGAAAGGAGGTCTCTCTCTATCCCTCCCTCTCTCTCTCTCTCTCTCTCTCCCCCTCCCCCTCCCTCCCTCCCTCCCTCCCCCTAAATTTTCGACCCTTTTGAGTATATTTCAAAATTTTCTGTAGAGAAACTTAGTCAAAGAATGGAAATAGGGGAAGAAAGTAGAGAAGGTTAAGCATTCAGCACCATATTCAATATATAACAAGTGAGCAGTGCTTTCTATAGTCTACAACTAACCAGCTTGAAGCAGTTTACAAGTCCATGGAAACAAAGCTTAGATGATAAACCTCTCATGTAAGACTATGTCATTTTGATTAGGTGCAAAGAATAAAAAACAAAAGCAAATGAGTCTCTTATATTACATTGTTCAAAGAGAGGACTGGAAATTCAGCCGTCAAAACTGAAATATGCCACACAGGCATGCTTTCCAGCACTATAAATATGCAAATACACACGTGCAAAAGCATCCATGAAACAAATCTTGTCTGAATTGCACATGGGTCTAAAGTATGGATGCCCAGTGGAAGATGTCATTACCGGTTTTGCAATCCACTGCAGAGGTTGGAGATCGATCTATTTCAACCCCGAAAGGAAAGGCTTTCTAGGAGTTGCTCCCACGACATTGTTGCAGTGCCTAATTCAACATAAAAGATGGACTGAAGGTGATCTCCAAATCTTCCTGTCACAGTACTGTCCTCTGTTGTATGGACATGGCAAAATCCCCCTGAAGCTGCAACTCTCGTATTGTGTCTACTTGCTATGGGCGGCAAATTGCTTGGCTTCTCTGTACTATGTAACTATTCCATCTCTCTGTCTACTCAGAGGCATCTCCTTGTTCCCCAAGGTAATTAATTAGATGACTTTCTTTGTGAGAAAACTAATTCTCATGCCTCAACCTTCCACAGGTATAAATAAAGGTACAATAACATCGGTCCTAGTGCTAAAATCTCAAAACAATCAAGTCATTAAACATTAGATAAATTCCAGCTATACCCCCTCCATTATAGTAGCACTACACTGACACCACCCAAAAAGTGTCAAAAGCAAGCACTTATTACTTGTGCTAGCCATTTAATCAACCCTGATTTGGCCACTTGACGGTGTAAAACACTTGGCTATGATATAACCATAGTGCAGGGGCATCCACATAATCTTTGCTTTAAGATGTCCTTTGCTACAGCTAATAGCTTCTTGCACCATCAGGTTTCGAGTCAATGGAGCTACCCATTCATCTATACCATTATGGCGACTAGTGCATACAGTGCCGGAGAATTCGTATGGTGTGGAGGCACTCTTCGTGGTTGGTGGAATGACCAAAGGATTTGGCTCTATAAGAGAACAGCTTCCTATTTCTTTGCCTTCTTGGACAACATTCTGAGGCTGCTGGGTACTTCCAAGTCTGCTTTTGTCGTCACTGCGAAAGTGGCAGACAATGATGTATCAAACAGGTACGAGCGAGAGCTTATGGAGTTTGGTGCACCCTCTCCTATGTTCACAATCCTAACTACCCTTGCTTGGCTCAATGCGTTAAGCTTTATTGGAGTTTTACTGAAGTTAGCAGTGCATGGTCAGACTCCAGACCAGCTGGCTATGCAGATCATATTGTGCGGTTTGCTGGTCTGTGTCAACCAGCCTCTCTATGAAGGTATTTTCTTACGAAAAGACAAGGGAAAAATGCCCACTTCAGTGGCATATAAATCTGCAGTCTATGCTCTAGTAGCCTGTTCTTTAGCCTATGTATAATCTACCATGCACTGTATTGGCTAGAAGTTGCCGAAACTTTATGAATATTTATATCACACACTAGACATGATACAAAGTAGGATGCCATCAGGAAGTACCTGATGTGAAAAACTTTCTGCTGCTATTGCTCTGTCGTATTTTGTGTAGTCTTTATCATTCCTATTATTGCCATCTCAATGTTATTATTGTATCGTTCAATCAAAGCAAAAATGTTGAGACCTCATTCTTCTTACCTAGAGAATCACCAAACATCTCTTAGTTTGCCAGATACTTTTTCTTGAAAAAAAAAAATAGACCAATTGCGGAAGTACGAGAAGCCATCTACTACAAGGCGATCGTTTAACAGAGGTATTGACAGACTAAATATAGCTATGGAATCAAAAATCACGACTTCAAGTTCTTAATATTAGCCATAATGAAGACAGAGCAACCTAAATCAATTTAACACCTGTAGGTCGAAACTTATAAACACATGCTGCTCTGGTTCCACTTCCTTTACACTTTGACACGTACAGAAGCAGTCGTCATAGACAGTTGCTTTCTCAAAACTTGTTGACAGCCAAGCCAACATCTAACAGGAGTAGAGAAAAATAATTATGTGCTTGACAGCAGAGCTATCGTAGGACACACCTGAAGGTGAGATTGATTCGAATAGACATCGGTTTTGCTCGCTTTGGCACTGAGTGAAGCCAATCCCGCTGAGTATAGCCTTTCATTACGAGAAGCCATCCGTGTTTTAGTACGAAAGAGTGCTGATCGGGGTCATGGCTCTTTCTTAGTCGCTTGCTCTTTGGCTCATCACCAGATGCTTAAACCCAAAAAGGTTTTTTTTTTTTTTTTTTTTTTTTTTTTTTTTTTTTTGGTAAGCAAAAACAGAAGTAAGATAGGAAAATAAGCCAGTCAACTTTAAAATCAACAACCATTGAACAGAGCAAAATCAAAATACATACCAGTACAATTTTAAAATGAATATCGAAAATGAATATTTAGCATTTCCGAGAAAATGAAAAATCCAGTGTAGTTTGAGCGTGACTACTTGCATAAACCAAAGATGTGCTTGATTTATACCTGGAGACATTTTACTGGGTTTTTTCTTTAGCAAGAATTCACGTTCGCACCCAAAGGTAACCGAGGCAATCTCTGGGGTCAGTCCATAGAGCATCTCGTCATCAGAATGCCAAGACACATAATCATTGTTACCGTCGTATCGGTTTAGGACCAAGCTATTGAATTTACTTCCAGGAAGAGTTTTATGGACCTTCAAAAGAAACCGATAAACCGTCATAACATCAATCACTTCAAGAAATGTGAAGACACTGAAATAGACTCAAAAGCCGAATCACTCGGCTAAGGAACATTGCAAGCTCAAAGGCATCCTTACTGCATCCAAGATGTCCTTGAGTGGAGGGAAATCGTCCCAAGAATAAGCACGAGGCGTGTGCCCGTTATAGCTGATCGCCGGCAATCCTTCCGCCGCGATATAACACGAATCTCTAGGCTGCGACAAGACCAACCCATTATATATTCAGAACAAAAAGAACACACGAACATGGAACAACGGTCGGACGAGAGTGTCAAGACAATCACTGTAGCGACAAAGAACACGTGAAATTCAATAATTACGATCTCTCATTCATGCTTTTCCGACCACACCATCGAAAGCTGCCACCACCTCGACGACAGAGGGAAGACCTGGACGAGATTGCGACCGAAGATGCGGAGAGTGGGTCGGGACCAAGGGACGTGCTTGTTGAGGTAATCGAACCATGACCACGACTGCTCCGCTGGGAAGAAGCGGGGCACGTGGAAGAACTCGCTCCCATGCCCAAGATCGAAGCTTTTCCCATTCCTCACGCTCTCCCTCGGGTCGAATTCCGAAGGGCTCGACGTCGACGGTGCCGGGTCGGCGGTCGCCGTCAGTTTGCGCATCAAGCTGTTCATGTCTCGCCGCCGCCGGAGCTTCTCCGTCGCCGGCGAAGTTCACGGAGCCTCGCAGAAAAAGTCGAGCCTTTAGACAGGGAGAATCAACACTGAATCTTCCACCGCCACGTGCCATTGCCATCTTTATTTCTTTTTCCAAAGGTACATTTAAAGTGCCAGCGTTTCGAAGTAAAATAGATTATTAAGGCTGCGTTTGTTTTCGTTTCCATTTTCTGTTTTTAAACAACTTTTTTATTTTTTGTTCGGAAAAAAAATACTTTTGTTTGCGTTTTTGTTCCAAAATTATTTTTTTATTTCCAAAAACACATTTGGGAATAAAATAAGAACAAAAAAAAAAGTTATTTCTTATTTCGAAATAAAATTTAGAAACACTTCTTTCCTTTTTTTTTTTTTTCTTTGGCCGGTCGCCGGCCTCAGCCATGGCCGGTGACCGGTCGTCGAGGGTCGGTGGACGTGTCAAGGGCCGACGACCTCGCTAGAGCGTCGCCGGCCCCGGCGAGGCCAACCTCGCCCAATTAACAAGCGAGGCCGCCGCCCTCGTCGACTAGTCGCCATGGCCATGGCCGAGGCCAACAACCAGCCAAAAGAAGAAAAAAAGGAAAAAGAAAAAAGAAAATAAGGAAAAATAAATAAGGAAATAAGAAAGAAAATAGAAAAATAAAAATAAAAATATTAAAAAATTAAAAGAAATAAAAAAAATACAAATTTACCAAACGTGTTTTTGTTCATTTTTTATTCCCGGAACAAGTTTACCAAATGCGTTTTTTTGTTCAAAAATTATTCCCGGAATAAAACACTTTTTTCTATTTTTGTTTTTTGGAACAATTTTTAAAATCTTAAATGCTACCAAACACATCCAGAAGTAATCCAGTCAAATTGCGACATAGCAATTTTTTAATGAGTTAGGTGCAAAATGGCGTCGTTTTTACGCCGACATAGCGACAAATTGCAAAAACAACGTCGTTTTGTGTTTGATATGTAAATAATTAATATAAAAATTAATTAAATTAAATTAAAACTTAATTTTATTTAAAATATTCTAAAAATTAAAAAAATTAAATTTATTAAAAAAAAAAGGGGGGGAAGGGGGGCCGGGAAGGGCTAGCAATGGAGGGGGAGGGTTGGCTGGGGTTGTCGGCCCCCGGTCGATCGATAGCAAGGGCTTGCAAGCCCTTGCCCGATTTGGGCGACCCGGATCGGGCAAGGGCTTGCGGGCTCTCCCCACTGATCGGCCAATGTCGCCATCCCCTGGCTAGGGCCTGGCAACCTTAGCCAATGCTCCCCCCATCGTCACTGGCCCTTCCAGCAACGGCGGGGAGTCGGTGAGGGCCCGCGAGGGCTCAAGGGCCCTCGCCGTTAGTCAGCCAACGTCGCCCACCCCTAGCCAGGGCTCGGCAACCTCGATCGATGCTCCCTCCACCATCGTCGGCCCTTACCAGTGACGACAGGGAGGCGGCGAGGGCTCACAAACCCTCACCCAAATCTGGGGCGAGGGTCGCGGCCCTCACCACGATCCGGCGAGGGCTCGCAACCCTTGCCACCATTCGGCTGGGGGCTGGCGACCCCAACCAGCCCTCCACCCTCTATCGTTAGCCCTTCCCGGCGGCGACAAGAGCTCAACCCTCAGCCCCCCTTAACCCCCCACCACCTTTTTTTTTTAATTTTAATTTTTTTAATTTTTAGAATATTTTAAATAAATTTAATTTTAAATTTAATTTAATTAATTTCATATTAATTATTTACACATCAGACATAAAACGACGTCGTTTTTGCAACTTGTCGCCATGTCAACGTGCAAAACAACGCCGTTTTACCCAACTCACTGGAAAATTGCCACATCAGCAATTTGGCCGGATTTTAGCCAAAGTGGCACTTAAGTGATCCATTTTACTTCGAAACTAGCACTTAAGTGTACCTTTCCGAAGTTTTGGCACTTAAGTGTCTCTTCGTACTAAGTTTTGGCATTCAAGGTGATGCGGGAGCATCCAACGTAGCTCCATTGACCAACTCAGAACCATCGATCCTTATACAAGCTAATAAAGAAATTAGGCATTATGTGCTTAGATGGATCAATCAAGGGAATGAATTCAAGGTAACCAAACGCATTCTTATATCATTTTCGATTGGGAAGAACTATCGAGATGAGGTTGTATGTGGTGTGATTCCTATGGAGGCATGCCACTTGTTATTGGGTAGACCGTGGCAATTTGATATAAATGCTATGCATGATGGTTGGAAAAACACATACTCTTTTCATAAGGAACAAAAATGCATTGCTTGTTGAAAATAATTTGCAAGTGTGTTCCTGGAGAATTTGCCACTTGGATTACCTCCCATAAGAGGTATTAAACATCAAAATATCAGTATCAGAGCTCAAGGTTCAACTCATTTGAGTGATTTCTTTCTTTCTTTTGTTACAAATTCCTTATAGATGATAAAGTTCCAAGAGGCTTGACTTTGGAGCAAGCGCACAACGAAAGGCAAGATCATGCAATCCAAAATCTTCAACAACAAATGGAGCAAGTCCTCAATCTTCTAGAGAATCCGCCGAGACAAGGACAACTAGCAAGGCGTCCCAATGAACGGCATCGACGTGACAATTCTGAATCTCGTCAAAATTCGATGGCGATTCGAGTCCACCGGAGACAACCGAACGATTCTACACTCTAGTGATTCTGATGCAAGAGCATCCAACGTAGCTCCATCGACCAACTCCACTTGCATCACACTCAACTTCAAATACTTTATCAAAATCAAGAAGTGCAAGAATAGGGGACTCACAAAGTTTCTATTTGATTATGTCAAAGGCGTTTTAAGCAGCCTTTGTCCATTCAAAAGCACCATTCTTCATGCATTTAGTTATAAGAGCCATGATGGTACTAAAGTTTTTGACAAAACGTCGATAAAAAGAAATAAGTCCATGAAAACTTCTTACATCAGAAATGGACTTCGAAACCGGCCTAGTCTTCATAGCTTCCACCTTGGTTTGATCAACAGAGATTCCATCTTTGAAAACCACATAACCAATAAACAAAATGCTTGGAGAGAAGAACTCACATTTCTCCATTTTAGCATACAGTTTTTGATCTCTCAAGACATTGAAGACCTGTTTTAAATGAGAGATATGCTCCTCCTCGTTCCTGCTATAAACAAGAATATCGTTGAAATAAACAACGACAAATCAACCAATAAAGGAATGAAGAACCGCATTCGTGAACCTTTAGCCTTCCCGAAATTCGTACTCCTCCCTTGACCAGAAAATAATCCTACTGAAACTTCATCAATTGGTCATACAAGACATCTAAAATGACCCCCATTGATAGTTATCGATATACCACAAAGTATTGATAAGTAATTAATATTATTCATTCAAAATGATCCATTCAAGCACATAATGCTCAATTTATTTATTGGATTGGATAGGCATTGATGGTTCTAAGTTGGTCGATGGAGCTACGTTGGATGCTCCCGCATCAAGAGCCGAATCAATGAAGAAGCTCCATGAGCATATTCAATCCAACATTGAAAAGGATAACGAATCTTACAAAAAGAAAGCACATCGCAAGAAGACTCAATTTCAACCAGGCGATCTTGTATGGCTTCACTTGAGGAATGAGAGATTTCCATTTTGTCGAAAGAACAAGCTCATGCCTAGAGCTGATGGTCCCTTTAAAGTTATTGAGTGAATTGGTGACAATACTTACAAGATTGACCTTCCTAGAAAGTTTGGAGTTTCGGCAACATTCAACGTGGGAGACCTTTCTCCTTACTTGGAGGATGAAAACCTTCTAGATTTGAGGACAAATCTCAAACAACCTGGGGAGGATGATGCGGGAGCATCCAACGTAGCTCCATCGACCAACTCAGAATAATCGATGCTTATCCAAACCAATAAAGAGAGCAAGATTGGCAGTATCCGATGTTGTCGTTAGGTGATGTTAATCTAGTGCTCTTGAAAAACATAGTACCATGATCATTACCCTTTTAAGAGGGCAGCCTAACAAAAGGTGGCTAAAAACGCGTTTATCATAAATATTGTTGGGCCACACTCTTGTGATGAACGGTGACGCTTCGCTGGACATGCCATATGGTGCTTTCTTCATATGAACTTGCAAAAATTGTCCGTCTGTTAATGCATGTGTCTTGTATTTCCTAAGGTACCAAGAAGCAATGTAAATTCTCATCAAGTTCAACCGATGGAGATGATCCCACATTATAGACGAGTACTATGATATAGAAGACAAGAGAATGAAAGGATTATAGATCTTCTATTGCCTTAATGTGTTCCAACGATTACATATCTGAAATCTTGGTGCGCTTGTTACTCTTAATCTGAGCATAGTTGCAAGCATTGCATATTTTAATAATGCAACTCATCGTACTATGCATGCACATAAATTGAAGCATCATTTGGAGATAGAGGATTTTCATTCAGATTTCAGCTCTCATTGGTTATGTGAACTTTTTTTTTTTTTTTTTTTTTTAACTACAACAACTGTCACAGAATTCCAAGAAAATTTGACTTCACTAGAATTTGGTTGAATCACCGTCTATAATCTCCCGAAAGATTGCGAATGTTGTAAGTGTATTCGTATTTTTCTCTTAAAACCTAGATTCAAATTGCAACCTTTTGAAGCACAAGCCTCACACCTTTGGTAATTACCCCTTGTGCGACTGTGAGATAGAAGGGTTGAAGTGCCATTTCCATTGGAGATTAACTAGTGGGGGGTTCAAATAATCTTGGGACACCTCATTCTCCATGTAGAAAAATCTAAAAAGGACTAGACACAGCCTTCTATATAAATATTGACTATTTGCTTCCCACTTGCAATAACAGAGAGGAGGCAAAACAAGAAAGAGAATGGCGGAGAAGAGTAATCTTCCTCTCTTTGAAACAAAGGTTTTCAAGAACCGCTTAATCTTCAGGTTATACTCACTCTCAATCGTCATCAGCATCTGCTTCATCTTCTACTTTAGAATCCTTCACTTGCCGGACTCCAAAACAGCTGAGAAATTGGCCTGGCTTGGAGCCCTCTTCTCTGAGCTCTGGTTCACTTTTTACTGGTTCACGAACATCGCCGTAAGATGGAACCCTTCGTATCGCCGTACCTTCAAGGACAGGCTTTCTCAGAGGTGTCCTCTCTCTCTCTCTCTCTCTCTCTCTCTCTCTCTAAATCACTAATATGTCTGTTGACTTCATGGAAGAAGTTTGTATTTTTCAATACAAATTATGTGCTAGTCACTAATATGTTTATAATTTTCTCTTAGGATACACTCTTGGAAAAAAAATTGGTGGTTGATTGTTAGCTACGATCTAATAATACTAGCATATGAAAGCTTATACAACCTAACATTTGTCTTTAAAAAGAATAATAAATGAATAGTATTTCTATTGAAGTCATTGCATCGTATTTGAATTTGATAAGCTCTTTACATTGTTATCATGAAATCTTTTAGGTACGGCCATGTTTTGCCAGGAATAGACATATTTGTGTGTACGGCAGATCCCGTGATAGAGCCACCAACCATGGTGATTAACACCGTCTTATCAATTATGGCATACAATTATCCACCGGAGAAGATGAGCATTTATCTCTCCGACGACGGTGGTTCAGACCTAACTTTCTATGCGTTACTTGAGGCTTCTCGATTCTCCAAGGAATGGCTTCCCTTCTGCCGGAATTTTAATATTGAACCAAGATCGCCGGAGGCCTATTTTAGAAAGGCCGTTGAGCCTCTAAACGATTCTCTCTGGTCCAACAAGTGGTCCTCCATGAAAGTAATCTCTCTCTCTCTCCCTCTCTCTCATATAATATTTATAATTGAGATTTGAGATCTTTATGGTGGCAATGGCAAACCAGGTTGAGGCACGTATGCTTCAGTTTCAAAAGACTAGTAATGAAATATTTGAACACATCTCCACCTAAAAAGATCAGACTTATGTTGATCAAATCATTTTGGATAATTAATCACGTAGGTTTCTCAGTAAGACTCGCATAAATTCTGTTTTCGATCACTTCTGGTTAATGTTATTATTTTTTTCCCTCTTTTTGGAGATCATGCCTTCTGAGTTATCTAAAACATTGAACGGTAGGTATGGAAAAGCAGAGAGAGTGAGAGAGGGGAATTTCTCTTGGAAAAATTTTCGTTGAGAGCAATGTCTGTGGCCCACGATCTTCTACGTTGAAAGAGATTTTGTCCTTTCGACAATTTCCACACTTCACTCCAAAATGGAGGACCGTGATCTTCGAATTGTAGTGTCAAGCTCGTTATAAAAATAATTATTGCACAGAAACTTCCAACCTTCATAAATCGACAAGAAATCGACGCCATCTACTTATTGACAAATCGCCTTCTTATTTCGGCATTGATGGCTATGTGCCTCGGATGGGCTTGTCGCGTACCGGACTCAAAATATAAATATTCCATGAAATGGACAATTCCTTTGTCGCGTGATAGATCATGGTTTTGGATTCAAAAGACAAGGAGAAATAAAGAAAGAAAGAAAGAAAAAACGCTTTAGTCTTTTATACTTAAAATAAGGAAAAAATTATGAATTTTCGTCCCGATACTTTTACGTTTCCTTTATTCAAGTCCCATACGTTTCTATCCATCTAATTTCGTAAATATTATAATCAAATCTCTCAAATACCAAATCCATTTAGATTCAGCTAACATGATTGGAGAACGGCGTCAAAGTATGATGCGAATAAGATATGTGGATGCACATATGGAAATTTATTAAAAAACTTAGCTAATAAAGACAACATGAGAGAACCTTACCAAAAAAAAAAAAAAAAGAAGAAGACAACATGAGAGCATGGTGTAAATAAAAATTCAGACATATGGATGCCCGAATTGCAGATTTTTTGTCAACATCACACAATAATGTTATTCAACTGCCGTGTCATTTGAATCTAGAGTGATGCTATCGACTCGGTAATGTGTTATTTATCATAGCCAATTTCAACCCAAGGTCACCCATTCCAACTTCCACATAATTGTATGAACAAAACGACACATAATTAATCAAAATCTATTTCTTTCTTTTAATGAAGAAATACATATGCCTAAAAAAGAAATTGTGCTCTTTGGTTATGCTTATCACAGAACTTATACGAGGACATGAAGAAACGCATCGAATCGGTAGCAGAGCTGGGACGGATTCCAGACGACATTCGGGAGCAACACAAAGGATTTCTCGAGTGGGACATTGCCTCGAGCCGGAGAGATCATCAAACAATTCTTCAAGTACTGCATATCTACAATAAAATGTTAAGTGTTCTAATCTTTCTGCTACATCAATGACGTGTTTCTGCTGATTCTTTTTCAGATATTAATCGATGGGAGGGACGCCAATGCCGTCGACAATGAAGGACAGCCTCTCCCTACTCTGGTGTACTTGGCCAGAGAAAAGAGACCACAGTTCCACCACCACTTTAAAGCAGGAGCTATGAATGCTATGGTAATTATATCAGCATGCAACGATTCACTAAAAACCCATATTCTTCATCATAAAAAAAGTAAAGAACGTCAAGTTGTGCAGCTTTCTTTATTTATGTATGTGAGGATCTTTCTTTGGGATCGATCGATGGCTTAAAACAAGATCTTGGTGCTAATCTTTCTTTTTCTTTTTTTTTTCCTGGATCAAATAGATTAGAGTCTCCTCGAGAATCAGCAACTCGCCCGTCATCCTTAACGTGGACTGCGACATGTACTCGAACAACTCAGACTCAGTGAGAGACGCACTGTGCTTCTTGATGGATGAAGAGAATGGTGATGAGATCGGTTTCGTCCAGTTCCCACAGTGCTTCGATAACATTACGAAGAATGACCTGTACAGCAGTTCCTTGAACGTAATAATGAAGGTAAGCCACTCCCAAATGATGTTGGCACAGCGCCATCCCTGAACCGTAGTGCCATATCTGATTCAGTCCCTACATGTTAAATGAGATTAATGCACTGGCTTAACTATTTTATTCTATAAATTCCACATTTCCGTTAGAATTTGCCGACTGATGATCCGTACTTGGTGAAACTGGACTAAAATGGGTTACCAAAACTCGATTAAACTCATGAATTGAACTTGAAATCACGACTCCAAGTAAGCACATTCCCATTGGCAACTTAGCAAATTCTAATGCATGGACTGAATTATACCAAATCAAAAGGACGCCGATAGACACGTTGAGCATATCAAATTGAAAAGATAGGACACCTACCTTGGATGAGTGAAGACATCATAATAAGTTTTAATACATACTACGATGATTGCAGGTGGAGATGCATGGAATGGACGATAATGGTGGACCTGGGTACATTGGCACCGGGTGCTTTCATCGGCGAGAGACACTGTGTGGGAGAAAGTATAAACGAGGAAGTAAAAGTGAGTCCTTGAGGTGGGATCACCACCTGAGGATACAAGATAGTGCAAGTGTCCTAGAAGAAACATGCAAACCACTAGCCAGCTGTGGTTATGAAGAGAACACTGAGTGGGGAAAGGAGGTCTCTCTCTCTCTCTCTCTCTCTCTCTCTCTCTCTCTCTCTCTCTCTCTACATTTGAATGTCCTAACTAGCACATATACATCGTAAGAGCGAATAGTTACCAGTACACGCATACACTTGAGTCATCCTTATGACTAACGAAATTAAAGACCTCGACTTGCTCAAAAGCTAGTCAAAACGTGTTAACCAAATCAACGTTTGGCCCAAATTTTCTAGCCTTTTGAGTATTTTTCAAAATTTTCTGGAAAGAAACCTTGTCAAAGAATGGAAATGTGTGAAGAAATCAGGGAAGGTTAAGCATTCGGCACCATATTCTACAGATGACAAGAGAGCAGTGCTTTCTGTCGTCTGCTACAAACAAGAGAAAAGCAGTTTACAGGTTCTTGGAAACCGAGCTTAGATGATAAACATCTCATGTAGGGCTCTCTCTGTCATTCTGATTAATTCAAAGATTAAGGAACAAAAGCAATTAAGCCTCTTATATCATTCCGAATTTTGATGGAACCAAAAGCTATGCTTATATCATAATTATTCAAAGACTGGCCTGGGCTAAGCAGCCATCAGAACTGAATTTAGGCGACCCAGGCAGTCTTTCGAGCACTAGAAATATGCAATTATACACATGCAAAAGCATTCATGAAAAGAGTCTTGTCTGAATTGCAGATGGGTCTAAAGTATGGCTGCCCATTGGAAGATGTCCTTACCGGTTTAGCAATACACTTCAGAGGTTGGAGATCGATCTATTTTAACCCCGAAAGGAAAGGCTTTCTAGGAGTTGCGCCCACAGCATTGTTGCCGTTTCTAGTTCAAAATAAGAGATGGTCTGAAGGTAATTTTCAAATATTCCTATCGCAGTACTGTCCCCTGGTGTATGGACACGGAAAAATCCCCCTGAAGCTCCAACTTTCATATTGTGTCTGGTTGCTATGGGCGCCAAGTTGCCTGGCTTCTCTGTATTATGTGACTATTCCATCTCTCTGTCTTCTCAGAGGCATCTCCTTGTTCCCCAAGGTAATTAGTTAGATAAAATTTCTGGGAAGACTAATCTTGATTTAATTTTTGATATGTATAATATACTCGTAAGGTTGGTCCTGGTGGTAAAATCTAAAAAACAATTAAGTCATTAAAGATAAGAAAAATTTCAGCTACACCTACACCCCCTCTATTTTAGTAGTATTACACTGACACCACTCAGAAAGTGCCAAAATCAAGCACTAATAACTTGTGCTAGCCATTTGATCACCCTAATTTCGCTACCTGACAATGCAAAACGCTTGGTTGTGATAAAACCAAAGTACAAAGGCATCCGCATAATCTTTGATATAAAATGTCATTTGCTAGAGCTAACAGTTTCCTGCACATCAGATATTAAGTCAGTGGAGCTTCCCATTCATCTACCCCTTTATGGTGACTAGTGCATACAGTGCTGGAGAATTCATATGGTGTGGAGGCACTCTTCGTGGCTGGTGGAATTACCAGAGAATGTGGGTCTATAAGAGAACAACTTCCTTCCTCTTTGGCTTCTTGGACAACATTTTGAGACTGCTGGGTATTTCCAAGTCTGCCTTTGTCGTCACTGCAAAAGTGGCAGATGATGATGTATCCAAGAGGTACGAACAAGAGCTTATGGAGTTTGGTGCACCCTCTCCTATGTTCACAATCCTAACAACCCTTGCTTTCCTCAATGCGTTAAGCTTCATTGGAGTTTTACTGAAGTTAGCAATGCATGGTCAGACTCTAGACCAGTTGGCTATGCAGATCGTATTGTGCGGTTTGCTAGTCTGTCTCAACCAGCCTCTATATGAAGGGATTTTCATACGAAAAGACAAGGCAAAAATGCCCTCCTCGGTGGCATATAAATCTGCAGTCTTTGCTGTCGTACTCTGTTCTTTAGCCTATGTATAATCTACCATTGCATTGTAGTGGCTAGAAGTCACCAAAACTTCATGAATATTTATATCACCCACCAGACATGGTACAAAGTAGAATGCCATCAGGACCAGTAAGAGAAAAATTTCTGCTGCTGTTGCTATGGCCTAGCTTGTTTGGTCTTTGTCATTTCCATTACTGCTGATCTCAATGTTAATATTGTACAGTTCAATGAAAGCGAAACTACATGTTGAGACCTCATTTTTCTTACCTAGAGAAATCACCAAACATCTCTTAGTTCGCCAGATATTTGTTAATAGACCAGTTACGGAAGTGCTAGAAGCCACACACTCCAAGGCGATGGTTTAACAGAGGTTATCGGCAGATTCAACGTAGCTGTGGAATCAAAATTCAAAACTTCAAGTTCTTGATATTAGCCAAAATGGAATCAGAGCACATAAGTTATTTAACACCTGGAGGTTGAAACTTATGAACACCTTCTGCTCTGGTCCCACTTCCTTCCCCCCTATACACTTACAGAAGCAGTTGCTTTCTCAAAACTTGTTGACAGCAAACTACATTACTAAGAGGAGCAGAGAAAAATGATTATGTGCTTGGTAGCAGAAATATGGCAGGACCCACCTGATGCTGAGGTTGCAATTAACTAAGCCCTCGCAATTACTAGTCCCGGCGATTTCAATTATTTTATTTCACCCACTTTTGCCTCATGAGACAGCTCTCCTTTTTGTCTAGTTATATTGATATAGATTGGAAACACTTTTTGGCTTCCGATGCATGCTTTTATGTCATGGCCCTAGTTCTGACTAGACTTGCACGATGAAAGTGCGTGCTGGCTGTTGCTTTAGCATTGGTAGGCCATTCGTTGATCCTGTTGATTGATGTATTGAGAAAACATTCCCTAAGTGATTTTGAAGATTAACAAAATTTATCCTAAATAAAAATCTTGATTCTAATAGCAAATATTTTCAGGTAGAAAGTCTAATTAGATATGATCAAACATTTTCAATCAAAACTAGAGTTGTGGAAAAATAATTCATTCCTTATGTGTGCTGTCAAACGGCTAGGAAGAATGCAATATGCTCATAGAACGACTAGTAACGATTGTTTGGATTTCTTGCCTTATTTATAAGGGGTTCCAAAATGAAAGCCTTCCAAATATCTCTCAGAAATTCAACTTTCTTGGAATGGTATACTTGAAACAAAAATATTCTTTCCAAGATGAAGCACTCGACTTATGGAAACCCAACCTGTTGTATGGGTGGCAGAATTTATGAGAAGCATCATCCTTGGTGATCTTGAAATAATCAGACCTTCTAAGTAAGATACAGGCCAACGGGTAGATTGGCTGGATAATTCTCCTACAGATATGTCTAATGGTTAACTTGGACTAGGAGGAGTATAAGAGGAGGTCTCAAAGCTGAAAGAATTATTTTCATCTAAGAGAATCAAAGTTTTTAATTTCAAAATCTGAAGAGTGTTTTAAGATCTAATCCATTCGTTTCTGTGAACGACACTTTGTATAATCTCCTAGAGGTTAAGAGTATAGGAGGAGTTATTCACACAAGCTTGAATATTCATAGCTTAGATATGCTAGTGCCATGTAATACATGACATAATTAAAGGTTCAGTTATAAACTATCTCGAAAACATGTAAATCACATATATAGATCTTCCATCGCTTTAATGTATTCCAATCGTTACATATATAGAATTTTGTTGCAATTGTTACTCTTAATTTGAGCATAGTTGCGAAGTATTGGATAATTTAATAATGCTATTCATCATCAGGAGATAGAGAATTCGTCCAAATTTCAGTTATGGCTAGTTACATGAACATTGTTCCTTCAACCACGACGACTAATATGATACTCCAAGAAAATTTGACTTCACTACCATTTGGTTGAATCACCATCTATCAAAAAAAAAAAAAAAACTAGCCACGGCCTTCTATATAAATATTGCCTAATCGCTTCACCCACCTGCCATACGGAAAGGACAAGAAAAGAAACAAAAAATGGGAGAGAAGAGTAATCTTCCTCTCTTCGAAACAAAATTTGGCCGACAACCGCTTCATCTTCAGATTATACGCACTTTCCATCTTCACCAGCATCTGCTTCATCTTCTACTTTAGAATCCATCACTTGCCAGAGTCCAAAGCAGCTGAGAAGTTGGCCTGGCTTGGAGCTTTCTTTTCTGAGCTCTGGTTCGCTTTTTACTGGTTTCTCACAATCATCGTAAGATGGAACCCTTTGTATCGCCAGACCTTCAAGGACAGGCTTTCTCAGAGGTGCTCTCTCTCTCTCTCTCTCTCTCTCTCTCTCTCTCTCTCTCTCTCTCTCCTCTCTGTGATGGAAGAAGCTACTGTTTTTCAACCTTCAAAGTCTTGACCTATCGGTTGTGAGAAAATAATGTGCTAAGCATTAATACCTCAGACAATTTTTTCTTAGGATACGCTCTTCAAAAATACAGTTGAAATTTTCGTTATGATGTATTGGCCTTAGTCTCATAAAACCATCACAGGAACGAAACTTAGCGTGCAAAAACTGAACCGAGGCACTAATTGTCCTTTAAGAGGAACAAAAGAAAAAACAAGTCTTTCTAATGTAATCATTGTATGAGATTTGAATTTAGTCTTCTAGTAACGATATATTCATGAACTCTTTTAGGTACGAGGGGGTTCTTCCTGGAATAGACATATTTGTGTGCACAGCAGATCCTGTAATAGAGCCACCAACCATGGTGATCAATACTATCTTGTCAATCATGGCATACAACTATCCACCGGAGAAGATGAGCATTTATCTCTTTGACGACGGTGGTTCAGACCTTACTTTCTATGCGTTACTTGAGGCTTCTCAATTCTCCAAGAAATGGCTTCCCTTTTGTCGGAAGTTTAATGTTGAACCAAGATCCCCGGAGGCCTATTTTAGAAGTGCTGTTGAGCCTCTAAATGATTCTCTCTGGTCCAAGGAGTTGTCCTCCATTAAAGTAAGCACATCTCTCTCTCTCTCTCTCTCATCTCATGTGCCATTTTTTTAGTAAAATATTTATGACTATCATCTATATGTGATTTTATTAAAAAGCCGATTAACTCCATATCTACATGTACACTTCAACTATGCAAAAGCCTTCTCTAATTAACTAAACTAGCAACACCCAAAACTGACTCTGTTTCAAGGTAAATAAGTTCCACACCAAATACCTGGAATTATCAGAGTTGGTACCTATTTTTTGAAAACAAGAGCCGAAAAAGCTGACTCGAAATTGACCTCAAACCGAACTAGCTGACCTTTTCTTTTTCATTTATTTAGTAAATCAATCATATATATTTTGTGATTGTAATGTAAAAATTTCCCAAAAATTATCGTAACACGAGAACTAAAAAGAAAGCAGAAAGTTCTTAAGAGATTGAGGGGAAGTTCTCGGGTAAACCGAAGGTTCCCCTTATAGAATCAAGAACTGAACCATTGAAGGCTGGTTCCCAAATTTTTCACCCAGGACCAAACTAATCCTCATGTACATCAGCCCAAAACCAGTAGAATAAGACTGATTCGGTTCGGTTCTAGAATGGAACCGGCCCCGTTGCTCGTATGAACATGTACTCTTAATCTACACAAGGCAGTATTGTAACCTATCCTCTCTCTCTCTCTCTCGCATTTATTCCAAAGCAGTTGAGGCATGCGTGCCTCAGTTTCAAAGCCTAGCATTAGAATATTTGAACACATCTCCACCTAAACGATTGTGAGACTTTAGGGTATGGTCCATGGTAGACAACTAGTTTATCAACGATTTAAAACTAGTTTTACCAAGTCCACCATCGATTTAATATAATGCTAGCGCATCGAAAACACAAAACGCATCGCTACTTGCCAAATAATTTAGTCTCTGCTAGGACGCAAAGCTCCCATTTTTAAAACCCTAAGAGGTTGAAAAGATCTCCTGATAGGTTTCTTGAATCTAGTGGGCTAATTTGTGGGGAGCTATTCATCCTTTTCTATTTGCGTAGTGCTATAAGACACTGAAGACTATGGCCCTGCACTCTTCTTCTTCTGTTCATAGCCTTTCAAGTGCCATTTTTCTCCTTTGGCCACCTTCTCGAAAACATGTTAGATGATCTGTCACCTTCTCGAAAACACGTTAGATGATCTGTAAACTTTACGTTGATCAGCTCTATCTACATAGTTGATGATGCGAGCGTCAAGGTGAGACTCGCATGATTGATGGTCCAAATGATATCGGTTCACGTCATTCATAAATCATGTAATGACTTCTTTTTTGGAATTTACTTCTCTTTTTGGAGATCTCACCTTCTCAGTTATCCAAAACGTTGAATCGTACTTATATGAAAAGACTTTTTATTCGCGATGATTCCATTCTCACAAGATCTGTCAGAGAGAGAATCATTTGTTCTCATCGTCGTTCTCATTCAGAACGATGTTTAGGGCCCATTATATTCAACTTGACATGAGAGTTTTCTTTTAATAAATTCCACACTTCACTAAAAAATAGTGGCTGGACAGAAGCTTTCAACCTTACGATATCGACAAAAAGCTAATGCCATCTATTTGACATCAAATTAATGCTTTTGTCAGCATTGAAAGGTACATCTTGGACGGGATTCGAGTCTCGTAGACTCAAATTACAAAGATTTCATGTTAAAAAAAATTGCTTTTTTGGTGTCGTAAATCATGGTTGTGGATTCATTTGAAAAATACATTAAAAGTGTTATAACTTTTGTATAACCCTCACTTTGTTGTTAAAACTGAAGTGGCAAACTAGAGAAAAAATTATATTAAGTACCTCCAACGATAAATTCCGGCCAAAAGTCTTTTTCTAATTAAATGTTTATTCCTACGTGGCATTTTAATAAATAAATAAAAAGAGTGGGGTTGAGGTGGCTGAGTTGAAGGAAAGGACGCCGCTTCAAATCTTTTGCTCAAAAGACTGAGATCTCTTACAAGTGACTCGCTAGCTCAAACTACAATTTAAAGCTCGGTTCTCGGAGGGAAAGAATTGAAATCTTCTGCCAGGGTTCAATCAAATTCAAGATGTCCTTGGATTTATAAGCCCACAATAATAGTAATAATCACATTTGTCTTCACTTTATTGGAACGAATTTAAGCCTCTTATCCCGCTTCTGCTCTCTATTGCAATAATCAGCTCTTAATTTTGGGGGAAACCAATTATGGTCTGAAAAATTTAGGAAAAGGCTTGATTGTTTGAATTAGGGTTCATATTTGGGGTAAAACATGCAAAAGACGTCATATGGGATATTAATGCTAACTGGGCATGCTGATGAATCACGCCAATTAGGGAAATTGATAAAATATTACCATGTCAAATTTCTGGCACCCCAAATTGGAGTTAACACTTAAGTGATCCTTTTTTTTTTTTTTTTTTTTTTTTTTTTCACAAAGTGGCACTAAGTGATAAAGAAAATTATTATTAAAGTGAACATCGTATGAAAGTTATGATATTTGTAATGTCTTTTTCCCAATAAGAAGTAAAAAGGAAAAAAAAAAAAAGACTTCAATCCATCCAAAGATTACTTAAATCAAGCCAAAAATATGTATGAGTTTCGTCTTGGTACTTTAATATTTCCTAATCAAATCCTTCTATTTTCATAAATTTTCCGTAAAATACATCAGATATTAAATCCCATTAAATCCGGCTTATATGTATGGAGGGTGATGCCAAATATGCTATGGATAATATACACATGCTACTATGGACCTATGTTGAACAAGAAGTTTCGAATATTGGATACAGGAAAGAGATCATTGGAAACAATGAAGGATTGAATTTTAGGGACTGGAATTCCAAATTAATGTGTGACATAACATTGCCAATTTCAACCCAAGGTGACTCATTCCACCATCCACATAACTGTATGAAATAAATGATACATAGCAAAACTTGAAAGAACTTTGCCCTTGGGTTATGCTTATGACAGAATTTATACGAGGACATGAAGAAACGAATCGAAACAGTAGCGGAGTTGGGACGGATTCCAGATGACATTCGCAAGCAACACAAAGGGTTTCTTGAATGGGACACTGTCTTGAGCCAGAGAGATCATCAAACAATTCTTCAAGTACCATGCATCTACTTTAAAAGATTAACGTTCTAATCTTTCGGCAGCATCAATGACATGTCTCTCCTGACTCTTCAGATAGTGATCGATGGGAGGGATCCCATGGCAGTGGACAGTGAAGAACAGCCTCTACCAACTCTGGTCTACTTGGCCAGAGAAAAGAGACCACAATACAACCACCATTTCAAAGCAGGAGCTATGAATGCTCTGGTAATTCTCAACATACTGTACTCATACACGTGATTCACTCAAAGCCCTCATTTTTCATCACCAAGAAAAGTGAAGAACATCAACTTCCACACAGATTTTTCTATTTATGTATGGGAGGATCTTGCCCTTGGATCGATTTGAGGGCTTAAAATACGATATTGGTGCCAATCTTTATGTTATTTTTCTGAAAAAAATAGATCAGGGTCTCATCGAGGATCAGCAACGCGCCCATCATCCTTAATGTGGACTGCGACATGCATTCGAACAACAAGGACTCGGTGAGAGATGTACTGTGCTTCTTCATGGACGAAGAGAATGGTGATGAGATTGGTTTCATACAGTTCCCGCAGACCTTCGACAACCTCACGACCAATGACCTATACAGCAGTTCCCTTGATGTAATAAACAATGTAAGCCACTTCAAAAGGATTTCAACACAACACTGTCCCTTACCATGCTATATGTTATATGTGCTTAATGCGCTCGCTTTACGTTCAATTCTATTGATTCTACCAGTTCCGTCAGAATATGCAGACTAATACACCATATTTAATAAACTGCACTAAGATGGGTAATCATGACTCGATTGAACTCGTGAAGTGAACCTGAAATCACAAGTCCAAGTCAGCACATACCCATTGGCAACTCAGCAAATTCCAATGCGTGGACTAACATGAAGCTAATTAAAAGGAGGCCGATAGACTCTATTGGACATACTAAATTGAAGGGACAGGACAAGTACATTGGGTGCCTGAAGATACCATAATGACTTTTAGTACATTCTACGATGATTGCAGGTGGAGCTCCATGGTATGGACAATAATGGCGGACCTCTATACATCGGCACTGGGTGCTTTCATCGGAGAGAGACACTGTGTGGGAGAAAGTATAGACGGGGAAGTAAAAGTGAGTCCTTGAGGTGGGATCACCACCAGAGGACACAAGATAGTGCAAATGTCCTAGAAGAAACATGTAAACCACTAGCCAGCTGTGGCTATGAAGAGAACACCGAGTGGGGAAAGGAGGTCTCTCTCTATCCCTCCCCTCTCTCTCTCTCTCTCTCTCTCTCTCCCCCTCCCCCTCCCTCCCTCCCTCCCTCCCCCTAAATTTTCGACCCTTTTGAGTATATTTCAAAATTTTCTGTAGAGAAACTTAGTCAAAGAATGGAAATAGGGGAAGAAAGTAGAGAAGGTTAAGCATTCAGCACCATATTCAATATATAACAAGTGAGCAGTGCTTTCTATAGTCTACAACTAACGAACTTGAAGCAGTTTACAAGTCCATGGAAACAAAGCTTAGATGATAAAACTCTCATGTAAGACTATGTCATTTTGATTAGGTGCAAAGAATAAAAAACAAAAGCAAATGAGTCTCTTATATCATTCCAGATTTTGATGCAACCAAAAGCTCTGCTTATATTATATTGTTCAAAGAGACGACTGGAAATTCAGCCGTCAAAACTGAAATATGCCACACAGGCATGCTTTCCAGCACTATAAATATGCAAATACACACGTGCAAAAGCATCCATGAAACAAATCTTGTCTGAATTGCAGATGGGTCTAAAGTATGGATGCCCAGTGGAAGATGTCATTACCGGTTTTGCAATCCACTGCAGAGGTTGGAGATCGATCTATTTCAACCCCAAAAGGAAAGGCTTTCTAGGAGTTGCTCCCACGACATTGTTGCAGTGCCTAATTCAACATAAAAGATGGACTGAAGGTGATCTCCAAATCTTCCTGTCACAGTACTGTCCCCTGTTGTATGGACATGGCAAAATCCCCCTGAAGCTGCAACTCTCATATTGTGTCTACTTGCTATGGGCGGCAAATTGCTTGGCTTCTCTGTACTATGTAACTATTCCATCTCTCTGTCTACTCAGAGGCATCTCCTTGTTCCCCAAGGTAATTAATTAGATGACTTTCTTTTGTGATAAAACTAATTCTCATGCCTCAACCTTCCACAGGTATAAACAAAGGTACACATAACATTGGTCCTAGTGCTAAAATCTCAAAACAATCAAGTCATTAAACATTAGATAAATTCCAGCTATACCCCGTCCATTATAGTAGCACTACACTGACATCACCCAAAAAGTGTCAAAAGCAAGCACTTATTACTTGCGCTAGCCATTTAATCAACCCTGATTTGGCCACTTGACGGTGTAAAACACTTGGCTATGATATAACCATAGTGCAGAGGCATCCACATAATCTTTGCTTTAAAATGTCCTTTGCTACAGCTAATAGCTTCTTGCACCATCAGGTTTCGAGTCAGTGGAGCTACCCATTCATCTATACCATTATGGCGACTAGTGCATACAGTGCTGGAGAATTCGTATGGTGTGGAGGCACTCTTTGTGGTTGGTGGAATGACCAAAGGATTTGGCTCTATAAGAGAACAGCTTCCTATTTCTTTGCCTTCTTGGACAACATTCTGAGGCTGCTGGGTACTTCCAAGTCTGCCTTTGTCATCACTGCGAAAGTGGCAGACAATGATGTATCAAACAGGTACGAGCGAGAGCTTATGGAGTTTGGTGCACCCTCTCCTATGTTCACAATCCTAACTACCCTTGCTTGGCTCAATGCGTTAAGCTTTATTGGAGTTTTACTGAAGTTAGCAGTGCATGGTCAGACTCCAGACCAGCTGGCTATGCAGATCATATTGTGCGGTTTGCTGGTCTGTGTCAACCAGCCTCTATATGAAGGTATTTTCTTACGAAAAGACAAGGGAAAAATGCCCACTTCAGTGGCATATAAATCTGCAGTCTATGCTCTAGTAGCCTGTTGTTTAGCCTATGTATAATCTACCATGCACTGGATTGGCTAGAAGTTGCCGAAACTTCATGAATATTTATACCACAAACTAGACATGATACAAAGTAGGATGCCATCAGGAAGGACCTGATGTGAAAAACTTTCTGCTGCTATTGCTCTGTCCTATTTTGTGTAGTCTTTATCATTCCTATTATTGCCATCTCAGTGTTATTATTGTATCGTTCAATCAAAGAGAAAATGTTGAGACCTCATTCTTCTTACCTAGAGAATCACCAAACATCTCTTAGTTTGCCAGATACATTTTCTAGAAAAAAAAAATAGACCAATTGCGGAAGTACGAGAAGCCGTATACTACAAGGCGATTGTTTAACAGAGGAATTGACAGACTAAATATAGCTATGGAATAAAAAATCACAACTTCAAGTTCTTGATATTAGCCAAAATGAAGACAGAGCAACCTAAGTCAATTTAACACCTGTAGGTTGAAACTTATAAACACATGCTGCTGTGGTTACACTTCCTTCACACTTTGACACATACAGAAGCAGTCGCCATAGACAGTTGCTTTCTCAAAACTTGTTGACAGCCAAGCCAACATCTAACAGGAGCAGAGAAAAATAATTATGTGCTTGACGGCAGAGCTATCGTAGGACACACCTGAAGGTGAGATTGATTCGAATAGACATCGGTTTTGCTCGCTTTGGCACTGAGTGAAGCCAATCCCGCTGAGTGTAGCCTTTCATTACGAGGAGCGATCCATGTTTTAGTACGAAAGAGTGCTGATCGGGGTCATGGCTCTTCCTTAGTCGCTTGCTCTTTGGCTCATCATCAGATGCTTAAACCCAAAAAGGTTTTTTTTTTTTTTTTTTTTTGGTAAGCAAAAACAGAAGATAGGAAAATAAGCCAGTCAACTTTAAAATCAACAACCATTGAAAAGAGCAAAATCAAAATACATACCAGTACAATTTTAAAATGAATATCGAAAATGAATATTTAGCATTTCCGAGAAAATGAAAAATCCAGTGTAGTTTGAGCGTGACTACTTGCATAAACCAAAGATGTGCTTGATTTATACCTGGAGACATTTTACTGGGTTTTTTCTTTAGCAAGAATTCACGTTCGCACCCAAAGGTAACCGAGGCAATCTCTGGGGTCAGTCCATAGAGCATCTCGTCATCAGAATGCCAAGACACATAATCATTGTTACCGTCGTATCGATTTAGGACCAAGCTATTGAATCTACTTCCAGGAAGAGCTTTATGGACCTTCAAAAGAAACCGATAAACCGTCATAACATCAATCACTTCAAGAAATGTGAAGACACTGAAATAGACTCAAAAGCCGAATCACTCGGCTAAGGAACATTACAAGCTCAAAGGCATCCTTACTGCATCCAAGATGTCCTTTAGTGGAGGGAAATCGTCCCAAGAATAAGCATGAGGCGTGTGCCCGTTATAGCTGATCGCCGGCAATCCTTCCGCCGCGATATAACACGAATCTCTAGGCTGCAACAAGACCAACCCATTATATATTCAGAACAAAAAGAACACACGAACATGGAACAACGGTCGGACGAGAGTGTCAAGACAATCACTGTAGCGACAAAGAACACGTGAAATTCAATAATTACGATCTCTCATTCATGCTTTTCCGACCACACCATCGAAAGCTGCCACCACCACCACCACCACGACACGCAGACGCGCGCGCGCGCGCTCGCAGTGACAGAGGAAAGACCTGGACAAGATTGCGACCGAAGATGCGGAGAGTGGGTCGGGACCAAGGGACGTGCTTGTTGAGGTAATCGAACCATGCCCACGACTGCTCCGCCGGGAAGAAGCGGGGCATGTGGAAGACCTCGCTCCCATGCCCAAGATCGAAGCTTTTCCCCTTCCTCACGCTCTCCCTCGGGTCGAATTCCGAAGGGCTCGACGTCGACGGTGCCGGGTCGGCGGTCGCCGTCAGTTTGCGCATCAAGCTGTTCATGTCTCACCGCCGGCGGAGCTTCTCCGTCGCCGGCGAAGTTCACGGAGACTCGCAGAGAAAGTCGAGCTCTTTAGACCGGGAGAATCAACGGTGAATCTTCCACCGCCGCTTGCCATTGCCATCTCTTATTTCATTTTCTTGCCTTTCTATTCCCAAGTCTTTGTTTTCCTATACTATGGTGAGAAATGATTTTCAGAAATTTTGTTTTGAGGGCACGAAATATGTTTGCAGTGATTTTCATTTTCGTGCTTAGGACATGAGGAATATGTTTTTTTTTTTTTTTTTTTTTAACGTTAGGACATGAGGAAATTACTTATTGTTTTACTCAAGAATTTGAAAATGCAAAAATTATTTCGATATTTAAAAATAGGTATAAGTGTACTACAAGTCTTAAAACTATTATAAAAGTGCAATTGACTTATAAAATTTAAAAAAAAAAAAAACACAGTTAAGCCCTAAAACTTGTAACAAAAGTGCAATCGAGTTATAAAATTTCCAGAAATATAATAAGGTCTTGAAGTATTAAATAGAATAAGTGCGTTAAAAATCTTAAAACTTATCATGATAATGCAATTAAGTTCTAAAATTTTCAAAAAGCTCAATTACATCCTAAAACTTGCTACGAAAGTGTAATCAAGTACTAAAATTTTCAAAAAGTGTAATTAAGTCTTAAAATTGGTCACGAAAGTGCGATCGAGTCCTAAAATTTTCAAAAATTGTCATCAACAAGTATGTCTTAATTTGATCAGTTTGATAAGTTTGAAGACTCAATTGCACTTTTTTTTACTAACCAAAAAAAATTGCACTTTTGAAAATTTTAGAGCTTGATTACATTTTTGTAATAAGTTTTCGGACTTAATTACATTTTTTTGAAAGTTTAATAATTAAATTGCACTTTGTTGACAAGTTTTTTTTTTTTTTTAGTGACCAAGGAAACCCCACACGGTGGCAGCCGGAGGTAAATCATTTGAAGGCGACACGTGCTAGCTACCACACACGTGTCATTTGGATAAGTCGCCAAGAGTCTCAAGCTAGCCTTCCTACAACTTGCGTTGCAGGAGTTTCAAACGCTAGACCTCCTTGATGGAAGTCTAGCGGCTACTCAAATTGAGCCACTTCGGCGGGTGGTTTTGTTAACAAGTTTTTAGACTTGATTATACCTTTTGAAAATTTTAGAATTTGATTACACTTTCGTTATAAATTTTAAGACTTAATTACATTTTTATGATAAATTTTAGGATTTCCAATGCATTTGTCCCTAAAATTATATATGATTATGAATGTCACCATCTGGATATTAGGCTTTAATTGTGCATTATTTACCTAGTTAAGAATTGCAGAATTTATAAACAAATTTTGGAATGGTCGCTTGGGAATTGAACCGCGCGTGGATATATATACATGCCTAGTTCCTTACCACACATTTGCGTATGATACTACAGCAAGAAGATTTGAAGGGAGAAAATAGAAGACTAAAAAGATGGTGGAGAAGAGTCATGCTCCTTTGTTTGAAACGAAGCCAGCCAAGAACCTCTTCATCTTTAGATTGTACGCAGTGTCCGTCTTCGCCAGCATCATCTTCATCTTCTGCTACCGAGTTCATCACTTGCCGAAGCTGAACACGGCCGCGAGGTGGGCTTGGCTCGGAGCTTTCTTCTCCAAGCTCTGGTTCGCCATTTACTGGTTCGTCACAGTCGTCGTTAGATGGAACCCTGTACATCGTCGCACTTTCAAGGATAGGCTTTCTCAGAGGTATGTTTTCCTAGTCTTTTCTCTAATGTTTTGCTCGACACTTGCGTCTCTTATTGCAAAATTGAAAAAGAAATAGTGTTTATCAATCCTTTTGTGATGTTGTTTTCTTGAATTTTCAGATACGAGAAGGTTTTGCCGAGGATTGACATATTTGTCTGCACGGCGGATCCTATGATCGAGCCACCGACCATGGTGATCAATGTTGGAGAAAACTTCCTTGAGTGTTTTGAAGTTGACAAAACATTTTCATCAGTCTAGTCTGAAGACTTGCAGACTCTTCTATCAAAGTCTGAAGACCTCCAGACTACCAGACTCAAGACTCAAAGTCTATCATCATTGATAGTTTATAAAGCCATCGAAGAAGGCTTATCCGAAACAAAGATTTTCGTTAAGGATTTGATTTTGTCGACTGAAGAAGATCTCTTGGCTGGACATAGTATGTCGGAATCCATTATTCAAATCAAGATAGATTCAGGGATTTTGGATCCATTGATTGGCGAAATATACTTGGAATGTTCTATTTATAGAAACCTAGATCCCGATTGTATGGGCGAGCAGGATTGATGGGCTATCGTCATATTCCTTAAATAGCTCGAAGATCTTCCTAATTGATTCTGTCCAACGGGTAGATTGAAAGAATTCATTGGGTAAGTGACAACGGGTGTGATGGCATAAAAGAGTATATAAGGAAGACGTTTCAATTGTTCAAGTGTGTGCGCGATAGAAGAATTCCAAAGTCTGAAACTCCTTGTTCTTTGTCAATTAAATTGTTGAGCAAAATCTTATACGCAAAAGAGAGTTTATATCTTTGAAAGACCTTGAGGAAGTGTAGTAGAGTCTCTATACTGTGGAATTAAGGAAGAGCTTGTCTGTAATAACTCTTTTGTTCATAGTAGAATCCGGCCAGTGGGCTGTCAGTGCGGAAGAGTGGACGTAGGCTTGAATTAAGCCGAACCACTATAATCTCTGTGTTCATATTCTCTTCTCTACGCTCTTTTACTTTGATCATAACATGTTTTATTTACAAAAAACGAATTTCATTTCTATTGTTGATTAGTGCTGCACACTTATCTCGAGAAATTGTTTTTACACCTATTCACCTCCCTCTAGGTGCTCATACTAGCTTTCACAATTGGTATCAGAGCCTGTGTACTGACTTAAGCTGAAGTGTTTTACTTCAGAGTTAAAGATCCATGACTACTATGTTGGCTCCATGACTAGTTGAAGGGCAAAGCAATACTAGACCGCCTTCCTTTGATGGAAAGGAATACAACATATGGAAAAACAAGATGAAGACATTTCTAAGATCAAAGGATCCTCTGGAATGGGATGTGGTAGAAAAGGGAATTATTCCTAAAGTTGCATCTATCTCAGAAAGAGGAAAAGAAGCCGTTGAGTTTAGCGAAATGACTCAAAAAGAGATAATCAAGAGACAATCTCTTGATGCAAAAGCAATTTATTCTTTATATTATGCATTATCACCTACTGAATATAATAGAATATCTTCTTGTGTTATATTTAAAGAAGTCTGGGATAGATTACACTTCACTTATGAAGGAACCGATCGAATGAAAGAAACCAGAATCAACATTCTGCTCGGTCAATATGAAGCATTCAAAATGAAATCAGGAAAATCTATCACTGACATGTTCAGTCGTTTTACAGAAATTGTGAATGGTATTGAAAATCAAGATCAACTAATTTCCGATCCCATGAAAGTAAACAAGTTACTGCGTGGACTTTCCAAAGATTGGAATCACATAAATACCTCAATAAGGGAGACACAAAGAATTATGCCACAATTTGTCGATGAATTAGTTGGGACTCTTCAGTCTTATGAAGTGGAGCAAATTAATGAAGATGAAGATCCTAGAGGTAAGAAATCCATTGCATTAAAATCCAATGATAATTCTGATGTCACGGATTCTGAAGACGATCTGAATGATGAGGAGCTTAATCTCATGATAAGAAGATTCAGAAAACTAAACAGAAATGGGAGAAGATTCAATCTAAAGAAATAAAGTTTTCAAAAGCAACAGACTAAGTCTGTTGAAGATGATAAATCCAATAGAGATGTAGTTTGTTTTGAATATAAGAACAAAGGACGTATCGAGACCCAATTGTCCAATTCTGAGGAAAATGAAAGGAAAAGCTGAGAAATATCGAAAAGCACTCAAAGTAGAAACTTGGAGTGATACAGAATGATTATACCAATATTTGTCTCATGGCACAATCAAACTCAGATTCAAACTCCGAGACAGACTCAGATTCAGATAGTGAATTTGAGGTAAGTAATTTGAATATTCCTTCTAAAGTCTCTAGATACATTGATGAATTGTGTCTTAGTCTCAAAACCTCTCTTAAAAAGATTTCCGAACTCAAAAGAGAAAACTCGCACTAAAGCAATAGGAAAGTGTTTGGAAAAAAAGGTCAAAAGTCTAGACAAAAGTGTTACTATTTTGAAAGAAAATGCAAATAATCTTTCAAAAGAAAATGCATTCTTGAAAAATGATATCTCAAATATTTCTAAATGATTTTCTATAAGATCTCGAGAAACTTGAAAAAAATCTTGCAATACAAAGACCCTACTTCAACAAATCAGGTTTAGGAATGACTGCTGAAACCATTCCTCTAATTGATTTTCCAAAAGTAAATGAAAGAATTAATCAAATACCTACAAGAAATGCTTACAAAAATCATTTCCAAAAAGTTTTTGTAAAACATGTAGGTCGCAAGTGCTCTTAATTGTTCTAAGTGTAATAACTTAGATCATTTTGAGAAAAAAAATGTCATATGATTTGGGAACCTATTAAGAAGGTATGGACAAAGACCGTTTATAACACTAACACCAATGGACCCAAGAAAATATGGATACCAAAGAAAGCTTGAGTCTCATTTCTAAATGCAGGTCACTATCAAGAAAAAGATTAACTAGTACCTGGATAGTGGATCTTAAGGCATATGACAAGAGATTCAAATTGTTTCATAAATCTTGTTCAAGTTAATGATAGAAATGTTTCCTTTGGAGGAAACAGCAAAAAAAGAATTGTGGGATACGAAACTGTAAAGATTGGAAGCCTCACGATTAGTAATGTTTCATTAGTAAAATGACTCAACTACAATTTGCTAAGTATTAGTCAGCTGTGTGACACCGGTTTCAAAATCAACTTTCAAGAAGGAATTTGTTCAGGAACCAGTAAAGACTCATCTCAGTCTTTCACAGGTCGAAGATATGGAAATATCTATCTCTTAGATGTCAAACCAAATGAAACCCAATGTCTAATCTCAATTCAAGAAGAAGCAAACTTATGGCACAGAAAACTTGGGCATATCAATATGAAGCAAATAGCTAAAATTTCAGCAAAGAAATTTGTTCGTAAACTATCCAATCTATCATATCAAAAGTCTTATCTATGCACACCATGTGTATTGGGAAAACAAGTAAGAAACTCATTCAAACCAATAAATCAAGTTTTCACTAATCATGTACTACAGCTCTTGCATATGGATCTCTTTGGACCAACAAGAACTCAAAGCATTAGAGATAAGAAATAATGTTTAGTGATTGTGGATGATTATTCATGATTCACTTAGGTATATTTCCTGGCAAGTAAATCTGAAACATTTCCTTATTTTACAAAGTTTGCTAAAAATGTCCAAAATGATAAAGGGTATGTTATTTCAAGTATACCGACAGATCATAGAGGTGAATTTGAAAATCAAGACTTTACAAAATTATGTGATAAATCTGGTTTTCAGCATGTGTTCTCTTCTCTATATACTCTAGAGCAAAATGGAGTCGTGGAAAGAAAGAATAGGTCGCTTCAAGAAATGGCTAGAACTCTTTCAATTGAAAGTAACATCTCCTCATGTTTTTGGGCTGACGCAGTTTCTACAGCATGCTATATTATTAATAGAGTCTTTCTAAGGTCTATTCGGAGAAAACTCCTATGAGTTATTCAAAGGAAAGAAACCTATCATTTTTCATGTGTTTTGATGTAAATATTTTATATTGAAAAATGCAAATGATCGAATTGGTAAGTTTGAAGAAAAATCATATGAATGTATTTTCCTTGGATATTCTATCACAAGCAAAGCTTACAGAGTTTATAACAAGAAGACTCAATTTGTGGAGGAATCAATGAATGTCAAATTCCAAGACTATATGCAAAATCAATCGATACATACTCATCTTGAAGAATTCGAACTTGTTCCAGACTCTACAAAATCAAAATCTCCAGAAGCAATTCAACCTTTAGAAGATGAGCAACAAATGATCAACGAAGATTCAAATGAGGAACAAGATCAACAGTCTGTCAAATTAACCAGCAACTAGAAGCATAAGTCCAATCATCCCAAAGATCTTATTATTGGTGATATTAATGAAGGAATTTGCACAAGATCCAAAAGACGCGAAGAGTCTAGTGCTATGGCTCTTATTTCTGAAATAGAACCCAGGAGCATAGAAAAAGCTTTATCTGATGAAAGCTGGATTGAAGCTATGCAAGAAGAACTCAGGCAATTCAGCATCAGTGATGTCTGGGAGTTGACTCCTAAACCGAAAGATAAATTAATCATTGGAGCTAAATGGGTTTTCAGGAACAAGATGAACAAGAAAGGAAAGGTCATAAGAAACAAAGTAAGACTAATGGCCAAGGGATATACGTAAGAAGAAGGAATAGACTATGATGAGACTTACACACCAGTAGTAAGGTTATAAGCAATTAGATTATTATTTGCTTTTGCTTGTCATAAGAATTTCAGGTTATTCCAAATGGATGTCAAAAGTGATTTCCTAAATAGATTTATCCAAGAGGAAGTCTACGTGGAACAACCATCACGTTTTGAAAACCCAAGGAAATCAGATTCTGTATTCACAATGAAAAAGACTTTATACGGTTTAAAGCAAGCACCTCGAGCTTAGTACGACAGACTAAGTAAGTTTTTAATTCAAAATGATTTTATCAAAGGTAAAGTAGATAATACATTGTTTATCAAAAGATAAGGCAAAAGTTTTCTACTTGTTCAAATTTATGTTGATGAAATTATTTTTGAATCTTCTAATGAAAATCTGTGCAAGAAATTTTCTAAGTCTATACAAGATGAGTTTGAAATGAGCATAATGGGTGAGCTAACCTTCTTTCTCGGGCTTCAAGTGAAACAACTAAATGAAGGAATCTTTATTCATTAAGAAAAATATGATAAAGAACTTGTCAAAAAGTTTGGACTAGAAAATTGCAAAAAGATAGACATATCAATATCAAGTTTTTTGAAGCTGGACAAGGATGAAGAAGTAAAGAAAGTATACTAGAAGTTATACAGGAGTATCATTGGTTCACTTCTTTATTTAATTGCTTCTAAACCTGACATTTTGTTTAGTGTTTGTATTTGTGCCAGATTTCAATCAGATCCTAAAGAATCTCATTTAAGTGCTGTAAAGCGTATTATCAAATACATTACCTGAACTTCAAACTTGGGTCTCTGGTATCCTAAAGAAGGAGACTTCACTCTTCTCGGATACTCAGACGCAAACCTAGCCTATTGCAGAGTTGATAGAAAGAGCACATCGAGCACCTGTCAACTATTTGGAAGTAGGACAGTATCTTGGTTTTCAAGGAAGCAAAGTCCAG
This sequence comes from Eucalyptus victrix, assembly GCA_016097545.1. Classification (NCBI taxonomy): domain Eukaryota; kingdom Viridiplantae; phylum Streptophyta; class Magnoliopsida; order Myrtales; family Myrtaceae; genus Eucalyptus; species Eucalyptus victrix. The sequence goes on along the minus strand of CM027839.1, from coordinate 62,600,802 downwards.
TAGCTCTTTCTACGGCAAAAGTAGAGTATGTAGCTCTTGGAAATTATTGTTCACAAATTCTGTGGATAAAACAACAGCTGAGAAACTTTGGAATTGAAGATTTATGTACTGAGATCAAATGTGACAACACCAGCGCAATCAATCTCACCAAGAATCCGATTCTTCATTCAAGAACAAAACATATAGGGATTCGACATCATTTCATTAGAGATCATGTTCAAAATGGAGAAGTTTCGATACAGTTTATTGATTCAAAGAATCAACTGGCGGATATATTTACAAAACCTTTGGAGAAAAATTAATTTGAATTTATTCGTTCCAGACTCAATATCTTAAAGTCTAAGAAAGTTCAGACTTAGCACTGAAAGTCTAAAAACTCTCAATCTCGAACAATCAAGATCTATGATTGTAAGTTATTTCTATTTTAGAAATTTATTTCTCGGATCAAATCTTGAAAAGGTACGATCATCCGAAATTGATTGATGTTATTTCCCAGTTTTGTGATTATTGCAAACCTACCTTTTTCGGAAAAGAAGTTATTTTTTAAATGACAGTTATCTAAAAGGTAGTTATTTATTTTTTAAAAGGTATTTTTATATTTCCTTTTTTTAAGACGTTTCGTATGCCTCGTTTTTGCGCTTTATATACTGTCAGTTCTTTTTCGTTTTACTCACAAAAACCCTAAGAGAGCACCGATCTTCCACTTTTGTCTTCTTCTCTTGTTTAATCCTCGAAAAAACATCTTTCTTGGAAAACAAGTTTGGAATTTCTCAAAAACTATGGAAGATGTCATCTCAAAAGAAGTTTTCGAGGATCGCGAACAGGGGACCACAGCAAATGCGTGAGGGGCCTACGCACTTTGATCTCATCAAAGAAGAAGAATCTCATAGACAACAACAGAGCCCACAACATTCTCAGTAGCGTCCATCTCCTCCATCTAGACCTCAAGATGTTGCACATCAAGAAGAGAAAAAAATCATCGAAGATGCAGAGCTCGTAAGTATTCATAAGCCCTCTTTTACCTATAAACTATACTGTGCTTTCAAAAGGAGTGGTACTCCGTTGAACTACATTGATGAATTTCTTAAGGACAAAGGGTATATAAATGAAACTTTCTTCTTACGCACCATGGAACGTTTGGGTATTGCCCCTGCGGGGTCGGCAAAAAAAAGCCTTGGCGAATATCCCAAGTGATCCACGGGTTGGAGGGTTTAATCAACCAGATGGAAACGATGATGACAAATTGTACAGTCAGTTTAAATCGAGAATGGGTGTTGCAGTGAAAATCCGAAGCAAAAGGACGGATTTATTTCGATCGGAGGAACACAAGCAACTGTACTCAAAGTTGCTGAAGCATAGGGTAATAAACCCTAGAAGTGTGAACTTTGACTTTCTTGACTATGTGAACGTCAATCTAAGGGAAAAATTTAGTCTTCTTCAACTCGAACAATTTTGTTCAGATTCTACAGAAGCTTATGCTGAACTTGCTGCCTATTTCTATTCAAATCTCAGCTTTTTGGATGCGAATAGATTCTTTTTTAGTGTCCGCGATCAGGACTATGTGGTTGACATGAATCCATTGGCTGATGTGATTGGGGTTGAAACATGGAGATATCAACCTATCAGTGTGTCTATTGCTCGTGCGACGTTGGAGTTTGTTCAAGATAGAATGACGAAAGGAAAGATTTCCTATTTGAGAATGAAAGCGTCCAACATTTTGCTTCACAAGATAGTGATCAACTGTCTTAGACCAAAATCAACCTCAAAGACCGACGTTTCAAACTCGGAAGCAAAGTTGATGTATGCCATCAATACTGATAAGAAATTCTCTCTTCCACACATTATTATGTTCCACATGTACAGGGCAGTGGTGAATGACAAGGGTTAACTTCCTTATCCAGCTCTTGTGACCAAGTTATTCAGACATTTGAACGTTCAGCCTCCCCGAATTCTTTATGTTCGAACATGCGATCAAATGGTGGTGGAACTGAGAATGGTATCAGAAATGTGTCTGAAGGAACTTACCAAGGCTTTGGAACAGTTCAAGGAGAAAACCCCTATCAAGACTCATTCAATCTCTTTTGTGGCAGAGCGAAAAGGGAAGGAGCCCATGGTTGCTCCATCCAAGAAAAGAAGAGCACTCATCATTGAGGATGAAGAGAATGAGGATGATGTCACCATTTTTGCGATGGCATTGAAGAACTTGAGTCGTTCTTTTCCAAAATCGACGAAGAGACAAGAAAAAGACAAGGATGAGACAGAACAGAGGACTGGAGAGAGAGAAGATTTGGAGAAAGAAGCAGAGAAGAGAGATACAGAGAAGGGAAGAATTGAGGAAAAAGAAGAGGAAGCAGAACATGTGGAACACTTTTCTCCAGCTGAAGGCATGGAAACAGGGGGAGATCCTGAGATAAGAGGAACGTCCTCATTTCCTGCCACTAGTGAAGGAGTAAGTCATTCTCCAGCAAATCCAGAGGACATCTATGCCACTCAATTTCCCAAAAAAGGACATCAGGTTTCATCACCCAATCTACATGATCGTGCTGAAATGCCATCATTTGCCAACACTCCATATGATCGTGCAGAGGCAAGTACTTAGACCGACAATTAGGGAGACTTTCGCAGAATTCTTGATGTTCTTTTGGAGATGAGAGGCCAGATTTATGCTTTGAGATGCGAAGTATAGAACTTGCAAAATGCAGGTCAAACCTCTTCAGTTTCTTTGCATGATCAGATCAATGCCATTGCTATTCAAGTTCAAGCAAATGCTAAGGATGAAGATGTGGCGCAACTGAAGAAGGATTTGAAGAAGCCAGAAAGGATTGTCCAATCAATGGGAGATTTCCAGCTTGTTCGTGTTTCCAAGCAATCTTAAAGTCATACTCTTTTCATCTCTATCTTTTTAATGATGACAAAAAGGGGGAGAGATGTGGTGCAGATTTGATTTTAAACTTTGAACTCACGAATTTTTGTGTCGATTATGTTTAATTGACTTGACTTTTGTGTTTGGTTGTTTGGATATGGACTGGATTTGGATTTGACTGTTTGAACGTTTGTTTATCTTAAGCACTATTGATATCCCATGGCATGACTCATTTGCAGAACTAACTTATTTTCTGTGGATGCAGATTCTAATGATATCTTTATTAAGCCATTTATCATTTGTGAGATATTCTTGTTTGCTTGAGTAATGTTTTTGCAAGTCAAAGTTATCCAAATCTGCATGAAAGTTTTGTCACCATCAAAAATGGGGAGATTGTTGGAAAAAACTTTCTTGAGTGTTTTGAAGTTGATAAAACATTTCCAGTAGTCTAGTCTGAAAACTTTCAGACTCTTCTATCAAAATCTGAAGACCTCCGGACTGCCAAACTTAAGACTCAAAGTCTATCCTCATTGACAGTTTCTAAAGCTATCGAAGAAGGCTTATCTGAAACAAAGATTTTCGTTAAGGATTTGATTTTGTCGAATGAAGAAAATCTCTTTCCTGGATATAGCATGTCGGAATCCATTATTCAAATTAAGATAGATTCAGGGATTTTGGATCCGTTGATTGGTGAAATATACTTGGAATGTTCTACTTATGGAAACCTAGATCTTGATTGTATGGGCGAGCAGGATTGATGGGCTATCGTCATGTTCCTTAAATAGCTCGAAAATCTTCCTAATTGATTATGTCCAACGGGTAGATTTGAAGAATTCATTTGGTAAGTGTCAATGGGTGTGATGGTATAAAGGAATATATAAGGAAAACGTTCTAGTTGTTCAAGTGTGTACGCGATAGAAGAATTCCAAAATCTGAAGCTCCTTGTTCTTTGTCAATTAAACTGTTGAGCGAAATCTTGTATGCAAAAGAGAGTTTATATCTTTGAGAGATCTTGAGGAAATGTAGTAGAGTCTCTATACTGTGAAATTGAGGAAAAGCTTGTCTGTAACAACTCTTTTGTTCATAGTAGAATTCAGCCGGTGGGCTGTCAGTGCAAAAGAATGGACGTAGGCTTGGATTAAGCCTAACCACTATAATCTCTATGTTCATATTATCTTCTATACGCTTTTTTACTTTGCTCATAACACGTTTTGTTTACAAGAGACGAATTTCCTTTCTATTGTTGATTAGTGTTGCACACTTATCTCAAGAAATTGTTTTTACACCCATTCACTCCCCTCTAGGTGTTCATACTAGCTTTCATAATCAACACCGTCTTATCAGTCATGGCGTACAATTATCCGCCGGACAAGATGAGCATCTATCTCTCCGACGACAGCTGTTCTGACCTTACCTTCTATGCTATGCTTGAACCTTCTCGGTTCTCCAAGAAATGGCTCCCCTTCTGTAGGAAGTTTAATGTGGTCACCGGAGGCCTATTTCAAAAGCGCCGCCGAATCTCTGGATGATTCCCTCAAGTGGCAGGAGTGGCTGTCGATGAAAGTAAGCCTCTCTCTCTCTCTCTCTCTCTCTCTCTCTCTCAAGTGAAGAGAATCATCTCTTACACACAACAGTAAGCTTCTCTGCATCAGTCTATGAGTTCACTTTGTAAGCTGATCTGAAAATCCTTCGCATCATGCAAAGATTACGGTCAATTTCTCGCCTCATGGGGTTGGATGCAATCTCTAGTTGGCACTGTAGATAACACCGCAACTAAGAAAAATCTGACCTCTCCATCATCTGCATGTAACCCTTAACCTTAAAAACATATACCACAAAAAGAAGATTAACCTTCAGCTCCGCATCATCACTACATGACCAGAGAACTCTGAATGCCGAATGCCCCGGCTCTAAGCCGAACGGCCCATCCAAAAACAGATATAGTAGTCCTTTCTTTCTGGAGGGCATCGAATTCCGATCGGTGATCATGCCGTCAGGTATAGGAAGCAATAATGGAGCGAATCCATCAGAGAGCACTCCCACCACTTGCTGCCAAAGCAAGCTCAGCAAAATCGTCAACCTCCAGCCCAAAGCCGACCACCACAATCCCTTGTCAAGTAATTCTTATCCACGAGAGAGGGAGGGAGGGAGAGAGAAAGACTTGCAGGTAAATATCACAGACCGAAAGGTCAATGAGAGAGAGTGCTACGCATTTATCAGATACCAAGTCAGATGGAAATATGACATCAGAGTATAAAAAGAGTCAAAAAATCTATTAAAGGTTTTATTTTCATTATAAGAAATTTTGTTTTATCTTGTATCTTTTAACAACTATAGAAATTTGGGCCATGCAATTTGATTACGCGAAACATTTCCTTAGTGTGATGAATAGAAAGGGATTAGTTTCGACATACTTGTCTACCCATGTCAATCACTTCATTCTGAGTTTTATGTCTTAATCAAATTGATAATCTTATAAGAGGATGTCCTCGCTAAACCTCAAAAGTTTAATGTATTATTGAGTAATTTGATGGTTTTGGCATTTGTTATTGACTTATAGCCAATCAAGGAACCAAGGGAGGCGGGTGGCTGCCGCTGCCCGCTTGCTAAATTTTTATAGTACAACTTATAATCATCATAGCATGAAATTCGAATACTAAGGTTCCATATCTCTCATTCTCAATTGGAGTATTTATCTATCTCGCCTCCTAAATTTAACTATCTGCTCCATATAGCATGATATAAAGATGACGATCGTCCAATTGAGCTGCAACAAAAGTTAAATGAAAGAAATCGACAACAATAGCCGTCCGAGTTTAGATTGAGAAAACAATGTTTTGTGACCTAGTCTTCCCCGCCAAATGAGTGTCTTTATTCCTTTGACGGATTCCGCATCTTCCCTAAAAATTTGTGACTCCAAGAACAAATGAGTCGATGCATTGATTGCAAACAATGACCGTACGAGAAACTGACGTGCATGGAATCGACTAGGGTTTAGCGACAGCTACAAGATGACAAGGGCTTAAATCGCATCATGATGCATGGAAGGATAATCTTGCCGTTTCTATGGTGAACCAGCAAAACACGTTTCGATTTCTCAGTAAGAACGAAAATAGCCATTGAATAAGTCTGAGACTCGCCTGCCTAGAGCTAGCAGACATTCCTTTCAAAAGTGGACCATGAATCCTAAGCACAATATGTAACATATGTGATGCACATATGATTCTACCGAACATCAGCTCCGGATGGTTGTAGCTGCTACGAATAGTTATTCAATTCTGACATTACAAGACCTTGGCAAGAATTAGATTAAGAACTAGAGGAAGAAGTAACCTCATGAGTTGCATGCAGAAATACATAGATTCGATGCAAGTCAATAATGTTTTATTTACCATCTGCCAATTTAGACACCCTGTGATGCATTCAACTTCTAGACTTGCATGAAAGATCAGGCATTTAACCAGTTCGGTGGCTCTTCAGTCTGAAGAAATTGCATATCTCAAAAGGCTTTGTGCTCTTTGATTCGTGGTAGAACTTATATGAAGACATGAAGCAACGGATCGAAGCAATGGCGGAGCTGGGACGTGTTACAGACGACATCCGGGAGCAACACAAAGGATTTCTCGAATGGGACTCCATCTCCAGCCGAAGAGATCATCAAACGATTCTTCAAGTACTATATACATATATAGCTGCAGTGCTCTCAAGAACTTCTACCAAAGTTATGATTCTAAACTTTTCCCATTTATCCGAAATATTTTTGCACGATTTTGCAGATTCTAATTGATGGGACAGACCCTACAGCAGTGGATGATGAAGGACAACCTCTTCCAACTCTCGCGTACCTAGCAAGAGAAAAGAGACCCCAATACCATCATAATTTCAAAGCAGGAGCGATGAATGCATTGGTAGTATTACCATCAACACGTATAAGATTATATCCATTAGCCCTAATTGCGTTTTGACTGACCACCATTTTGAAAATTTTCAACTTTTCCACCAATATGTCTTAAGGATAGGATATTTGCATTTTTATGAAGGGAGGGTAGGAATTAGGTAATTCCATCATCCCATAGGATTCATTTTGACATGTTACAAAAGTTCTAATGCTCTAGGAAATCAGCATTGAGAGGTCCAAATTCATTGCGATATTTGCTCTAAATTGGCGAATAAATTGGTATCATCCAACAATAATAATTTCGTACCTACCATTTTTGTCAAATTCATACTTTGTTTGACTTAAAATCAACATGTTCTTATCAGAAAGAAAAATGAAATACATGGGATGAGATTTACTAATGTTCAAGATCGTATCTGCTTTTTCCCTCTTATTCTTCCAGATTAATAGATAAGGTTATCATCGAAGATCAGCAACGCGCCCATCATCCTTAACGTGGACTGTGACATGTACTCGAACAACTTGAACTCAGTGAGGGACGCACTTTGCTTCTTACTGGACGAAGAGAATGGTCATGACATTGCTTATATACAGCATCCACAAAACTTCGATAACCTCATAGAGAACTGAAAGTACTAGTATGAATACCCAGAGGAGGGTGAATATGTGTGAAAACAATTTTTGCAAAGAATAGTGAAAATATTTTACTTTTGAAACTAAGTTTGAAGAACAACAGACTTTGATCAAGTTCATATTTTAGCAGTTAAATAGAACTACGAACAAAATAAAGGAGTTCAGGGAAGAGAATAAGAACAAAGAACTTATAGTGATTTGACTTAGATGAAGCCTACGTCCACTCTCCCACGCTAACAACCTTCTGTTGGGTTCCACTATGCAATCAATAAGAGATTACAACTTTGAGTGCAAACACTTAATGGTAGATTACACTATCTCACTAATTCACTCTTTTAGTATTTCTCTCACAATCACAAATATTTAAACTCACGAAAGATAAGTGTATGATCAAAGGTCGTTTAAACTTTGGAATTATAAATTCTACACTTCGTCTCTTACTTGCTCATCAGTCATTGATCTCTTTAAATACTCTTCCACTTCCAAACTAACTGTTGGACAGTATCTAGAGGATCGTCTTCCAATCTATCCATTAAACAGATCTGTATCTAGAAGATTTAATAGCCATTGAGTGATAGAAGTTGAATCCCAAATTGATTTCGATTGCCCATACAAACAGAATCTTGGTTTTCATAAGTAGAGCTTCTTCGTATAGAAAGTTCTTGTCTTCAGTATTCAATCGTCAATCAATTAGACTAAGTCAATAAAATCTATATTGATGTAAAATCCAAACTAGATTATTAGCCGTTATATGTGTGGGGCTTATGTTTAGTTTTGAACATGTTTCGTTCTGAATCTGCTACGTTCTGAACTAGTGTCTCATTCTAGACCTTATCACATTCTAGACTTGTGTCTGGTTCTGGATGTAAAGTCTGAGAGTGTTTAGACTGAAGTAAAGTTTGAGTGTCTTCAATCTAAAGTAGAGTTTTAGTGCAATAGACTTTTACAATATGGACGTAAGTCTAAACATAATCTACTTCTGAACAGATTTAGTTTTAAGGTTTGGACACAGTATGAATAAGTTCAGTTTCACCACCGCCCACGGTGGAAGCGTTGGTTAGGGCTTGGTACCCCAAACGCAGGGGGAAGGGTTCGAACCTCCGTGGAAGCGATGCTTCAATGCATAACGCGCGTCTTACCTGCGCTTGGGGGTCAGCGGTGGGGGCCCCCGGCGCTCCAGGGTTTACTCTCCCCGCGAAGCGGCGTTCGGAGGTTCCCTGGGTCATCAAAAAAAATAAATAAATAAATAAATAAAAAATAAGTTCAGTTTCAGCATAGAGTCTATCTTCTAATTTTTCATTCACGTTCAATTTGAAATTTGTTAGAGTTGGTAGACTTTGACACTAAAGTCTGGTAGTCTTCAAACTTTGACACAAAAGTCTAGAAATCTTCAGAATAGACGTTGGACATGTGTTACGTTCATTCTTCGCGGTCTTCGACTTTGACAATATTATTTACATGTTCTATCATCTACATAATCTATTACTTAAACACGTTAGTAGCTTTTGATTTATTTTTCCATCTTCATAACATCATAAAGGATTTCCCTAATAAGAACGACCTTTATAACAGTTCCTTGGGGCTAATCAATCACGTGAGCCACTCAAGAACATTGAACTTAGACTCTAAAGATTGAAGTGCAAATTGACTGAGTTTTTGGTACATTTTTGTGACTGTTAGGTGGAGTTTCATGGACTCGACGGCAATGGAGGCCCTATGTACATTGGCACCGGGTGCTTTCACTGCAGAGATGCACTGTCCGAGAGAAAGTGTACGCCGGAAGGTAAGACGGATTCCTTGAAGAGGGAGCACCACGACCAAAAACGAGACAATGCATGTATTTTAGTAGGGGTGATCGGGTCCAGGGTGGGTAGGGTCTAGACCTGTACCCTGTACCCAACCCTATTATAACCAATTCTTCTTTTCTGGACTCTATACCCGACCCTATTTGTATTGGACCCTATACCCAACCCACCTTGTTTTTCCGATCTGATTCTAGGGTCAACCTTATTTCTACTAGAACCTATTTTGCAATCTCCCGATATCCTATACGACTTCGAATTTTATATTAATACGCAAGAAAATAACGTAATCCTCATAATTTGTATTGAAACATTAAGCAATTGTATTAAATAAATACATAAACTTTTTGACTAAACGAAAAATTAAGGATCCACAAGGCTAATTATAGTAAATAAAATCATAAGACAAAAAATTCGCAACAAATATAGGTCTAATATTAGTCTTATTCCCACGACTATTGTATGAAGCTACTCATTTATGCAAGCATAACTCCTCCTACAAAAGAGAAATTAGGTGAGCCAATCCATGTGATACACAAGAATTTGGTGGCGACAAACACTGTCCGCCCATTGGGCAGTGTGAGAGGGAGCCCGGGAGGGAGGGAAGTAAGTGAGGAAGAAGAATGACAAAGGAGGAGTACCATGCGTGTTTGAAAGAGCCAAGATGAAAAATGTCGTGTGATTATGGGATCCCTCGTCTTGCATAAAATCTCTTAAGTGTGGGCCAAATGATACAAAGTGGGTATTCTTTGTATTTTAGTGGAGATGCCTGCATTATCTATGATAAATATAAAAATGTCATTGCCTCTGTTAAGATGAAAAATGAGAATTTTCCTATTCGATGGAAATATGTCAAAGATATAGCCATGAAAGCTCAACTTGATGATTCATGGCTATGGCATCGAAGATTTGGCCACTTCAATTTTGCTAGGCTAAAAACTCTCCATCAGAAAATTATGATGAGAGACTTTCCAGCTATTTCAGAAATTTCAAATATTTGTGAAGGTTGCCTCCTTGGAAAACAACAGAGATAGTCCTTCCCATCTGGAGGTACTTATAGAGCTAAGAAGCCATGGGATCTAGTTCATATAGACGCGTGTGGTCCAATGAGAACCCCCACACTCAATCAGAATAAACATTTCATCAGAGGTTTTCTCTATCTTCAGAAAATTCAAGAGCCACGTCGAGAATCAAAGTGGCCAAAGAATCAAAGTCCTACGGAGTAGAAATCGGGGGGGGCGGGGAAGGTTTTGGACCTCTACTTACAAAACCAGTCAAGGAACTAGTTCCAAAACCGGTCCAGGAATCGGTTTTCGGGTGGGTAATCACTTGGAACCCGTTCCCGAACTCGTTTAAACCGGTTCTAAATTTTGGGAACCGGTTCCTGGACCGATTTCAACGGGAACTGGTTCTTGACCCTATTTTCCGGGTGGGCCAGTCTGGGAACCAGATATACTAGGTCCAGATGCACACCTCTATGTTTTAGAGGACACATGCAAAACACCGGCCGATTGTGCATATGAAGAGAACACTAATTGGGGAAAGGAGGTCTCTCATTCATATATAATTCCATCAAAATGGTTACTGGTTTGCCAGTATAGACATTGAGGAAAATTTTAACTATATTGTCAAATTGCAGATGGGCTTAAACTATGGGTGCACGGTGGAAGACGTGCTTACTGGTTTATCAATGCAATGCCGAGGTTGGAGATCAGTCTATTTCAAACCGGAAAGGAATGGCTTCATGGGAGCCGCTCCCACGATGCTGTTGCAGTCCCTAGTCCAACATAAGCGATGGTCCGGGGGTGATTTTCTAAGCTTGAATTGCCAAGAAAAGGAAATCTTTACAATGTGAAAAAAGAAAACTATTTACACAGAATCAGCTTCAGGATGGCAAAGCCGGGCAAATCAAGCAGTGACGAAAGAGCTAATCCCCCTCCAAAAACTTCTATTTCCATTCGAATCGGGTGCATGAAAAAGATGAACCGTTTGAAGAAAAATGCACCTCAAATCCCGGGTTATCTGAGACAAAGTTCGATCAAGAATGCCCGGAAAATGGCGGCGACAACGGCATCAACACAACATTCACCGGCTGACTCCCGGAAAGGAAATCGGTGTGATGATCTTGACAGTATCTTCCACAAGAAAAGAAAATTCACAAACAAGAAAGGGTCAGAGAGAGAGAGAGAGAGAGGGAGAGAGGGGATTGCGGTTACCAGATTCTTTGAAAGAAATGGTTTTTCTCTTCTTCTTTTCGGGTGTTTCTCTTGGAAGCCTTGGTTTTCGTGAGAGAGAAACCAGAGGAACAGGACAGGTAAGTCCCTCCTATTGAACGCCGAAAGAGGAGAGGATTTCGCGGGCTTTCAACGGTCAGCGCCAACCGCCAACCGAAACATGTTCCCTTTTGCTCTTCGTGCATTTGTGTTTCCCAAACGTAGGATCACAGATAATCATCAGAAGAGAGGGACTGATCATAATTACCACTCGGATTTGCTTTTCGTCTTTCGGTTCCCGGCGTTCGCCCATGGCAAGGCCATTTGACAAATGTCAGTGGCGATTCAATTGAGAAATTTTTTTACCCCAGCCGAAATGTGGACTAGTGCAATTGGTTTTGTATCTCTAGCATTATCTTTAGAGAAATTTGGTTGGATTGTTAAATCGAGTTGAAGCGACCGTAAAGATTATTGAAACTTTATATCTTAATAAGTACGAGATCTCCCGTTTAATTTCAACTCAAAAAAGCTCCTTGGAAGGGAAGTAATAATTATCTGTAGTTCTCCTTTAGTATTGGCATGGACTATGTGACCTGCACCTCGTTATATCGAGAGTGATCATCTTGCGAACAAAAAAAGGAAAAAAAGAAAAAAGTAATTTGCACGGAACGGAGACCTACCCTCTCAACAAAACATCAACTATCCACTGGATGAGCGCGTCAACACAACCCTATCGAGTGCAAGTGGGAAAGCCCGGTACCGGCAATACAACTAAATCTGAAGCCATCCTTCATAAATTAATTAAGGTATCGTGAGATCAGAAGAGGCTAAGGAACCGGAAATGTGACTTTCGATTTGCAAACCAAGTCATGGGTCATTTGACTAATCACCAGGTTGGTCGAAAGCAGTCCATCTTGATTGTTCATTTCATGCGAATCAATTCCAATAAAAGGGACCAATTAAATTCATTGGTCCATTTGACATACAAGGCATATGTGTCTCGGTTATTTAAAAACCAAAAACTTTAGATTGCCCACATTTTTTAAAAAAAGAAAAAGAATTGTCCATATACCCATTTCAACGAAGAATACTGTTTATCGTTAGTCTTCGCGCGTTTTCAATTGATTAAACACGAGATCATGCTTGCATGTGTCTCGTGAATCGATTATATTGTTTGCTGATAAACATCGAAACCCTTTCGGCCAACAATTGAGGTTATGAACATCGACATCGAGTTATCTAAAAACCAAAAACTTTGGATTGCACGCATTTTTAGAAAAAAAATTGTCCATATACCCATTTGAACGAAGAATATTGTTCATCGTTAGTCTTCGCGCATTTACAATTGATTAAACATGAAATCATGCTTGCATATCTCTCGTGAATCGATTATATTGTTTGTTGATAAACATCGAGACCCTTTGCGCCAACGATGATCATATGGACTTGTCAATGAAAGAGGTCTTAATCTGCCCTTCCGATTTGACTAATCAAACCAAACATACTCACGCTTAGTCTCTTTGCTAAAAATCATTAATTGATGATCACTAATTGAAGAAGTTCAGATGAGGAGATAACTCTTTTAAGGGAATTTGGAACTGCTCACTTTTTCATAATAAACATGTTGAGGATTATTCCAAAGGTTCAATTTTTTTTTTCTTTTTGCCAAAATCACTCTATAAAGAGATTTTGTAAATATGATACCAAAGACATTTGGAGCTGCTCGATTTTCACAATAAACATGTTATAGTTGCGATTGTTAAAATTCTTCACCGAAATCCTATTATAAATAGAGTTGGTAAATTTCGAGATGGATATTTAAACACGTTATATTCGTGAATAAGGTCTTTCACTTCTTTACTTGCCAAATAAAGCTTTCTCTATTTCAGGATTACGTAATAAAATTCATGATGGCCAATATTTACTCCGGAACCTTGTCTAGCTATACATTCAAGGAGAAAATAACTAAAAAGTCCTAAACCTATTTCACTTACGCCAATCCAATTTTAAACTTTTCAATTTAGTTAATTTAATCTTAAATCTCTTGATAATTTGCCAATTGAGTTACTCCGGTCAATTTTAACAAATAATTGCTAACATGAACATTAGTCATTTTACGTGGCACTACGGCCGACATCCACCTCATCAGAGGTATTTTCTAGCTCTTCCTCTCTAGTCCACTAAAATGCTTCAATGGCGTCAACGGTTAAATTTTATCTTTTTACTTATGATTTAATCACATAGAAAATTATAAATTAATTTTTTTACTACCAACCTAAAATATAATTTTCATTAATTTGCATTGCATATAGGGCATTAAGAATGTTAACATTACTAATAGTAATTATTAAAATTTTCAAAAAAAATCATCAAAAAATTGTTATTATTGTTTGAAAAAAAGCAAAAAGAGAAACGAAGTAGGGTCGGGCATGGCTCCTTCTCCTCTTCCTTCTTTTTTCTTTTCCTCACATGAGCCGGCCCATCTCTTCTTCTTTCGGCCTAGCCCACTCATCCCTTCTATTCTCCTTCCTTTGGACAATGGCTTAAGGAAAAAAAAAGCGGGGGAAGAAGAGAGAGGGAATGCAGAGGTAGATGGTATCGAGAAGGAAGGACGATGCATGTGTCACAGTCTGTGAATCCTCCCGTACTCGTGACACTTGTGAGTGCCACTTGAGGTTATCGAGTGAAGAGTGAGGAGGCAGAAGGGACGAACACAATTGATTCGTGGGAGTGGCATCAGGACGGTTGGTGTTAGGAGTACTAGGATGGAAGGATTATATCACTTAGGAGCTCTGAAGGCGAGGTTGGCCTCCTGTGCACAAAACTGGTAGGGAGCTAATGCCACTCTCCTGACGAGGCTATGGCAGTCGAAACCAGTTGTTGTGTCTAAAGAGAATTGATGTCTCACTCGATGGACTAGACGTCCGAGCGAAGCTGGGCATAGTGGGATCTCGTACGAAGAAGCATTCACCGTATTGTTCGTGGAATAGCTATAGAAGAAGTCGGCCTGACGAATTCCGCTCGCCAGCGCCCGCGGGTCGCCAAGGAAACTCTCAGCCCGTGACAAGTGGTATCATAGCAAGAATCCCTCCAGTAAGTGAGCGAGTCGGAGAATCGGACTCCTCGCTCCAATACAGGTCAAACAGATAAGTCCTAGTGGGACCGGTCCTAGTGGGCGGAGAGGAATCTGCCGGAGCCAAAAGATGCCCAAACGTAGTGGGGCTCTTGGCTCCTAGGATGACAATAGGTAGTGGGACGAGTCGGTTTATCGTCGAGCGATAACGAGTCTAAGAAGAACTGAATCCTCACTGAATGGGGATAATATTCTTGGATCAATCGTTAACTAAATTGTTTCTATCATCCTACATGTTGGAAACAAGACTTGGAAAGAGAACTGAGAACCATGACACCAAATCCTAAGGTTCACACCATCCTGTATTTCAGACGACCATGGAATTTTTGTAGAAATAATGGTAGTATTCTCGATGCACCACTCGAAATAGGAACCACAGCCTATAAACCTCACTTGAACAGCCGAGAAGCCTGGATTCACAAATCTTATCCAAGATCTATTAGATTTTGTGAACACGAATACCGACAATCCATAGAATCCTATGCCAAGAAAACAAGACCATTCCCGAAGATGTCTGGAATAATGCACCCACTACGTGGGATCATTATGACCTAGCACCAGAGGCTAGTGAAGCACTCAGGCAATACAGACAAGCTGCATCGTCCCAGGAACATGAAATGACAAGCGAAGATGACACTGTCCAGTCCACTTAAGACCCCTATGCACGCTTTGGAGGTCCTCTGTCCCAGAATCCCTACGAACAGGGATCTTCATCCTCATTCCAAAACATGGACACATCTTTTTATGCACAGCCATCCAATTGGCCTCAGCCAAGCATGCCAAACATTCCTGCCAACACTGCAAGTGAAAATACAAACTGGGCAGAAGAAGAAGCATCCCATTGGGCTCATGAAGCATCCTCATCTCAAAGGCTGAACCAGATGCTGTCGCCTCAAGACCTTGAAGCCCTCCAGCAGAAATATGAGGCACATCTCCTAGAAGACAGCTCAGATGATGACTCCGTATGTAGCTACAATGCTCACGACGGACGAGATCGTTGAGTCCGTACAATTTCACTGTAGAAAAAGCATTGTTCACTTTTACTGTAGCACTAGGCTAAGGAAGGTACTGTTCACAGTACAGTTACTGTTCATAGTGTGTGAATAATTCCTCTCCCGGAAGTTTCCGGTGCCGTTGTTTTATCTGGACCCGTGAGTTGGTCCCTGTGTGTGTCCCTATAGCCTTTAATTTGCCTATATAAGGCATTGTTGTTGTATTATTTTGGGCAGAGTCCCCTGAAATAAAGAGTGTGCTTTGTGAAAAACCTCTATGGCTTTCTAAATCCCTCTTCTTCTCTAGCCTGGTAGGATCCTTCGAGAAATGCAGCTTTGGTAGATTAGAAACGTTTCCATCCTAGCATCTTCTGAGTGTCTCTAGGCTCTGGATTAAAAGGCTGAGTGATTTTCTGCTAAAAGGCTGTCCCTGAAAGGCTTGAACGGGAGTTGTTCGCCCAATGTGGGATGCATACCTGCAGGAAATTTACTCTCCTTCCCTGATCCTCGAAGCACCCATTTCTCTTGCTCCTTCTTCTTCTTCATCCTCAGCCCTCTCAAAATTTCGTGTTTCCAATGCTTCTAAGATAGATTATCTTTATGAAGTCTCTCTTAGCGATGAAACCAAGATCTCAGAAACTCAGCTTCCTCTTATGAACCCCTATTCAGCTTTTGCTAAACCCACCTCATCATTCTCACCTATCCGCTCCATTCGACAACTTATTCACCAAACCCCAAAGCAAGTAAAAGAGTACATACAGTCCTCCAAGTTCGACCAACATCACATTCCTGCTACTGAAAAGGAGTACTTTGTTACTCTCCAGATCCCTCCAGAATTCCCCAGACAATGGGTCCAACAGGGATATTCTCATGTTCACTATGGCGCTGTTCGTCTTGCTCTCACTTTTCATGGTCGAAAAGGTTTACCAGTAGTGGCAAGAATCGCGTTATTAGATACCAGGTTTTTACAATACCAGCATGCTTGCATCGGTACTGTTCAAACCACTCTGAATGCTGGAACAGTTTTTGTGACTTTGTATCCAAACTTCAACATCGCTCTTTTAGACCCCCAACTTCTCTCTTTTCTGAAAGTTCAAGTTCAGCTCACTGGAGCACCCCAAACTGCTGACTCTGTAGCTGCAACCCTACATTACCAGATGGTTTATCGAGTGCAGAACCATGCTCTTGACCTCAACTTCAACAATGGTAATGAAGATGCATTGTTCATCTCCATGCAGAATGACCAGGCGTCCTGCATCCATGTTCCTAGACAAATCCCAAAAGATACGTTGGCCAAGCTCCTTCCAGAGACTTAGATTACCAACTATGAAAAGCTACACCAGCATAACAAGCATTTCCAGTCAACAGACTCAGAATTCGTACGGAAAAAAGATAGAACTGTTTCCATCAAATTTGGCAAGGAAAAGGAAGAGGCCCCTTCTATCTTCCAGACCATCCTCATGATTGAACCATGTATTCCTGAATCCATTTCCGAACCAGATCCAAAAAAGCATGTTCTACACTTTGATGGTGATGGACATCCTATTCATTACTATAAAGACAAGTATGGTCATTGTTTTTGGGATCCTTTTTGCCAATGTTCCTACTGTACAAATTCTCCTGACGAAGTAGATCCACTTGCAAGATCTCCACCTCGACGAAAAAAGTCGAAGGATAAGGTTTACCAAAGGTACTTAGACGGAGATACCTCCATTGATACTCTTGGTGAGTATGACAAATACCAGTTCATGGTGTCTTATGCACCACCTCCACCACCAGAGTCCAGTACTACATCCTAAACCTTACCAGATCCACCAAAATCACCTCCACCTTCTCCTCCCCAGAAAAAGCAAGCTCTCTCTCCGTTTTATAAACCAATCCTCAAATGGGCTAAGAAACACTCTTACCCCCTTGAAGTTCCAGCAAAAACACCGCCCACTTCTTCTATTGCCATGTTCCAAGATACTGACTTTCCTCTTCTTGTCAAGGAAAGTTCTAAACTCCCGTTCCCTGCTACAGAAGAGTTTATTGATCCACATGGCAGGTACCGCCATATTCCCAAAATGCCTACCCCCACTGATGTGAACGAGCATGGAAGACAGAAGAAAACACCTGCTACTGAAGCCGTTCTAAACTGGCAATCAGAGACTCTATTAGCACAAAACAATGCCTTCAAGGCTATTGATTCCAAGATTGGAAATGTGCAACAAGATCTCTGAAGATATGATGAGAGTACCAAGAAGATACTTTCTGAGTTCCAGAAAAGGCTTCATGCCTTGGAATCAGGACAACATCTTGGGTACCACTATCTTGAAAGTCCAAAGCCAGAAATAGACAAACTCAAGAAGCAAATTCAACTTCTTGAAGAATGAAAGTTTAACAGACCTTTCGATCCATTAGCACCTCATGTTCGAACTGGGTACGTATCCCCAGCACCACAAGCATCTATTTTTGCCAACATCCCAGAAGACCCCTCCAGAAGAGAACCAGATATGGCAGAAATACGAAATCGTCTCAAAGCCTTGAAGAAGGAAAAGGGGAAAGAGAAAACACCACCTACAGAATCAAGTTCAATTATTATAAGAGAAAGGCCAAAACAGATGATGTTATCAAATCCATTAGAATCCTTTTGGAAGGATTTGGGTAAGCAGGAAATTGATCCTATTACTCAACAGCCTAAGCCTGATCCTATTATCCCGAAAAAACAGATTCTGTTTACTGAACAAACTTCCTCTACTACATCAGATTCAACATCTCTTTCTTCATCTTCATCCTTCTCAGATCAAACAGTCGATTCTGCCCCTACTATTCACCAACTTCACAAATATTCATGGCTGACACTCCTTCAGACTACGAAATGCAATCAAACTATTCTGATCCAGAATTTGGACAGACAAGTAATACCACTAGAAACAATTCTGCCAGGCATGTGTCCATGGCATCGAAACAATTCTTCTCCATTGATGATATTCCTTATCCAAAATGGCCAGAAAGACATGAAGAGTTCCATACTTGGTTGAGTACACAGTTCATTACCAACCAGGATATGAATGATGTCCTTTACAATTTTGTTACAAGGTTCACAGGGAGCCTTAAATTCTAGTGGCAATCACTCACAGAACAAGACCAGCTTATGTTTCTGTTGTCACCCAATTTCAGCCATGCCCTTACTTACCTATATCATGTTTTTATGGGAACACCCGGAGATCTCAAAGAGCTAAAAAGAAGAGAATTCTTCGAAAGAAGATGCTGCTCCCTTCAAAAAAAGCATCTTGATAAGCATTATCGACTAATGCTTCAGCTCTTTTACCAAATTGGCGCCGATCCAAACTTAAAGCATGTCTTCCTCACTTCTATTCCTAAAGAGCTATCACAGATGGTTGAAAGATCTTTCTTTGGAAAGCAAAGAAGGATACAAGACGTTCCCTTGGGAGAAATCCAGCAAGAAGTCCATCTATGCCTTGAAGAATTATGCTTAAAACGCCGAATGGTCCGAACATACATTACAGGTGACAAACGTCTTGAATCAGCCTATTCCCACCAGAAGTTAAAAGATCAAATGCTCCAAACATGATTGCGATGGTACTTGTGGCCAGTATTCCTGGAAGAAAAAGCACTACAAGAAGTACTCGATTAAAAAATCCAAACATGGTTCCGAGCATTTCCGGAAAAAGAATAAATGGCGATACCTACGCAAGAGAAAGGATCACACAGGCCATAAGAAATCAAGCCGTTGTTACATTTGCAACAAGAAAGGACATTTTACCAAAAATTGTCGTCAGGCGAAAAAAGGTCAGAATTATCTGATTGAAAATGAAACAGGTATTTCTCTTGAAAATGATGATATTGAATCCTTATTTTCTGCTGACGAAGAACCCACAAAACAAACTCTTTGTGTTATTCCCTTCTATTAAACTTCCAGTGAAACTGAGTCTGATGAATCAGAATATCCCCCACATCTTCATAACCAAATCCTGACATATTCTCAAGTCAAACTCACTGTCATCATTTCCCTATAAAAATCTTCACCTCAAAATTTGCCAAACCTATCAATGTCATTGCTCTCAATGATACTGGAGCAAGTTGCTCCATTCTGGATACTAAAGTTCTGCCTGAAGAATATTGGACTCCTTATACCCGATATTTCAACTCCGCCTCTGGAGATACTTTCTCCATAAATGTCATAACCACTCCAGTTACTGTTCAGTTCTTCCCCCAGTGCTCCATAAAGGCAAAAATCTTTGGATCAAACCTTCCCAATAAAGACCTGTTAATTGGATGGGACATCGTGACTCAAATCTCTCAACTTCGTATCATTCCCGGAAAGGGTCTTAGATATAAAAATCATTTTTCTGAGTTCGTTGATATTCAGAGACTCTTTTCCATCCAAATGAGTTTGTTAGATCCAATCATGCAAAAGCTGCTAGAATCCTGTTCGGAATCCCACTCTGAATTCGCTCAAAAATGTTCTCATCCTTTATGGGAAAATCCAGAATTCTTTGTTCGCCTACCCTTCAAAAAAAATGAAGACATCAACCCAACAAAGGCGAGTCATGTGGGAGTGAAGCCAGAACACTTGGCTTTAGCTCAAAGGGAATGCTCAGAATTATTGCAACAAGGCCTTATTGAAGTTTCTGATTCTCAATGGGCTTGTGAAGCCTTTATGTCAATAAGCGCGCCGAGCAAAACAGAGGAAAAATGAGACCGATAATCAACTACCAACCTCTTAATCTTTTTCTCCAAGATGATAAGTTCCCTTTACCATCCAAAGATTCTCTCTTTAGTGGTTTAACTAAGGCCCATATCTACTCCAAATTCGACCTTAAAGCAGATTTTGGCAATTGGGCATTCATCTTGAAGATAAAACCAAGACAGGATTCTGTATCCCAAACCAGCACTTCCAGTGGAAAGTTCTTCCTTTTGGTTTAAAGGTAGCACCATCCCTTTTCAAAAAGGCCATGTGTCGCATTTTCCAACCAATTTTGTCAAGTACAGCAATGTATATCGACGATATTCTGCTCTACAGCCCTGATGAACAGAGCCACTGCCAACTCCTTGAAAAATTTGCAGAAATCGTGAAAAAGCATGGCATTATGCTTTCTCAAAGGAAAATGAATATTGCCCAAACAGAAATTGAATTTCTTGGTATGCACCTCAATAAAGGTACATACTATCCAGGGCCACATATCGCTCAAGAACTACTGAAGTTTCCTGAAGATAACTTCACAACAAAACAAGTTCAGCAATTTCTTAGGATAATTAATTATCTCAGAGTTTTCATCCCAAACATTGCAAAGCTTCTTATTCATTTGCAATCTATGCTGAAAAAGAATTCCCCGCCTTGGGGAAAGATCCAGACTAAAGCAGTTGCTGAGCTTAAGGAGATTATGCATAATCTCCCACCATTACAAATACCATCGACAGGCAAAAGAATTCTTCAAACTGACGCTAGTGATGAATCGGGCAGCCGTCCTGTTCGAAGAAATTGATGGTAAGAAACACCTTTGTGCTCACAAAAGTGGAAAGTTCTCCCAGGCTGAAATGCACTACCATTCCACTTTTAAAGAAATCCTAGCACTAAAAAATGGAATCAAAAAATTTGAGTTTCACCTCATCGGCCATCACTTTTTGGTAGAATTAGACATGGCATCTTTCCCTCAGATGACCAAGTTTAAACAGAAACAGATTCCAAACTCTCAACTGCTTCGATGGGCTGAATGGTTTTTAAAATACTCTTTTGAGGCCAATCATATTCCTGGAAAGAAGAATGTACTTGCTGATTTCTTGTCAAGACCGAAAGCACCAGCCGAAATCAACATGTACATCAAAAGGCCTGCTTTCCATATGCTCAATCATGGCGTGAAATACAATATTAAGAAGATCAAAGACTTGCCAAGCTGGAAATATCCCCAAGAGATTATTCAACAAATCCAGAATGACAGTCTTACTGAGAACCTGGAAAACCTCATGTGGCAAAGCCACACAGACCTATTCAGATTCAATAGAGGTTCGATTCTTTATCCTTTCGGATTAAATATAAATTATCCTTTCATTCACCCTCTTATCTGGAAGGAAGATGATTTCCCTGATCAGCTCAAGACGCTGTTATGGTACTTAACCAATAAGTACTTCATAGCTATTGAGATCCCCACCAGAAGGTTCATTGCAAATCTCACCAGGATATTCTTGCTCGGAAAAAACATCGAGAAAGAATGTGATAGAAATCTTTTAGATTTTCTAAATTGGTTCTATCATCCTACATGTTGAAAACAAGACTTGGGAAGAGAACTGAGAACCATGACACCAAATCCTGAGGTTCACACCATCCTGTTTTTTAGACGACCATGAAATTTTTGTAGAAATAATGGTAGTATTCTTGATGCACCACTCGAAATAGGAACCACAGCCTATAAACCTCACTTGAACAGTCGAGAAGCCTGGATTCACAAATCTTATCCAAGATCTGTTAGATTTTGTGAACACGAATACCGAGAACTCCAAAGAATCCTATGTCAGGAAAACAAGACCATTCCCAAAGATGTCTGAAATAATGCACCCACTACGTGGGATCATTATAACCTAGCACCAGAGGCTAGTGAAGCACTCAGGCAATACAGACAAGATGCATCGTCCCAGGAACATGAAATGACAAGTGAAGATGATACTGTCCAGTCCACTCAAGACCCCTATGCACGCTTTGGAGGTCCTTTGTCCCAGAATCCCTACGAACAGGGATCTTCATCCTCATTCCAAAACATGGACACATCTTTTTATGCACAGCCATCTAATTGGCCTCAGCCAAGCATGCCAAATATTCCTGCTAACACTACAAGTGAAAATACAAACTGGGCAGAAGAAGAAGCATCCCATTGGGCTCATGAAGCATCCTCATCTCAAAGGCTGAACCAGATGTTGTCGCCTCAAGACCTTGAAGCCCTCCAGCAGAAATATGAGGCACATCTCCTAGAAGACAGCTCAGATGATGACTCAGTATGTAGCTATAATGTTCATGACGGACGAGATCGTTGAGTCCCGTACAATTTCACTGTAGCAAAGCACTGTTCACTTTTACTGTAGCACTAGACTAGGGAAGTTACTGTTCACAGTACAGTTACTGTTCATAGTGTGTGAATAATTCCCCTCCCGGAAGTTTCCGGTGCCGTTGTTTTATCTGGACCCATGAGTTGGTCCCTGTGTGTGTCTCTGTAGCCTTTAATTTGCCTATATAAGGCATTGTTATTGTATCATTTTGGGCAAAGTCCCCTGAAGTAAAGAGTGTGCACTGCCACGTTTTTAACAAGGAAAGAAACTCCATTTGATTTGCTGGGGTCAAGATGCTGGTTAGGCTAAAATGGTGCTACCAAAAGATGCGGTTGGCGAAAAATGCCACACTGGCCAAAGAAAGTGTAGGTGACTAAGAAGGGTCGAGCGGCTGAGATCAAAAGAGGCTATCGATGGAGCAAAACCTGTTTTGTTGGGCGAGCGTGACTATTCAATGTGAAATCCCAAAAGTGGCACATCAATGGTTAAGGGATGCAAGGAAGCGACAGAGCAGATCGCAACGAGGGCATTGCGAATTGAGTGGGGGAGAATGTCACGGTCCATGAATCCTCCCGTACCCGTGACACTTGTGAGTGGCGCTTGGGGTTATTGAGTGAAGAATGAGGAGGCAGAAGGGACAAACACAATTGGTCCGTGAGAGTGGCGTCAAGATAGTTGGTGCTAGGAATTCTAGGATGAAAGGATTCTATCACTTAGGAGCTCTGAAGGCGAGGTTGGCCTCCCGTGCACAAACTGGTCGGGAGTTGATGAGGCCAAAACGAGTTGTTGTGCCTAAAGAAAACTGTTGTCTCACTCGATGGACTAGAAGACTAAGCGAAGCTGGGCGTGATGGGATCTCATATGAAGAAGCATTCACCGTATTATTTATTTACTTATTTTTGTAAAAGGTAATAAATATATATAGCTAAGGCAAATTACAAAAGACCGGCACCAAAACCTACACTCAAACCTCAAAATAGGATAGAGTGTAGGGGAGCCAATGTAAGAAGCCACAAAGGCAAACAAGAAAAGCCACAAGGGCAACAGCAACAAAAAACAACAAGAGGGAAAGAAAATAACAACAAGGTTAATCAACCCTCAGCCCACCAAAGGAAGTGGGCTAAGAACAAAGAGCCAAGAAAAGCTAGGAGCAACTCGCGCAAAACAGCAACTAAGGAGCACTGGGCAGACAAGAGAACACCGCAAAGGTCAAAACCCCAACCATACTGAAGCCTCTTATTCCTCGGGGTAGGAGGAACATCTTTGAATGTTATAGCTTTATCCCTCACAACCTTAATAATGTGGTTTTTTAGAGGCAAGATCACTAAGGATTCGCCCCGAAATATAATCGCATTCATCTTTTTTCCAAATAAGGTGACACATAGCTCCAAAAGAGAACCACACAATGCAATGGAAGAAGTTCTTACCGGATAAGAACTTTAAGGCCCAACTGAGGATGTCTTTCCAACATTTATTCCGCCACGGGAGGTTACACCCGACAACCCAAAAGTAGGCCAGAGAAGCCGAGGTGCGACACCCGAAGAATAAATGTTCGATAGAATCTGGAAAATCATTGCAGAAGGCACAAAAATTATAGTCGATCCTTCCATAAGACAAAAGCATCATCTAAGTCGGTAGACAATTTTTAGTTATAAGCCATAAATTAAACTGGAACCGCGGGGCTATAGCATTGTCCCATACAAAAGACGCCAAATCAACAAGATCCTTCTTGACTCTAATGGAATTCCATGTTGAAGCTACAAAGAAGGATCCAGAAGCATCACAGCACCAGGTAAACCTGTCATGAGCCGAAGAGAGAACTGGAAGAGAGATCCCCCATCTTTCCAAAAAGGATTTAAATAAACAACCCATCAAGGTAAATAGATCTGCAACAATAGCATAGTCAGGAAGACATAAACCTTCACGAAATGAGCAAGGGATAAAGGCATCAAGTGGGCCACAAGAAAGCTAGTGATCATGCCAAAGAGACACTGATAGGCCATTTCCAATCTTCCACACAAAGGATAACCGAAAGTAATTCCTCAGTTGAAGGATTTTTTTCCATGCCCAAGAACATTGACCAGGTTGGGAAGAAATCCAAAAGTTTCTTTTCTTTAAGAAGTTAGAGTGTACCCACCGACACCACAACGATTCTTTATCAGTGAAAATAATCCAGATAAATTTAAGCATGGAGGCTTTGTTGCAATCTTTAAGTTTCCGAATGCCTAGACCGCCCTCAACCTTCGGGAAACAGACATCGTCTCATGAGATTTTGGCCCCACCCCGGCCAAGGGCCATGCCCTTCCATAAAAATTGTCTCAAAATGTGCTGAATACTATCTATTACCGACGATGGAAGGTTAAAGACACTAGTCCAATATGCTTGAATTGAAAAGAGTACCAACCTTATGAATTGCAGCCTCTCAGCAAAGGACAAAAAGCGTTACGCCCAATATTGAACCCTGGCAGTAATACGATCAATCAATGCAACACAGTCTGCTTTGTCCAATCTAGTAGTAATAATCAAAACACCCAAATAGCGAACCGGCAGTTTCCCTTCCTGAAAACCGAAGGCCCATTGCACCTTATTACGAAGAGAGGAATCCCCTCCTGAGATGAAGATCTCACTTTTGTTTTTATTTGGGTAGAGGCCACTCCATGAGGAGAAAATGTCCAAACCCCTTTTTAGGATCGTCACCAACGCCTAATCAGCTTGACAGAAAAGGAATACGTCGAGGCGAAAAAGAGGTGAGTCAGCTACACATATTTGCATCTCTAGAAATATTTGAAGTCATTGCTAGCAGTACGGGAGAGCAAGATTCCAGAGAAAATTTCCATGACTAAGGTAAATAGGTAAGGTGACATAGGATCACCTTGCCTAAGTCCTCTTCCAGTAGGGAAAAAACCATGCAATTCACCATTGATAGAGATGTAATATTTCGGCGTACATAAACAAACCATAATTAGCATAATAATCAACTTGAGAAAACAGAAGGCACAGAGAGCAAGCTCTAAGAAATTCCAATCAACCTTGTCATGGGCCTTATGAAAATCAACTTTGATAGCATATTTAGGCAAATAAGGCTCTAAGTGAAATCCAGCAAACAACTCTTGAGCGATGAGGATATTATCTCTAATCCTCTTACCCTTTATAAAAACATTTTGTGAAGGGCTTATCAAATCACTTAAGACAACAGCAATGCAGTTAGCAAGGATCTTCGTAATGACTTTATAAATGGTATTGCAACATGCGATAGGCCTAAAATCAGTGATTGCACTTGCACTAGGGACTTCAAGAACTAGAGCGAGGATAGTGGTATTTACCTCTAGGAGCTGTCCTGAAGAGAAGAAATCATGGATTGCTTCCACCACCAATGGCCCCGCTAATCCCAATTAGTCTTGTAGAACTCTACCGAGAACCCATCGGGACCTGGGGCATTGCCTTTGGTAAGAGAGAATAAAGTATTTTTAATCTCATAGGGAGAAACTGGCTTACACAGGGAGTGCACCTGAGCATCCGAAAGCGGGTGACGAACAAACGTCTTTAGCTCCTGAAGTAAAGGCTTAGATAAAGCCTCATGATGAGAGAGCAAATTCGAGAAAAACCGGACAAAAACTTATGGCACAAGAACAGGATCAATGATAACAGCCCCCGACTGATCCTTAACAAAAATGATGCTATTAGTAAGCTGCATCCTCTTCACCGAATGGTGGAAAAACTTAGTATTCCTGTCGCCTTCTTTTACCCATCTCACTCTTGACTTTTGTCTAAAGAATGATTCTTCTTGATTCCTCAAATGAACAAAAACACGATGCTGAGATTTTTCCAACTCAGCAAGTGAAAGGTTGGAAGGGTCCGATTAAAGGCTAACCTAAGTGCTTCGAAGGGCCTCTCTTGCTTCGGCCGTCCTCACAGAGATATTCGAGAAGGCGTCTTGGTTAAGTAACTTGAGTCGAGCTTTCACAATTTTTAGCTTGGCAACAAGCATATACATTGGAATGCCTGTGATGGAGGAGTCCCAAGCCTGGCGGACAATTGAGTTAAAGTCCGGATGGTCATCTCAAAATTCAAAATACTTAAACGGCTTCCTCTTATGGACCGGCTGAAGAACTCTGATGATCATAGGAGTATGGTCCGAGATACCAGGGTTCAAAAACGAAGCCTTAGAGAACGAGAAATCAAGGTTCCATTTGTTGTTAACCAGAACACGGTCGATCTTCTTCATCTTCCCAGCGTCCCCTACTGAGGTAGACCAAGTATAACGGAGGCCAACATATCTGAGATCCATCAGTTCTGTTTGTGCTAAGCATTGGGCAAACTCATCAAAATAAGGGATCTAGTTGTTGAAACTTCCAACTCGTCGGATGGGTCTTTAATGGCGTTGAAATCCCCAGCAACAAGCCAAGCCGAATCCTACATCAAGTCATTGAAGTGGAGGAGGTCCTCCCACAAAGGTCTACGACACACAAACGAATGCTCCCCATAAACAGCAAACATGCAGCAGCTCACACCAGACATATTAAGCTTAAGGCTACCATGCAAAGTCTGGTCATTGATAGAGATAGGCACAAAAGAAACAAAATCTGGGCTCCACCCAACCCAAATTCTACCACGAGAAGAATACTCATAGTTTGCAATCCATTTCCAACCCCTAAATAAGGAAGCCAAGACAGAATCAAAAAACTCCTCAGGAACCTTAGTCTCAAAAAGGCCAATCAGACAGAGCTTATTAACAGCAGCAAATCTCCTAATCTCCGCACGCCTAAGAGGGTTGACCATGCCTCTAATATTCCAAAAGCCAAAAAAACATATCAAAGAGGATAGAGGGACAGAATTACCTCTTCGTAGACTTGCGACCTGTAGCAGGCGCTTTTGAAACCACTAAGGGTGGTGGGTTAGGAAGAAGCAAGAGGAGCGATCTTGTATACTTCGAGCACCAGCCGGGGCCAAGCCTTTCGGCGAAGGGGAACCCACAGACAATACACTTCCATCATTTAATTCCATTTGAATATTGGAGTTGCATATTTCATCCGAGCTTTCAACTGGAAGTGAAGGGGTCGAAGCACCTCCTTCACCTACCAGGGATAGACCAAAAGAGGCAGCTTCCTTCTCAGCATGCTTTTTCTTTTTCCTGCCTTTCCCCTTCACCTACTTCCATTCTGGATTGGCAGCGGGAACTGAGGACATAGCCACCATTTCACCACCATCCTTAGATGTAGAAACCCCAGCAACAAAGATCTTCGAAGGCTTAGGAGAAACCTGTGCGGTTGCCTCCATTTGCAAATGAGAATCAATCTCAAGATCGCTCATGTCCATGCCTGGGGTAGTAAGTGGAACTTGTAAGTCCACCATACCTTATTTTTGACGATTCTAAGAGAAAGCAGGACCATTTGGACGAGTAAGGGAATTAGGATGCACAAACTTGTCTTGAGCAGGATGAATTCCAACACCAGCATTCAAGATCTGATTAGCTTCCGCAGATTTTCCTTCTGCAGGAGGAACAACAAAGTTTCGAGGAGCAGCTGTTTTACAGCTGTGACCAAAGATACCGCACACAGAGCAAGCAAGCAGTTTCCATTCATATTCGACTTCCACTTCCATTGATTTACCATCAAGGAGCAGCTTAATAGATTCACAAGTTGGTTGCTGGGCTGTTATTTCAACACAAACCCTGGCGAACGTTAGCATTGTCATATGCTATGTCCGCTGATCCACATAGAGTGGTTTACCCATTGCACTGGCCACCTTTCCAATGGATTGAGCTGACCAAAATGAAAAAGGTAAGTTCCGAAGTCTCACCCAAGCCGGAACGGAGCGATGGGTGTCTTTACTGAGTTCCAAACTTGGTTTCCATTGCTGTAGAACCAGTGGAATCCTTGCAACTATTATATGGCCTCTTTCAAGGACTTTCCTTCAGAACTCCCTATCTGGTATGTGCAATACAAATAGTCCCCGCCCATTAGACATGACTTCGAACAGATTCGGACCCCAGGCTTTTTTAAGAGTCTTTTCAATAACTTTAAACAGCAACTGCCTTCCAATGAAATGCCCCACAAGATACTCAAAGAGCTTGGGATCAGCAGCTTCAAGATTAGATTTTGTCATATGTATAACCGGTTTATTATTCACAAAGGTCGGAGGAGTATATTCAAGATCATATCCTTTATTCACTCCACTAGTAACAGCAACCCAAGACTGAGTTACCGGGTTTTTCGACTCACCCCTGCGTTGAGGGTGCTTGGATCTCGATCTACCTCTACTATTCTCACACGCCTTAACAGGAGCAGGAGGAGGTCGCGAGTCATTGTTCTCGATCGCAACAGATGGGGACGAAGGATTCGGCCTCTATTTGCTCAATAAAGGAGCAGCCAACGAGGGATGTCCATGAACAAGAGGGGAAGGGTTTCGATTACTTAGCCCCTCCGGACTCCATCGATTCAGTAGACTCGAAACAGCAGAAATGCAAACAAAACCCGAACCCATCGCAACCAGACAAAACCCACAGAAGAGCACGTACTAGGCTACACTTTAGAGGGGTTTGAAGAGCAATAGAAGGCACCCAAGACTGCCAAAGAATAGCTCCAACTACCAGTCAAAACGGCCGGAATCAACAACGCAAGAATCTGCAGGAACAGTACTCCAGTCGGCCCCTAAAGAGCATCCGTGAATAGTGCTTTAACTTGCTTTAGCATTCACTATATTGTTCATGAAACAGCTATAGAAGAAAGGCTAGCCTGGCGAATTCAGCTCGCCAAGCGCCCGCAGGTCGTTCCGAGGCCAAGGAAACTCTCGGTCCGTGACACATGTAGGAGGAGATACAAAGGACGGAAGAGGCGGAGACAAAAAGGACATAATTTGGTGTAAAAAGAAGGGATAATAACACATAGTCATAAACTTTAGCCTAATATATGATTTGATCTATAAATTTTTAATTTATTTAATACAGTCTCTGCACTTTTGGTGCATCTTCAATCCGGTCTTTGAACTATATGAAAGTGTTCAATATAATCCCCGATCTTAAATGATTATGGAATGATTATATTGAACATTTTTATACAGTTTATTGACTGGATTGAATATGTACCAAAAGTTCATAATCATATTACACATTGAGTTAAAATTTAAAGGCTACATAAAAAAAAAAAAAAAAAAACTAAAAGTTTAAGGATCAAATTGCACATTAGACCAAACTTTAGGATTATTTTAGTCAATTTTCATAAAAAGGAGAGCTCAAAGGAGAGAAAAATAGGAGGAGGAGGCAATAGAGAGGTCAAGTTCTTCTTATTTGGGCCTCTATGGTCTTCTTCATCTTACTCACTCCCACCCCAGCTCGGCCTCCTCAAGAACCTCTGCGTCCTCGGCCTCTACAATGACAACGTGACCATTGACACCATCACCGAGATGCCCGAGCTGTGTTATTTGCACCTCCAAGGCAACTACTTCGCTTGGAAGATCCCGCTCGAGGATGGCCAGTCGTTGTTCCTTGAGAACCTGGCTGTCTCCGGCAACAAGCTCACGGGCACCATCCTGCCGGAGATTGGGACCCCGATGAAGCTGCGAGAACTCTTATCTCGGGTACTTGAAGAGCCTCAAGTCTCTGAATCTAACAACATGTTCTCAGGAGAGATTCCCGAGTCCTTCCTCCCAGCTGAAGAACAAGTTCCCGAGTCTCTTCGGGAACAAGCTTAACGGTGAGATTCCTGAGTTCATTGCTGATTTGCCCGAGTCACAGAACGGTCATTCGCTTGCTTCTCTGTAGCCAACTGCACACCCTATGTCTGACAAAATGTTTAAACCAAGTTGTGCCCATTTTCGTCCAATTTTTAGTTGCTTCGAATGCGTAGTAATAAGACTCGCTTAATGGTGAGATTCCTGAGTTCATTGTTGATTTGCCCGAGTTACAGAGCGGTCATTTGCTTCTCTTTAGCCCACTGCACACGCTATGTCTAACGTAATGTCTAAACCAAGTTGTTACCATTTTCGTCCGATTTTTAGTTGCTTCGAATGTGTAGTAAGAAGGCTTGCTTAATGGTGAGATTCCTGAGTTCGTTGCTGATTTTCCCGAGTTACAGAGTGGTCATTCACTTCTCTTTGGCCCACTGCACACGCTATGTCTAATGAAATGTCTAAACCAAGTTGTGCCCATTTTCGTCCCATTTTTAGTTGCTTAGAATGTGTAGTAATAAGGCTCGCTTAATGGGTGACATTTCGTTAATCTCAATAATGCACGTTTTTGTCACCATAGTTTAATATGCTTTTTTGTTATTTTCGACTCTTGTTCGGTGCTTCTATGGTGTTTGCTTGGTGAATAGGGGTGAATAGATGATGGTCGGCGATGCCCGGGTGGTCCGGCGAAGTGCGGGCGGTATACGACGGTGAAATTGCATTCAATGTTTGAGACGGTGGTCCATGACGCCTTCTTTTGTTGATTTTAAGTCTTAATGTTGAAGGTGGATGAGCTCACACGTTCTTGGGTGGATGAAGAGAATCGAGGAAAAAGGGAGGTCTTCACATTTTGGAAAGGGGGGACGTAGAAAGAAAAATAGAAAGTGGGCTTGAGCTTAGTGTTGGTAAATCTGGGTTGGGCTTAGGATTGAATGAAATTGGACTCGGTTTAGAGCCCACTTCTTTTATTTGTCCAGTTGATATCACTAGTCCAAACCCATAAGCCCACATCTGACATTATATGTGGATCGGGCCCCTGTGCCCAGCCCGGGTTCTTCTTAATTTAATTCAAAAATTATGGAAAAATATATTCGTATAATTTTTAAAAATTAATTCCAAAATTCCAAAATTCCAAATTCCAAAAAATTTCAAAAGATTATTAAAAATAATTGGAATTCCTCAAAAAAGTTTTAAAATACCGTTTTGGACAATTTTCTCCTAAAAAGCGGAAGCACTTAAATTTAGAACCATGCTCAAAATTAAACAAGCCTCTAGGGCTCTACCTTATGGTTTTGATTATCCTTATAGACAAATGCCCTCATTTACGCACTTCAGATACATTGATTTTGGCTTTCTCATAGTCTAGTTAGGATTTACATTTATCTTTTTCTATAGAGTTGGGTCTTTGCTATACCATGCAAATTACTTAATGTTTTCCTTAGTTGTCGATTGTTATATTAATGATTACACACCCGCATGATCATTCACATATTATTGGATAGATATAAAATCAATCCATACTACCTGATAAAAACCCTCTCGTTTTTAAATGAACAAGATTAGGTACCGAAAGGATACTAGTTAGTTAGCTAGTGTAATCAAGTCTCTCATCTCTAGTTGTGTAGGAAGTGAAATACACTATCATGCCTTACTTGATTTATACCCGACCCAAGTAAGCTAGTGGTAACATCTCATTAGAAGATTCTTATAGCATCATTTTGAGTACCCAACGTCGCGTAAAGTATGGGCTTGAGAGAGCCCGCATCTAAATCATAGTTCATAGGTCTATCCTTTAATAGCTAGATTGGTTGAATTAGTAAAATATCATCAATTATGGACTCTTGTCAAGTCACATTCAACTAGTGTTTTTTATAGTGGTCCTAATTTGAAGGGACTAAGAGAGCGAGAGTCATTCGATCGAATGTATAATGTTACATTTTCCAATCTTAAGTTCTTGCTTGAATGTCCCCACCTACTCCACTTGTAGATTGATCAGTTCTTGAAAAAAAGAAAAAATTTATAGAAGAGTTCCTGATCATTGTCCATGAAATTCGATAATCTTTAAAAATTTCCTATTATATTATAAGTAATAATTTTTCTTTCTGATATAGCAACTAAGCCCTCGAATTTACTAGCGCGGAAATTGTTTATGTTGCGATTTCGATAAATTTGTCTCACCTATTCTTTGGCTTCTGAGACAATCTCGAGAGTTCTCCATGAAAGTAATCTCTCTCTCTCTCCCTCTCTCTCATATAATATTTATAATTGAGATTTGAGATCTTTATGGTGGCAATGGCAAACCAGGTTGAGGCACGTATGCTTCAGTTTCAAAAGACTAGTAATGAAATATTTGAACACATCTCCACCTAAAAAGATCAGATTTATGTTGATCAAATCATTTTGGATAATTAATCACGTAGGTATCTCAGTAAGACTCGCATAATTAATGGTTCCGATGATATTGGTTTGTGCGGTCCAAAACCCTGCAACAAATTCTGTTTTCGATCACTTCTGGTTAATGCTATTATTTTTTTCCCTCTTTTTGGATATCATGCCTTCTGAGTTATCTAAAACATTGAACGGTAGGTATGGAAAAGCAGAGAGAGTGAGAGAGGGGAATTTCTCTTGGAAAAATTTTCGTTGAGAGCAATGTCTGTGGCCCACGATCTTCTACGTTGAAAGAGATTTTGTCCTTTCGACAATTTCCACACTTCACTCCAAAATGGAGGACCGTGATCTTCGAATTGTAGTGTCAAGCTCGTTATAAAAATAATTATTGCACAGAAACTTCCAACCTTCATAAATCGACAAGAAATCGACGCCA
Organism: Eucalyptus victrix; assembly: GCA_016097545.1. Classification (NCBI taxonomy): domain Eukaryota; kingdom Viridiplantae; phylum Streptophyta; class Magnoliopsida; order Myrtales; family Myrtaceae; genus Eucalyptus; species Eucalyptus victrix. The sequence continues at coordinate 62,567,738 of CM027839.1, read as the reverse complement.
TCTACTTGTTGACAAATCGCCTTCTTATTTCGGCATTGATGGCTATGTGCCTCGGATGGGCTTGTCGCGTACTAGACTCAAAATATAAATATTCCATGAGAAGGACAATTCCTTTTGTCGCGTGATAGATCATGGTTTTGGATTCAAAAGACAAGGAGAAATAAAGAAAGAAAGAAAGAAAAAACACTTTAGTCTTTTATACTTAAAATAAGGAAAAAATTATGAATTTTCGTCCCGATACTTTTACGTTTCCTTTATTCAAGTCCCATACGTTTCTATCCATCTAATTTCATAAATATTATAATCAAATCTCTCAAATACCAAATCCAATTAGATTCAGCTAACATGATTGGAGAACGGCGTCAAAGTATGATGCGAATAAGATATGCGGATGCACATATGGAAATTTATTAAAAAACTTAGCTAATAAAGACAACATGAGAGAACCTTACCAAAAAAAAAAAAAAAAAGAAGAAGACAACATGAGAGCATGGTGTAAATAAAAATTCAGACATATGGATGCCCGAATTGCAGATTTTTTGTCAACATCACACAATAATGTTATTCAACTGCTACGTGTCGTTTGAATCAGAGTGATCTTTCGACTTCGGTAATGTGTTATTTATCATAGCCAATTTCAACCCAAGGTCACCCATTCCAACTTCCACATAATTGTATGAACAAAACGACACATAATTAATCAAAATCTATTTCTTTCTTTTAATGAAGAAATACATATGCCTAAAAAAGAAATTGTGCTCTTTGGTTATGCTTATCACAGAACTTATACGAGGACATGAAGAAACGCATCGAATCGGTAGCAGAGCTGGGACGGATTCCAGTCGACATTCGGGAGCAACACAAAGGATTTCTCGAGTGGGACACTGCCTCGAGCCGGAGAGATCATCAAACAATTCTTCAAGTACTGCATATCTACAATAAAATGTTAAGTGTTCTAATCTTTCTGCTACATCAATGACATGTTTCTGCTGATTCTTTTTCAGATATTAATCGATGGGAGGGACGCCAATGCCGTCGACAATGAAGGACAGCCTCTCCCTACTCTGGTGTATTTGGCCAGAGAAAAGAGACCACAGTTCCACCACCACTTTAAAGCAGGAGCTATGAATGCTATGGTAATTATATCAGCATGCAACGATTCAATAAAAACCCATATTCTTCATCATAAAAAAAGTAAAGAACATCAAGTTGTGCAGCTTTCTTTATTTATGTATGTGAGGATCTTTCTTTGGGATCGATCGATGGCTTAAAACAAGATCATGGTGCTAATCTTTCTTTTTCTTTTTTTTTTCCTGGATCAAATAGATTAGAGTCTCCTCGAGAATCAGCAACTCGCCTGTCATCCTTAACGTGGACTGCGACATGTACTCGAACAACTCAGACTCAGTGAGAGACGCACTGTGCTTCTTGATGGATGAAGAGAATGGTGATGAGATCGGTTTCGTACAGTTCCCACAGTGCTTCGATAACATTACGAAGAATGACCTGTACAGCAGTTCCTTGAACGTAATAATGAAGGTAAGCCACTTCCAAATGATGTTGGCACAGCGCCATCCCTGAACCGTAGTGCCATATCTGATTCAGTCCCTACATGTTAAATGAGATTAATGCACTGGCTTAACTATTTTATTCTATAAATTCCACATTTCCGTTAGAATTTGCCGACTGATGATCCGTACTTGGTGAAACTGGACTAAAATGGGTTACCAAAACTCGATTAAACTCATGAATTGAACTTGAAATCACGACTCCAAGTAAGCACATTCCCATTGGCAACTTAGCAAATTCTAATGCATGGACTGAATTATACCAAATCAAAAGGACACCGATAGACACGTTGAGCATATCAAATTGAAAAGATAGGACACCTACCTTGGATGAGTGAAGACATCATAATAAGTTTTAATACATTCTACGATGATTGCAGGTGGAGATCCATGGAATGGACGATAATGGTGGACCTGGGTACATTGGCACCGGGTGCTTTCATCGGCGAGAGACACTGTGTGGGAGAAAGTATAAACGAGGAAGTAAAAGTGAGTCCTTGAGGTGGGATCACCACCTGAGGATACAAGATAGTGCAAGTGTCCTAGAAGAAACATGCAAACCACTAGCCAGCTGTGGTTATGAAGAGAACACTGAGTGGGGAAAGGAGGTCTCTCTCTCTCTCTCTCTCTCTCTCTCTCTCTACATTTGAATGTCCTAACTAGCACATATACATCATAAGAGCGAATAGTTACCAATACACGCATACACTTGAGTCATCCTTATGACTAACGAAATTAAAGACCTCGACTTGCTCAAAAGCTAGTCAAAACATGTTAACCAAATCAACGTTTGGCCCAAATTTTCGAGCCTTTTGAGTATTTTTCAAAATTTTCTGGAAAGAAACCTTGTCAAAGAATGGAAATGTGGGAAGAAATCAGGGAAGGTTAAGCATTCAGCACCATATTCTACAGATAACAACAGAGCAGTGCTTTCTGTCGTCTGCTACAAACAAGAGAAAAGCAGTTTACAAGTTCATGGAAACCGAGCTTAGATGATAAACATCTCATGTAGGGCTCTCTCTGTCATTCTGATTAATTGAAAGATTAAGGAACAAAAGCAATTGAGCCTCTTATATCATTCCGGATTTTGATGGAACCAAAAGCTCTGCTTATATCATAATTATTCAAAGACTGGACTGGGCTAAGCAGCCATCTGAACTGAATTTAGGCCACACAGGCAGTCTTTCGAGCACTAGATATATGCAACCATACACATGCAAAAGCATCCATGAAAGAGTCTTGTCTGAATTGCAGATGGGTCTAAAGTATGGCTGCCCAGTGGAAGATGTCCTTACCGGTTTAGCAATACACTACAGAGGTTGGAGATCGATCTATTTTAACCCCGAAAGAAAAGGCTTTCTAGGAGTTGCGCCCACAGCATTGTTGCAGTCTCTAGTTCAAAATAAGAGATGGTCTGAAGGTGAATTTCAAATCTTCCTATCGCAGTACTGTCCCCTGGTGTATGGACACGGAAAAATCCCCCTGAAGCTCCAACTTTCATATTGTGTCTGGTTGCTATGGGCGCCAAGTTGCCTGGCTTCTCTGTATTATGTGACTATTCCATCTCTCTGTCTTCTCAGAGGCATCTCCTTGTTCCCCAAGGTAATTAGTTAGATAAACTTTTCTGGGAAGACTAATCTTGATTTAATTTTTGATATGTATAATATACTCGTAAGGTTGGTCCTGGTGGTAAAATCTAAAAAACAATTATGTCATTAAAGATAAGAAAAATTTCAGCTACACCTACACCCCCTCTATTTTAGTAGTATTACACTGACACCACTCAGAAAGTGCCAAAATCAAGCACTAATAACTTGTGCTAGCCATTTGGTCACCCTAATTTCGCTACCTGACAATGCAAAACGCTTGGTTGTGATAAAACCAAAGTACAAAGGCATCCGCATAATCTTTGATATAAAATGTCATTTGCTAGAGCTAACAGTTTCCTGCATATCAGATAGTAAGTCAGTGGAGCTTCCCATTCATCTACCCCTTTATGGTGACTAGTGCATACAGTGCCGGAGAATTCATATGGTGTGGAGGCACTCTTCGTGGCTGGTGGAATGACCAGAGAATGTGGGTCTATAAGAGAACAACTTCCTTCCTCTTTGGCTTCTTGGACAACATTTTGAGACTGCTGGGTATTTCCAAGTCTGCCTTTGTCGTCACTGCAAAAGTGGCAGATGATGATGTATCCAAGAGGTACGAACAAGAGCTTATGGAGTTTGGTGCACCCTCTCCTATGTTCACAATCCTAACAACCCTTGCTTTCCTCAATGCGTTAAGCTTCATTGGGGTTTTACTGAAGTTAGCAATGCATGGTCAGACTCTAGACCAGTTGGCTATGCAGATCGTATTGTGCGGTTTGCTAGTCTGTCTCAACCAGCCTCTATATGAAGGGATTTTCATACGAAAAGACAAGGCAAAAATGCCCTCCTCGGTGGCATATAAATCTGCAGTCTTTGCTCTAGTACTCTGTTCTTTAGCCTATGTATAATCTACCATTGCATTGTATTGGCTAGAAGTCACCGAAACTTCATGAATATTTATATCACCCACCAGACATGGTACAAAGTAGGATGCCATCAGGACCAGTAAGAGAAAAACTTCTGCTGCTGTTGCTATGTCCTAGCTTGTGTAGTCTTTGTCATTTCCATTACTGCTGATCGCAATGTTAATATTGTACAGTTCAATGAAAGCGAAACTACATGTTGTGACCTCATTCTTCTTACCTAGAGAAATCACCAAACATCTCTTAGTTCGCCAGATATCTGTTAAAAATAGACCAGTTACGGAAGTGCTAGAAGCCACACACCCAAGGCGATGGTTTAACAGAGGTTATCGGCAGATTCAACGTAGCTGTGGAATCAAAATTCAAAACTTCAAGTTCTTGATATTAGCCAAAATGGAATCAGAGCACATAAGTTATTTAACACCTGGAGGTTGGAACTTATGAACACCTTCTGCTCTGGTTCCACTTCCTTCACACCTATACACTTATAGAAGCAGTTGCTTTCTCAAAACTTGTTGACAGCAAACTACATTACTAAGAGGAGCAGAGAAAAATGATTATGTGCTTGGAAGCAGAAATATGGCAGGACCCACCTGATGCTGAGGTTGCAATTAACTAAGCCCTCGCAATTACTAGTCCTGGCGATTTCACTAAATTTGTTCATGTGGCGATTTCAATAAATTTGTTTCATCTACTTTTGCCTCATGAGACCCTCCCTACAGCTCTCCTTTTTCTCTAATCATATTGATATAGATTGGAAACACTTTTTGACTTACGATGCATGCTTTTATGTCATGGCCCTAGTTCTGACTAGACATGCACGATGAAAGTGCGTGCTGGCTGTTGCTTTAGCTTTGGTAGGCCATTCATTGATCCTGTTGATTGATCTGTTAAGAAAACATCCCCTAAGTGATTTTGAAGATTGATAAAATTTATCCTGAATAAAGACTTTGATTCTAATAATAAGTATTTTCAGGTAGAAAGTCTAATTAGATGTGATCAGACATTTTCAATCAAAACCAGAGTTGTGGCATAATTAATTCCTTCCTTATGTGTTTTGTCAAATGGCTAGGAATAATGTAATATGCTCATACATTGACTAGTAGCAATTGGTTGGATTTCCTGTCTTATTTATAAGGGGTTCCAAAAGGAAAGCCTTCCAAATATCTCTAAGAGATTCAACTTTCCTAGAAGGGTATACTTGAAACGAAAATATTCTTTCCAAGATGAAGCACTCGACTTATGGAAACCCAAACTGCTATATGGGCATGGGAAGCATCATCCTTGGTGATCTTGAAATAATCATACCTTCTAAGTAAGATCCAGGCTACCGAGTAGATTGGCTAGATAATTCTCCTACAGATATGTCCAATGGTTCACTTGGACTAGGAGAAGTATAAGAGGAGGTCTCAAAGCCGAAAGAATTATCGCATCTAAGAGAATCGAAGTTTTTAATTTCAAAATCCGAATAGTGTTTTATGATATAATACATTCGTTTCCGTGAACAACATTGTATAATCTCCTAGAGGTTAAGAGTGTGGGAGGAGTTATTCATACAAGCTTGAGTATTCATAGCTCAGATATGCTAGTACCATGTAATACATGACAAAATTAAAGGTTTAGTTATAAACTATCTCAAAAACATGTACATCACATATATAGATCTTCCATCACTTTAATGTGTTCCAATCGTTACATATATAGAATTTTGTTGCGGTTGTTACACTTAATTTGAGCATAGTTGCGAAGTATTGGATAATTTGACTTCACTACCATTTGGTTGAATCACCATCTATCAAAAAAAAAAAAAAAACTAGCCACGGCCTTCTATATAAATATTGCCTAATCGCTTCTCCCACTTGCCATACGGAAAGGACAAGAAAAGAAACAAAAAATGGGAGAGAAGAGTAATCTTCCTCTCTTTGAAACAAAGTCAGCCGACAACCGCTTCATCTTCAGATTATACACACTTTCCATCTTCATCAGCATCTGCTTCATCTTCTACTTTAGAATCCATCACTTGCCGAGTCCAAAGCAGCTGAGAAGTTGGCTTTGCTTGGAGCTTTCTTTTCCGAGCTCGGCCTTTCGCAGAGGTGCTCTCTCTCTCTCTCTCTCTCTCTCTCTCTCTCTCTCTCTCTCTCTCTCTCTCTAGTTGAAATTTTCGGTATGATGTATTGGCCATAGTCTCATAAAACCATCATAACGAAACTTGGCGTGCAAAAACTGAACCAAGGCACTAATTGTCCTTTAAGAGGAACAAAAGAAAAAACAAGTCTTTCTAATGTAATCGTTGTATGAGATTTGAATTTAGTCTTTTAGTAACAATATATTCATGAACTCTTTTAGGTATGAGGGGGTTTTGCCTGGAATAGACATTTGTGTGTACAAACAGATCCTGTAATAGAGTCACCAACCATGGTGATCAATACTATCTTGTCAATCATGGCATACAATTATCCACCGGAGAAGATGAGCATTTATCTCTCTGACGACGGCGGTTTGGACCTTACTTTCTATGCGTTACTTGAGTCTTCTCAATTCTCCAAGAAATGGCTTCCTTTTTGCCGGAAGTTTAATGTTGAACCAAGATCCCCGGAGGCCTATTTTAGAAATGCTGTTGAGCCTCTAAATGATTCTCTCTGGTCCGAGGAGTTGTCCTCCATTAAAGTAAGCACATCTCTCTCTCTCTCTCTCTCTCTCTCTCTCTCTCTCTCTCTCTCATACTGTGCCATTTTTTTAGTAAAATATTTATGACTATCATCTATGTGTGATTTTAGCTAAATTAGCAATTAAAAAGCTGATTAACTCCGTATCTACATGTACACTTCAACTATACAAAAGCCTTCTCTAATTAACTGAACTAGCAACACCCAAAACACCACATCATGATTGGTTTCAAGGTAGATAAGTTCCACACCAAATACCGGAATCAACGAGTCGGTACCTATTTTTTTGAAAACAAGAGCCGAAAAAGTCGACTCGAAATTTATCTCAAACCAAACTAGCTGACCTTTTCTTTTTCATTTATTTAGTAACTCAATCATATATATTTTGTAATTGTAATGTAAAAATTTCCCAAAAATTAACATAACAACTAGAAAGGAAAGTAGAAAGTTCTTAAGAGATTGAGGGGAAGTTGTCGGGTAAACCGAAGGTTCCACTTATAGAATCAAGAACTGAACCATTGAAGGCTGGTTCCCAAATTTTTCACCCAGGACCAAACTAATCCTCATGTACATCGGCCCAAAACCAGTTGAATAAGACTGATTCAGTTCGGTTCTAGAATGTAACCGGCCCCGTTGTTCGTATCAACATGTACTCTTAACCTACACAAGGCAGTATTGTAACCTATCCTCTCTCTCTCTCTCTCTCTCTCTATCTCTCATTTATTCCAAAGCAGTTGAGGCATGCGTGCCTCAGTTTCAAAGCCTAGCATTAGAATATTTGAACACATCTCCACCTAAACGATTGTGAGACTTTAGGGTATGGTCCATGGTAGACAACTAGTTTATCAACGATTTAAAACTAGTTTTACCAAGTCCACCATCGATTTAATATATTGCTAGCGCATCGAAAACACAAAACGCATTGCTACTTGCCAAATAATTTAGTCTCGCTAGGACGCAAAGCTCCCATTTTTAAAACCCTAAGAGGTTGAAAAGATCGCCCGATAGGTTTCTCGAATCTAGTGGGCTAATTTGTGGGGAGCTATTCATCCTTTTCTATTTGCGTAGTGCTATAAGACACGAAGACTATGGCCCTGCACTCTTCTTCTTCTGTTCATAGCCTTTCAAGTGCCATTTGTCTCCTTTGGCCACCTTCTCGAAAACACGTTAGATGATCTGTAAACTTTACGTTGATCAGTTCTATCTACATAGTTGATGATGTGAGCGTCAAGGTGAGACTCGCATGATTGATGGTCCAAATGATATCGGTTCACGTCATTCATAAATCACGTAATGACTTCTTTTTTGGAATTTACCTTCTCTTTTTGGAGATCTCACCTTCTCAATTATCTAAAACGTTGAATCGTAGTTGTATGAAAAGACTTCTTCTTCGTGACAATTCCATTCTCACATGATCTGTTGGCAAGAGAATCGTTCCTTGGGGATTTTCTCTTCGCGGTTCTCATTGAGAACGATGTTTAGGGCCCATTAACTCCTCGCACTGGGTCATTGAGGCCCAGCTCGCACAGGTGCTGGTTAACCTGCCGTCGACTGGGCACATCTATCCAGCGTCCCCCCCCCCCCCCCCCCCAGGAACTCCTCTTGGAGCCCTTGTTGGTGGGGAGGAGCAGTCGGGGTAGATTATTTTTTTGTCCCTCCCACGGGACTACGGGGCACCCGAGTGGGGACTCTCACCCCAGGGAGGTTCTCCCTCCTTGTTGGGTTATTTTCCCACGGAGGAACCCTTCCAGTCGAGTGTTTTTCCCCTTGAACCTTTTAAGGACCTGCTCAGGTCCAATATTCTACTTGACATGAGATTTTGTTCTTTTGACAAATTCCACACTTGACTAAAAAATAGTGGCCGGACAGAAGCTTTCAACCTTACGATATCGACAAAAAGCTAATGCCATCCACTTGACATCAAATCAATGCTTTTGTCAGCATTGAAAGGTACATCTTGGACGGGATTCGAGTGTCGTAGACTGAAATTACAAAGATTCTTGTAAAAAAAGCATTGCTTTTGTGGCCTCGTAAACCATGGTTTTGGATTCATTTGAAAAATACATTAAATATTTCATAACTTTTGTATGATACTCACTTTATTGTTAAAAATTAAGTGGCAAATTAGAGAAAAAATTATATTAAATAAATTCCAGTCACAAGTCCTTTTTTAATTAAATGTTTATTCCTACGTGGCATTTTAATCATAAAAAAAGGGGGTACAACGTAGACAATGAGGTAACTTCAAATCTTTTGCTCAAAAGACTGAGATCTCTTACAAGTGACTCGCTAGCTCAAATTACAATTTAAAGCTCAGTTCTCGGAGAGAAAAAATTGAAATCTTCTGCCAGGGTTTAATCAAATTCAAGATGTTCTTGGATTTCTAAGCCCACAATAATAGTAATAATCACATTTGTCTTCACTTTATTGGAGCGAATTTAAGCCTCTTATCCCGCTTCTGCTCTCTACTGCAATAATCAGCTCTTAAATTTGGGGGAAACCGTTTATGGTCTGGAAAATTTAGGAAAAGGCTTGATCGTCTGAATTAGGGTTTATATTTGGGGTAAAACATACAAAAGACGTCGTATGGGATATTAATGCTAACTGAGCATGCCGATAAATCACGCCAGTTGGGGAAATTGATAAAATATTACTATGTCGAATTTCTAGCACTCCAATTGGAGTTAACACTAAAGTGATCTTCTTCTTCTTTTTTTTCACAAATGGCACTAAGTGTAAGAAAAATTAATATTAAAGTGAACATCATAAAATTAATATTAAAGTGAACATCATACAAAAGTTATGGTATTTGTAATGTCTTTTCTCTATAAGAAGTACAAAAAAAAAAAAAAAGACTTCAATCCAACCAAAGATCACTTAAATCAAGCAAAAAAAAAAAAAATGTATAAGTTTCATCTTGGTACATTTATGCCTTTCCTAATCAAATCCTTCTATTTTCATAAATTTTCAGTAAAATACGTCAGATATTAAATCCCATTAAATTCGGCTTATATGTATGGAGGATGATGCCAAAATATGTTATGGATGCTACTGTGGACCTATGTTGAAAAAAGTAGCCCTAGACAACGTCACAATATGATGTGAATGGAATTTAGCCAATACCTATCCTGGAAAAATTTTCTGTGTCAAAGCATAACATCGTCCAACCGCCACGTCACAGCGAGATCTGGCAAGATATAGTGTCCAACAGACTGGATTAACAAAATTGTGGAAATAAAGGAATTTGATTAGATAAATTAAAAGTATGGGAACAAAAAGTAAGTTTCGAATATTGGATACAGGAAACAGATCATTGGAAACAATGAAGGATTGAATTTTAGTGACTGGAATTCCAAATTAATGTGTGACATAACATTGCCAATTTCAACCCAAGGTGACTCATTCCACCTTCCACATAACTGTATGAAATAAATGATACATAGCAAAACTTGAAAGAACTTAGCCCTTGGGTTATGCTCATGACAGAATTTATACGAGGATATGAAGAAACGAATTGAAACAGTAGCGCAGTTGGGACGGATTCCAGATGACATTCGCAAGCAACACAAAGGATTTCTCGAATGGGACACTGTCTTGAGCCGGAGAGATCATCAAACAATTCTTCAAGTACCGTTCATCTACTTTAAAAGATTAACGTTCTAATCTTTCGGCAGCATCAATGACATGCTTCTCCTGATTCTTCAGATAGTGATCGATGGGAGGGATCCCATGGCAGTGGACAGTGAAGAACAGCCTCTACCAACTCTGGTGTACTTGGCCAGAGAAAAGAGACCACAACACAGCCACCATTTCAAAGCAGGAGCTATGAATGCTCTGGTAATTCTCAACATACTGTACTCATACACATGATTCACTCAAAGCCCTCATTTTTCATCACCAAGAAAAGTGAAGAACATCGACTTCAACACAGATTTTTCTATTTATGTATGGGAGGATCTTGCCCTTGGATCGATTTGAGGGCTTAAAATACGATATCGGTGCCAATCTTTATGTTATTTTTCTGAAAAAAAAAAAAATAGATCAGGGTCTCATCGAGGATCAGCAACGCGCCCATCATCCTTAATGTGGACTGCGACATGTATTCGAACAACATGGACTCGGTGAGAGATGTACTGTGCTTCTTCATGGACGAAGAGAATGGTGATGAGATTGGTTTCATACAGTTCCCGCAGACCTTCGAACCAATGACCTATACAGCAGTTCCTTTGATGTAATAAATGTTAAGTTACTTTAATTGAGTTTCCTTTATTATTAAAGTTTTATTTCCCGTTTTACTTACATAAGGGTATTGTTGTCATATGCAATTTATATTCAATATAAATACAATGGATGTAGGGTTTCTATTACTACAGAAATCTACAACCCCTCTTTCTTTCTTTCTTTCTTTTACGTTCTCCTTCTCTTCTTCTCTATTCCTTCTCTCTTCTTATTTCTCTTTTACTATTCGCTACGGGTTCTCTAATCAACTTTGTGACATGGTATCAGAGCATATCTAACTATCTAATTACTTGATCATATTGCTAGTTTGAGAGTCCCCTAGTAACCCTACTTCTTCTCTGGTGTGTAGCCACCTAAAGCCGCAATTTTTATTCGTTTTCTCTTCAAGTCTCGATACATATGAGATTAGAAGATACCAAATTCATTAGGTTCGGTTTATGAACATGGATTACAACACTTGCTGATCAGCGGATTCAAGAATCAAAGTACTCTATTGATTATGGATGACTGGTCTTGCTGGTTTTCCATCAAACATATAATTATTTTAATCAAGATTTCTGATTAGATATTTTTTTTCTATACAACAGTCTCTATTTATGAGTTTTCAGCATCCCTTTGGTTAAGTGATGAAGCCAATTACATCTAATTATACATTAGTGTTGCTGCTTTGTTACTTGCACTAAAGTTTTAGCTTTCTTGATTAGTGGTAGATATATTGAGATTATCGTCATGAGTGATACTAAGGCTCCTACAAATAGTGTCAACGTTCAAATTACCACTATTAAATTAAATTGATCCTCCAATTACTTGTTATGGGCCCAAGCTGTGAAGGTCTATATTAATGCCAAAGGGAAACTTCATTATCTTACCATAGACCCTCCTGCTGAAAATTCTAGAGACTATAATGATTTGATGAGAGAGAATGATACACTTTTGGTGTGGTTATGGAATAGCATGGAACCATCCATTGCTGCTAATGTCATGTTCCACACAACTGTTAAGGGAGTGTGGGATGATCTTATGGAGAGTTACTCACAAGACAAAAATATTTCTAGAGTTTACAAACTATATGAGAAGATTTTTAATTTTAAATAGGGAGACAAGTCTCTTGGAGAATATTATAGTGCTTTGAAAGGTATGTGGGAAGAACTCAATCTTTATCAGCCCATCACTACTGATCTTAAGAGATTAAAGACACAACGGGCTGAATTTCAAATGGCCAAATTTTTATCTGGCTTGAATGCTAACTTAAAGCCTGTGAAGAGTTAACTTCTTGCTAGAGAGAGAGTTTCTTCTATGAATGAAGCATTTTGTCAAATTCAGTGCATTGTCCCTCCATCTTCCACGTCATCTAAAGACAATTTAGCATTTGTGGCTGGTATTGGTGGTCGTGGTCGTGGTGGATTTTCCAATAGAGGTCGTGGTTTGGGGGAGGTCATAGTCGTGGTGGTGGACGTAGTGGACAAAGTTCTGATCGAGATAGCCGACAGTGTATACACTACACCAAATTCGGTCATATTATTGACACTTGTTAGGCCAAGCATGGCAAGCCTGAGTGGGCTCAACGATTAGTTCCTACAAATATTGCTGTGTCTGAAGGGAGTGCTCGAAATGTGTCTTGCAGAGACATGAACCCATCTATCCCACCTGGGGGTAGTTCTTCTGAGTCTACGGCTCGAGATGATATGGTTGCACAACTCATCAAACATGTTCAACAACTAGAGGCTTCCAATTTCTCATCCACCGCCACTCTTGCACGTACAGGGGACATAGCCTCTTTCTCTACTTTGTCTCCTAACACCTCTTGGGTCATTGACTTGGGAGCTTCTAGTCATATGACGGGTAAGCAAGAACTATTTTCTTCCCACACTAACTCTAGTCCTTCATCCGAAGTTATTTTAGCTAATGGTTCATCGACTCAAGTGGTTGGATCGGGGACTATTTCACTTACATTTTCCTTATCTTTGTCCTCTGTTTTACATGTTCCCCAACTTCCTTTAAATTTGTTATTTGTTAGTCAGTTAACTAAAGCTCTTAGTTGTTCAGTTACATTTTATCCATCTCATTGCATTTTTCAGGACCTTCAGACAAAGAAGATGATTGGTGGAGGGCATGAATGTGATGGACTCTACTATCTCAGTGGTGTCTCCACTGCTGACGCCAATGGTCTAGCTGCTAGTTCTAGTACCCCTATTATGGCATTCTCGTTTAGGGCATTTATCTTTATTTAAGTTACAACAAATAATTCCCGAGTGTAAATCAATTTCTACTCTTGAGTGTGAGGCTTGTGAACTTGGGAAACATCATCGTAGTTCCTTTCCTAGTCGTAATGATTCTCGTGCATCTACTTTACTTGAACTTGTTCATTCGGACATTTGGGGACCTTCCCGTATTGCTAGTAGAAATGGTTTTAAGTACTTTGTTACTTTTGTGGATGATTATTCTCATTTAACATTGCTCTATATGCTTCATGACCGCTCTGAATTTTTACAAGTTTTTCAATTATTTCATCGTGAGGTTACTAATTAGTTTAATACATACCTTAAAATTTTGCAAACAGATAATGCTCTAGAATATACACAGAAATCAATTTCTTTGTTTTGTTCTAATCTTGGCATTATACATCAAACAAGTTGTACTTATACCTCTCAGCAGAATGGTGTGGCCAAGAGAAAATACCGTCACCTTCTAGAAGTTGTTCGTTCACTCTTATTTCATATGAATGTGCCAAAATCATTTTGGAGTGATGTTGTCCTTACCGCATGTTACCTCATAAACTGTATGCCTTTCACTGTCTTCAATCATCAGTCACCAATCAGTGTTGTATTTCCTGACAAGCCGTTATTCTCTCTTACCCCGCGCGTCTTTGAGTGTGTTTGTTTTGTTCATAACCTACGTTCCGGTTATGATAAACTATCTTCTCATGCTACTAAATGTATTTTTCTCGGGTATTCACGTACACAGAAGGGATATCGGTATTATGATCCTACAACTTATACCCAATATGTTAGTGCTGATATTACTTTTTTCAAGGGCACACCCTACTATTCTACGAGGGTAAAGAGTTTTTAACTGACATTGTAGCTGATCCTCCTATCCCACAACAAATCCCTCTAGATTCTGTTAGTCTGTCTCTAGTATCTCCTCCCTTGTAGGTGTATCAGCGGCGAAAGCAGTCTATGGCACCACCAGTCTACGGCTCTTCAATGCCCTCCAATCAATCTTCCTCCTTGTCTTCTGGTCCAAACGATCTTCTGATTGCCTTTCGCAAAGGTCCTCGGTCTTGCACACAAAAATCCTCTTTGACTTACCCTATTGAGCGTTATGTGTCTCTCTCACATCTTCCTTCTCCATTACATGACTTTGCTCTATCATTACAAACTCACATAATTCCTACTTCTATCACTAAGGCTTTGTCTCGCCTGGAGTGGAAGAAAGCTATGGATGTGGAAATGGAAGCTCTAGTGTCTCGCCAAACGTGGTCATTAGTTGATCTTCCCCTTGGGAAAGATGTGGTGAAATGTCGTTGGGTATACACTATCAAGTACAATTCGGATGGCTCAATCGAGCATCTTAAATCTTGACTCGTTGCTAAAGGTTTTACTCAAACTTATGGAGTGGATTATTTTGAGACTTTTTCCCCTGTGGCACGTCTCAATTCTGTTCGTGTTATTATTTCTCTTGCTGTAAATTTCGATTGGCCATTATATCAATTGGATGTTAATAATGCTTTTCTTTATGGTAATTTGTCTAAAGAAGTATATATGGAGCAACCTGCTGGGTATGTTGCTCAGGGGGAGAATCGTAGTAAAGTATGTCGGCTACATAAGGCCATTTATGGGTTAAAACAGTCTCCAAGAGCATGGTTTGAAAAATTCAATTCAATGATTTCTAGATGTGGTTTCCACCAATGTTATTATGTTCGCAAGAAGGAATCGAGGGTGGTCATTCTTGTGGTATATGTGGATGATATAATTGTCTCTGGTAGTGATATGACCGGCATTTATGAGATTAAGTCCTTTCTACCGCAGCAATTTCAAATTAAAGACTTGGGAACTCTTAGGTATTTTTTGGGCATTGAAGCTTTACGTAGTAAAAAGGTATTAATTTGTCTCAGCGAAAGTATGTTCTTAATCTTTTGTCTGAGACAGGTACGCTAGCTTCCAAGCCAGTTGATACTCCTATGGATCCAAATCAAAAGTTTGGAGTTGATGATGGAAAAGAAATTGAAGACAAGTATCAATATCGACGTCTAGTTGGGAAACTAATTTGTCTTATTGTTACACGTCCCGATATTTCTTTTGCTGTTGGTGTGGTGAGTTAGTTTATGGAGTCACCTAAGAAAGCTCATTGGGATACTGTCTGTCGCATTCTTTGATATCTTAAAAGCTCTCATGGTAAGGAACTAATTTATAAACCTAATGGTTCTTCCACTCTGGTTGGCTATTCTAATGTTGATTGGGCTGGGTCAACATATGACTGACGGTCTACAACTGGGTATGTCACTTTTATTGGTGGTAATTTGGTTACTTGGAGAAGCAAGAAACAGACTACCATTTCCAAGTCTAGTGCAGAGGTTGAATATCGTGCTATGGCACATATTGTGGCTGAATTGTTGTGGTTGAATTCTCTTCTCCAGGAGCTTAGATTTTCTATTAATCAACCTATTGACATGATGTGTGATAATCAAGCAGCTATTTATATTGCTGGGAATCATGTTTTTCAAGAGCGAACTAAGCATATAGAAGTTGACTGTCACTTTGTTCGTGATGCTGTGAAGCAGAAGTTGGTTGCTACTCCTGACGTAGCCTCTAGAGATCAGTTTGCCGATATGTTTACCAAAGCATTATTTCGTCCTACTTTTGTTGCTGATTGTTCCAAGCTGGGCATGGGTGACCTATATGCTCCAGCTTGAGGGGGAGTGTTAAGTTACTTTAATTGAGTTTCCTTTATTATCAGAGTTTTATTTCCTTTTTTACTTAAGGATATTATTGTCATATGCAGTTTATATTCAATATAAATACAATCGGTGTAGGGTTTCTGTTACTACAGAAATCTACAGCCCCTCTTTCTTTCTTTCTTTCTTTCTTTCTTTACGTTCTCCTTCTCTTCTTCTCTATTCCTTCTCTCTTCTTATTTCTCTCTTACTATTCGCTGCGGGTTCTCTAAACAGCTCCGTGACAATAAACAAGGTAAGCCACTTCAAAAGGATTTCAACACAACACTGTCCCTTACCGTGCTATATGTTATATGTGCTTAATGCGCTCACTTTATGTTCAATTCTATTGATTCTACCAGTTCCGTTAGAATATGCAGACTGATACACCATATTTAATAAACTGCACTAAGATGGGTAACCATGACTCGATTGAACTCGTGAAGTGAACCTGAAATCACAAGTCCAAGTCAACACATACCCATTGGCAACTCAGCAAATTCCAATGCGTGGACTAACATGAAGCTGTCGCGACCTATTTTTTCGGGGTTTAAACCACCTAGGGTTTGGCTAATGGATTGTTAAGCTTAGACTTAACTCGAGCTTAACTCGGGCTCTCCCAAGCCTATACCAATTCGCGACTTTAGGTTCAAGTTCTTAACATGCAAATGATTTTCAATCAGGAGTCGCCACTAATCTATTTTTTGGTGGGTCGATTAGAAACCCAAATAAAGTAATGAGAGATTTACTTTATTCCTACGAACCAGAGATTTGGGTACAGGGATTTGGTTACGCTAAATTTCTCTAACGCCCTTTCGGTACCATTTCTTTTATTTTGAAAAAATGTTTTTTGCAAGCAACTTGGGTTTATTTTAAATCTATTTCCCTAACATGTGAGGTTATCATACGCGTGTACAAACCACCAATTTAACACTCAGATAAATAATAAATAAATTGCAAAAACTTACCTCCAAGCAACGAAAGCATCTGCAATGTTAAATTAAAATCCACATCAATAACCCTAGATATGGTTTCTAATTAACACACAATTTCTTTTTTTGTTTTCACTTAATTAATGAAAATCATGCAATATGCAATGCGATATTAACTAAATGACCTAATCCTAATGACATGTAATTTCTAATTAAATGGGCCTAGCAAAAATACTAAATGACATGCATCTTAATGAATCTAACCCTAATGACATGCATATGACAATTTTTTTCCTAGAAGAATGCATTTTATGCTAAATAGTAAAACTAATTTAACCTATGACATTTTTTATATTTTTCATGAAATTCGAAATTTAATGAAATGTGAAAATTACCTAATTAGATTAAGATCCTATTTAATTTATATTAGGAATTAGGTTGAGCCAAATCCTAATTTAAACTAGAATCTTATCTTAATCAAGTAATCTCTAACCTAAAATACAATCTATCTAAAAAGATCTATTTAAATAAAATTTAAACATGCAAACAATCTAATATGCAATGACGTGCCGATGATGCCCTAATTTTACATGACATATGCATAATGACTTTTTTGTGTTTTTCCCTTTTTCCCTTTTTTTTTATTTTAGAAATTAATAATTGCTAAATAATTAAACATGCAATTAAAATCTAGCAACCTAAATTGATTTATTTGAATTTGGATTTTTTTATATTTGAAATAAAATTCCTATTCTAAACATGTAAACCCTAAGACATGCAATATTCTAACTCAAATATATCTCGAGATAAACAAGGCAATTAAAACGAGACAATTCATTCAAAATCATCAAAAATCGCACATCATTCGGATCAAGAGATAATATTTCACTAATAAAATCGATAAATTGATCTTAAGCCTTAAAGATCAAATTATTAATTTTACTCCCGCTTGATTAATTATTTAATCTAAAGTTCTTATAGATGAAATAAAAAACCCCGCAGATGATTGCGAATCATGATATATTGGGATTTAAGTTATGCGTAGATAGGTATTTCAACCAAAGAAAACACCATATAAAGAGATAATAATAAAGAAAATAAAGAAAAAACCTAAGCTTGCCTAATAAAGTAAAGCAAAAATACCTAATTTAACTCTTTTTTTCCTTTTTTTATTAAAAAAGTTGAAATCTGGGCCGCTGGTTCAGGGGTCCGGTGAGGGGGATCGTCGGCGAGGATCTCCGGCGAGAGTATAGCAGGCACTGGCGGCGAACGAGCGAGCGGTGAGCGGGGGGTGCAGCGGCGGCGAGATGCGGACGCGGTGGTGGCTGGCGGAACTGTGGGAGCAGGCAGGTCGTCCGTCGCGGGTCAGGCGTCGTAGGGGCAGCTAGGGTTGCTGTGGTGCGGTCGCTCGCAGGGGGGCCGGTGCTCGGACAACGGGCGGAGACGGTGGGTCGTCGGCAACATCAGAGACGGAGGGGCCGTCGGGCACTGCAGGTCACGGGCAGAGGACTCGAGCGGCTGCGGAGGCTTCGTCACGTTCCAGCGTGGCAGATCTGGGCAGAGGCGGGTAAATCTGGAGCAACGGCGCCGGGACAGCACAGCGAGGAAATCTGATCGAGATCAGCTACCGTCGGGGGTTGTGAGCAGCGAATGAGGAGGTAGAGGCAGCGCGAGCTTCGGGGAGCCGGGGGTGCAGCGGCGTGGGTGCGGGGCTTCGGCTTCGGGCGGCGTCGGAGCAACGCGGTGGCGGTGCGGAGGGGTAGGCGCGGGAGCGGCGGCTTCTGGCGTCGTGGTGCGAGCGCGACCTGCACCGGCGGAGGGACCAGCGAGGAAGAAGAACAGTGTTTTCTTCCTTCTGTTTTTTCCTTTCTTCTCTCCTCTGCTGGCCGCACGTCTCCCTCACATCTCCCTCTCTCCTGTCTCTTCCTCTCTGCTGCTCTGTACCCTCTGCAGAAGCAAAACTTTTGTGTTTTCTTTGACCAAAAGAAAATCCCAAAAAAAAAAACAAAAGTAAAACCCCCTCTTGTGCGGCCGTGTATTCGATGAGTGGCCTCCTTTTATCTTCTCCGTACGTGGCTCTTATATAGGTGAATAACTTTGATTTTCGTGAATTATTTCACTTCCTTTCTCAGCTAACGCATGAAACCTCCTTTGATTATGAAATATTTCTTGTCTTGAGACATAGAATATATCGCTCAAAATACCTCCACGTGTGATATTCTTCTTGATATTTCATGCTTAAACTTCCAATCTTCTGCAATATATCGCCTAATGTGAATATATGAAATAATTACTGAATATTGGAAGAATAATTTGAAAATACTGAATTGTCAACTCGTAAAGGTGAAGCTCGTCCGCCGCTGATCAAATGCAAAAAAAAAAAAAAAAGTAAATGCACCTAAATCTATGTGTTATGCAATTAATTATTTTTTTAGAGATAAAATTAACCCTTAATTTTTTAATGCAGTAAATAACTAAACGGATCGCCAAAATTTAGGTGTCAACAGAAGCTAATTAAAAGGAGGCCGATAGACTCTATTGGACATACTAAATTGAAGGGACAGGACAAGTACATTGGGTGCGTGAAGATACCATAATGACTTTTAGTACATTCTACGATGATTGCAGGTGGAGCTCCATGGTATGGACAATAATGGCGGACCTCCATACATCGGCACCGGGTGCTTTCATCGGAGAGAGACACTGCGTGGGAGAAAGTATAGACGGGGAAGTAAAAGTGAGTCCTTGAGGTGGGATCACCACCAGAGGATACAGGATACCGCAAGTGTCCTAGAAGAAACATGTAAACCACTAGCCAGCTGTGGCTATGAAGAGAACACCGAGTGGGGAAAGGAGGTCTCTCTCTACCCCTCCCTCTCTCTCTCTCTCCCCCTCCCCCTCCGTCCCTCCGTCCCTCCCCTCTAAATTTTCGACCCTTTTGAGTATATTTCAAAGTTTTCTGTAGAGAAACTTAGTCAAAGAATGGAAATAGGGGAAGAAAGCAGAGAAGGTTAAGCATTCAGCACCATATTCCATATATAACAAGTGAGCAGTGCTTTCTATAGTCTACAGCTAACAAGCTCGAAGCAGTTTATAAGTTCATGGAAACTGAGCTTAGATGATAAACCTCTCATGTAAGACTATGTCATTTTGATTAAGTGCAAAGAACAAAAAACAAAAGCAAATGAGTCTCTTATATCATTCCAGATTTTGATGCAACCAAAAGCTCTGCTTATATTATAAAGTTCAAAGAGAGGACTGGAAATTCAGCCGTCAAAACTGAAATATGCCACACAGGCATGCTTTCCAGCACTATAAATATGCAAATACACACGTGCAAAAGCATCCATGAAACAAATCTTGTCTGAATTGCAGATGGGTCTAAAGTATGGATGCCCAGTGGAAGATGTCATTACTGGTTTTGCAATCCACTGCAGAGGTTGGAGATCGATCTATTTCAACCCCGAAAGGACGAAAGGAAAGGCTTTCTAGGAGTTGCTCCCACGACATTGTTGCAGTCCCTAGTTCAACATAAAAGATGGACTGAAGGTGATCTCCAAATCTTCCTGTCACAGTACTGTCCTCTGTTTTATGGACATGGCAAAATCCCCCTGAAGCTGCAACTCTCGTATTGTGTCTACTGGCTATGGGCAGCAAATTGCTTGGCTTCTCTGTACTATGTAACTATTCCATCTCTCTGTCTACTCAGAGGCATCTCCTTGTTCCCCAAGGTAATTAAGTAGATGACTTTCTTTTGTGAGAAAACTAATTCTCATGCCTCAAACCTTCCACAGGTATAAATAAATGTACACGTAACATTCGTCCTAGTGCTAAAATCTCAAAACAATCAAGTCATTAAACATTAGATAAATTCCAGCTATACCCCCTCCATTATAGTAGCACTACACTGACACCACCCAAAAAGTGTCAAAAGCAAGCACTTATAACTTGTGCTAGCCATTTAATCAACCCTGACTTGGCCACTTGACGGTGTAAAACACTTGGCTATGATATAACCATAGTGCAGGGGCATCCACATAATCTTTGTTTTAAAATGTCCTTTGCTACAGCTAATAGCTTCTTGCACCATCAGGTTTCGAGTCAGTGGAGCTACCCATTCATCTATACCATTATGGCAACTAGTGCATACAGTGCTGGAGAATTCGTATGGTGTGGAGGCACTCTTCGTGGTTGGTGGAATGACCAAAGGATGTGGCTCTATAAGAGAACAGCTTCCTATTTCTTCGCCTTCTTGGACAACATTCTGAGGCTGCTGGGTACTTCCAAGTCTGCCTTTGTCGTCACTGTGAAAGTGGCAGACAATGATGTATCAAACAGGTACAAGCGAGAGCTTAAGGAGTTTGGTGCACCCTCTTCTATGTTCACAATCCTAGCTACCCTTGCTTGGCTCAATGCGTTAGGCTTTATTGGAGTTTTACTGAAGTTAGCAGTGCATGGTCAGACTCCAGACCAGCTGGCTATGCAGATCATATTGTGCGGTTTGCTGGTCTGTGTCAACCGGCCTCTATATGAAGGTATTTTCTTACGAAAAGACAAGGGAAAAATGCCCACTTCAGTGGCATATAAATCTGCAGTCTATGCTCTAGTAGCCTGTTGTTTAGCCTATGTATAAGCTACCGTGCACTGTATTGGCTAGAAGTTGCCGAAACTTCATGAATATTTATATCACACACTAGACATGATACAAAGTAGGATGCCATCAGGAAGGACCTGATGTGAAAAACTTTCTGCTGCTATTGCTCTGTCCTATTTTGTGTAGTCTTTATCATTCCTATTATTGCCATCTCAATGTTATTATTGTATCGTTCAATTAAAGCGAAAATGTTGAGACCTCATTCTTCTTACCTAGAGAATCACCAAACATCTCTTAGTTTAGATACATTTTTTAGAACAATTGCGGAAGTACGAGAAGCCGTATACTACAAGGCGATTGTTTAACAGAGGTATTGACAGACTAAATATAGCTATGGAATAAAAAAATCACGACTTCAAGTTCTTGATATTAGCCAAAATGAAGACAGAGCAACCTAAGTCAATTTAAAAAATAGAACAAAATATAGACAGAAAAAAGAAAATAAATCGGACACCAGATTTACGTGGTTCAGTCGTAAAGACTTACGTCCACGGGGAGAGCAGCAGCGAATTTCACTATAGATCAAGCGATACAAGGAGATTACACACTCAAGTCACTCAAACACTCTCTCGGTGTTTCCCAAGCCCAATTACACCCAATAACACACACAGTGTTTAGCCCCGAAATTCCTCAAGAAATAATCTCTCAATCTCACAAAGGAATTACACGCAAATCTTACCACAAGATTTAATTGGCTTTAACACTAAACCTTCTTGGATGTAATTCACGACAAAGAAAATCCTCCCAAGCACTCGACAACGAGACGGCGCTTTAAGATCAATTCTTCACGATCAACGGCGGAACACCAAGCACTCACACGGCGCTTCAAAACAATTTGTGATCCACACCTATCACCCATGGCCTTAAGTCTATATATAAGTAAAACCCTTATTCTTTTTAACTTCTCATAGGATTTTGTTTCTTATCCAAAACATATCTATATTTTAAACAAAATCCAAGTCCTAGTCAAAGTTGGAAGCCTCCAAAAATTCAAATTTGGGAAGTTGATCTTGGGACTTGATTTCGAACATCCGCAACATATTCAATTCGGAATATTCGATTTTATTGGGCTTAAACTCGAGACATATTTTAACAATCTCCACCTTGGCTCGACGTTTGAGCTAAGTCGCAATCGCTTCGTAAAAATTCAAACTCGCTGCTACTTTCCCCTAGCCCCGATGGGCTCAACCGCCACAGATATTGTCCAAGTCCAAGCCTCGCTTGAACTTCGCCATAACCGAGTACCTCATCAGAATACCAACTCCACATGCACCTTTAACTGCTCCGTAAGGATTTTCTGACACAACCTCCTCAACCGCAGATAAAGCAAAACCTTTATTGCATCCATATCTGTCAGGAGATCGAAGACATACCTTGTTAATTTCAGCAGTTACAGCAACCATTGGCTCTATAGGCTCCACCTCGCTATGAGCACCATCTGTGTCGATTACTTTGCTAGTACTCGTACTTGCTACCTCAGGAGTTTCTGGTCGCAACTCCACCTCAAGCTGAACACCGTTCAGATCCGTTTGAACACTGCTATAATCACTCCTAGCCAGAAGTACTGGAGACTCGTCAAAAGTAACTTCTCTACTGTTAACAGGTGAATTTATATCTGGGCACCACAACTGATCACCCCGCTCACCTTGTGCATAACCATGGAATATGCACCTTGCCCTCCCATCGAGCTTACCATCACTCACTCGAAAATAACATGGGCAACCAAACATTCTAAGAATAGAATAATCAGCAACGTTACTTGATCACACTTCTTTAGGAGTCTGCCATTCAATAGCAGTTGATGGGGATCTATTCACCAGGCAGCTTATTGTACTTAGCACATCAGCTAGGATTCTCCTAGCAATACCAGCACTAGAGATTATTTTACTGTCCATCTCTAGTAATGTTCTGCTCATCAATTCTACAAATTGTTGTGATTTACTAGCACTAGTGCGGTGTTTCACTATGCTCTCTTTCATGCAGAATTTATTTGTCACTCCGAGCGTAACTCCATGCTATTGTCGGTCCGCACATGCTTGATCGACTTACCGGTCTCCGTCTCGATCAAAGCTCTTGATCGCGAGATCCCGACACAAAGCATCAAACTTGTGCATTGGCACAAACATCCAAGTCTTCCTTGAGCAGTCAATAGACTCTCGAACAGATGCATCCGACGTCTCTGCAGCGAAATTTGTCACTGTCTCACCTTGAAGTTTATACAGGCCATCGTGCTTGATTCCTTTCATTATCACCAGGGCACCTCGAACAACCTTCAGAACTCCACCTTTTGAAGAATACCTGCAACCAGCTGAATCTAGGGCACCCAAGGAAATTAAGTTCTTCTTCAACTCTGGAACATGCCTCACTCCAGTCAATGTCCTCACAATGCCATCATGCATTCTGATTTTAACATCACCAACACCCACAACATCGCACTCAGCGTTGTTCCCTAACTGGATTTTATCACTACTCGTGCACTGATAAGTGATAAACCAGTTTCTATTTGGTGTGACATGAAAAGAACAACCAGAATCCATAATCCATCCATCAAACGATGAATTATTAGTGATAGACAAGACATAATCGGCATTATTTGCTACAGCTGCAACATTATCTGTAGAATCAACTATAATTTCCTTACCCTTTTCATTCTTCAGCTTAAGGCAATCTCTTCTAAGATGCCCCCTCTTGCCACAGCTCCAACAGACAACATTAGCAGTCCTAGACTGACTACGTCTATTCATATTAGTACTACCATTACCCACACGTGTTCTGAGATCTTCCTCTATTTTCACCTACTAGAGCAGTAGATACTGATTCGAGATTCTCTTCTACGAATATCCTCGCTCGAGTAATTAAATCTCGAACCCCATCAAACGTCAAACTTGTTGACCCCGAGGAATTACTAACAGCAAGAACGGTAGTATTCCAACTATCGGGTAATGAGGATAATAGAATCAAAGCACATCCCTCATCTTCAAAATCAATCTCAACTGAACTCAATTGACTAACAATCACATTGAATTCATTGATATGATCTGCAACCGACGCACCTTCTTTCATCTTCAAGTTAAACAGACGTCGCATCAAACAGACCTTGTTAATCGCAGAGGGCTTCTCATACATATCCGACAGGGCTTGCATCAAATCAACAAGTGGTCTTCTCCTTCGGGATGTTAAACGCGACGTTACGAGCCAACGTCGCCCGAATAACACCCATAGCTCGTCTATCCAGCAAATCCCAATCAGCTTGCTTCATCGTCGTTTGGTTTCTCCCGGACACAAGGGCAAGTGCAGTTTCATCTGATAAAGATAATCTTCAATCTGCATCTTCCAGAAACTAAAATCCTTCCCATCAAATCTGTCGATTCTCACTTTTACTTCTTCTGTCGCCATCGATTCGCTTCAACTCAGCCAAACCTAGCTCTGATACCACTTGTTGCGTTAGGGCGAGCGATCGAACAAAATATAGACAGAAAAAAAGAAAATAAATCGGACACCAGATTTACGTGGTTCAGTCGTAAAGACTTACGTCCACGGGGAGAGCAGCAGCGAATTTCACTATAGATCAAGCGATACAAGGAGATTACACACTCAAGTCACTCAAACACTCTCTCGGTGTTTCCCAAGCCCAATTACACCCAATAACACACAAAGTGTTTAGCCCCGAAATTCCTCAAGATATAATCTCTCAATCTCACGAAGGAATTACACGCAAATCTTACCACAAGATTTAATTGGCTTTAACACTAAACCTTCTTGGATGTAATTCACGACAAAGAAAATCCCTCCCAAGCACTCGACAATGAGACGGCGCTTCAAGATCAATTCTTCACGATCAACGGCGGAACACCAAGCACTCACGCGGCGCTTCAAAACAATTTGTGATCCACCCCTATCATCCACGGCCTCAAGTCTATATATAAGTAAAACCCTTATTCTTTTGCCAACTTCTCATAGGATTTTGTTTCTTATCCAAAACATATCTATATTTTAAACAAAATCCAAGTCCTAGTCAAAGTTGGACTTTCCTATTTTAACAGCCTCCAACACAGATTCAAATTTGGGAAGTTGATCTTGGGATCTTCTTTGCTTGATTTCGAACATCCGCAACATATTCAATTCGGAATATTCGTAATTTTGCATTGGGCTTAAACTCGAGACATATTTTAACATGTAGGTTGAAACTTATAAACACATGCTGCTGTGGTTACACTTCCTTCACACTTTGACACATACAGAAGCAGTCGCCATAGACAGTTGCTTTCTCAAAACTTGTTGACAGCCAAGCCAACATCTAACAGGAGCAGAGAAAAATAATTATGTGCTTGACGGCAGAGCTATCGTAGGACACACCTGAAGGTGAGATTGATTCGAATAGACATCGGTTTTGCTCGCTTTGGCACCGAGTGAAGCCAATCCCGCTGAGTGTAGCCTTTCATTACAAGGAGCGATCCGTGTGTTAGTACGAAAGAGTGCTGATTGGGGTCCTGGCTCTTCCTTAGTCGCTTGCTCTTCGGCTCATCACCAGATGCTTAAACCCAAAAAGGTTTTTTTTTTTTTTTTTTGTTGGTAAGCAAAAACAGAAGATAGGAAAATAAGCCAGTCAACTTTAAAATCAACAACCATTGAACGGAGCAAAATCAAAATACATACCGAAGGACAATTTTAAAATGAATATCGAAAATGAATATTTAGCATTTCCAACAAAATGAAAAGGCCAGTGTAGTTTGAGCGTGACTACTTGCATAAACCAAAGATGTGCTTGAGTTATACCCGGAGACATTTTACTGGGTTTTTTCTTTAGCAAAAATTCACGTTCGCATCCAAACGTAACTGAGGCGATTTCTGGGGTGGTTCCATAGAGCACCTCGTCATCGGAATGCCAAGACACATAATCATTGTTACCGTCGTATCGGTTTAGGACCAAGCTATTGAATCTACTTCCAGGAAGAGCTTTATGGACCTTCAAAAGAAACCGATAAACCGTCATAACATCAATCACTTCAAGAAATGTGAAGACACTGAAATAGACTTAAAAGCCGAATCACTCGGCTAAGGAACATTACAAGCTCGAAGGCATCCTTACTGCATCCAAGATGTCCTTGAGTGGAGGGAAATCGTCCCAAGAATAAGCACGAGGCGTGTGCCCGTTATAGCTAATCGCCGGCAATCCTTCCGCCGCTATATAACACGAATCTCTGGGCTGCAAAAAGACCAACCCACAATCACTGTAGCGACAAAGAACACGTGAAATTCAATAATTATGATCTCTCATTCATGCTTTTCCGACCACACCATCAAAAGCTGCCGCCACCACCACGACACGCAGACGCGCGCGCGCGCGCGCGCAGTGACAGAGGAAAGACCTGGACGAGATTGCGACCGAAGATGCGGAGAGTGGGTCGGGACCAAGGGACGTGCTTGTTGAGGTAATCGAACCATGACCACGACTGCTCCGCCGGGAAGAAGCGGGGCACGTGGAAGACCTCGCTCCCATGCCCAAGATCGAAGCTTTTCCCATTCCTCACGCTCTCCCTCGGGTCGAATTCCGAAGTGCTCGACGTCGACGGTGCCGGGTCGGCGGTCGCCGTCAGTTTGCGCATCAAGCTGTTCATGTCTCGCCGCCGCCGGAGCTCTCCGTCGCCGGCGAAGTTCACGGAGCCTCGCAGAAAAAGTCGAGCTCTTTAGACCGGGAGAATCAACAATGAATCTTCCACCGCCACGTGCCATTGCCATCTTTATTTCTTTTTCCAAAGGTACATTTAAAGTGCCGGTGTTTCGAAGTAAAATAGATTATTAAGGCTGCGTTTGTTTTCGTTTCCATTTTCTGTTTTTAAATAATTTTTTTTATTTTTTGTTCGGAACAAAAAAAGGAATAAAAACACATTTATTTACATTTTTGTTCCAAAACTATTTTTTTGTTCTCAAAAACACATTTGGAACAAAAAAAAAAAAAAAAAAAAAAAAGGTTATTTCTTGTTTCTGGAATAAAATTTAGAAACACTTCTCTCTTTTTTCTTTCTTTTTTCTTTGGTTGATCGCCGGCCTCAGCCATGGCCGGCGACCGGCCGTCGAGGGTCGGTGACTCTATCAAGGGTCGGCGACCTCGTAGAGCGTCGTCGGTCCCCGGCGAGGCCAACGGCCAGCAAGGCTCGAGCTCGCCCAACCAAGGCGAGGCCGAGCCTCGCCCAGCTACGATGAGGCTCGGCCTTGCCAGGGGCCGGCGAGCCTCGTCGTGGTTGGGCGAGGCCGTCGGCCCTCGTCGACTGGTTGCCGGCCATGGTCGAGGCCGGCGACCAGCCAAAAGAAGAAAAAAAGGAAAAAGAAAAAAGAAAATAAGGAAAAATAAATAAGAAAATAAGAAAGAAAATAGAAAAATAAAAATAAAAATATTAAAAAATTAAAAGAAATAAAAAAATTATACAAATTTACCAAACGTGGTTCGTTCATTTTTATTCCCGGAACAAGTTTACCAAACGCGCTTTTTTGTTCAAAAATTGTTCCCCGGAACGAAACACTTTTTTCTATTTCTTTTTTTGGAACAATTTTAAACAGAAATGTTACCAAACGCGCCCTAAGTAATCCGGTCAAATTGCTGACATAACAATTTTTCGACGAGTTAAGTGCAAAATGGCGTCATTTTGCATGCCGACATAGCGACAAATTGCAAAAACAACGTCGTTTTGTGTTTGATATGTAAATAATTAATATAAAAATTAATTAAATTAAATTAAAACTTAATTTTATTTAAAATATTCTAAAATTAAAAAAAAATTAAAAAAAAGAAAGAAAGAAGGGAAGGGAGGCCGGGAAGGGCTAGCAATGGAGGGGGTTGGCTGGGGTTGTCGGCCCCCAGTCGACCGATAGCAAGGGCTTGCAAGCCCTTGCCCAATCTGGGCGACCCAGATCTAGGCAAGGGCTCGCAGGCTCTCCTTACTGATCGGCCAGCGTTGCCATCCCTTGGCTAGGGCCCGGCAACCCTAGCAGATGTTCCCCCCATCGTCGCTAGCCCTTCCAGCGACGGCGGGGAGGCAGTGAGGGCCCGCGAGGGCTCAAGGGCCCTCGCTGTTAGTCGGCCGACGTTGCCCACCCCTAGCCAGGGCCCAGTGACCTCGATCGATGCTCCCTCCACCATCGTCGGCCCTTACCAGTGACGGCAGGGAGGCGGCGAGGGCCCACAAACCCTCACCCAAATCTGGGGCAAGGGTCGCGGCCCTCACCACGATCCGGCGAGGGCTCGCAACCCTTGCCACCATTCGGCTGGGGGCTAGCGACCCCAGCCGGCCCTCCACCCTCTGTCGCCAGCCCTTCCCGGCGACGGCAAGAGCTCAACCCTCGGCCCCCCTTCGACCCCTCACCACTTTTTTTTTAATTTTAATTTTTTTAATTTTAGTTTTTTTAATTTTTAGAATATTATAAATAAATTTAATTGTAAATTTAATTTAATTAATTTCATATTAATTATTTACACATCAGACATAAAACAACGTTGTTTTTGCAATTTGTCGCCATGTCAGCATGCAAAACAACGCCGTTTTACCCAACTCGTCGGAAAATTGCCACATCAGCAATTTGGCTGGATTTTGGACAAAGTGGCACTTAAGTGATCTATTTTACTTCGAAACTGGCACTTAAGTATACCTTTCTGAAGTTTTGGCACTTAAGTGTCTCTCCGTACTAAGTTTTGGCATTCAAGGTGATGCGGGAGCATCCAACGTAGCTCCATTGACCAACTCAGAACCATCGATGCTTATCCAAGCCAATAAAGAAATTGCATTATGTGCTTAGATGGATTAATCAAGGGAATGAATTGAAGGTAACCAAACGCGTTCTTATATCATTTTCGATTGGGAAGAACTATCGAGATGAGGTTGTATGTGGTGTGATTCCTATGGAGGCATGCCACTTGTTATTGGGTAGATCGTGGCAATTTAATATAAATGCTATGCATAATGGTTGGAAAAACACATACTCTTTTCATAAGGAACAAAAATGCATTGCTTGTTGAAAATAATTTGCAAGTGTGTTCCCGGAGAATTTGCCACTTGGATTACCTCCCATAAGAGGTATTGAACATTAAAATATCAGTATCAGAGCTCAAGGTTCAACTCATTTGAGTGATTTCTTTCTTTCTTTTGTTACAAATTCCTTATAGATGATAAAGTTCCAAGAGGCTTGACTTTGGAGCAAGCGCACAACGAAAGGCAAGATCGTGCAATCCAAAATCTTCAACAACAAATGGAGCGAGTCCTCAATCTTCTAGAGAATCCGCCGAGACAAGGACAACTAGCAAGGCGTCCCAATGAACGGCATCGACGTGACAATTCTGAATCTTGTCAAAATTCTGATGGTGATTCTTAGTCCACTGGAGACAACTGAACGATTCTACACTCTAGTGATTATGAATCTCCAATTCGAAAACAAAGACGATGATGCAGGAACATCCAATGTAGCTCTATCGACCAACTCCACTTGCATCACACTCAACTTCAAATACTCTATCAAAATCAAGAAGTGCAAGAATAGGGGACTCACAAAGTTTCTGTTTGATTATGTCAAAGGCGTTTTAAGCAGCCTTTGTCCATTCAAAAGCACCATTCTTCATGCATTTAGTTATAGGAGCCATGATGGTACTAAAGTTTTTGACAAAACTTCGATAAAAAGAAACAAGTCCATGAAAACTTCTTACATCATAAATGGACTTTGAAACCGGCCAAGTCTTCATAGCTTCCACCTTGGTTTGATCAACAGAGATTCCATCTTTGGAAACCACATAACCAAGAAAGAAAATGCTTGGAGAGAAGAACTCACATTTCTCCATTTTAGCATACAGTTTTTGATCTCTTAAGACATTGAAGACCTGTTTTAAATGAGAGATATGCTCCTCCTCGTTCCTGCTATAAACAAGAATATTGTCGAAATAAATAACGACAAATCAACCAATAAAGGAATGAAGAACCGCATTCGTGAACCTTTAGCCTTCCCGAAATTCGTACTCCTCCCTTGACCAGAAAATAATCCTACTGAAACTTCATCAATTGGTCATACAAGACATCTAAAATGACCTCCCATTGATAGTTATCGATATACCACAAAATATCGATAAGTAATTAATATTATTCATTCAAAATGATCCATCGAAACACATAATGCTCAATTTCTTTATTGGCTTGGATAAGCATTAATGGTTCTGAGTTGGTCAATGGAGCTACGTTGGATGCTCCCGCATCAAGAGCTGAATCAATGAAGAAGCTCCATGAGCAGATTCAATCCAACATTGAAAAGGATAACGAATCTTACAAAAAGAAAGCACATCGCAAGAAGGCTCAATTTCAACCAGGCGATCTTGTATGGCTTCACTTGAGGAATGAGAGATTTCCATTTTGTCGAAAGAACAAGCTCATGCCTAGAGCTGATGGTCTCTTTAAAGTTATTGAGTGAATTGGTGACAATGCTTACAAGATTGACCTTCCTGGAAAGTTTGGAGTTTCGGCAACATTCAACGTGGGAGACCTTTCTCCTTACTTGAAGGATGAAAACCTTCTAGATTTGAGAACAAATCTCAAACAACCCGAGGAGGATGATGCGGGAGCATCCAACGTAGCTCCATCGACCAACTCAGAATCATCGATGCTTATCCAAACCAATAAAGAGAGCAAGATTGGCAGTATCCGATGTTGTCGTTAGGTGATGTTAATCTAGTGCTCTTGAGAAACATAGTACCATGATCATTACCCTTTTAAGAGGGCAGCCTAACAAAAGGTCGCTAAAAACGCATTTATCATAAATATTGTTGGGCCACACTCTTGTGATGAACGGTGACACTTCGCTGGACATGCCATATGGTGCTTTCTTCATATGAACTTGCAAAAATTGTCCGTCTGTTAATGCATGTGTCTTGTATTTCCTAAGGTACCAAGAAGCTGTTAGCTGGGTTCACTCTTATGTGGAGGAAGCCCAATGAGTTGCAAGCCCAAAAAAAGACTTAAGCCCATATAATAAGTTATATAAGGAAATAGGGTTTCTCACTATCTATATAAAGAGGTAGCAGCATAAAAGGAAACAGTAACAAGAGAAAAAGAGAAAGCAGAAAATTTGGGGTTTGGAGCAATATCTGATTTACATCAAGCTGGCGTCGGAGGTCGACTCGTGGTCCGATTGAGCTGAAATTTTGTCAGCATGTTCGTGGCGCAATTTTATCAAATCTGAACAGTTTGATTTTCGTTTGAAGCTCCATACATCAGGTTTTTTGTGGATTGATCAAAACCTGCGTTTTTGGTCAGATTTATCCTTAATCTCTTGTGAAGTTCATGTGTATTGCCAAGAATTATGTTATTGAGGTGTTTACTGCTATGTACCTCTAGTATTTGCTAGAGAAGAACAATTTTATTGATAGTGAAGATTTTCAGGTGGACTCCGGTCCCGTGGTTTTTTATCTCCTCACATCAAAGAGGTTTTCCACGTAAAAAATCGTCTTGTGTTCGCGTGCTTGGTATTTATTTTACTCTAATATATCGATTCCTATTAGTTTTACACAAGAGGGGTGATTATTTTATTCCGCTGCGTTGATTCGATATTGTTCGAATTATTACCGTTCTCCCATCAGAGTGGTATCAGAGCATCAGGTTATTGCTTGATTTTTCTGCCTTGTGTTAAGCAATGGAAACGAATATGAGTAGAATGGTTACATTGAATGGTTCGAATTATCATATTTGGAAAGGGAAAATGGAAGATCTTTTATATGTGAAAGATTTTTATTTGCCTATATTTGCTGAGGAGAAACCAGAGAATAAAATTGATGTTGAATGGTCTATATTTCATCGTCAAGTGTGTGGTTATATCAGGCAGTGGGTAGATGATAATGTTTTGAACCATATTATTGAGGAAACACATGCACACAGTTTATGGGATAAGCTCGAACAATTATATGCTCGAAAGACTAGGAATAATAAGTTAGTTTTGATAAAACAGATGATGGCTATGAGATATCATGATGGTACTCGTTTGACTGATCATTTAAATTCTTTTCAAGGAATTATAAATCAGTTGGCTGCGATGGGAATCAAGTTTGATGATGAGATACAAGCACTATGGTTGCTTGGTACTTTGCCAGACTCATGGGAGACGTTCCGAACATCTTTGTCTAATTCTGCCCTGGATGGTACAATTACCATGGATTTAACCAAGAGTAGTATTTTGAATGAAGAGATGAGAAGGACGACATAGGGATCGTCCTCTTCACATTCTGATGCCTTGGTTGTTGAGAAAAGGGGGAGAAGTGAGTCTCGAGGTCCGAGAAATAGAGATAAAAGTCGAGACAAAAGCAGAGGTAAGTATAATAAATTTGCTAATGTTGAGTGCCATTATTGTCATTAGAAGGGACATATTTAGAGGTTTTGTCGCCAATTAAAAAGGGAGAAACAAAATGAGAAAGGTAAAGAGAAGAAAAGTGATGATGATAGTGATGACAATCGTGTCGCTGCACTTAAAGAAGACTTTCTCACTATTTTTTATGGTGATGTGGTGAATTTTGTTTCTCATGAGACCAGTTGGGTAATTGATAGTGGTGCATCTGTTCATGCTAAATCTCATAGGGATTTCTTTACATCATACAGGTCAGGTGATTTCGGATCTGTGAAGATGGGAAACAATGGACTAGCTCAAGCTGTAGGCATCGGTGATGTGTGCCTAGAAACCAGCAATGGCACAAGGTTAGTATTGAATAATGTTAAACATATACCTGATATCCGCTTGAATTTGATTTCTACAGGCAAGTTGGATGATGAGGGGTATTGCATCACCTTCAGTAATGGTCAATGGAAGCTCACCAAAGGTTCTCTTATTGTGGCTAGAGGTGAAAAATATTCTTCGTTATACATTATGCAGACAAAGTTGTCCACAGACGAAATTAATGCAGTAGATAGCGAAGATGCAGCTGAGTTATGGCATAAGAGGCTCAGTCACATCAGTGAGAAGGGTTTGTCAATATTGGCCAAGAAGAAGCTCCTTCAGGATTGAAAAGTTTAGTGCTAAAGAAGTGTGCTCATTGTTTAGCAGGAAAACAAAACAGAGTTGCATTTAAAAGCTCCCCTCATTCAAGAAAGTCAGGTATATTGAATTTAGTGCATTCTGATGTTTGCGGTTCTAAGAAAACGAAATCACTTGGTGGCTCTCTTTATTTTGTTACTTTCATAGATGATTTTTCAAGAAAAATTTGGATTTATACCTTGAAAACTAAAAATCAAGTGTTAGATGCTTTTAAGCAATTTCAGGCTTCAGTTGAGAGACAGACTGGAAAGAAATTGAAATGCATCAGAACTAATAATGGGGGAGAGTATATTGGACCTTTTGATGAATACTGCAGACAACAAAGTATTCGACATCAAAAGACACATCCCAAGACGCCTCAGTTAAATGGCTTAGCTGAGAGAATGAACAGAACATTGGTTGAAATGGTAAGATGCTTACTTTCACAGTCAAAACTACATGGATCCTTTTGGGGTGAGGCTTTAAGTACAGTTATGCATATATTAAATCTTACTCCATGCATTCCTTTAGAGTTTGATGTTCCTAATAGAGTTTGGACAAGCAAAGAAGTTTCTTATGATTATTTGCGTGTATTTGGGTGCAAAGCATTTGTGCATATTCCCAAAGATGAGAGGTCTAAACTTGATGTGAAAACACGACAATGCATATTCATTAGTTATGGATAGGATATGCTTAGCTACAAATTTTATGATCCACTTGAAAAGAAAATTGTAAGAAGCAGAGACGTTGTGTTTATGGAAGATCAAACAATAGAGGATATTGAGAAAGCGGAGATGATTTTAGCACCACAGGTTAGTGATAATCTGGTTAATTTAGATCCAGTTCCTCTTATAAATATCCCTACACAAGTTGATGAAGAGCAGCAGGAAGTCAGTGTTCCAAATAACGCACATGTTCCTGAACATGTTGAAATAGATAATGCTATTCCTAAACCAGAGGCTCAATTAGATGTTCCACTGGATGTTCCAGTCCGGAGATCCATTAGAGACCGACGACCTTCCACCAGGTATTCTGAAGATGAATATGTATTATTAACTGATGCAGGTGAACCAGAGTGTTATGCAGAAGTAATAGAAGATGAGTACAAAAGTAATTGATTCGATGCTATGTGAGATGAGATGCAATCACTTTATGATAATCATACTTTTGAATTGGTGAAATTACTTAAAGGTAAAAGAGCTTTGAAGAACAAGTGGGTGTATAGATTGAAGCAAGATGAACATGCTGCACAACCACGGTTCAAAGCTAGATTGGTTGTTAAGGGATTCGGTCAGAGAAAGGGTATTGATTTTGATGATATATTTTCTCCGGAAGTAAAAATGTCTTCTATCCGTGTGGTACTAGGCTTGGCAGCTAGCCTAGATTTAGAAATTGAGCAAATGGATGTTAAAACAGCCTTCTTACATGGTGACTTGGAGGAAGAGATATACATGGAACAACCTGAGGGTTTCAAAGTGAAAGGGAAAGAGGAATATGTGTGCAAATTGAAGAAAAGTCTCTATGGCCTAAAACAAGCACCGAGGTAGTGGTACAAAAAGTTTGCGTCAGTTATGATGAACGGGGCTATAAGAAGACTTCCTCGGATAACTGTGTGTTTGTCCAAAAATTTTCTGATGATGACTTTATTATTCTCTTGATTTATGTTGATGATATGTTGATTGTTGGCAGGAATGCTTCAAGAATTGAGTTATTGAAGAAGCAGTTGAGCAAGTCTTTTGCCATGAAAGACTTGGGCTCGGCAAAGTAGATTCTTGGCATTAGAATTACCCGAGACAGAGATGCTAAGAAGTTGTTTTTGTCGCAAGAGAAATATATCGAAAAGATCATTCAGAAATTTTATATGGACAAGGCTAAAGTGGTTAGTACTCCTCTTGCTGCCCACTTTAAGTTAAATATGATGCAAAGTCCTACGACTGATAAAGAGAAGAAAGATATGGAAAGTATTCCATATGCTTCAACTGTAGGAAGCTTAATGTATGCGATGGTATGTACACGCCCAGACTTGGCGCATGCAGTTGGCGTTGTTAGTCGCTATTTGTCAAATCCAGGTAGAGAGCACTGGAATGCAGTGAAGTGGATTATGAGGTATATTCGGGGAACTTCAAATTTGAGACTCAATTTCAGGACCGGGAAAATTGAGTTAGTTGGATACATAGATTCCGACTTGGCAAGAGATATTGATACTCGTAAATCTACTTATGGTTATTTGATTTCTTTTGCGGGTGGAGCTATGTCATGAAAGTCAAGATTGCAAAAGTGCGTTGCACTTTCTACAACCGAAGCTGAATTTATTACAGTGACTGAAGCTAGTAAAGAGATGCTATGGATGAAGAAGTTCTTAGTAGAACTTGGGTTCAAGCAAAAGAGGTATGTGATATTTTGTGATAATCAAAGCGCAATTCATCTTGGTAAGAATTCATCTTTTCATTCTAGATCGAAACATATTGATGTTAGATATCATTGGATAAGGGATGTTCTAGATGAAAAGTTGTTGGAACTTGAGAAAATTCATACGGATCATAATGGCTCCGATATGATGACGAAGACTCTACCAAGAGAGAAGCTTGAACATTGCCGTTTGATAGCAGGAATGGTGAATCCCTCCACATTGTCGTGAGGGGGAGATTTGTTAGCTGGGTTCACTCCTATGTGGAATAAGCCCAATGAGTTGCAAGCCCAAAGAAAGGACTTGAGCCCATATAATAAGTTATATGAGGAAATAGGATTTCTCACTATCTATATAAAGAGATAGCAGCAGAAAAGGAAACAGTAACAAGAGAAAAAGAGAAAGCAGAAAATTTGGGGTTTGGAGCAATATCTGATTTATATCAAGCTGGCGTCGGAGGTCGATTCGTGGTCCGATTGAGCTGAAATTTTGTCAGCATGTTCGTGGCACAATTTTATCAAATTTGAACGGTTTGATTTTCGTTTGAAGCTCCATACATCAGGTTTTTTGTGGATTGATCAAAACCTGCGTTTTTGGTCAGATTTATCCTTGATCTCTTGTGAAGTTCATGTGTATTGCCAAAAATTATGTTATTGAGGTGTTTGCTGCTATGTACCTCTAGTATTTGCTAAAGAAGAACAATTTTATTGATAGTGAAGATTTTCAGGTGGACTCCGGTCCCGTCGTTTTTTATCTCCTCACATCGAGGGGGTTTTCCACGTAAAAAATTGTCTTGTGTTCACGTGCTTGATATTTATTTTACTCTACTATATCGATTCCTATTAAGTTTACACAAGAGGGGAGATTATTTTATTCCGCTGCGTTGATTCGATATTGTTCGAATTATTACCGTTCTCCCATCAGAAGCAATGTAAATTCTCATCAAGTTCAACCAATGGAGATGATCCCGCATTATATACGAGTACTATGATATAGAAGACAAGAGAATGAAAGGATTATAGATCTTCTATTGCCTTAATGTGTTCCAACGGTTACATATCTGAAATCTTAGTGCGCTTGTTACTCTTAATCTGAGCATAGTTGCAAGCATTGCATATTTTAATAATGCAACTCATCGTACTATGCATGCACATAAATTGAAGCATCATTTGGAGATAGAGGATTTTCATTCAGATTTCAGCTCTCATTGGTTATGTGAACTTTTTTTTTTTTTAACTACAACAACTGTCACAGAATTCCAAGAAAATTTGACTTCACTAGAATTTAGTTGAATCACCGTCTATAATCTCCCGAAAGATTGCGAATGTTGTAAGTGTATTCGTATTTTTCTCTTAAAACCTAGATTCAAATTGCAACCTTTTGAAGCACAAGCCTCACACCTTTGGTAATTACCCCTTGTGCGACTGTGAGATAGAAGGGTTGAAGTGCCATTTCCATTGGAGATTAACTAGTGGGGTGTTCAAATAATCTTGGGACACCTCATTCTCCATGTAGAAAAATCTAAAAAGGACTAGACACAGCCTTCTATATAAATATTGACTATTTGCTTCCCACTTGCAATAGCAGAGAGGAGGCAAAACAAGAAAGAGAATGGCGGAGAAGAGTAATCTTCCTCTCTTTGAAACAAAGGTTTTCAAGAACCGCTTAATCTTCAGGTTATACTCACTCTCAATCGTCATCAGCATCTGCTTCATCTTCTACTTTAGAATCCTTCACTTGCCGGACTCCAAAACAGCTGAGAAATTGGCCTGGCTTGGAGCCCTCTTCTCTGAGCTCTGGTTCACTTTTTACTGGTCCATGAACATCGCCGTAAGATGGAACCCTTCGTATCGCCGTACCTTCAAGGACAGGCTTTCTCAGAGGTGTCTTCTCTCTCTCTCTAAATCACTAACATGTCTGTTGACTTCATGGAAGAAGTTTGTATTTTTCAATACAAATTATGTGCTAGTCACTAATATGTTTATAATTTTCTCTTAGGATACACTCTTGGGAAAAAAAAATTGGTGGTTGATTGTTAGCTACAATCTAATAATACTAGCATATGAAAGCTGATACGACCTAACATTTATCTTTAAAAAGAACAAGAGATGAAGAGTATTTCTATTGAGGTCATTGCATCGTATTTGAATTTGATAAGCTCTTAACAATGTTATCATGGAATCTTTTAGGTACGGCCATGTTTTGCCAGGAATAGACATATTTGTGTGTACGGCAGATCCTGTGATAGAGCCACCAACCATGGTGATTAACACCGTCTTATCAATTATGGCATATTATTATCCACCCGAGAAGATGAACATTTATCTCTCCGACGACGGTGGTTTAGACCTAACTTTCTATGCGTTACTTGAGGCTTCTCGATTCTCCAAGGAATGGCTTCCCTTCTGCCGGAATTTTAATATTGAACCAAGATCACCGGAGGCCTATTTTAGAAAGGGCGTTGAGCCTCTAAACGATTCTCTCTGGTCCAACGAGTGGTCCTCCATGAAAGTAATCTCTCTCTCTCTCTCTCTCTCTCTCTCTCTCTCTCTCTCTCTCATATAATATTTATAATTGAGATTTGAGATCTTTTTGGTGGCAATGCATTGCAAACCAGGTTGAGGCACGTATGCTTCAGTTTCAAAAGACTAGTAATGCAATATTTGAACACATCACCTAAAAAGATCAGACTTATGTTGATCAAATCCTTTTGGATAATTAATCACGTAGGTTTCTCCATAAGACTCGCATAATTAATGGTTCCGATGATATTGGTTTGTGCGGTCCAAAACCCTGCAACAAATATGTTTCCCACTCTTTTTGGAGATCATGCCTTCTGAGTTATCTAAAATATTGAACGGTAGGTATGGAAAAGCAGAGAGAGTGAGAGAGGGGAGTTTCTCTTGGAAAAATTTTCGTTGAGAGCAATGTTTGTGGCCCCCGATCTTCTACGTTGAAAGAGATTTTGTTCTTTCGACAATTTCCACACTTCACTCCAAAATGGAGGACCGTGATCTTCGAATCGTAGTGTCGAGCTCGTTAAAAAAATAATTATTGCACAGAAACTTCCAACCTTCATATATCGACGAGAAATCGATGCCATCTACTTATTGACAAATCGCCTTCTTATTTCGGCATTGATGGCTATGTGCCTCGGATGGGCTTGTCGCGTACTAGACTCAAAATATAAATATTCCATGAGAAGGACAATTCCTTTGTCGCGTGATAGATCATGGTTTTGGATTCAAAAGACAAGGAGAAATAAAGAAAGAAAGAAAAAACACTTTAGTCTTTTATACTTAAAATAAGGAAAAAATTATGAATTTCCGTCCCGATACTTTGACGTTTCCTTTATTCAAGTCCCGTACGTTTCTATCCATCTAATTTCATAAATATTATAATCAAATCTCTCAAATACCAAATCCAATCAGATTCAGCTAACATGATTGGAGAACGGCGTCAAAGTATGATGCGAATAAGATATGCGGATGCACATATGGAAATTTATTTAAAAACTTAGCTAATAAAGAGAACATGAGAGAACCTTACCAAAAAAAAAAAAAAGACAACATGAGAGAATGGTGTAAATAAAAATTCACACATATGGATGCCCGAATTGCAACTTTTTTGTAAACATCACACAATAATGTTATTCAACTGCCATGTCATTTGAATCTAGAGTGATGCTATCGACTCGGTAATGTGTTATTTACCATAGCCAATTTCAACCCAAGGTCACCCATTCCAACTTCCACATAATTGTATGAACAAAATGACACATAATTAATCAAAATCTATTTCTTTCTTTTAATGAAGAAATACATATGCCTAAAAAAGAAA
The DNA here is from genome assembly GCA_016097545.1 of Eucalyptus victrix. Classification (NCBI taxonomy): domain Eukaryota; kingdom Viridiplantae; phylum Streptophyta; class Magnoliopsida; order Myrtales; family Myrtaceae; genus Eucalyptus; species Eucalyptus victrix. The sequence goes on along the minus strand of CM027839.1, from coordinate 62,527,954 downwards.
TTGTGCTCTTTGGTTATGCTTATCACAGAACTTATACGAGGACATGAAGAAACGCATCGAATCGGTAGCAGAGCTGGGACGGATTCCAGACGACATTCGGGAGCAACACAAAGGATTTCTCGAGTTGGACACTGCCTCGAGCCGGAGAGATCATCAAACAATTCTTCAAGTGCTGCATATCTACAATAAAAAGTTAGTGTTCTAATCTTTCTGCTACATCAATGACATGTTTCTGCTGATTCTTTTTCAGATATTAATCGATGGGAGGGAGGCCAATGCCGTCGACAATGAAGGACAGCCTCTCCCTACTCTGGTGTACTTGGCCAGAGAAAAGAGACCACAGTTCCACCACCATTTTAAAGCAGGAGCTATGAATGCTATGGTAATTATATCAGCATGCAACGATTCACTAAAAACCCATATTCTTCATCATAAAAAAAGTAAAGAACATCAAGTTGTGCAGCTTTCTTTATTTATGTATGTGAGGATCTTCCATTGGGATCGATCGATGGCTTAAAACAAGATCGTGGTGCTAATATTTCTGTTTTTTTTTTTTTTTTTTTTTTTTTATCCCTGGATCAAATAGATTAGAGTCTCCTCAAGGATCAGCAACTCGCCCGTCATCCTTAACGTGGACTGCGACATGTACTCGAACAACTCAGACTCAGTGAGAGACGCGCTGTGCTTCTTGATGGATGAAGAGAATGGCAATGAGATCGGTTTCGTACAGTTCCCACAGTGCTTCGATAACATTACGAAGAATGACCTGTACAGCAGTTCCTTGAACGTAATAATGCAGGTAAGCCACTTCCAAAGGATGTTGGCACAGCGCCATCCCTGAACCGCAGTGCCGTATCTGATTCAGTCCCTACATGTTAAATGAGATTAATGCACTGGCTTAACTATCTTATTCTATAAATTCCACATTTCCGTTAGAATTTGCCGACTGATGATCCTTATTTGGTGAAACTGGACTAAAATGGGTTACCAAAACTCAATTAAACTCATGAATTGAACTTGAAATCACGACTCCAAGTAAGCACATTCCCATTGGCAACTTAGCAAATTCTAATGCATGGACTGAATTATACCAAATCAAAAGGACGCCGATAGACACGTTGAGCATATCAAATTGAAAAGATAGGACACCTACCTTTGATGAGTGAAGACATCATAATAAGTTTTAATACATTCTACGATGATTGCAGGTGGAGATCCTTGGAATGGACGATAATGGTGGACCTGGGTACATTGGCACCGGGTGCTTTCATCGGCGAGAGACACTGTGTGGGAGAAAGTATAAACGAGGAAGTAAAAGTGAGTCCTTGAGGTGGGATCACCACCTGAGGATACAAGATAGTGCAAGTGTCCTAGAAGAAACATGCAAACCACTAGCCAGCTGTGGTTATGAAGAGAACACTGAGTGGGGAAAGGAGGTCTCTCTCTCTCTCTCTCTCTCTCTCTCTACATTTGAATGTCCTAACTAGCACATATACATCATAAGAGCGAATAGTTACCAATACACGCATACACTTGAGTCATCCTTATGACTAACGAAATTAAAGACCTCGACTTGCTCAAAAGCTAGTCAAAACATGTTAACCAAATCAACGTTTGGCCCAAATTTTCGAGCCTTTTGAGTATCTTTCAAAATTTTCTGGAAAGAAACCTTGTCAAAGAATGGAAAAATGTGAAGAAATCAGGGAAGGTTAAGCATTCAGCACCATATTCTACAGATAACAAGAGAGCAGTGCTTTCTGTCGTCTGCTACAAACAAGAGAAAAGCAGTTTACAAGTTCTTGGAAACCGAGCTTAGATGATAAACATCTCATTTAGGGCTCTCTCTGTCATTCTGATTAATTCAAAGATTAAGGAACAAAAGCAATTGAGCCTCTTATATCATTCCGAATTTTGATGGAACCAAAAGCTATGCTTATATCATAATTATTCAAAGACTGGCCTGGGCTAAGCAGCCGTCAGAACTGAATTTAGGCCACACAGGCAGTCTTTCGAGCACTAGAAATATGCAACCATACACATGCAAAAGCATTCATGAAAAGAGTCTTGTCTGAATTGCAGATGGGTCTAAAGTATGGCTGCCCATTGGAAGATGTCCTTACCGGTTTAGCAATACACTTCAGAGGTTGAAGATCGATCTATTTTAACCCCGAAAGGAAAGGCTTTCTAGGAGTTGCGCCCATGACATTGTTGCAGTCTCTAGTTCAAAATAGGAGATGGTCTGAAGGTGATTTTCAAATCTTCCTATCACAGTACTGTCCCCTGGTGTATGGACATGGAAATATCCCCCTGAAGCTCCAACTTTCATATTGTGTCTGGCTGCTATGGGCGCCAAATTGCCTGGCTTCTCTGTACTATGTGACTATTCCATCTCTCTGTCTTCTCAGAGGCATCTCCTTGTTCCCCAAGGTAATTAGGTAGATAAACTTTTCTAGGAGGACTAATTTTGATTTAATTTTTGATACGTATAATATACTCATAAGGTTGGTCCTGGTGGTAAAATCTCAAAAACAATTAAGTCATTAAAGATAAGAAAAATTCCAGCTACACCTACACACCCTCTATTTTAGTAGTATTACGCTGACACCACTCAGAAAGTGCCAAAATAAAGCACTAATAACTTGTGCTAGCCATTTGATCACCTTAATTTCGCTACCTGACAATGCAAAACGCTTGGTTGTGATAAAACCGAAGTGCAAAGGCATCCGCATAATCTTTGATATAAAATGTCATTTGCTAGAGCTAACAGTTTCCTGCACATCAGATATCAAGTCAGTGGAGTTTCCCATTCATCTACCCCTTTATGGCGACTAGTGCATACAGTGCCGGAGAATTCATATGGTGTGGAGGCACTCTTCGTGGCTGGTGGAATGACCAGAGAATGTGGGTCTATAAGAGAACAACTTCCTTCCTCTTTGGCTTCTTGGACAACATTTTGAGACTGCTGGGTATTTCCAAGTCTGGCTTCGTCATCACTGCAAAAGTGGCAGATGATGATGTATCCAAGAGGTACGAACAAGAGCTTATGGAGTTTGGCGCACCCTCTCCTATGTTCACAATCCTAACAACCCTTGCTTTCCTCAATGCGTTAAGCTTCATTGGGGTTTTACTGAAGTTAGCAATGCATGGTCAGACTCTAGACCAGTTGGCTATGCAGATCGTATTGTGCGGTTTGCTAGTCTGTCTCAACCAGCCTCTATATGAAGGGATTTTCATACGAAAAGACAAGGCAAAAATGCCCTCCTCGGTGGCATATAAATCTGCAGTCTTTGCTCTAGTACTCTGTTCTTTAGCCTATGTATAATCTACCATTGCATTGTATCAGCTAGAAGTCACCGAAACTTCATGAATATTTATATCACCCACCAGACATGGTACAAAGTAGGATGCCATCAGGACCAGTAAGAGAAAAACTTCTGCTGCTGTTGCTATGTCCTAGCTTGTGTAGTCTTTGTCATTTCCATTACTGCTGATCTCAATGTTAATATTGGTACAGTCCAATGAAAGCGAAACTAAATGTTGTGACCTCATTCTTCTTACCTAGAGAAATCACCAAACATCTCGCCAGATATCTGTTAAAAATAGACCAGTCACGGAAGTGCTAGAAGCCACACACTCCAAGGCGATGGTTTAACAGAGGTTATCGGCAGATTCAACGTAGCTATGGAATCAAAATTCAAAACTTCAAGTTCTTGATATTAGCCAAAATGGAATCAGAGCACATAAGTTATTTAACACCTGGAGGTTGAAACTTATGAACACCTTCTGCTCTGGTTCCACTTCCTTCACACCCATACACTTATAGAAGCAGTTGCTTTCTCAAAACTTGTTGACAGCAAACTCCATTACTAAGAGGAGCAGAGAAAAATGATTATGTGCTTGGAAGCAGAAATATGGCAGGACCCACCTGATGCTGAGGTTGCAATTAACTAAGCCCTCGCAATTACTAGTCCCGGCGATTTCACTAAATTTGTTCACGCGGCGATTTCAATAAATTTGTTTCATCTACTTTTGCCTCATGAGACCCTCCCTACAGCTCTCCTTTTTCTCTAATCATATTGATATAGATTGGAAACACTTTTTGGCTTACGATGCATGGTTTTATGTCATGGCCCTAGTTCTGACTAGATTTGCACGATTAAAGTGCGTGCTGGCTGTTGCTTTAGCATTGGTAGGCCATTCGTTGATCCTGTTGATTGATGTATTGAAAAAACATTCCCTAAGTGATTTTGAAGATTAACAAAATTTATCCTGAATAAAGATCTTGATTCTAATAACAAATATTTTCAGGTAGAAAGTGTAATTAGATATGATCAAACATTTTCAATCAAAACTAGAGTTGTGGCATAATTAATCCATTCCTTATGTGTTCTGTCAAACGGCTAGGAAGAATGAAATATGCTCATAGAACAACTAGTAATGATTGTTTTGATTTCTTGCCCTATTTATAAGGGGTTCCAAAAAGAAAGCCTTCCAAATATCTCTAAGAAATTCAACTTTCTTGGAATGGTGTGCTTGAAACAAAAATATTCTTTCGAAGATGAAGCACTCGACTTATGAAACCCAACCTGTTGTATGGGTGGCAAAATTTATGAGAAGCATCATCCTTGGTGATCTTGAAATAATCATACCTTCTAAGTAAGATACAGGCCAACGGGTAGATTGGCTGGATAATTCTCCTACAGATATGTCCAATGGTTAGCTTGGACGAGGAGGAGTATAAGAGAAGGTCTCAAAGCTGAAAGAATTATTTTCATCTAAGAGAATCAAAGTTTTTAATTTCAAAATCTGAAGAGTGTTTTAAGATCTAATACATTCGTTTCTGTGAACGACATTGTATAATCTCCTAGAGGTTAAGAGTATAGGAGGAGTTATTCACACAAGCTTGAGTATTCATAGCTTAGATATGCTAGTACCATGACATAATTAAAGGTTCAGTAATAAACTATCTCGAAAACATGTAAATCACATATATAGATCTTCCATCGCTTTAATGTCTTCCAATCATTACATATATAGAATTTTGTTGCGGTTGTTACTCTTAATTTGAGCATTGTTGCATAATTTAATAATGATATTCATCATCAAGAGATAGAGAATTCGTCCAAATTTCAGTTATGGCTCGTTACATAAACATTGTTCCTCCAACCACGACGACTAATATATTACTCCAAGAAAATTTGACTTCACTACCATTTGGTTGAATCACCATCTATCAAAAAAAAAAAAAAAAAAAAACTAGCCACGGCCTTCTATATAAATATTGCCTAATCGCTTCACCCACTTGCCATGCGGAAAGGACAAGAAAAGAAACAAAAAAAATGGGAGAGAAGAGTAATCTTCCTCTCTTCGAAACAAAGTCAGCCGACAACCGCTTCATCTTCAGATTATACACACTTTCCATCTTCATCAGCATCTGCTTCATCTTCTACTTTAGAATCCATCACTTGCCAGAGTCCAAAGCAGCTGAGAAGTTGGCTTGGCTTGGAGCTTTCTTTTCTGAGCTCTGGTTCGCTTTTTACTGGTTTCTCACAATCATCGTAAGATGGAACCCTTTGTATCGCCAGACCTTCAAGGACAGGCTTTCTCAGAGGTGCTCTCTCTCTCTCTCTCTCTCTCTCTGATGGAAGAAGCTACTGTTTTTCAACCTCAAAAGTCTTGACCTGTCGGTTATGAGAAAATAATGTGCTAAGCATTAATACCTCAGACAATTTTTTCTTAGGATACGCTCTTCAAAAATACAGTTGAAATTTTCGGTATGATGTATTGGCCTTAGTCTCATAAAACCATCACAGGAACGAAACTTGGCGTGCAAAAACTGAACCGAGGCACTAATTGTCCTTTAAGAGGAACAAAAGAAAAAACAAGTCTTTCTGATGTAATCATTGTATGAGATTTGAATTTAGTCTTCTAGTAACGATATATTCATGAACTCTTTTAGGTACGAGGGGGTTTTGCCTGGAATAGACATATTTGTGTGCACAGCAGATCCTGTAATAGAGCCACCAACCATGGTGATCAATACTATCTTGTCAATCATGGCATACAACTATCCACCGGAGAAGATGAGCATTTATCTCTCTGACGACGGTGGTTCAGACCTTACTTTCTATGCGTTACTTGAGTCTTCTCAATTCTCCAAGAAATGGCTTCCCTTTTGCCGGAAGTTTAATGTTGAACCAAGATCCCCGGAGGCCTATTTTAGAAGTGCTGTTGAGCCTCTAAATGATTCTCTCTGGTCCAAGGAGTTGTCCTCCATTAAAGTAAGCACATCTCTCTCTCTCTCTCTCTCTCTCTCTCATACTGTGCCATTTTTTAGTAAAATATTTATGACTATCATCTATATGTGATTTTATTAAAAAGCCGATTAACTCCATATCTACATGTACACTTCAACTATACCCTAAAGTCTTCTCTAATTAACTAAACTAGCAATACCCAAAACTGACTCTGTTTCAAGGTAAATAAGTTCCACACCAAATACCTGGAATTATCGGAGTTGGTACCTATTTTTTGAAAACAAGAGCCGAAAAAGCTGACTCTGAAATTGACCTCAAACCGAACTAGCTGACCTTTTCTTTTTCATTTATTTAGTAAATCAATGATATATATTTTGTGATTGTAATGTAAAAATTTCCCAAAAATTAACGTAACACTGAGAACTAAAAAAGAAAGCAGAAAGTTCTTAAGAGATTGAGGGGAAGTTCTCGGGTAAACCGAAGGTTCCCCTTATAGAATCAAGAACTGAACCATTGAAGGCTGGCTCCCAAATTTTTCACCTAGGACCAAACTAATCCTCATGTACATCAGCCCAAAACCAGTAGAATAAGACTGATTCGGTTCGGTTCTAGAATGGAACCGGCCCCGTTGCTCGTATGAACATGTACTCTTAATCTACACAAGGCAGTATTGTAACCTATCCTCTCTCTCCCTCTCTCTCGCATTTATTCCAAAGCAGTTGAGGCATGCGTGCCTCAGTTTCAAAGCCTAGCATTAGAATATTTGAACACATCTCCACCTAAACGATTGTGAGACTTTAGGGTATGGTCCATGGTAGACAACTAGTTTATCAACGATTTAAAACTAGTTTTACCAAGTCCACCATCGATTTAATATAATGCTAGCGCATCGAAAACACAAAACGCATTGCTACTTGCCAAATAATTTAGTCTCTGCTAGGACGCAAAGCTCCCATTTTTAAAACCCTAAGAGGTTGAAAAGATCGCCTGATAGGTTTCTTGAATCTAGTGGGCTAATTTGTGGGGAGCTATTCATCCTTTTCTATTTGCGTAGTGCTATAAGACACTGAAGACTATGGCCCTGCACTCTTCTTCTGTTCATAGCCTTTCAAGTGCCATTTGTCTCCTTTGGCCACCTTCCCGAAAACACGTTAGATGATTTGTAAACTTTACGTTGATCAGCTCTATCTACATAGTTGATGATGCGAGCGTCAAGGTGAGACTTGCATGATTGATGGTCCAAATGATATCGGTTCACGTCATTCATAAATCATGTAATGACTTCTTTTTTGTAATTTACCTTCTCTTTTTGGAGATCTCACCTTCTCAGTTATCCAAAACGTTGAATCGTAGTTATATGAAAAGACTTTTTATTCGCGATGATTCCATTCTCACAAGATCTGTCAGAGAGAGAATCATTTGTCCTCATCGTCTTCTCATTCAGAACGATGTTTGGGACCCATTATATTCAACTTGACATGAGAGTTTTCTTTTGATAAATTCCACACTTCACTAAAAAATAGTGGCTGGACAGAAGCTTTCAACCTTACGATATCGACAAAAAGCTAATGCCATCTACTTGACATCAAATTAATGCTTTTGTCAGCATTGAAAGGTACATCTTGGACGGGATTCGAGTCTCGTAGACTCAAATTACAAAGATTTCATGTTAAAAAAATTGCTTTTTTGGTGTCGTAAACCATGGTTGTGGATTCATTTGAAAAATACATTAAAAGTGTTATAACTTTTGTATAACCATCACTTTGTTGTTAAAACTGAAGTGGCAAACTAGAGAAAAAATTATATTAAGTACCTCCAACGATAAATTCCAGCCAAAAGTCTTTTTCTAATTAAATGTTTATTCCTACGTGGCATTTTAATAAATAAATAAAAAGAGTGGGGTTGAGGTGGCTGAGTTGAAGGAAAGGACGCCGCTTCAAATCTTTTGCTCAAAAGACTTGAGATCTCTTACAAGTGACTCGCTAGCTCAAACTACAATTTAAAGCTCGGTTCTCGGAGGGAAAGAATTGAAATCTTCTGCCAGGGTTCAATCAAATTCAAGATGTCCTTGGATTTATAAGCCAACAATAATAGTAATAATCACATTTGTCTTCACTTTATTGGAACGAATTTAAGCCTCTTATCCCGCTTCTGCTCTCTATTGCAATAATCAGCTCTTAATTTTGGGGGAAACCAATTATGGTCTGAAAAATTTAGGAAAAGGCTTGATTGTTTGAATTAGGGTTCATATTTGGGGTAAAACATGCAAAAGACGTCATATGGGATATTAATGCTAACTGGGCATGCTGATGAATCACGCCAATTAGGGAAATTGATAAAATATTACCATGTCAAATTTCTGGCACCCCAAATTGGAGTTAACACTTAAGTGATCCTTTTTTTTTTTTTTTTTTTTCACAAAGTGGCACTAAGTGATAAAGAAAATTATTATTAAAGTGAACATCGTATGAAAGTTATGATATTTGTAATGTCTTTTTCCCAATAAGAAGTAAAAAGGAAAAAAAAAAAAAAAGACTTCAATCCATCCAAAGATTACTTAAATCAAGCCAAAAATATGTATGAGTTTCGTCTTGGTACTTTAATATTTCCTAATCAAATCCTTCTATTTTCATAAATTTTCCGTAAAATACATCAGATATTAAATCCCATTAAATCCGGCTTATATGTATGGAGGATGATGCCAAAATATGCTATGGATAATATACACATGCTACTATGGACCTATGTTAAACAAGAAGTTTCGAATATTGGATACAGGAAAGAGATCATTGGAAACAATGAAGGATTGAATTTTAGGGACTGGAATTCCAAATTAATGTGTGACATAACATTGCCTATTTCAACCCAAGGTGACTCATTCCACCATCCGCATAACTGTATGAAATAAATGATACATAGCAAAACTTGAAAGAACTTTGCCCTTGGGTTATGCTTATGACAGAATTTATACGAGGACATGAAGAAACGAATCGAAACAGTAGCGGAGTTGGGACGGATTCCAGATGACATTCGCAAGCAACACAAAGGGTTTCTTGAATGGGACACTGTCTTGAGCCAGAGAGATCATCAAACAATTCTTCAAGTACCATGCATCTACTTTAAAAGATTAACGTTCTAATCTTTCGGCAGCATCAATGACATGTTTCTCCTGACTCTTCAGATAGTGATCGATGGGAGGGATCCCATGGCAGTGGACAGTGAAGAACAGCCTCTACCAACTCTGGTCTACTTGGCCAGAGAAAAGAGACCACAATACAACCACCATTTCAAAGCAGGAGCTATGAATGCTCTGGTAATTCTCAACATACTGTACTCATACACGTGATTCACTCAAAGCCCTCATTTTTCATCACCAAGAAAAGTGAAGAACATCAACTTCCACACAGATTTTTCTATTTATGTATGGGAGGATCTTGCCCTTGGATCGATTTGAGGGCTTAAAATACGATATTGGTGCCAATCTTTATGTTATTTTTCTGAAAAAAATAGATCAGGGTCTCATCGAGGATCAGCAACGCGCCCATCATCCTTAATGTGGACTGTGACATGCATTCGAACAACAAGGACTCGGTGAGAGATGTACTGTGCTTCTTCATGGACGAAGAGAATGGTGATGAGATTGGTTTCATACAGTTCCCGCAGACCTTCGACAACCTCACGACCAATGACCTATACAGCAGTTCCCTTGATGTAATAAACAATGTAAGCCACTTCAAAAGGATTTCGACACAACACTGTCCCTTACCATGCTATATGTTATATGTGCTTAATGCGCTCGCTTTACGTTCAATTCTATTGATTCTACCAGTTCCGTTAGAATATGCAGACTGATACACCATATTTAATAAACTGCACTAAGATGGGTAATCATGACTCGATTGAACTCGTGAAGTGAACCTGAAATCACAAGTCCAAGTCAGCACATACCCATTGGCAACTCAGCAAATTCCAATGCGTGGACTAACATGAAGCTAATTAAAAGGAGGCCGATAGACTCTATTGGACATACTAAATTGAAGGGACAGGACAAGTACATTGGGTGCGTGAAGATACCATAATGACTTTTAGTACATTCTACGATGATTGCAGGTGGAGCTCCATGGTATGGACAATAATGGCGGACCTCTATACATCGGCACTGGGTGCTTTCATCGGAGAGAGACACTGTGTGGGAGAAAGTATAGACGGGGAAGTAAAAGTGAGTCCTTGAGGTGGGATCACCACCAGAGGACACAAGATAGTGCAAATGTCCTAGAAGAAACATGTAAACCACTAGCCAGCTGTGGCTATGAAGAGAACACCGAGTGGGGAAAGGAGGTCTCTCTCTATCCCTCCTCTCTCTCTCTCTCTCTCTCTCTCTCTCTCTCTCTCTCCCCTCCCCCTCCCCCTCCCTCCCTCCCTCCCTCCCCCTAAATTTTCGACCCTTTTGAGTATATTTCAAAATTTTCTGTAGAGAAACTTAGTCAAAGAATGGAAATAGGGGAAGAAAGTAGAGAAGGTTAAGCATTCAGCACCATATTCAATATATAACAAGTGAGCAGTGCTTTCTATAGTCTACAACTAACGAGCTTGAAGCAGTTTACAAGTCCATGGAAACAAAGCTTAGATGATAAACCTCTCATGTAAGACTATGTCATTTTGATTAGGTGCAAAGAATAAAAAACAAAAGCAAATGAGTCTCTTATATCATTCCAGATTTTGATGCAACCAAAAGCTCTGCTTATATTATATTGTTCAAAGAGACGACTGGAAATTCAGCCATCAAAACTGAAATATGCCACACAGGCATGCTTTCCAGCACTATAAATATGCAAATACACACGTGCAAAAGCATCCATGAAACAAATCTTGTCTGAATTGCAGATGGGTCTAAAGTATGGATGCCCAGTGGAAGATGTCATTACCGGTTTTGCAATCCACTGCAGAGGTTGGAGATCGATCTATTTCAACCCCCAAAGGAAAGGCTTTCTAGGAGTTGCTCCCACGACATTGTTGCAGTGCCTAATTCAACATAAAAGATGGACTGAAGGTGATCTCCAAATCTTCCTGTCACAGTACTGTCCTCTGTTGTATGGACATGGCAAAATCCCCCTGAAGCTGCAACTCTCATATTGTGTCTACTTGCTATGGGCGGCAAATTGCTTGGCTTCTCTGTACTATGTAACTATTCCATCTCTCTGTCTACTCAGAGGCATCTCCTTGTTCCCCAAGGTAATTAATTAGATGACTTTCTTTTGTGAGAAAACTAATTCTCATGCCTCAACCTTCCACAGGTATAAATAAAGGTACACATAACATTGGTCCTAGTGCTAAAATCTCAAAACAATCAAGTCATTAAACATTAGATAAATTCCAGCTATACCCCCTCCATTATAGTAGCACTACACTGACACCACCCAAAAAGTGTCAAAAGCAAGCACTTATTACTTGCGCTAGCCATTTAATCAACCCTGATTTGGCCACTTGACGGTGTAAAACACTTGGCTATGATATAACCATAGTGCAGGGGCATCCACATAATCTTTGCTTTAGAATGTCCTTTGCTACAGCTAATAGCTTCTTGCACCATCAGGTTTCGAGTCAGTGGAGCTACCCATTCATCTATACCATTATGGCGACTAGTGCATACAGTGCTGGAGAATTCGTATGGTGTGGAGGCACTCTTTGTGGTTGGTGGAATGACCAAAGGATTTGGCTCTATAAGAGAACAGCTTCCTATTTCTTTGCCTTCTTGGACAACATTCTGAGGCTGCTGGGTACTTCCAAGTCTGCCTTTGTCGTCACTGCGAAAGTGGCAGACAATGATGTATCAAACAGGTACGAGCGAGAGCTTATGGAGTTTGGTGCACCCTCTCCTATGTTCACAATCCTAACTACCCTTGCTTGGCTCAATGCGTTAAGCTTTATTGGAGTTTTACTGAAGTTAGCAGTGCATGGTCAGACTCCAGACCAGCTGGCTATGCAGATCATATTGTGCGGTTTGCTGGTCTGTGTCAACCAGCCTCTATATGAAGGTATTTTCTTACGAAAAGACAAGGGAAAAATGCCCACTTCAGTGGCATATAAATCTGCAGTCTATGCTCTAGTAGCCTGTTGTTTAGCCTATGTATAATCTACCATGCACTGGATTGGCTAGAAGTTGCCGAAACTTCATGAATATTTATACCACACACTAGACATGATACAAAGTAGGATGCCATCAGGAAGGACCTGATGTGAAAAACTTTCTGCTGCTATTGCTCTGTCCTATTTTGTGTAGTCTTTATCATTCCTATTATTGCCATCTCAGTGTTATTATTGTATCGTTCAATCAAAGAGAAAATGTTGAGACCTCATTCTTCTTACCTAGAGAATCACCAAACATCTCTTAGTTTACCAGATACATTTTCTAGAAAAAAAAATAGAACAATTGCGGAAGTACGAGAAGCCGTATACTACAAGGCGATTGTTTAACAGAGGTATTGACAGACTAAATATAGCTATGGAATAAAAAAATCACGACTTCAAGTTCTTGATATTAGCCAAAATGAAGACAGAGCAACCTAAGTCAATTTAACACCTGTAGGTTGAAACTTATAAACACATGCTGCTGTGGTTACACTTCCTTCACACTTTGACACATACAGAAGCAGTCGCCATAGACAGTTGCTTTCTCAAAACTTGTTGACAGCCAAGCCAACATCTAACAGGAGCAGAGAAAAATAATTATGTGCTTGACGGCAGAGCTATCGTAGGACACACCTGAAGGTGAGATTGATTCGAATAGACATCGGTTTTGCTCACTTTGGCACTGAGTGAAGCCAATCCCGCTGAGTGTAGCCTTTCATTACAAGGAGCGATCCATGTTTTAGTACGAAAGAGTGCTGATTGGGGTCCTGGCTCTTCCTTAGTCGCTTGCTCTTCGGCTCATCACCAGATGCTTAAACCCAAAAAGTTTTTTTTTTTTTTTTTTTTTTTTGGTAAGCAAAAACAGAAGATAGGAAAATAAGCCAGTCAACTTCAAAATCAACAACCATTGAACAGAGCAAAATCAAAATACATACCAGTACAATTTTAAAATGAATATCGAAAATGAATATTTAGCATTTCCGAGAAAATGAAAAATCCAGTGTAGTTTGAGCGTGACTACTTGCATAAACCAAAGATGTGCTTGATTTATACCTGGAGACATTTTACTGGGTTTTTTCTTTAGCAAGAATTCACGTTCGCACCCAAAGGTAACAGAGGCAATCTCTGGGGTCAGTCCATAGAGCATCTCGTCATCAGAATGTCAAGACACATAATCATTGTTACCGTCGTATCGGTTTAGGACCAAGCTATTGAATTTACTTCCAGGAAGAGCTTTATGGACCTTCAAAAGAAACCGATAAACCGTCATAACATCAATCACTTCAAGAAATGTGAAGACACTGAAATAGACTCAAAAGCCGAATCACTCGGCTAAGGAACATTACAAGCTCAAAGGCATCCTTACTGCATCCAAGATGTCCTTGAGTGGAGGGAAATCGTCCCAAGAATAAGCACGAGGCGTGTGCCCGTTATAGCTGATCGCTGGCAATCCCTCCGCCGCGATATAACACGAATCTCTAGGCTGCAACAAGACCAACCCATTATATATTCAGAACAAAAAAGAACACACGAACATGGAACACCGGTCGGACGAGAGTGTCAAGACAATCACTGTAGCGACAAAGAACACGTGAAATTCAATAATTACGATCTCTCATTCGTGCTTTTCCGACCACACCATCGAAAGCTGCCACCACGACAACCACGACACGCAGACGCGCGCGCGCAGTGACAGAGGAAAGACCTGGACGAGATTGCGACCGAAGATGCGGAGAGTGGGTCGGGACCAAGGGACGTGCTTGTTGAGGTAATCGAACCATGCCCACGACTGCTCCGCCGGGAAGAAGCGGGGCATGTGGAAGACCTCGCTCCCATGCCCAAGATCGAAGCTTTTCCCCCTTCCTCACGCTCTCCCTCGGGTCGAATTCCGAAGGGCTCGACGTCGACGGTGCCGGGTCGGCGGTCGCCGTCAGTTTGCGCATCAAGCTGTTTATGTCTCACCGCCGGCGGAGCTTCTCCGTCGCCGGCGAAGTTCACGGAGACTCGCAGAGAAAGTCGAGCTCTTTAGACCGGGAGAATCAACAGTGAATCTTCCACCGCCGCTTGCCATTGCCATCTCTTATTTCATTTTCTTGCCCTCCTATTCCCAAGTCTTTATTTTCCTATACTATGCTGAGAAATGATTTTCAGAAATTTTGTTTTGAGGGCACGAAATATGTTTGCAGTGATTTTCATTTTCGTGCTTAGGACATGAGGAATATGTTTTTTTTTTTTTAACGTAAGGACATGAGGAAATTACTTATTGCTTTTACTCAACAATTTGAAAATGCAAAAATTATTTCGATATTTAAAAATATGTATAAGTGTACTACAAGTCTTAAAACTTATTATAAAAGTGTAATTGACTTATAAAACTTTTAAAAAAAAAACACACAATTAAGCCCTAAAACTTATAACAAAAGTGCAATCGACTTATAAAATTTCCACAAATATAATAAGGTCTTGAAATATTAAATAGGATAAGTGCAATAAAAGTCTTAAAACTTATCATGATAATGCAATTAAGTTCTAAAATTTTCAAAAAGCTCAATTACATCCTAAAACTTGTTACGAAAGTGTAATCAAGTCCTAAAATTTTCAAAAAGTATAATTAAGTCCTAAAATTGGTCACGAAAGTGCGATCGAGTCCTAAAATTTTCAAAAATTGTCATCAACGGAATGTCTTAATTTGATCAGTTTGATAAGTTTTAAGACTCAATTGCACTTTTTTTTTTTACTGACCAAAAAAAATTGCACTTTTGAAAATTTTAGAGCTTGATCACATTTTTGTAATAAGTTTTCGGACTTAATTACATTTTTTTGAAAGTTTAATAATTAAATTGCACTTTGTTGACAAGTTTTTTTTTTTTTAGTGACCCAAGAAACCCCACACGGCCGACAGCCGGAGGTAAATCACTAGGGGCGACACATGCTAGCCACCACACACGTGCCACCGGATAAGTCGCCAAAAGTCTCAAGCTAGCCTTCCTACAACTTGCGTTGCAAGAGTTTCGAACACTAAACCTCTTCGATGGAAGTCTAGCGCCTACCCAGCTGAGTCACTTCGGCGGGTGGTTTTGTTAACAAGTTTTTTACCTTTTGAAAATTTTAGAATTTGATTACACTTTCGTTATAAATTTTAGGACTTAATTACACTTTTCTGATAAATTTTAGGATTTCCAATGCATTTGTCCCTAAAATTATATATGATTATGAATGTCACCATCTGGATATTAGGCTTTAATTGTGCATTATTTAACTAGTTAAGAATTGCAGAATTTATAAACAAATTTTTGGAATGGTCGCTTGGGAATTGAACCCGCGCGTGGATATATATACATGCCTAGTTCCTTATCACACATTTGCCTATGATACTACAGCAAGAAGATTTGAAGAGAGAAAATAGAAGACTAAGGGCGTGCATGGAAACACTCCAAAGAAGTGTTTCCGGAACACTTCTGTACGGATTTTACTTCCGGGAACAAAAAAAGAACAGAAATGCGTTTGGTTGCGTTTCTGTTCTTTTTTTGTTTTTTTTTGTTCCCGAAACAAAATAGGAACAAAAAAAAGAAACAACAAATTCTTGTTTCTAGCCTTGAGAAACACTTCTTGGACGCCCGAAAGGAACAAAAACGCTTATCTTCTCTTTTTTTTTTTCTTTTCTTCTTCTTCTTTTCTTCTTTTTTCTTTGGCTAGTCGCCGGCCTCGGCCATGGCCGGCGACGCCCTCGAGGGTCGACGACCTCGCCGAAGTGTCGCCGACACGGGCGAGGCCGAGCCTCGCCGGCAACCGGTGACGCTCGGCCTCGCCGTGGCGGGCGAGGCGGCCCGGCCCCGTCGACCGGTCGCCGGAGGCCGGTGACCGGCCGAAAAAAGAAAAAATAAAAAAAGAAAGGAAAAATGAAAAATAAAATAAAAATGTTTAAAAAATTAAAAGAAATAAAAAAAGAATAAAATTTACTAAACATGTTTCTATTCATTTTTTATTCCCGTAACAAACATTACCAAACGTGTTCTTTTGTTCAAAAATTGTTCCTCGGAACAGAAATACTTTTTTTTGTTTCTGTTCCTTGAAACAAAAAAAGAACAGAAACATTACCATTCGCACCCTAAAAAGATAGTGGAGAAGAGTCATGCTCCTTTGTTTGAAATGAAGCCAGCCAAGAACCTCTTCATCTTCAGATTGTACGCAGTGTCCGTCTTCGCCAGCATCATCTTCATCTTCTGCTACCGAGTTCATCACTTGCCAAAGCTGAACACAGCTGCGAGGTGGGCTTGGCTCGGAGCTTTCTTCTCCAAGCTCTGGTTCGCCATTTATTGGTTCGTCACAGTCGTCGTTAGATGGAACCCCATACATCGTCGCACTTTCAAGGATAGGCTTTCTCAGAGGTATGTTTTCCTAGTCTTTTCTCTGATGTTTTCTTCGACACTTGCGTCTCTTATTGCAAAATCAAAAAAGAAATAGTGTTTATCAATCCTTTTGTGATGTTGTTTTCTTGAATTTTCAGATACAAGAAGGTTTTGCCGAGGATTGACATATTTGTCTGCACGGCGAATCCTATGATCGAGCCACCGACCATGGTGATCAATGTTGGAGAAAACTTCCTTGAGTGTTTTGAAGTTGACAAAATGTTTCCATCAGTCTAGTCTGAAGACCTCCAGACTGCCAGACTCAAGACTCAAAGTCTATCATCATTGACAGTTTCTAAGGCCATCGAAGAAGGCTTATCCGAAACGAAGATTTTCGTTAAGGATTTGATTTTGTCGACTGAAGAAAATCTCTTGGCTAAATATAGTATGTCGGAATCCATTATTCAAATCAAGATAGATTCAGAGATTTTGGATCCATCGATTGGCGAAATATACTTGGAATGTTCTACTTATAGAAACCTAGATCCTGATTGTATGAGCGAGCATGATTGATGGGCTATCGTCATATTCCTTAAATAGCTCGAAGATCTTCCTAATTGATTCTGTCCAACGGGTAGATTGAAAGAATTCATTTGATAAGTGCCAACGGGTGTGATGGCATAAAAAAGTATATAAGAAAGACGTTTCAATTGTTCAAGTGTGTGCGCGATAGAAGAATTCCAAAATCTGAAACTCCTTGTTCTTTGTCAATTAAATTGTTGAGCAAAATCTTATATGCAAAAGAGAGTTTATATCTTTGAGAGACCTTGAGGAAGTGTAGTAGAGTCTCTATACTATGGAATCAAGGAAGAGTTTGTCTGTAATAACTCTTTTGTTCATTGTAGAATCTAGCCGGTGGGCTGTCAGTGCGGAAGAGTAGACGTAGGCTTGGATTAAGCCAAACCATTATAATCTTTGTGTTCATATTCTCTTCTCTATGCTCTTTTACTTTGATCATAACACGTTTTTTTTACAAAAGACGAATTTCATTTCTATTGTTGATTAGTGCTGCACACTTATCTCGAGAAATTGCTTTTACACCTATTCACCTCTCTCTAGGTGCTCATACTAGCTTTCACAATTGGTATCAGAGCCTGTGTACTCACTTAAGCTGAAGTGTTTTACTTCAGAGTTAAAGATCCATGACTAGTATGTTGGCTCCATGACTGGTTGAAAGGCAAAACAATACCAGACCGCCTTACTTTGATGGAAAGGAATACAACATATGGAAAAACAAGATGAAGACATTTCTAAGATCAAAGGATCCTC
Organism: Eucalyptus victrix; assembly: GCA_016097545.1. NCBI lineage: Eukaryota > Viridiplantae > Streptophyta > Magnoliopsida > Myrtales > Myrtaceae > Eucalyptus > Eucalyptus victrix. Next base: position 62,509,890 of record CM027839.1, on the reverse strand, counting down.
TGGAATGGGATGTGGTAGACAAGGGAATTATTCCTAAAGCTGCATCTGTCTTAGAAAGAGGAAAAGAAGCCGTTGAGTTTAGCGAAATGACTCAAAAAGAGATAATCAAGAGATAATCTCTTGATGCAAAAGCAATTTATTCTTTATATTGTGCATTATCACCTACTGAATATAATAGAATATCTTCTTGTGTTATAGTTAAAGAAGTCTGGGATAAATTACACTTCACTTATGAAGGAACTGATCGAGTGAAAGAAACCAAAATCAACATTCTGCTCGGTCAATATGAAACATTCAAAATGAAATCAGGAGAATCTATCACTGACATGTTTAGTCGTTTTACAGAAATTGTGAATGGTCTTGAAAATCAAGATCAACCAATTTCTGATCCCATGAAAGTAAACAAGCTACTGCGTGGACTCTCCAAAGATTAGAATCACATAAATACCTCAATAAAGGAGACACAAAGAATTATGCCACAATCTGTCGATGAATTAGTTGGGACTCTTCAGTCTTATGAAGTGGAGCAAATCAATGAAGATGAAGATCCTAGAGGTAAGAAATCCATTGCATTAAAATCCAATGATGATTATGATGTCACAGATTCTGAAGACGATCTGGATGATGAGGAGCTTACTCTCATGATAAAAAGATTTAGAAAACTAAATAGAAATGGGAGAAGATTCAATCCAAAGTAACAAAGTTTTCAAAAGCAACAGACTAAGTCTGTTGAAGATGATAAATCCAATAGAGATGTAGTCTGTTTTGAATATAAGAAAAAGGGACATATCATACCCAATTGTCCCCTTCTGAGGAAAAAGAAAGGAAAAGCTGAGAAATATCGAAAAACACTCAAAGTAGAAACTTGGAGTGATACATAATGATTATACCAATATTTGTCTCATGGCACAATCAAACTCATATTCAAACTTCGAGATAGACTCAGATTCAGATAGTGAATTTGAGGTAAGTAATTTGAATATTCCTTCTAAAGTCTCTAAATACATTGATGAATTATGTCTTAGTCTCAAAACCTCTCTTAGAAAGATTTCCGAACTCAAAAGAGAAAACTTTGCACTAAAGCAATAGGAAAGTGTTTGGAAAAAAAAGGTCAAAAGTCTAGACAAAAGTGTTACTATTTTGAAAGAAAATGCAGATAATCTTTCAAAAGAAAATGCATTCTTGAAAAATGACATCTCAAATATTTCTAAATGATTTTCTATAAGATTTGAGAAACTTGAAAAAATTCTTGCAAGTACAAAGACCCTACTTCAACAAATCGGGTTTAGGAATGACTGCTAAAACAATTCCTCTAATTGATTTTCCAAAAGTAAAGGAAAGAATTAATCAAATACCTACAAGAGATGCTTACAAAAATCATTTCCAAAAAGTTTTTGTAAAACATGTAGGTCGCAATGCTCTTAATTGTTCTAAGTGTAATAACTTAGATCATTTTGAGAAAAAATGTCATATGATTTGGAAACCTATTAAGAAGGTATCGGCAAAGACCGTTTATAACACTAACACTAATGGACCCAAGAAAATATGGGTACCAAAAAAAAGCTTGAGTCTCCTTTCTAAATGCAGGTCACTATTAAGAAAAAGATTAAATAGTACCTAGATAGTGGATGCTTAAGGCATATGACAAGAGATTCAAATTGTTTCATAAAGCTTGTTCTTGTTAATGGTAGAAATGTTTCCTTTGGAGGAAATAGCAAAAAAAGAATTGTGGGATACAAAACTATAAAGATTGGAAGCCTCACGATCAGTAATGTTTCATTAGTAAAATGACTCAACTACAATTTGCTAAGTATTAGTCAGCTGTGTAACACCGGTTTCAAAATCAACTTTCAAGAAGGAATCTATTCAGGAACCAGTAAAGACTCATCTTAGTCTTTCACGGTCGAAGATATGGAAATATCTATCTCTTGGATGTCAAACCAAATGAAACCCAATGTCTAATCTCAATTCAAGAAGAAGCAAACTTATGGCACAGAAAACTTGGGCATATCAATATGAAGCAAATAGCTAAAATTTCAGCAAAGAAATTTGTTCGTGGACTATCCAATCTATCATATCAAAAGTCTGATCTATGCACACCATGTGTATTGGAAAAACAGGTAAGAAACTCATTCAAACCAACAAATCAAGTTTCCACTAATTATGTACTATAGCTCATGCATATGGATCTCTTTGAACCAACAAGAATTCAAAGCATTAGAGATAAGAAATATTGTTTAGTGATTGTGGATGATTATTCATAATTCACTTAGGTATATTTCCTGGCAAGTAAATCTGAAACATTTCCTTATTTTACAAAGTTTGCTAAAAATGTCCAAAATGAGAAAGGGTATGTTATTTCAAGTATACCGACAGATCATAGAGGTGAATTTGAAAATCAAGACTTTACAAAATTATGTGATGAATCTAGTTTTCAGCATGTGTTCTCTTCTCCATATACTCTAGAGCAAAATGGAGTCGTGGAAAGAAATAATAGGTCGCTTCAAGAAATGGCTAGAACTTATTAATTGAAAGTAACATCTCTTCATGTTTTTGGGATGAAGCAGTTTCTACAGCATGTTATATTATTAATAGAATCTTTCTAAGGCCTATTCTGGAGAAAACTCCCTATGAGTTATTCAAAGGAAAGAAACCTATCAATTCTTATTTTCATGTGTTTGGATGTAAATATTTTATATTGAAAAATGCAAATGATCGAATTGGTAAGTTTGAAGAAAAATCAGATGAATGTATTTTCCTTGGATATTCTATCACAAGCAAAGCTTACAGAGTTTATAACAAGAAGACTCAATCTGTGGAGGAATCAATAAATGTCAAATTCTAAGACTATATGCAAAATCAATCGATACATACTCATCTTGAAGAATTCAAACTTGTTCCAGACTCTACAAAATCAAAATCTCCAGAAGCAATTCAACCTTCAGAAGATGAGCAACAAATGATCAACGAAGATTCAAATGAGGAAAAAGATCAACAGTTTGTCAAATTAACCAGCAACTAGAAGTGTAAGTCCAGTCATCCCAAAAATCTTATTATTGGTGATATTAATGAAGGAATTTGCACAAGATCCAAAAGACTCGAAGAGTCTAGTGTTATGGCTCTTATTTTTGAAATAGAACCCAGGAGCATAGAAGAAGCTTTATTTGATGAAAGCTGGATTGAAGCTATGCAAGAAGAACTCAGGCAATTCAACATCAGTGATGTCTGGGAGTTGACTCCTAAACCGAAAGATAAATTAATCATTGGAGCTAAATGGGTTTTCAAGAACAAGATGAATGAGAAAGGAAATGTCGTAAGAAACAAAGTAAGAATAATGGCCAAGAGATATACGTAAGAAGAATGGATAGACTATGATGAGACTTACGAACCAGTAGCAAGGTTAGAAGCAAGTAGATTATTACTTGCTTTTGCTTGTCATAAGAATTTCAGGTTATTCCAAATGGATGTCAAAAGTGCTTTCCTAAATGGATTTATCCAAGAGGAAGTCTACGTGGAACAACCACCCGGTTTTGAAAACCTAAGGAAATCAGATTCTGTATTCAGAATGAAAAAGACTTTATACGGTTTAAAGCAAGCACCTCGAGCTTAGTACGACAGACTAAGTAAGTTTTTAATTCAAAATGGTGTTATCAAAGGTAAAGTAGATAATACATTGTTTATCAAAAGATAAGGCAAAAGTTTTCTACTTGTTCAAATTTATGTTGATGAAATTATTTTTGAATCTTCTAATGAAAATCTGTGCAAAAAATTATCTAAGTCTATGCAAGATGAGTTTGAAATGAGCATGATGGGTGAGCTAACCTTCTTTCTCGGGCTTTAAGTGAAACAACTAAATGAAGGAATCTTCATTCATTAAGAAAAATATGCTAAAAAACTTGTTAAAAAGTTTGGACTAGAAAATTGTAAAAAGACAGACATACCTATGTCAAGTTTTTTGAAGCTGGACAAGGATGAAGAAGTAAAGAAAGTATACCAGAAGTTATACAGGAATATCATTGGTTCACTTCTTTATTTAACTGCTTCTAAACCTGACATTTTGTTTAGTGTTTGTATTTGTGCCAGATTTCAATTAGATCCTAAAGAATCTCATTTAAGTGCTGTAAAGCGTATTATCAAATACATTACCTCAACTTCAAACTTGGGTCTCCGGTATCCTAAAGAATGAGACTTCACTCTTCTCGGATACTTAGACGCAAACCTAGCCGATTGCAGAGTTGATAGAAAGAGCACATCGGGCACCTGTCAACTACTTGGAAGCCTAATAGTATCTTGATTTTCAATGAAGCAAAGTACAGTAGCTCTTTCTACGGCAAAAGTAGAGTATGTAGCTCTTGGAAATTGTTGTTCACAAATTCTATGGATAAAACAACAGCTGAGAGACTTTGGAATTGAAGATTCATGTACTGAGATCAAATGTGACAACACCAGCGCAATCAATCTCACCAAGAATCCAATTCTTCATTCAAGAGCAAAACATATAGTGATTTGACATCATTTTATTAGAAATCATGTTCAAAATGGAGAGGTTTCGATACAGTTTATTGATTCAAAGAATCAACTAGCGGATATACTTACAAAACCTTTGGAGAAAAATTAATTTGAATTTATTCGTTCTAGACTCAATATCTTAAAGTCTTGAGAAAGTTCAGACTCAGCCCTGAAAATCTAAAGGCTCTCAATCTCGAACAATCAAGATATATGATTATAAGTTATTTCTATTTTAGAAATTTATTTCTCGGATCAAATCTTGAAAAGGTACGATCATCCGAAATTGATTGATGTTATTTCCCAGTTTTTATGATTATTGTAAACCTACCTTTTCGGAAAAGAAGTTATTTTTTAAATGACAGTTATCTAAAAGGTAGTTATTTATTTTTTAAAAGGTATTTTTATATTTCCTTTTTTTAAGACGTTTCGTATGCCTCGCTTTGACTGCCTTATATACCGTCAATTCTTTTTCGTTTTACTCACAAAAACCCTAAGAGAGCACCAATCTTCCACTTCTGTCTTCTTCTCTTGTTTAATCCTTGAAAAAATTTTCATCTTTCTTGGAAAACAAGTTTGGAATTTCTCAAAAACTATGGAAGATGTCATCTCAAAAGAAGTTTTTGAGGATCGCGAACAGAGGACCACAGCAAATACGTGAGGGGCCTACGCATTTTGATCTCACCGAAGAAGAAGAATCTCATAAACAACAACAGAGCCCACAACATTCTCAACAGCATCTATCTCCTCCATCTAGACCTCAAGATGTTACACATCAAGAAGAGAAAAAAATCATCGAAGACGCAGAGCTCGTAAGTATTCATAAGCCCTCTTTTACCTATAAACTATACCGTGCTTTCAAAAGGAGTGGTACTCCGTTGAACTACATTGATGAATTTCTTAAGGACAAAGGGTATATAAATGAAACTTTCTTCTTACGCACCATGGAACGTTTGGGTATTGCCCCTGCGGGGTCAGCAGAAGAAGCCTTGGCGAATATCCCAAGTGATCCACGGGTTGGAAGGTTTAATCAACCAGATGGAAACGATGATGACAAATTGTACAGTCAGTTTAAATTGAGAATGGGTGTTGCAGCGAAAATCCAAAGCAAAAGGACGGGTTTATTTCGATCGGAGGAATACAAGCAACTGTACTCGAAGTTGCTGAAGCATAGGGTAATAAACCCTAGAAGTGTGAACTTTGACTTTCTTGACTATGTGAATGTCAATCTGAGGGAAAAATTTAGTCTTCTTCAACTCGAACAGTTTTGTTCTAAATCTACAGAAGCTTATGCTGAACTTGCTGCCTATTTTTATTCGAATCTCAGCTTTTTGGATGCGAATAGATTCTTTTTTAGTGTCCGCGATCAGGACTGTGTGGTTGAGATGAATCCGTTGGCTGATGTGATTGGGGTTGAAACAGGGAGATATCAACCTATCAGTGTGTCTATTGCTCGTGCAACGTTGGAGTTTGTTCGAGATAGAATGACGAAAGGAAAGATTTCCTATTTGAAAATGAAAGCGTCCAACATTTTGCTTCACAAGATAGTGATCAACTGTCTTAGACCAAAATCAACCTCAAAGACCGACGTTTCAAACTCGTAAGCAAAGTTGATGTATGCCATCAATACTAATAAGAAATTCTCTCTTCGACATTATTATGTTCCACATGTACAGGGCAGTGGTGAAAGACAAGAGTTAACTTCCTTATCTAGCTCTTGTGACCAAGTTATTCAGACATTTGAACGTTCAGCCTCCCCGGATTCTTTGTGTTCGAACATGCGATCAAATGGTGGTGGAACTGAGAATGGTCTCGAAAATGCGTCTGAAGGAACTTACCAAGGCTTTGGAACAGTTCAAGGAGAAAACCCCTATTAAGACTCATTCAATCTCTTCCGTGGCAGAGCGAAAAGGGAAGGAGCCCATGGTTACTCCATCCAAGAAAAGAAGAGCACTCATCATTGAGGATGAAGAGAATGAGGATGATGTCACCATTCCTGCGATGGCATTGAAGAACTTGAGTTGTTCTATTCCAAAATCGACGAAGAGACAAGAAAAAGACAAGGATAAGAGAGAACAGAGGACTGGAGAGAGAGAAGATTTGGAGAAAGAAGCAGAGAATAGAGATACAGAGAAGGAAAGAATTGAGGAAAAAGAAGAGGAAGCAGAACATGTGGAACACTTTTCTCCAGCTGAAGGCATGGAGACAAGGGGAGATCCTGAGAAAAGAGGAATGTCCTCATTTCCTGCCACTAGTGAAGGAGTAAGTCGTTCTCTAGCAAATCCAGATGACATCTATGCCACTCAATTTCCTAAAGAAGGACATGAGGTTTCATCACCCAATCTGCATGATCGTGCTGAAATGCCATCATTTGCCAACACTCCGTATGATCGTGCAGAGGCAAGTACTCAAACCGACAATTTGGGAGACTTTCGCAAAATCCTTGATGTTCTTTTGGAGATGAGAGGCCAGATTTATGCTTTGAGATGCGAAGTATAGAACTTGCAAAATGCAGGTCAAACCTCTTCAGTTTCTTTGCATGATCAGATCAATGCCATTGCTATTCAAGTTCAAGCAAATGCTAAGGGTGAAGATGTGGCACAACTGAAGAAGGATTTGAAGAAGCTAGAAAGGATTGTCCAATCAATGGGAGATTTCTAGCTTGTTCGTGTTCCCAAGCAATCTTAAAGTCATACTCTTTTCATCTCTATCTTTTTAATGATGACAAAAAGGGGGAGAGATGTGGTGCAGATTTGATTTTAAACTCTGAACTCACGAATTTTTGTGTCGATTATGTTTAATTGACTTGACTTTTGTGTTTGGCTGTTTGGATATGGACTAGATTTGGATTTGACTGTTTGAACGTTTGTTTATCTTAAGCACTATTGATATCCCATGGCATGACTCATTTACAGAACTAACTTATTTTCTGTGGATGCAGATTCTAATGATATCTTTATTAAGCCATTTATCCTTTGTGAGATATTCTTGTTTGCTTGAATAATGTTTTTGCAAGTCAAAGTTATCCAAATCTGCATGAAAATTTTGTCACCATAAAAAATGAGGAGATTGTTGGAGAAAACTTTCTTGCGTGTTTTGAAGTTGATAAAATATTTCCATCAGTCTAGTTTGAAAACTTTCAGACTCTTCTATCAAAATCTGAAGACCTCCGGACTGCCAGACTTAAAACTTAAAGTCTATCCTCATTGACAGTTTCTAAAGCCGTCGAAGAAGGCTTATCTGAAACAAAGATTTTCGTTAAGGATTTGGTTTTGTCGAATGAAGAAAATCTCTTGCCTAGATATAGCATGTCGGAATCCATTATTCAAATCAAGATAGATTCAGGGATTTTGGATCCGTTGATTTGTGAAATATATTTGGAATGTTCTACTTATGGAAACCTAGATCCTGATTGTATGGGCGAGCAGGATTGATGGGCTATCGTCATGTTCCTTAAATAGCTCGAAAATCTTCGTAATTGATTCTGTCCAACGGGTAGATTTGAAGAATTCATTTGGTAAGTGTCAATGGGTGTGATGGCATAAAGGAGTATATAAGGAAGACGTTCTAGTTGTTCAAGTGTGTGCGCGATAGAAGAATTCCAAAATCTGAAGCTCATTGCTCTTTGTCAATTAAACTATTGAGCGAAATCTTGTACACAAAAGAGAGTTTATATCTTTGAGAGATCTTGAGGAAGTGTAGTAGAGTCTCTACACTGTGGAATTAAAAGCTTGTCTGTAACAACTCTTTTGTTCATAGTGGAATCTAGCCGGTGGACTGTCAGTGTAGAAGAATGGACGTAGGCTTGGATTAAGCTGAACCACTATAATCTCTGTGTTCATATTATCTTCTCTACGCTCTTTTACTTTGATCATAACACGTTTTGTTTACAAGAGACGAATTTCCTTTCTATCGTTGATTAGTGCTGCACACTTATCTCAAGAAATTGTTTTTACACCTATTCACTCCCCTCTAGGTGCTCATACTAGCTTTCATAATCAACACCATCTTATCAGTCATGGCGTACAATTATCCGCCGGACAAGATGAGCGTCTATCTCTCCGACGACGGCTGTTCTGACCTTACCTTCTATGCTATGCTTGAACCTTCTCGGTTCTCCAAGAAATGGCTCCCCTTCTGTAGGAAGTTTAATGTCGAACCAAGGTCACCGGAGGCCTATTTCAAAAGCGCCGCCAAATCTCTGGATGATTCTCTCAAGTGGCAGGAGTGGCTGTCGATGAAAGTAAGCCTCTCTCTCTCTCTCTCTCTCTCTCTCTCTCTCTCTCTCTCTCTCTCTCTCTCTCTCTCTCAAGTGAAGAGAATCATCTCTTACACACAACAGTAAGCTTATCTGCATCAGTCTATGAGTTCACTTTGTAAGCTGATCTGAAAATCCTTCGCATCATGCAAAGATTACGGTCAATTTCTCGCCTCATGGGGTTGGATGCAATCTCTAGTTGGCACTGTAGATAACAACGCAACTAAGAAAAATCTGACCTCTCCATCACCTGCATGTAACCCTTAACCTCAAAAACATATACCACAAAAAGAAGATTAACCTTCAGCTCCGCATCATCACTACATGACCAGAGAACTCTGAATGCCGAATGCCCCGGCTCTAAGCCGAACGGCCCATCCAAAAACAGATATAGTAGTCCTTTCTTTCTGGAGGGCATCGAATTCCGATCGGTGATCATGCCGTCAGGTATAGGAAGCAATAATGGAGCGAATCCATGAGAGAGCACTCCCACCACTTGCTGCCAAAGCAAGCTCAGCAAAATCGTCAACCTCCAGCCCAAAGCCGACCACCACAATCCCTTGTCAAGTAATTCTTATCCACGAGAGAGGGAGGGAGGGAGAGAGAAAGACTTGCAGGTAAATATCACAGACCGAAAGGTCAATGAGAGAGAGTGCTACCATTTATCAGATACCAAGTCAGATGGAAATATGACATCAGAGTATAAAAAGAGTCAAAAAATCTATTAAAGGTTTTATTTTTATTATAAGAAATTTTGTTTTCTCTTGTATCTTTTAACAACTATAGAAATTTTGGCCATGCAATTTGATTACGCGAAACATTTCTTTAGTGTGATGAATAGAAAGGGATTAGTTTCGACGTACTTGTCTACCCATGTCAATCACTTCATTCTGAGTTTTATGTCTTAATCAAATTGATAATCTTATAAAAGGATGTCCTCGCTAAACCTCAAAAGTTTAATGTATTATTGAGTGATTTGATGGTTTTGGCATTTGTTATTGACTTATAGCCAATTAAGGAACCAAGGGAGGCGGGTGGCTGCCGCTGCCCGCTTGATTATTTGGTTTATAGTACAACTTATAATCATCATAGCATGAAATTCGAATACTAAGGTTCCATATCTCTCATTCTCAATTGGAGTATTTATCTATCTCGCCTCCTAAATTTAACTATCTGCTCCATATAGCATGATATAAAGATGACGATCGTCCAATTGAGCTGCAACAAAAGTTAAATGAAAGAAATCGACAACAATAGCATTCCGAGTTTAGATTGAGAAAACAATGTTTTGTGACCTAGTCTTCCCCGCCAAATGAGTGTCTTTATTCCTTTGACGGATTCCGCATCTTCCCTAAAAATCTGTGACTCCAAGAACAAATGAGTCGATGCATTGATTGCAAACAATGACCGTACGAGAAACTGACGTGCATGGAATCGACTAGGGTTTAGCGACAGCTACAAGATGACAAGGGCTTAAATCGCATCATGATGCATGGAAGGATAATCTTTCCGTTTCTATGGTGAACCAGCAAAACACGTTTCGATTTCTCAGTAAGAACGAAAATAGCCATTGAATAAGTCTGAGACTCGCCTGCCTAGAGCTAGCAGACATTCCTTTCAAAAGTCGACCATGAATCCTAAGCACAATATGTAACATATGTGATGTACATATGATTTTACCGAACATCAGCTCCGGATGGTTGTAGCTGCTACGAATAGTTATTCAATTCTGACATTATAAGACCTTGGCAAGAATTAGATTAAGAACTAGAGGAAGAAGTAACCTCATGAGTTGCATGCAGAAATACATAGATTCGATGCAAGTCAATAATGTTTTATTTACCATCTGCCAATTTAGACACCCTGTGATGCATTCAACTTCTAGACTTGCATGAAAGATCAGGCATTTAACCAGTTCAGTGGCTCTTCAGTCTGAAAAAATTGCATATCTCAAAAGGCTTTGTGCTCTTTGATTCGTGGTAGAACTTATATGAAGACATGAAGCAACGGATCGAAGCAATGGCGGAGCTGGGACGTGTTACAGACGACATCCGGGAGCAACACAAAGGATTTCTCGAATGGGACTCCATCTCCAGCCGAAGAGATCATCAAACGATTCTTCAAGCACTATATACATATATAGCTGCAGTGCTCTTAAGAACTTCTACCAAAGTTATGATTCTAAACTTTTCCCATTTATCCGAAATATTTTCGCACGATTTTGCAGATTTTAATTGATGGGACAGACCCTACAGCAGTGAATGATGAAGGACAACCTCTTCCAACTCTCGCGTACCTAGCAAGAGAAAAGAGACCCCAATACCATCATAATTTCAAAGCAGGAGCAGGAGCGATGAATGCATTGGTAGTATTACCATCAACACGTATAAGATTATATCCATTAGCCCTAATTGCGTTTTGACTGACCACCATTTTGAAAATTTTCAACTTTTCCACCAATATGTCTTAAGGATAGGATATTTGCATTTTTATGAAGGGAGGGTAGGAATTAGGTAATTTCATCATCCCATAGGATTCATTTTGACATGTTACAAAAGTTCTAATGCTCTAGGAAATCAGCATTGAGAGGTCCAAATTCATTGCGATATTTGCTCTAAATTGGCAAATAAATTGGTATCATCCAACAATAATAATTTTGTACCTACCATTTTTGTCAAATTCATACTTTGTTTGACTTAAAATCAACATGTTCTGATCAGAAAGAAAAATGAAATACATGGGATGAGATTTACTAATGTTCAAGATCATATCTGCTTTTTCCCTCTCATTCTTCCAGATTAATAGATAAGGTTATCATCGAAGATCAGCAACGCGCCCATCATCCTTAACGTGGATTGTGACATGTACTCGAACAACTTGAACTCAGTGAGGGACGCACTTTGCTTCTTACTGGATGAAGAGAATGGTCATGACATTGCTTATATACAGCATCCACAAAACTTCGATAACCTCATAGAGAACTGAAAGTACTAGTATGAATACCCAGAGGAGGGTGAATATGTGTGAAAACAATTTTTGCAAAGAACAGTGAAAATATTTTACTTTTGAAACTAAGTTTGAAGAACAACAGACTTTGATCGAGTTTATATTTTAGCAGTTAAATAGAATTACGAACAAAATAAAGGAGTTCAGGAAAGAGAATAAGAACAAAGAACTTATAGTGATTTGACTTAGATGAAGCCTACGTCCACTCTCCCACGCTAACAACTTTCTGTTGGGTTCCACTATGCAATTAATAAGGGATTACAACTTTTGAGTGCAAACATTTAGTGATAGATTACACTATCTCACTAAGTCACTCTTTTGGTATTTCTCTCACAATCACAAATATTTAAACTCACGAAAGATAAGTGTATGATCAAAGGTCGTTTAAACTTTAGAATTATAAATTCTACACTCCGTCTCTTACTTGCTCATCGGTCATTGATCTCTTTAAATACTCTTCCACTTCCAAACTAACTGTTGGACAGTATCTAGAGGATCGTCTTCCAATCTATCCATTAAAAAAATCTGTATCTAGAAGATTTAATAGCCATTGAGTAATAGAAGTAGAATTCCAAATTGATTTCGATTGCTCACACAAACAGAATCTTGGTTTTCATAAGTAGAGCTTCTTCATATAAAAAGTTCTTGTCTTCAGTATTCAACCGTCAATCAATTAGACTAAGTCAATCAAATCTATATTGATGTAAAATCCAAACTAGATTATTAGCCATTATATGTGTGGGGCTTATGTTTAGTTTTGAACATGTTTCGTTCTGAATCTGCTACGTTCTGAACTAGTGTCTCATTCTGGACATTATCACATTCTGGACTTGTGTCTGGTTCTGGATGTAAAGTCTGAGAGTGTTTAGACTAAAGTAAAGTTTGAGTGTCTTCAATCTAAAGTAGAGTTTGAGTGCAATGGACTTTTACAATCTGGACGTAAGTCTAAACATAATTAGCTTCTGAACAGATTTAGCTTTAAGGTTTGGACACAGTCTGAATAAGTTCAGTTTCAGCATAGAGTCTATCTTCTAATTTTTCATTCACGTTCAATTTGAAATTTGTCAGAGTTGGCAGACTTTGGCACTAAAGTCTGGCAGTCTTCAAACTTTGACACAGAAGTCTGGAAATCTTCAGAATAGACGTTGGACATGTGTTACGTTCATTCTTCTAGCAATCTTCAGACTTTGACAATATTATTTACATGTTCTATCATCTACATAATCTATTACTTAAACACGTTAGTATTTTTTGATTTATTTTTCCATCTTTATAACATCATAAGGGATTTCCCTAATAAGAACGACCTTTATAGCAGTTCTTTGGGGCTAATCAATCACGTGAGCCACTCAAGAACATTGAACTTACACTCTAAAGATTGAAGTGCAAATTGACCAAGTTTTTGGTACATTTTTGTGACTGTTAGGTGGAGTTTCATGGACTCGATGGCAATGGAGGCCTATGTACATTGGCACCAAGTGCTTTCATTGCAGAGATGCACTGTTCGAGAGAAAGTGTACGCCGGAAGGTAAGATGGATTCCTTGAAGAGGGAGCACCACTACCAAAAACGAGACAACACGTGTTTTAGTAGAGGTGATCGGGTCCAGGGTGGGTAGGGTCTAGACCTGTACCCTGTAACCAACCCTATTATAACCAGTTCTTCTTTTCTGGACTCTATACCCGACCCTATTTGTATTGGACCCTATACCCAACCCACCCTGTTTTTCCGATCTGATTCTAGGGTCAACCCTATTTCTACTAGAACCTATTTTGCAATCTCCCGATATTCTATACGACTTCAAATTTTATATTAATACGCGAGAAAATAACGTAATCCTCATAATTTGTATTGAAACATTAAGCAATTGTATTAAATAAATACATAAAATTTTTGACTAAACGAAAAATTAAGGATCCACAAGGCTAATTATAGTAAATAAAATCATAAGACAAAAAATTCGCAACAAATATAGGTCTAATTTTAGTCTTATTCCCACAACTATTGCATGAAGCTACTCATTTATGCAAGCATAACTCCTCCTACAAAAGAGAAATTAGGTGAGTCAATCCATGTGATACACAAGAATTTGGTGGCGACAAACACTGTCTATCCATCGGGCAGTGTAAGAGGGAGCCCGGGAGGGAGGGAAGTAAGTGAGGAAGAGGAATGACAAAGGAGGAGTGCCATGTGTGTTTGAAAGAGCCAAGATGAAAAATGTCGTGTGATTATGGGAGTAAGAATAGAAATCAGGAGGGAAAAAAAGGTTTTGGACCTCTACTTACAAAATCAGTCCAGGAACTAGTTCCAAAACCGGTCCAGGAATCGGTTTTCGGGTGGGTAATCACTTAGAACCTGTTCCCGAACTTGTTTAAACTAGTTCTAAATTTTGGGAACCGGTTCCCGGACCGATTTCAACGGGAACTAGTTCTTGACCCTATTTTCCGAGTGGGCCAGTCCGGGAATCAGATATACCAGGTCCAGATGCACACCTCTATGTTTTAGAGGAAACATGCAAAACACCGGCCGATTGTGCATATGAAGAGAACACTAATTGGGGAAAGGAGGTCTCTCATTCATATATAATTCCATCAAAATGGTTACTAGTTTGCCAGTATAGACATCGAGGAAAATTTTAACTATATTGTCAAATTGCAGATGGGCTTAAACTATGGGTGCACGGTGGAAGACATGCTTACTGGTTTATCAATGCAATGCCGAGGTTGGAGATCAATCTATTTCAAACCGGAAAGGAATGGCTTCATGGGAGCCGCTCCCACGACGCTGTTGCAATCCCTAGTCCAACATAAGCGATGGTCCGGGGGCGATTTTCTAAGCTTGAATTGCCAAGAAAAGGAAATCTTTACAATGTGAAAAAAGAAAACTATTTACACAGAATCAGCTTCAGGATGGCAAAGCCGGGCAAATCAAGCAGTGGCGAAAGAGCTAATCCCCCTCCAAAAACTTCTATTTCCATTCGAATCGGGTGCATGAAAAAGATGAACCGTTTGAAGAAAAATGCACCTCAAATCCCGGGTTATCTGAGACAAAGTTCGATCAAGAATGCCCGGAAAATGGTGGCAACAACGGCATCCACACAACATTCATCGGCTGACTCCTGGAAAGGAAATCGGCGTGATGATGTTGACAGTATCTTCCACAAGAAAAGAAACTTCACAAACAAGAAAGGGTCAGAGAAAGAGAGAGAGAGAGAGAGAGAGAGAGGGAATTGCGGTTACCAGATTCTTTGAAAGTAACTGGTTTTTCTCTTCTTCTTTTCGGGTGTTTCTCTTGGAAGCCTTGGTTTTCGTGGGAGAGAAACCAGAGGAACAGGACAGGTAAGTCCCTCCTATTGAACGCCGAAAGAGGAGAGGATTTCGCGGGCTTTCAACGGTCAGCGCCAACCGCCAACCGAAACATGTTCCCTTTTGCTCTTCGTGCATTTGTGGTTCCCAAACGTAGGATCACAGATAATCATCAGAAGAGAGGGGCTGATCATAGTACCACTCGGATTTGCTTTTCGTCTTTCGGTTCCCGGCATTCGTCCTTCCGCAAGGCCATTTGACAAATCTCAGCGGCGATCCAATTGAGAAATCTTTTACCCGAGCAGAAATGTGGACTAGTGCAATTGGTTTTGTATCTCTAGCACTATCTTTAGAGAAATTTGGTTGGATTGTTAAATCGAGTTGAAGCAACCGCAAAGATTATTGAAAATTTGTATCTTGATAAGTACGAGATTTCCTGTTTAATTTCAACTCAATAAAGCTCCTTGGAAGGGAAGTAACTTCAACTCTGTGGCGAATTCTGTGGCGGACCGGGCTGCAAAGGCCCATCAGGCTTCTTTGCTTTCTTCAGATTGGGTGCAACAACCTCCTTCCTTTTTACAAGATCTTTTGTATTGCTATATGACCTTATATGTAACTTCAACTCTTTGTTTATGATATATTAATGTTTTTGACCAAAAAAAAAAAAAAAACTCCTTGGAAGGGAAGTAATAATTATCTGTAGTTCTCCTTTAGTATTGGCATGGACTATGTGACCTCCACCTCGTTATATCGAAAGTGATCATCTTGCGAACAAAAAAAGTAAAAAAAGAAAAAAGTAATTTGCACGGAATGGAGACCTACCCTCTCAACAAAACATCAACTATCCACTGGATGAGCGCGTCCCCACGACCCTATCAAGTGCAATTGGGAAAGCCCGGTACCAGCAGTACAACTAAATCTAAAGCCATCCTTCATAAATTAATTAAGGTACGGTGAGATTAGAATAGGCTAAGGAACCGGAAACTTGACTTTCGATTTGCAAACCAAGTCATGGATCATTTGACTAATCACCAGGTTGGTCGAAAGCAGTCCATCTTGATTGTTCATTTCATGCGAATCGATTCCAATAAAAGGACCGATTAATTTCATTGGTCCATTTGACATACAAGGCATCGCCTTGTATGTGTCTCGGTTATTTAAAAACCAAAAACTTTAGATTGCCCAGATTTTTTTTCAAAAAGAATTGTCCATATACCCATTTGAACGAAGAATATTGTTTATCGTTAGTCTTCGAGCGTTTACAATTGATTAAACATGAGATCATGCTTGCATGTGTCTCGTGAATCGATTATATTGTTTGCTGATAAACATCGAAACCCTTTCGGCCACCAATTGAGGTTATGAACATCGACATCTAGTTATCTAAAATCCAAAACTTTGGATTGCACGCATTTAAAAAAAAAAAAAAGAATTGTCCATATACCCATTTGAACGAAGAATATTGTTCATCGTTAGTCTTCGCGCATTTACAATTGATTAAACATGAAATCATGCTTGCATATCTCTCGTGAATCAACTATATTGTTTGTTGATAAACATCGAGACCCTTTGGGCCAACGATGATCATATGGACTTGTCAATGAAAGAGGTCTTAATCTGCCCTTCCGATTTGACTAATCAAACCAAACATACTCACGCTTAGTCTATTTGCTAAAAATCATTAATTGATGATCACTAATTGAAGAAGTTCAGATGAGGAGATAACTCTTTTAAGGGAATTTGGAACTGCTCACTTTTTCATAATAAACATGTTGAGGATTATTCCAAAGGTTCAATTTTTTCTTTCTGCCAAAATCACTCTATAAAGAGATTTTGTAAATATGATACCAAAGACATTTGGAGCTGCTCGATTTTCACAATAAACATGTTATAGTTGCAATTGTTAAAATTCTTCACCGAAATCCTATTATAAATAGAGTTGGTAAATTTCGAGATGGATATTTAAACACGTTATATTCGTGAATAAGGTCTTTCACTTCTTTACTTGCCAAATAAAGCTTTCCTATTTCAGGATTACGTAATAAAATTCATGATGGCCAATATTTACTCTGGAACCTTGTCTAGCTATACATTCAAGGGAAAATAACTAAAAAGTCCTAAACCTATTTCACTTGCACCAATCCAATTTTAAATTTTCAATTTAGTTAATTTAATCTTAAATCTTTTGATAATTTGCCAATTGAGTTATTCGGTCAATTTTAACAAATAATTGCTACCATGAACATTAGTCATTTTACGTGGCACTACGGCCAACATCCACCTCATTAGAGATATTTTCTAGCTCTTCCTCTCTAGTCCACTAAAATGCTTCAATGATGTTGACACTTAAATTTTATCTTTTTACTTGTGATTTAATCACATAGAAAATTATGAATTAATTTTTTTACTACCAACCTAAAATATAATTTTCATTAATTTGCATTGCATATAGAGCATTAAGAATGTTAACATTATAATAGTAATTATTAAAATTTTCAAAAAAAAATCATCAAAAAATTGTTATTATTGTTTGAAAAAAAAAAAGCAAAAAGAGAAATGAAGTAGAGTCGGGCATGGCTCCTTCTCCTCTTCCTTCTTTTTTTTTTTCCCATGAGCCGGCCCATCTCTTCTTCTTTTCAGCCTAGCCCACTCTCCCTTCTATTCTCCTTCCTTTGGACAATGGCTTAAGGACAAAAAAGTGGGGGAAGAAGAGAGAGGGAATGCAGGGGTGGACGGTAACCGAGAAGCGAGGATGATGCACACGAGGAGACAGAGAGGACGGAAGAGGCAGAGACAGAAAGGACAAAATTTGGCGTAAAAAGAAGGGATAATAACACAATTAGTCCTAAACTTTGGCCCAATATACGATTTGATCTCTAAACATTTCATTTGTTTAACGTGATTCCTGAACTTTTAGTATATGTTTAATGCAGTCCCTAAACTGCATGAAAATATTCAATATAGTCCCTGATATTTTATTTGTTTAACGTGATCCTTGAATAATGTCATGGATTATATTAAATATTTTCATGCAGTTTAGGATTGGATTGAACATGTACCAAAAGTTCAATATCTTATTACACATTAAGTTAAAGTTTAGTAATTACATTAAATAAATTAAAAGTTTAAAGATAAAATTGCACATGAGACCAAACCTCACGATTATTTTTGTCAATTTTCATAAAAAGGAGAGCTCGAAGGAGAGAAAAATAGGGGGAGGAGGCAAGAAAGTGGTCTAGCTCTTCTTCTTATATGGGGCTCTATGGTCTTCTTCATCTTACTCACTTCCACCCCAGCTCGGCCTCCTCAAGAACCTCTGCGCCCTCGGCCTCTACAATGACAACGTGACCATTGACACCATTGCCGAGATGCCCGAGCTACGTCATTTGCACCTCCTAGGCAACTACTTCGCTTGGAAGATCCCGCTCGAGGATGGCCGGTGGGTGTTCCTCGAGAACCTGGCCATCTCCGGCAACAAGCTCACGGGCGCCATCCCGCCGGAGACCGGGAACCCGACGAAGCTGCGAGAACTCTTATCTCGGGTACTTGAAGAGCCTCAAGTCTCTGGACCTGTCTAACAACATGTTCTCAGGAGAGATTCCCGAGTCCTTCTCCCACGCTATGTCTGATGAAATGTCTACACCAAGTCGTGCCCATTTTCGTCCGATTTTTAGTTGCTTCGAATGTGTAGTAATAAGGCTCGCTTAATGGTGATATTTCATTAATCTCAATAATGCACGTTTTTGTCAACATAGTTCAATATGCTTTTTGTTCTTTTCGACTCTTGTTCGGTGCTTCTATGGTGTTTGCTTGGTGAATAGGGGGCGAATAGATGATGGTCAGTGATGCCCGGGTGGTCCGGCGAAGTGCGGGTGGTATTCGATGGTGAAATTGCATTAAATGTTTGAGATGGTGGTCCATGACGCCTTCTTTTGTTGATTTTAGGTCTTAATGTTGAAGGTGGATGAGCTCACACGTTCTGGGGGTGGATGAAGAGAATCGAGGAAGAAGGGAGGTCTTCACGATAGAAAGAAAAATAGAAAGTGGGCTTGAGCTTAGTGTTGGTAAATTTGGGTTGGGCTTAGGTCATGGACAGATTGTGCTTGAACCATTGAGCCCACTTCTTTTATTTGTCCAGTTGATATCACTAGTCCAAGCCCATAAGCCCACATCTGACCTTATACGTGGATTGGGCCCCAGGCCCGGCCCGGGTTCTTCTTAATTTAATTTAAAAATTAAGGAAAAATATATACGTATAATTTTTAAAAATTAATTAAAAATTCAAAAATTTAAAACTTCCAAAAAATTCCAAAAAATTCTTTAAAATAATTGGAATTCCTCAAAAAGTTTTAAAATAGTCTTTTTGGATAATTTTCTCCTAAAAAGCAAAAGCACTTCAATTTAGAACCATGCTCAAAATTAAACAAGCCTCTAGGGCTCTGCCTTATGGTTTTGATTATCCTTATAGACAAATGCCCTTATTTACGCACTTTTGATACATTGATTTTGGCTTTCTTATAGTCTAGTTAGGATTTACATTTATCTTTTTCTTTAGAGTTGGGTCTTTGCTATACCATGCAAATTACTTAATGTTTTCCTTAATTGTCGATTGTTATATTAATGATTACGCACCCGCATGATCACTTCACATATTATTGGATAGGTATAAAATCAATCCATACCGCTTGATAGAAACCCTTTTTTTATTTTCAATGAACAAGATTAGGTACCGAAAAAAATACTAATTAGTTAGCTAGTGTAATCAAGTCTCTAATCTCTAATTACGTAGGAAGTGAAATACACTCTTAGGTCTTACTTGATTTCTAGTCAACCCAAATAAGCTTCTCATCAGAAGATTCTTATAGCATCATTTTGAATGCTCAATGTTGCACGAGGTATAGACTTGGAAGAGCCCACATCTAAATCATAGCTTGTAGGTTTGTCCTTTAATGGCTAGATTGGTTGGATTAGTAAAATATCATCAATTATGGACTCTTGTCAAGTCACATTCTACTAGTGTTTTCTATAGTGGTCCCAATTTGAAGGGACTAAGAGAGCTAGAGTCATTCGATCGAATATAATGTTACATTTTCCAATCTAAAGTTCTTATTTGAGCGTCCCCACCAACTCCAGTTGTAGATTGATCAGTTCTCGAAAAAAAGAAAAAATTTATAGAAGAGTTCCTGATCATTGTCCATGAAATTCGCTAATCTTTAAAAATTTCCTATTATATTATAAGTAATATTTTTTTCTTTCTGATATAGCAACTAAGCCCTTGAATTTACTAGCGCGGAAATTGTTTATGTTGCGATTTTGATAATTTGTCTCACCTATTCTTTGGCTCCTAAGACAATCTCGAGAGTTCTCCTATCCATCTAGTTGTGTAGAAATAGACTTTAGACTCTTTTGATTTACGGCGCATGCTCTATGTCATAACCCTAATTCTGACTAAACATGCACGATGAAAGTACATGCTCGCTGTTGCTCTAGTTTTGTTAGGCCATTCATTAACCCTAATGATCGATGAAACCCTAGCTTAATTCAAGGGTAAATGTCCCAAAACTAATTACGCGTTCAATTTTGTCGAAAATTAGGTTTCCTGAAAATGAATTTTCTATTTTGGATCATATTCTTGTCTATATATAAGAATTGTTTTCGTTGTGAAGAGTATCCAAGATGGAACTTCTTCGTGAATTGCACTGGAGTAATTTGAGAGTATGGAAGCCAATTAAATCTTGTGGGCGAAGATTTTGTGTAACTCCTTAATGAGGTTGGGAGATTATTTCTTGAGAGATTTGGGATTAGACATTATGATTGAGTATTGAGAAACATTAAGAATGTTTAAATGACTCAAATGTGGTTGTAATCTCTATTATGTCACATGATCTATATTGAAATTCTGCCCTACTCTCCCTATAGATGTAGGTCACTCTACGCAAACTGCGTAAATCTAATATTCGATTTATTTTCCTATTCTGTTAATTTTATTATTCAATTGCTTATTTTTGCAACAAATTTCATGAGTTTTGTTGTGGAAACAAGTGGTCGAATAATAAAATAGACAGAAAAAAATAGATCGAACACTAAATTTGTTTGGTTTGGTCGATGTAAATTACGTCTATGAAGAGAGCAGCCAAATTTTCCATTATAGATTAAGCAATTCAATAGTAATTACAACCACACTCAAATCACTAAACTACTCTTAGTGTTTCCCAGCTCCTAAATACACATAGTAACTTACACAATTTTTAGCCCCATAATTTCTCGCTCTCCGAAAGGAAGTCATAAATATTATCATGAGATTTATTGGCTTCAATACTAAAAGCTTTCCAGGCGTAATTCACGAAAAAGTCACTTCTTTATTACTCTTTATAAAGAACATTCACTTTTTTTTTTTTTTATATAAGTAAGAATTTGATTCAAATTAAAAAAACCTTCTCCAACTAGGTGACTATTCAATTAGAAAACCTATTGGAATCAAGAAAGTTTGTTGATGCTCAAACTCGAGACATATTCTCAACAAGTCTAACAAAGGCCGACGCATTAGTTAAAAGCAAGATTGGCAGTATCCGATGTTGTCGTTAGGTAATGTTAATCTAGTGCTCTTGAAAAACATAGTACCATGATCATTACCCTTTTAAGAGGGCAGCCTAACAAAAGGTGGCTAAAAACGCGTTTATCATAAATATTGTTGGGCCACACTCTTATGATGAACGGTGACGCTTCGCTGGGCATGCCATATGGTGCTTTCTTCATATGAACTTGCAAAAATTGTCCGTCTGTTAATGTATGTGTCTTGTATTTCCTAAGGTACCAAGAAGCAATGTAAATTCTCATCAAGTTCAACCGATGGAGATGATCCCACATTATATACGAGTACTATGATATAGAAGACAAGAGAATGAAAGGATTATAGATCTTCTATTGCCTTAATGTGTTCCAACGGTTACATATCTGAAATCTTAGTGCGCTTGTTACTCTTAATCTGAGCATAGTTGCAAGCATTGCATATTTTAATAATGCAACTCTCGTACTATGCATGCACATTAATTGAAGCATCATTTGGAGATAGAGGATTTTCATTCAGATTTCAGCTATCATTGGTTATGTGAACTTTTTTTTTTTTTAACTACAACAACTGTCACAGAATTCCAAGAAAATTTGACTTCACTAGAATTTGGTTGAATCACCGTCTATAATATCCCGATAGATTGCTAATGTTGTAAGTGTATTCATATTTTTCTCTTAAAACCTAGATTCAAATTGCAACCTTTTGAAGCACAAGCCTCGTACCTTTGGTAACTACCCCTTGTGCGACTGTGAGATAGAAGGGTTGAAGTGCCATTTCCATTGGAGATTAACTAGTGGGGTGCTCAAAAAATCTTGGGACACCTCATTCTCCATGTAGAAAAATTTAAAAAGGACTAGACACAGCCTTCTATATAAATATTGACTATTTGCTTCCCACTTGCAATAACAGAGAGGAGGCAAAACAAGAAAGAGAATGGCGGAGAAGAGTAATCTTCCTCTCTTTGAAACAAAGGTTTTCAAGAACCGCTTAATCTTCAGGTTATACACCCTCTCAATCGTCATCAGCATCTGCTTCATCTTCTACTTTAGAATCCTTCACTTGCCGGACTCCAAAATAGTTGAGAAATTGGCCTGGCTTGGAGCCCTCTTCTCTGAGCTCTGGTTCACTGTTTACTGGTTCACGAACATCGTCGTAAGATGGAACCCTTCGTATCGCCGTACCTTCAAGGACAGGCTTTCTCAGAGGTGTCTTCTCTCTCTCTCTCTAAATCACTAATATGTCTGTTGACTTCATGGAAGAAGTTTGTATTTTTCAATACAAATTATGTGCTAGTCACTAATATGTTTATAATTTTCTCTTAGGATACACTCTTGGAAAAAAAAATTGGTGGTTGATTGTTAGTTATAATCTAATAATACTAGCATATGAAAGCTGATACGACCTAACATTTGTCTTTAAAAAGAACAAGAAATGAATAGTATTTCTATTGAAGTCATTGCATCGTATTTGAATTTGTTAAGCTCTTAACAATGTTATCATGAAATCTCTTAGGTACGGCCATGTTTTGCCAGGAATAGACATATTTGTGTGTACGGCAGATCCCGTGATAGAGCCACCGACCATGGTGATTAACACCGTCTTATCAATTATGGCATACAATTATCCACCGGAGAAGATGAGCATTTATCTCTCCGACGACGGTGGTTCAGACCTAACTTTCTATGCGTTACTTGAGGCTTCTCGATTCTCCAAGGAATGGCTTCCCTTCTGCCGGAATTTTAATATTGAACCAAGATCGCCGGAGGCCTATTTTAGAAAGGCCGTTGAGCCTCTAAACGATTCTCTCTGGTCCAACGAGTGGTCCTCCATGAAAGTAATCTCTCTCTCTTTCTCTCATATAATATTTATAATTGAGATTTGAGATCTTTTTGGTGGCAATGCATTGCAAACCAGGTTGAGGCGCGTATGCTTCAGTTTCAAAAGACTAGCAATGAAATATTTGAACACATCTCCACCTAAAAAGATCAGACTTATGTTGATCAAATCCTTTTGGATAATTAATCACGTAGGTTTCTCAGTAAGACTCGCATAATTAATGGTTCCGATGATATTGGTTTGTGCGGTCCAAAACCCTGCAACAAATATTTTTCCCCTCTTTTGGGAGATCATGCCTTCTGAGTTATCTAAAATATTGAACGGTAGGTATGGAAAAGCAGAGAGAGTGAGATAGGGGAGTTTCTCTTGGAAATTTTTTCGTTGAGACCAATGTTTGTGGTCCCCGATCTTCTACGTTGAAAGAGATTTTGTTCTTTCGACAATTTCCACACTTCACTCCAAAATGGAGGACCGTGATCTTAGAATTGTAGTGTCAAGCTCGTCAAAAATAATTATTGCACAGAAACTTCCAACCTTCATATATCGACAAGAAATTGATGCCATCTACTTATTGACAAATCGCCTTCTTATTTCGGCATTGATGGCCATGTGCCTCGGATGGGCTTGTCGCGTACTAGACTCAAAATATTTCCATGAAATGGACAATTCCTTTGTCGCGTGATAGATCATGGTTTTGGATTCAAAAGACAAGGAGAAATAAAGAAAGAAAGAAAGAAAAAACACTTTAGTCTTTTATACTTAAAATAAGGCAAAAATTATGAATTTTCGTCCCGATACTTTTACGTTTCCTATATTCAAGTCCCATACGTTTCTATCCATCTAATTTCATAAATATTATAATCAAATCTCTCAAATACCAAATCCAATTAGATTCAGCTAACATGATTGGAGAACGGTATCAAAGTATGATGCGAATAAGATATGTGGACGCACATATGGAAATTTATTAAAAAACTTAGCTAATAAAGACAACATGAGAGAACCTTACCAAAAAAAAAAAAAAAAGAAGAAGACAACATGAGAGCATGGTGTAAATAAAAATTCAGACATATGGATGCCCGAATTGCAGATTTTTTGTCAACATCACACAATAATGTTATTCAACTTTACTGTCGTTTGAATCAGAGTGATCTTATCATTTTCGGTAATGTGTTATTTATCATAGCCAATTTCAACCCAAGGTCACCCATTCCAACTTCCACATAATTGTATGAACAAAATGACACATAATTAATCAAAATCTATTTCTTTCTTTTAATGAAGAAATACATATGCCTAAAAAAGAAATTGTGCTCTTTGGTTATGCTTATCACAGAACTTATACGAGGACATGAAGAAACGCATCGAATCGGTAGCAGAGCTCGGACGGATTCCAGACGACATTCGGGAGCAACACAAAGGATTTCTCGAGTGGGACACTGCCTTGAGCCGGAGAGATCATCAGACAATTCTTCAAGTACTGCATATCTACAATAAAATGTTAAGTGTTCTAATCTTTCTGCTACATCAATGACATGTTTCTGCTGATTCTTTTTCAGATATTAATCGATGGGAGGGACGCCAATGCCGTCGACAATGAAGGACAGCCTCTCTCTACTCTGGTGTACTTGGCCAGAGAAAAGAGACCACAGTTCCACCACCACTTTAAAGCAGGAGCTATGAATGCTATGGTAATTATATCAGCATGCAACGATTCACTAAAAACCCATATTCTTCAACATAAAAAAAGTAAAGAACATCAAGTTGTGCAGCTTTCTTTATTTATGTATGTGAGGATCTTTCTTTGGGATCGATCGATGGCTTAAAACAAGATCATGGTGCTAATCTTTCTTTTTCTTTTTTTTTCCTGGATCAAATAGATTAGAGTCTCCTCGAGAATCAGCAACTCGCCCGTCATCCTTAACGTGGACTGCGACATGTACTCGAACAACTCAGACTCAGTGAGAGACGCACTGTGCTTCTTGATGGATGAAGAGAATGGTGATGAGATCGGTTTCGGACAGTTCCCACAGTGCTTCGATAACATTACGAAGAATGACCTGTACAGCAGTTCCTTGAACGTAATAATGAAGGTAAGCCACTTCCAAATGATGTTGGCACAGCGCCATCCCTGAACCGTAGTGCCATATCTGATTCAGTCCCTACATGTTAAATGAGATTAATGCACTGGCTTAACTATTTTATTCTATAAATTCCACATTTCCGTTAGAATTTGCCGACTGATGATCCGTACTTGGTGAAACTGGACTAAAATGGGTTACCAAAACTCGATTAAACTCATGAATTGAACTTGAAATCACGACTCCAAGTAAGCACATTCCCATTGGCAACTTAGCAAATTCTAATGCATGGACTGAATTATACCAAATCAAAAGGACGCCGATAGACACGTTGAGCATATCAAATTGAAAAGATAGGACACCTACCTTGGATGAGTGAAGACATCATAATAAGTTTTAATACATTCTGGATTTTGATGGAACCAAAAGCTCTGCTTATATCATAATTATTCAAAGACTGGACTGGGCTAAGCAGCCATCTGAACTGAATTTAGGCCACACAGGCAGTCTTTCGAGCACTAGATATATGCAACCATACACATGCAAAAGCATCCATGAAAGAGTCTTGTCTGAATTGCAGATGGGTCTAAAGTATGGCTGCCCAGTGGAAGATGTCCTTACCGGTTTAGCAATACACTACAGAGGTTGGAGATCGATCTATTTTAACCCCGAAAGAAAAGGCTTTCTAGGAGTTGCGCCCACAGCATTGTTGCAGTCTCTAGTTCAAAATAAGAGATGGTCTGAAGGTGAATTTCAAATCTTCCTATCGCAGTACTGTCCCCTGGTGTATGGACACGGAAAAATCCCCCTGAAGCTCCAACTTTCATATTGTGTCTGGTTGCTATGGGCGCCAAGTTGCCTGGCTTCTCTGTATTATGTGACTATTCCATCTCTCTGTCTTCTCAGAGGCATCTCCTTGTTCCCCAAGGTAATTAGTTAGATAAACTTTTCTGGGAAGACTAATCTTGATTTAATTTTTGATATGTATAATATACTCGTAAGTTTGGTCCTGGTGGTAAAATCTAAAAAACAATTAAGTCATTAAAGATAAGAAAAATTTCAGCTACACCTACACCCCCTCTATTTTAGTAGTATTACACTGACACCACTCAGAAAGTGCCAAAATCAAGCTTGTGTAGGATGCCATCAGGACCAGTAAGAGAAAAACTTCTGCTGCTGTTGCTATGTCCTAGCTTGTGTAGTCTTTGTCATTTCCATTACTGCTGATCGCAATGTTAATATTGTACAGTTCAATGAAAGCGAAACTACATGTTGTGACCTCATTCTTCTTACCTAGAGAAATCACCAAACATCTCTTAGTTCGCCAGATATCTGTTAAAAATAGACCAGTTACGGAAGTGCTAGAAGCTACACACCCAAGGCGATGGTTTAACAGAGGTTATCGGCAGATTCAACGTAGCTGTGGAATCAAAATTCAAAACTTCAAGTTCTTGATATTAGCCAAAATGGAATCAGAGCACATAAGTTATTTAACACCTGGAGGTTGAAACTTATGAACACCTTCTGCTCTGGTTCCACTTCCTTCACACCTATACACTTATAGAGGCAGTTGCTTTCTCAAAACTTGTTGACAGCAAACTACATTACTAAGAGGAGCAGAGAAAAATGATTATGTGCTTGGAAGCAGAAATATGGCAGGACCCACCTGACGCTGAGGTTGCAATTAACTAAGCCCTCGCAATTACTAGTCCTGGCGATTTCACTAAATTTGTTCATGTGGCGATTTCAATAAATTTGTTTCATCTACTTTTGCCTCATGAGACCCTCCCTACAGCTCTCCTTTTTCTCTAATCATATTGATATAGATTGGAAACACTTTTTGACTTACGATGCATGCTTTTATGTCATGGCCCTAGTTCTGACTAGACATGCACGATGAAAGTGCGTGCTGGCTGTTGCTTTAGCTTTGGTAGGCCATTCATTGATCCTGTTGATTGATCTGTTAAGAAAACATCCCCTAAGTGATTTTGAAGATTGATAAAATTTATCCTGAATAAAGACCTTGATTCTAATAATAAGTATTTTCAGGTAGAAAGTCTAATTAGATATGATCAGACATTTTCAATCAAAACCAGAGTTGTGGCATAATTAATTCCTTCCTTATGTGTTTTGTCAAATGGCTAGGAATAATGTAATATGCTCATACATTGACTAGTAGCAATTGGTTGGATTTCCTGTCTTATTTATAAGGGGTTCCAAAAGGAAAGCCTTCCAAATATCTCTAAGAGATTCAACTTTCCTAGAAGGGTATACTTGAAACGAAAATATTCTTTCCAAGATGAAGCACTCGACTTATGGAAACCCAAACTGCTATATGGGCATGGGAAGCATCATCCTTGGTGATCTTGAAATAATTAGACCTTCTAAGTAAGATCCAGGCTACCGGGTAGATTGGCTAGATAATTCTCCTACAGATATGTCCAATGGTTAACTTGGACTAGGAGAAGTATAAGAGGAGGTCTCAAAGCCGAAAGAATTATCGCATCTAAGAGAATCGAAGTTTTTAATTTCAAAATCCGAATAGTGTTTTATGATATAATACATTCGTTTCCGTGAACAACATTGTATAATCTCCTAGAGGTTAAGAGTGTGGGAGGAGTTATTCATACAAGCTTGAGTATTCATAGCTCAGATATGCTAGTACCATGTAATACATGACAAAATTAAAGGTTTAGTTATAAACTATCTCAAAAACATGTACATCACATATATAGATCTTCCATCACTTTAATGTGTTCCAATCGTTACATATATAGAATTTTGTTGCGGTCGTTACTCTTAATTTGAGCATAGTTGCGAAGTATTGGATAATTTGACTTCACTACCATTTGGTTGAATCACCATCTATCAAAAAAAAAAAAAAAAACTAGCCACGGCCTTCTATATAAATATTGCCTAATCGCTTCTCCCACTTGCCATACGGAAAGGACAAGAAAAGAAACAAAAAATGGGAGAGAAGAGTAATCTTCCTCTCTTTGAAACAAAGTCAGCCGACAACCGCTTCATCTTCAGATTATACACACTTTCCATCTTCATCAGCATCTGCTTCATCTTCTACTTTAGAATCCATCACTTGCCAGAGTCCAAAGCAGCTGAGAAGTTGGCTTGGCTTGGAGCTTTCTTTTCTGAGCTCTGGCCTTTCTCAGAGGTGCTCTCTCTCTCTCTCTCTCTCTCTCTCTCTCCCTCCCTCTAGTTGAAATTTTCGGTATGATGTATTGGCCATAGTCTCATAAAACCATCATAGGAACGAAACTTGGCGTGCAAAAACTGAACCGAGGCACTAATTGTCCTTTAAGAGGAACAAAAGAAAAAACAAGTCTTTCTAATGTAATCGTTGTATGAGATTTGAATTTAGTCTTTTAGTAACAATATATTCATGAACTCTTTTAGGTACAAGGGGCTTTTGCCTGGAATAGACATATTTGTGTGTACAAATAGATCCTGTAATAGAGTCACCAACCATGGTGATCAATACTATCTTGTCAATCATGGCATACAATTATCCACCGGAGAAGATGAGCATTTATCTCTCTGACAACGGCGGTTCGGACCTTACTTTCTATGCGTTACTTTAGTCTTCTCAATTCTCCAAGAAATGGCTTCCTTTTTGCCGGAAGTTTAATGTTGAACCAAGATCCCCGGAGGCCTATTTCAGAAATGCTGTTGAGCCTCTAAATGATTCTCTCTGGTCCGAGGAGTTGTCCTCCATTAAAGTAAGCACATCTCTCTCTCTCTCTCTCTCTCTCATATACTGTGCCATTTTTTTAGTAAAATATTTATGACTATCATCTATATGTGATTTTAGCTAAATTAGCAATTAAAAAGCTGATTAACTCCGTATCTACATGTACACTTCAACTATACAAAAGCCTTCTCTAATTAACTGAACTAGCAACACCCAAAACACCACATCATGATTGGTTTCAAGGTAGATAAGTTCCACACCAAATACCTAGAATCAACAGAGTTGGTACCTATTTTTTTGAAAACAAGAGCCAAAAAAGTCGACTCTGAAATTTATCTCAAACCAAACTAGCTGACCTTTTCTTTTTCATTTATTTAGTAACTCAATCATATATATTTTGTAATTGTAATGTAAAAATTTCCCAAAAAATAACATAACAACTAGAAAGGAAAGTAGAAAGTTCTTAAGAGATTGAGGGGAAGTTGTCGGGTAAACCGAAGGTTCCCCTTATAGAATCAAGAACTGAACCATTGAAGGCTGGTTCCCAAATTTTTCACCCAAGACCAAACTAATCCTCATGTACATCGGCCCAAAACCAGTTGAATAAGACTGATTCAGTTCGGTTCTAGAATGTAACCGGCCCCGTTGTTCGTATCAACATGTACTCTTAACCTACACAAGGCAGTATTGTAACCTATCCTCTCTCTCTCGCGTGCATTTATTCCAAAGTAGTTGAGGCATGCGTGCCTGAGTTTCAAAGCCTAGCATTAGAATATTTGAACACATCTCCACCTAAACGATTGTGAGACTTTAGGGTATGGTCCATGGTAGACAACTAGTTTATCAACGATTTAAAACTAGTTTTACCAAGTCCACCATCGATTTAATATATTGCTAGCGCATCGAAAACACAAAACGCATTGCTACTTGCCAAAAAATTTAGTCTCTGCTAGGACGCAAAGCTCCCATTTTTAAAACCCTAAGAGGTTGAAAAGATCGCCTGATAGGTTTCTCGAATCTAGTGGGCTAATTTGTGGGGAGCTATTCATCCTTTTCTATTTGCGTAGTGCTATAAGACACTGAAGACTATGGCCCTGCACTCTTCTTCTTCTTCTGTTCATAGCCTTTAAAGTGCCATTTGTCTCCTTTGGCCACCTTCTCGAAAACACGTTAGATGATCTGTAAACTTTACGTTGATCAGTTCTATCTACATAGTTGATGATGTGAGCGTCAAGGTGAGACTCGCATGATTGATGGTCCAAATGATATCGGTTCACGTCATTCATAAATCATGTAATGACTTCTTTTTTGGAATTTACCTTCTCTTTTTGGAGATCTCACCTTCTCAATTATCTAAAACGTTGAATCGTCGTTGTATGAAAAGACTTCTTCTTCGTGACAATTCCATTCTCACATGATCTGTCGGCAAGAGAATCGTTCCTTGGGGATTTTCTCTTCGCCGTTCTCATTGAGAACGATGTTTAGGGCCCATTATATTCTACTTGGCATGAGATTTTGTTCTTTTGACAAATTCCACACTTGACTAAAAAATAGTGGCCGGACAGAAGCTTTCAACCTTACGATATCGACAAAAAGCTAATGCCATCCACTTGACATCAAATCAATGCTTTTGTCAGCATTGAAAGGTACATCTTGGACGGGATTCGAGTGTCGTAGACTCAAATTACAAAGATTCTTGTAAAAAAAGCATTGCTTTTGTGGCCTTGTAAACCATGGTTTTGGATTCATTTGAAAAATACATTAAATATTTCATAACTTTTATATGATACTCACTTTATTGTTAAAAATTAAGTGGCAAATTAGAGAAAAAATTATATTAAATACCTCCAACGATAAATTCCAGTCAAAAGTCCTTTTTTAATTAAATGTTTATTCCTACGTGGCATTTTAATCATAAAAAAAGGGGTACAACGTAGACAATGAGGTAGCTTCAAATCTTTTGCTCAAAAGACTGAGATCTCTTACAAGTGACTCGCTATCTCAAATTACAATTTAAAGCTCAGTTCTCGGAGAGAAAAAATTGAAATCTTCTGCCAGGGTTTAATCAAATTCAAGATGTTCTTGGATTTCTAAGCCCACAATAATAGTAATAATCACATTTGTCTTCACTTTATTGGAGCGAATTTAAGCCTCTTATCCCGCTTCTGCTCTCTACTGCAATAATCAGCTCTTAAATTTGGGGAAACCGTTTATGGTCTGGAAAATTTAGGAAAAGGCTTGATTGTCTGAATTAGGGTTTATACTTGGGGTAAAACATACAAAAGGCGTCGTATGGGATATTAATGCTAACTGAGCATGCCGATAAATCACGTCAGTTGGGGAAATTGATAAAATATTCCTATGTCGAATTTCTAGCACTCCAAATTGGAGTTAAAACTAAAGTGATCTTCTTCTTTTTTTTTTTCACAAATGGCACTAAGTGTAAGAAAAATTAATATTAAAGTGAACATCATACAAAAGTTATGGTATTTGTAATGTCTTTTTCTCTATAATAAGTACAAAAAAAAAAAAAAGACTTCAATCCAACCAAAGATCACTTAAATCAAGCAAAAAAAAAAAAGTATAAGTTTCATCTTGGTACATTTATGCCTTTCCTAATCAAATCCTTCTATTTTCATAAATTTTCAGTAAAATACGTCAGATATTAAATCCCATTAAATTCGGCTTATATGTATGGAGGATGATGCCAAAATATGTTATGGATAAATACACAGATGCTACTGTGGACCTATGTTGAAAAAAGTAGCCCTAGACAACGTCACAATATGATGTGAATGGAATTTAGCCAATACCTATCCTGGAAAAATTTTCTGTGTCAAAGCATAACATCGTCCAACCGCCACGTCACAGCGAGATCTGGCAAGATATAGTGTCCAACAGACTGGATTAACAAAATTGTGGAAATAAAGGAATTTGATTAGATAAATTAAAAGTATGGGAACAAAAAGTAAGTTTCGAATATTGGATACAGGAAACAGATCATTGGAAACAATGAAGGATTGAATTTTAGTGACTGGAATTCCAAATTAATGTGTGACATAACATTGCCAATTTCAACCCACGGTGACTCATTCCACCTTCCACATAACTGTATGAAATAAATGATACATAGCAAAACTTGAAAGAACTTAGCCCTTGGGTTATGCTCATGACAGAATTTATAGGAGGATATGAAGAAACGAATTGAAACAGTAGCGGAGTTGGGACGGATTCCAGATGACATTCGCAAGCAACACAAAGGATTTCTCGAATGGGACACTGTCTTGAGCCGGAGAGATCATCAAACAATTCTTCAAGTACCGTTCATCTACTTTAAAAGATTAACGTTCTAATCTTTCGGCAGCATCAATGACATGCTTCTCCTGATTCTTCAGATAGTGATCGATGGGAGGGATCCCATGGCAGTGGACAGTGAAGAGCAGCCTCTACCAACTCTGGTGTACTTGGCCAGAGAAAAGAGACCACAACACAGCCACCATTTCAAAGCAGGAGCTATGAATGCTCTGGTAATTCTCAACATACTGTACTCATACACATGATTCACTCAAAGCCCTCATTTTTCATCACCAAGAAAAGTGAAGAACGTCGACTTCAACACAGATTTTTCTATTTATGTATGGGAGGATCTTGCCCTTGGATCGATTTGAGGGCTTAAAATACGATATCGGTGCCAATCTTTATGTTATTTTTCTGAAAAAAAAAATAGATCAGGGTCTCATCGAGGATCAGCAACGCGCCCATCATCCCTAATGTGGACTGCGACATGTATTCGAACAACATGGACTCGGTGAGAGATGTACTGTGCTTCTTCATGGACGAAGAGAATGGTGATGAGATTGGTTTCATACAGTTCCCGCAGACCTTCGAACCAATGACCTCTACAGCAGTTCCTTTGATGTAATAAATGTTAAGTTACTTTAATTGAGTTTCCTTTATTATCAAAGTTTTATTTCCCGTTTTACTTACATAAGGGTATTATTGTCATATGCAATTTATATTCAATATAAATACAATGGATATAGGGTTTCTATTACTACAGAAATCTACAGCCCCTCTTTCTTTCTTTCTTTCTTTTACGTTCTCCTTCTCTTCTTCTCTATTCCTTCTCTCTTCTTATTTCTCTTTTACTATTCGCTGCGGGTTCTCTAATCAACTTTGTGACATGGTATCAAAGCATATCTAACTATCTAATTACTTGATCATATTGCTAGTTTGAGAGTCCCCTAGTAACCCTACTTCTTCTCTGGTGTGTAGCCACCTAAAGCTGCAATTTTTATTCGTTTTCTCTTCAAGTCTCGATACATATGAGATTAGAAGATACCAAATTCATTAGGTTCGGTTTATGAACATGGATTACAACACTTGCTGATCAGCGGATTCAAGAATCAAAGTACTCTATTGATTATGGATGACTGGTCTTGCTGGTTTTCCATCAAACATATAATTATTTGAATCAAGATTTCTAATCAGATATTTTCTTCTATACAACAGTCTCTATTTATGAGTTTTCAGCATCCCTTTGGTTAAGTGATGAAGCCAATTACATCTAATTATACATTAGTGTTGCTGCTTTGTTACTTGCACTAAAGTTTTAGCTTTCTTGATTAGTGGTAGATATATTGAGATTATCATCATGAGTGATACTAAGGCTCCTACAAATAGTGTCAACGTTCAAATTACCACTATTAAATTAAATTGATCCTCCAATTACTTGTTATGGGCCCAAGCTGTGAAGGTCTATATTAATGTCAAAGGGAAACTTCATTATCTTACCACAGGCCCTCCTGCTGAAAATTCTAGAGACTATAATGATTTGATGAGAGAGAATGATACACTTTTGGTGTGGTTATGGAATAGCATGGAACCATCCATCGCTGCTAATGTCATGTTCCACACAACTGTTAAGGGAGTGTGGGATGATCTTATGGAGAGTTACTCACAAGACAAAAATATGTCTAGAGTTTACAAACTATATGAGAAGATTTTTAATTTTAAATAGGGAGACAAGTCTCTTGGAGAATATTATAGTGCTTTGAAAGGTATGTGGGAAGAACTCAATCTTTATCAGCCCATCACTACTGATCTCGAGAGATTAAAGACACAACGGGCTGAATTTCAAATGGCCAAATTTTTATCTGGCTTGAATGCTAACTTACAGCCTGTGAAGAGTTAACTTCTTGCTGGAGAGAGAGTTTCTTCTATGAATGAAGCATTTTGTCAAATTCAGTGCATTGTCCCTCCATCTTCTACTTCATCTAAAGACAATTTAGCATTTGTGGCTAGTAGTGGTGGTCGTGGTCGTGGTGGATTTTCCAATAGAGGTCGTGGCTTGGGGGAGGTCGTAGTTGTGGTGGTGGACGTAGTGGACAAAGTTCTGATCGAGATAGCCGACAGTGTATACACTACAACAAATTCGGTCATATTATTGACACTTGTTAGGCCAAGCATGGCAAGCCTGAGTGGGCTCAACGATTAGTTCCTACAAATATTGCTGTGTCTGAAGGGAGTGCTCGAAATGTGTCTTACAGAGACATGAGCCCATCTATCCCACCTGGGGGTAGTTCTTCTGAGTCTACGGCTCGAGATGATATGGTTGTACAACTCATCAAACATGTTCAACAACTAGAGGCTTCCAATTTCTCATCCACTGCCACTCTTGCACGTACAGGTGACATAGCCTCTTTCTCTACTTTGTCTCCTAACACCTCTTGGGTCATTGACTTGGGAGCTTCTAGTCATATGACGGGTAAGCAAGAACTATTTTCTTCCCACACTAACTCTAGTCCTTCATCCGAAGTTATTTTAGCTAATGGTTCATCGACTCAAGTGGTTGGATCGAGGACTATTTCACTTACATTTTCCTTATCTTTGTCCTCTGTTTTACATGTTCCCCAACTTCCTTTAAATTTGTTATTTGTTAGTCAGTTAACTAAAGCTCTTAGTTGTTCAGTTACATTTTATCCATCTCATTGCGTTTTTCAGGACCTTCAGACAAAGAAGATGATTGGTGGAGGGCATGAATGTGATGGACTCTACTATCTCAGTGGTGTCTCCACTACGACGCCAATGGTCTAGCTGCTAGTTCTAGTATCCCCCTATTATGGCATTCTCGTTTAGGGCATTTATCTTTATTTAAGTTACAACAAATAATTCCTGAGTGTAAATCAATTTCTACTCTTGAGTGTGAGGCTTGTGAACTTGGGAAACATCATCGTAGTTCCTTTCCTAGTCGTAATGATTCTCGTGCATCTACTTTACTTGAACTTGTTCATTCGGACATTTGGGGACCTTCCCGTATTGCTAGTAGAAATGGTTTTAAGTACTTTGTTACTTTTGTGGATGATTATTCTCATTTAACATTGCTCTATATGCTTCATGACCGCTCTGAATTTTTACAAGTTTTTCCATTATTTCATCGTGAGGTTACTAATCAGTTTAATACATACCTTAAAATTTTGCAAACAGATAATGCTCTAGAATATACACAGAAATCAATTTCTTTGTTTTGTTCTAATCTTGGCATTATACATCAAACAAGTTGTACTTATACCTCTCAGCAGAATGGTGTGGCCAAGAGAAAATACCGTCACCTTCTAGAAGTTGTTCGTTCACTCTTATTTCATATGAATGTGCCAAAATCATTTTGGAGTGATGTTGTCCTTACCACATGTTACCTCATAAACCGTATGCCTTTCACTGTCCTCAATCATTAGTCACCAATCAGTGTTGTATTTCCTAACAAGCCGTTATTCTCTCTTACCCCGCGCGTCTTTGAGTGTGTCTGTTTTGTTTATAACCTATGTTCCGGTTCTAATAAACTATCTTCTCATGCTACTAAATGTATTTTTCTCAGGTATTCACGTACATAGAAGGGATATCGGTGTTATGATCCTACAACTTATACCCAATATGTTAGTGCTGATATTACTTTTTTCGAGGGCACGCCCTACTATTCTACTGAGGGTAAAGAGTTTTTAACTGACATTGTAGCTGATCCTCCTATCCCACAACAAATCCCTCTAGATTCTGTTAGTCCGTCTCTAGTATCTCCTCCCTTGTAGGTGTATCAGCGGCGAAAGCAGTCTACGGCACCACCAGTCTACGGCTCTTCAATGCCCTCCAATCAATCTTCCTCCTTGTCTTCTGGTCCAGACGATCTTCCGATTGCCCTTCGCAAAGGTCCTCGGTCTTGCACACAAAAATCCTCTTTGACTTACCCTATTGAGCATTATGTGTCTCTCTCACATCTTCCTTCTCCATTACATGACTTTGCTCTATCATTACAAACTCACATAATTCCTACTTCTACCACTAAGGCTTTGTCTCGCCTTGAGTGGAAGAAAGCTATGGATGTGGAAATGGAAGCTCTAGTGTCTCGCCAAACGTGGTCATTAGTTGATCTTCCCCTTGGGAAAGATGTGGTGAAATGTCGTTGGGTATACACTATCAAGTACAATTCGGATGGCTCAATCGAGCGTCTTAAATCTTGACTCGTTGCTAAAGGTTTTACTCAAACTTATGGAGTGGATTATTTTGGGACTTTTTCCCCTGTGGCATGTCTCAATTCTGTTCGTGTTATTATTTCTCTTGCTGTAAATTTCGATTGGCCATTATATCAATTGGATGTTAATAATGCTTTTCTTTATGGTAATTTGTCTAAAGAAGTATATATGGAGCAACCTCCTGGGTATGTTGCTTAGGGGGAGAATCATAGTAAAGTATGTCAGCTACATAAGGCCATTTATGGGTTAAAACAGTCTCCAAGAGCATGGTTGGAAAAATTCAGTTAAGTGATTTCCAGATGTGGTTTCCACCAATGTTATTCTGATCTTTCTGTTTCTGTTCGCAAGAAGGAATCGGGGGTGGTCATTCTTGTGGTATATGTGGATGATATAATTGTCTCTGATAGTGATATGACCGGCATTTCTGAGATTAAGTCCTTTCTTCCGCAGCAATTTCAAATTAAAGACTTGGGAACTCTTAGGTATTTTTTGGGCATTGAAGCTTTACGTTGTAAAAAGGTATTAATTTGTCTCAGCGAAAGTATGTTCTTAATCTTTTGTTTGAGATAGGTACGCTAGCTTCCAAGCCAGTTGATACTCCTATGGATCCAAATCAAAAGTTTGGAGTTGATGATGGAAAAGAAATTGAAGACAAGCATCAATATCGACGTCTAGTTGGGAAACTAATTTGTCTTATTGTTACACGTCCCGATATTTCTTTTGCTGTTGGTGTGGTGAGTCAGTTTATGGAGTCACCTAAGAAAGCTCATTGGGATGTTGTATGTTGCATTCTTCGATATCTTAAAAGCTCTCCTGGTAAGGGACTAATTTATAAATCTAATGGTTCTTCCACTTTGGTTGGCTATTCTGATGCTGATTGGGCTGGGTCAACATATGATCGACGGTCTACAACTGGGTATGTCACTTTTATTGGTGGTAATTTGGTTACTTGGAGAAGCAAGAAACAGACTACCATTTCCAGGTCTAGTGCAGAGGTTGAATATCGTGCTATGGCACATATTGTGGCTGAATTGTTGTGGTTGAAATCTCTTCTCCAAGAGCTTAGATTTTCTATTAATCAACCTATTGACATGATGTGTGATAATCAAGCAGCTATTTATATTGCTGGGAATCATGTTTTTTAAGAGCAAACTAAGCATATAGAAGTTGACTGTCACTTTGTTCGTGATGCTGTGAAGCAGAAGTTGGTTGCTACTCCTTACGTTGCCTCTAGAGATCAGTTTGCCGATATGTTTACCAAAGCATTATTTTGTCCTGCTTTTGTTGCTGATTGTTCCAAGCTGGGCATGGTTGACCTATATGCTCCAGCTTGAGGGGGAGTGTTAAGTTACTTTAATTGAGTTTCCTTTATTATCAGAGTTTTATTTCCTTTTTTACTTAAGGATATTATTGTCATATGCAGTTTATATTCAATATAAATACAATGGGTTTAGGGTTTTTGTTACTACAGAAATCTACAGCCCCTCTTTCTTTCTTTCTTTCTTTCTTTCTTTCTTTACGTTCTCCTTCTCTTCTTCTCTATTCCTTCTCTCTTCTTATTTCTCTCTTACTATTCGCTGCAGGTTCTCTAATCAGCTTCGTGACAATAAACAAGGTAAGCCACTTCAAAAGGATTTCAACACAACACTGTCCCTTACCGTGCTATATCTTATATGTGCTTAATGCGCTCGCTTTATGTTCAATTCTATTGACTCTACCAGTTCCGTTAGAATATGCAGACTGATACACCATATTTAATAAACTGCACTAAGATGGGTAACCATGACTCGATTGAACTCGTGAAGTGAACCTGAAATCACAAGTCCAAGTCAGCACATACCCATTGGAAACTCAGCAAATTCCAATGCGTGGACTAACATGAAGCTAATTAAAAGGAGGCCGATAGACTCTATTGGACATACTAAATTGAAGGGACAGGACAAGTACATTGGGTGCGTGAAGATACCATAATGACTTTTAGTACATTCTACGATGATTGCAGGTGGAGCTCCATGGTATGGACAATAATGGCGGACCTCCATACATCGGCACCGGGTGCTTTCATCGGAGAGAGACACTGCGTGGGAGAAAGTATAGACGGGGAAGTAAAAGTGAGTCCTTGAGGTGGGATCACCACCAGAGGATACAAGATACTGCAAGTGTCCTAGAAGAAACATGTAAACCACTAGCCAGCTGTGGCTATGAAGAGAACACCGAGTGGGGAAAGGAGGTCTCTCTCTACCCTCCCTCTCTCTCTCTCTCCCCCTCCCCCTCCGTCCCTCCGTCCCTCCCCTCTAAATTTTCGACCCTTTTGAGTATATTTCAAAATTTTCTGTAGAGAAACTTAGTCAAAGAATGGAAATAGGGGAAGAAAGCAGAGAAGGTTAAGCATTCAGCACCATATTCCATATATAACAAGTGAGCAGTGCTTTCTATAGTCTACAGCTAACAAGCTCGAAGCAGTTTATAAGTTCATGGAAACTGAGCTTAGATGATAAACCTTTCATGTAAGACTATGACATTTTGATTAAGTGCAAAGAACAAAAAACAAAAGCAAATGAGTCTCTTATATCATTCCAGATTTTGATGCAACCAAAAGCTCTGCTTATATTATATTGTTCAAAGAGAGGACTGGAAATTCAGCCGTCAAAACTGAAATATGCCACACAGGCATGCTTTCCAGCACTATAAATATGCAAATACACACGTGCAAAAGCATCCATGAAACAAATCTTGTCTGAATTGCAGATGGGTCTAAAGTATGGATGCCCAGTGGAAGATGTCATTACTGGTTTTGCAATCCACTGCAGAGGTTGGAGATCGATCTATTTCAACCCGAAAGGAAAGGCTTTCTAGGAGTTGCTCCCACGACATTGTTGCAGTCCCTAGTTCAACATAAAAGATGGACTGAAGGTGATCTCCAAATCTTCCTGTGACAGTACTGTCCTCTGTTGTATGGACATGGCAAAATCCCCTGAAGCTGCAACTCTCGTATTGTGTCTACTTGCTATGGGCGGCAAATTGCTTGGCTTCTCTGTACTATATAACTATTCCATCTCTCTGTCTACTCAGAGGCATCTCCTTGTTCCCCAAGGTAATTAAGTAGATGACTTTCTTTTGTGAGAAAACTAATTCTCATGCCTCAACCTTCCACAGGTATAAATAAATGTACACGTAACATTCGTCCTAGTGCTAAAATCTCAAAACAATCAAGTCATTAAACATTAGATAAATTCCAGCTATACCCCCTCCATTATAGTAGCACTACACTGACACCACCCAAAAAGTGTCAAAAGCAAGCACTTATAACTTGTGCTAGCCATTTAATCAACCCTGACTTGGCCACTTGACGGTGTAAAACACTTGGCTATGATATAACCATAGTGCAGGGGCATCCACATGATCTTTGTTTTAAAATGTCCTTTGCTACAGCTAATAGCTTCTTGCACCATCAGGTTTCGAGTCAGTGGAGCTACCCATTCATCTATACCATTATGGCAACTAGTGCATACAGTGCTGGAGAATTCGTATGGTGTGGAGGCACTCTTCGTGGTTGGTGGAATGACCAAAGGATGTGGCTCTATAAGAGAACAGCTTCCTATTTCTTCGCCTTCTTGGACAACATTCTGAGGCTGCCGGGTACTTCCAAGTCTGCCTTTGTCGTCACTGCGAAAGTGGCAGACAATGATGTATCAAACAGGTACAAGCGAGAGCTTATGGAGTTTGGTGCACCCTCTCCTATGTTCACAATCCTAGCTACCCTTGCTTGGCTCAATGCGTTAGGCTTTATTGGAGTTTTACTGAAGTTAGCAGTGCATGGTCAGACTCCAGACCAGCTGGCTATGCAGATCATATTGTGCGGTTGGCTGGTCTGTGTCAACCGGCCTCTATATGAAGGTATTTTCTTATGAAAAGACAAGGGAAAAATGCCCACTTCAGTGGCATATAAATTTGCAGTCTATGCTCTAGTAGCCTGTTGTTTAGCCTATGTATAAGCTACCGTGCACTGTATTGGCTAGAAGTTGCCGAAACTTCATGAATATTTATATCACACACTAGACATGATACAAAGTAGGATGCCATCAGGAAGGA
This sequence comes from Eucalyptus victrix, assembly GCA_016097545.1. NCBI lineage: Eukaryota > Viridiplantae > Streptophyta > Magnoliopsida > Myrtales > Myrtaceae > Eucalyptus > Eucalyptus victrix. Next base: position 62,469,007 of record CM027839.1, on the reverse strand, counting down.
CCTGATGTGAAAAACTTTCTGCTGCTATTGCTCTGTCCTATTTTGTGTAGTCTTTATCATTCCTATTATTGCCATCTCAATGTTATTATTGTATCGTTCAATTAAAGCGAAAATGTTGAGACCTCATTCTTCTTACCTAGAGAATCACCAAACATCTCTTAGTTTACCAGATACATTTTCTAGAAAAAAAAATAGAACAATTGCGGAAGTACGAGAAGCCGTATACTACAAGGCGATTGTTTAACAGAGGTATTGACAGACTAAATATAGCTATGGAATAAAAAAATCACGACTTCAAGTTCTTGATATTAGCCAAAATGAAGACAGAGCAACCTAAGTCAATTTAACACCTGTAGGTTGAAACTTATAAACACATGCTGGTGTGGTTACACTTCCTTCACACTTTGACACATACAGAAGCAGTCACCATAGACAGTTGCTTTCTCAAAACTTGTTGACAGCCAAGCCAACATCTAACAGGAGCAGAGAAAAATAATTATGTGCTTGACGGCAGAGCTATCGTAGGACACACCTGAAGGTGAGATTGATTCGAATAGACATCGGTTTTGCTCGCTTTGGCACTGAGTGAAGCCAATCCCGCTGAGTGTAGCCTTTCATTACAAGGAGCGATCCGTGTTTTAGTACGAAAGAGTGCTGATTGGGGTCCTGGCTCTTCCTTAGTCGCTTGCTCTTCGGCTCATCACCAGATGCTTAAACCCAAAAAGGTTTTTTTTTTTTTTTTGGTAAGCAAAAACAGAAGATAGGAAAATAAGCCAGTCAACTTTAAAATCGACAACCATTGAACAGAGCAAAATCAAAATACATACCGAAGTACAATTTTAAAATGAATATCGAAAATGAATATTTAGCATTTCCAACAAAATGAAAAGGCCACTGTAGTTTGAGCGTGACTACTTGCATAAACCAAAGATGTGCTTGAGTTATACCTGGAGACATTTTACTGGGTTTTTCTTTAGCAAAAATTCACGTTCGCATCCAAACGTAACTGAGGCGATTTCTGGGGTGGGTCCATAGAGCACCTCGTCATCGGAATGCCAAGACACATAATCTTTGTTACCGTCGTATCGGTTTAGGACCAAGCTATTGAATCTACTTCCAGGAAGAGCTTTATGGACCTTCAAAAGAAACCGATAAACCGTCATAACATCAATCACTTCAAGAAATGTGAAGACACTGAAATAGACTCAAAAGCCGAATCACTCGGCTAAGGAACATTACAAGCTCGAAGGCATCCTTACTGCATCCAAGATGTCCTTGAGTGGAGGGAAATCGTCCCAAGAATAAGCACGAGGCGTGTGCCCGTTATAGCTAATCGCCGGCAATCCTTCCGCCGCTATATAACACGAATCTCTGGGCTGCAAAAAGACCAACCCACAATCACTGTAGCGACAAAGAACACGTGAAATTCAATAATTATGATCTCTCATTCATGCTTTTCCGACCACACCATCAAAAGCTGCCGCCACCACCACGACACGCAGACGCGCGCGCGCAGTGACAGAGGAAAGACCTGGACGAGATTGCGACCGAAGATGCGGAGAGTGGGTCGGGACCAAGGGACGTGCTTGTTGAGGTAATCGAACCATGACCACGACTGCTCCGCCGGGAAGAAGCGGGGCACGTGGAAGACCTCGCTCCCATGCCCAAGATCGAAGCTTTTCCCATTCCTCACGCTCTCCCTCGGGTCGAATTCCGAAGGGCTCGACGTCGACGGTGCCGGGTCGGCGGTCGCCGTCAGTTCGCGCATCAAGCTGTGCATGTCTCGCCGCCGCCGGAGCTTCTCCGTCGCCGGCGAAGTTCACGGAGCCTCGCAGAAAAAGTCGAGCTCTTTAGACCGGGAGAATCAACAATGAATCTTCCAACGCCACGTGCCATTGCCATCTTTATTTCTTTTTCCAAAGGTACATTTAAAGTGCCGGTGTTTCGAAGTAAAATAGATTATTAAGGCTGCGTTTGTTTTCGTTTCCATTTTCCGTTTTTAAACAATTTTTTTATTTTTTGCTTAGAACAAAAAAAAGAAATAAAAACACGTTTATTTGCATTTTTTGTCCAAAAACTATTTTTTGTCCCAAAAACACATTTGGAGCAAAACAAAAAAAAAAAAAAAAGTTATTTCTTGTTTCCGGAATAAAATTTAGAAACACTTCTCTCTTTTTTCTTTCTTTTTTCTTTGGCCGATCGCCGGCCTCAGCCATGGCCGGCGACCGGCCGTCGAGGGTCGGTGACGCTATCAAGGGCCGGCGACCTCGCTAGAGCGTCGTCGGCCCCCGGTGAGGCCAACCTCGCCCAGCGGCCGGCAAGGCTCGGCCTTGCTAGGGGCGGCGAGCCTCGCCGTAACCAAGGCCGGGCGAGGCCGCCCCTCGTCGATCGGTCACCGGCCATGGCCGAGGCGGTGACCAGAAAAAAAAAAAAAGAAAAAAGGAAAAAAAGGAAAAAGAAAAAAGAAAATAAGGAAAAATAAATAAGAAAATAAGAAAGAAAATAGAAAAATAAAAATAAAAATATTAAAAAATTAAAAGAAATAAAAAAATTATACAAATTTACCAAACGTGTTTCGTTCATTTTTTATTTAGAACAAGTTTACCAAACGTGTTTTTTTGTTCAAAAATTGTTCTTGTAAAGAAACACTTTTTTCTATTTTTTTGGAACAATTTTAAACGAAATGTTACCAAACGCGCCTAAGTAATCCGGTCAAATTGCTAACATAACAATTTTCAGCGAGTTAGGTGCAAAATGGCGTCGTTTTGCACGCGACATAGCGACAAATTGCAAAAACAACGTCGTTTTGTGTTTGATATGTAAATAATTAATATACAAATTAATTAAATTAAATTAAAACTTAATTTTATTTAAAATATTCTAAAATTAAAAAAAATTAAAAAAAAAAAAAGAAAGAAAGAAAGAAAGAAAGAAAGAAAAAAAAGGGGGGGAAGGGGGCCGGGAAGGGCTAGCAATGGAGGGGGAGGGTTGGTGGGGTTGTCGGCCCCCGGTCGACCGATAGCAAGGGCTTGCGAGCCCTTGCCCGATCTGGGCGACCCAGATCTAGGCAAGGGCTCGCGGGCTCTCCCCACTGATCGGCCAGCGTCGTCATCCCTTGGCTAGGGCCTAGCAACCCTAGCAGATGTTCCCCCCATCGTCGCTGGCCCTTCCAGCGACGACGGGGAGGCGGTGAGGGCTCGCGAGGGCTCAAGGGCCCTCGCCGTTAGTCAGCCAACGTCGCCCACCCCTAGCCAGGGCCCAGCGACCTCGATCGATGCTCCCTCCACCATCGTCAGCCCTTACCAGTGACGGCAGGGAGGCGGCGAGGGCTCACAAACCCTCACCCAAATCTGGGGCAAGGGTCGCAGCCCTCACCACGATCCAGCGAGGGCTCGCAACCCTTGCCACCATTCGGTGGGGCTAAGCGACCCCGCCGGCCCTCCACCCCTGTCGCCGGCCCTTCCGGCGGCGGCAATAGCTCAACCCTCGGCCCCCCTTCGACTCCCCACCACTTTTTTTAATTTTAATTTTTTTTAATTTTAGTTTTTTTAATTTTTAGAATATTTTAAATAAATTTAATTGTAAGTTTAATTTAATTAATTTCATATTAATTATTTACACATCAGACATAAACCGACGTTGTTTTTGCAATTTGTCGCTATGTCGGCATGCAAAACAGCGCCGTTTTACCCAACTCATCGGAAAATTGCCACGTCAACAATTTGGCCGGATTTTGGACAAAGTGGCACTTAAGTGATCCATTTTACTTGAAACTGGCACTTAAGTGTACCTTTCCGAAGTTTTAGCACTTAAGTGTCTCTCCGTACTAAGTTTTGGCATTCAAGGTGATGCGAGAGCATCTAACGTAGCTCCATTGACCAACTCGGAACCATCGATGCTTATCCAAGCTAATAAAGAAATTGTGCATTATGTGCTTAGATGGATCAATTAAGGGAATGAATTGAAGGTAACCAAACGCGTTCTTATATCATTTTTGATTGGGAAGAACTATCGAGATGAGGTTGTATGTGGTGTGATTCCTATGGAGGCATGCCACTTGTTATTGGGTAGGCCGTGGCAATTTGATATAAATGCTATGCATAATGGTTGGAAAAACACATACTCTTTTCATAAGGAACAAAAATGCATTGCTTGTTGAAAATAATTTGCAAGTGTGTTCCCGGAGAATTTGCCACTTGGATTACCTCCCATAAGAGGTATTGAACATCAAAATATCAGTATCGGGGCTTAAGATTCAACTCATTTGAGTGATTTCTTTCTTTCTTTTGTTACAAATTCCTTATAGATGATAAAGTTCCAAGAGGCTTGACTTTGGAGCAAGCGCACAACGAAAGGCAAGATCGTGCAATCCAAAATCTTCAACAACAAATGGAGCGAGTCCTCAATCTTCTAGAGAATCCGCCGAGACAAGGACAACTAGCAAGGCGTCCCAATGAACGGCATCGGCGTGACAATTTTGAATCTCGTCAAAATTCTGATGGTGATTATGAGTCCACTGGAGACAACCGAACGATTCTACACTCTAGTGATTCTGAATCTCTAATTCGAAAACAAAGACGATGATGCAGGAGCATCCAATGTAGCTCTATCGACCAACTCCACTTGCATCACACTCAACTTCAAATACTCTATCAAAATCAAGAAGTGCAAGAATAGGGGACACACAAAGTTTGTTTGATTATGTCAAAGGCGTTTTAAGCAGCCTTTGTCCATTCAAAAGCACCATTCTTCATGCATTTAGTTATAGGAGCCTGATGGTACTAAAGTTTTTGACAAAACGTCGATAAAAAGAAACAAGTCCATGAAAACTTCTTACATCGAAATGGACTTGAAACCGGCCAAGTCTTCATAGCTTCCACCTTGGTTTGATCAACAGAGATTCCATCTTTGGAAACCACATAACCAAGAAACAAAATGCTTGGAGAGAAGAACTCACATTTCTCCATTTTAGCATACAGTTTTTGATCTCTCAAGACATTGAAGACCTGTTTTAAATGAGAGATATGCTCCTCCTCGTTCCTGCTATTAACAAGAATATTGTTGAAATAAACAACGGCAAATCAACCAATAAAGGAATGAAGAACCGCATTCGTGAACCTTTAGCCTTCCCGAAATTCGTACTCCTCCCTTGACCAGAAAATAATCCTACTGAAACTTCATCAATTGGTCATACAAGACATCTAAAATGACCTCCCATTGATAGTTATCGATATACCACAAAGTATCAATAAGTAATTAATATTATTCATTCAAAATGATCCATCGAAACACATAATGCTCAATTTCTTTATTGGCTTGGATAAGCATTAATGGTTCTAAGTTGGTCAATGGAGCTACGTTGGATGCTCCACATCAAGAGCTGAATCAATGAAGAAGCTCCATGAGCAAATTCAATCCAACATTGAAAAGGATAACGAATCTTACAAAAAGAAAGCACATCGCAAGAAGACTCAATTTCAACCCGGCGATCTTGTATGGCTTCACTTGAGGAATGAGAGATTTCCATTTTGTCGAAAGAACAAGCTCATGCCTAGAGCTGATGGTCCCTTTAAAGTTATTGAGTGAATTGGTGACAATGCTTACAAGATTGACCTTCTTGGAAAGTTTGGAGTTTCGGCAACATTCAATGTGGGAGACCTTTCTCCTTACTTGGAGGATGAAAACCTTCTAGATTTGAGGACAAATCTCAAACAACCCGGGGAGGATGATGCGGGAGCATCCAACGTAGCTCCATCGACCAACTCAGAATTATCGATGCTTATCCAAACCAATAAAGAGAGCAAGATTGCGTATCCGATGTTGTCGTTAGGTGATGTTAATCTAGTGCTCTTGAAAAACATAGTACCATGATCATTACCCTTTTAAGAGGGCAGCCTAACAAAAGGTCGCTAAAAACGCGTTTATCATAAATATTGTTGGGCCACACTCTTGTGATGAACGGTGACACTTCGCTGGACATGCCATATGGTGCTTTCTTCATATGAACTTGCAAAAATTGTCCATTTGTTAATGCATGTGTCTTGTATTTCCTAAGGTACCAAGAAGCTGTTAGCTGGGTTTACTCCTATGTGGAGGAAGCCTAATGAGTTGCAAGCCCAAAAAAGGACTTAGCCCATATAATAAGTTATATGAGAAAATAGGGTTTCTTACTATCTATATAAAGAGGTAGCAGCAGAAAAGGAAACAGTAACAAGAGAAAAAGAGAAAGCAAAAAATTTGGGGTTTGGAACAATATCTGATTTACATCAAGCTGGCGTCGGAGGTCGACTCGTGGTCCGATTGAGCTGAAATTTTGTCAGTATATTTGTGGCGCAATTTTATCAAATCTGAACGGTTTGATTTTCATTTGAAGCTCCATACATCAGGTTTTTTGTGGATTGATCAAAACCTGCGTTTTTGGTCGATTTATCCTTGATCTCTTGTGAAGTTCATGTGTATTGCCAAAAATTATATTCTTGAGATCTTTGCTGCTATGTACCTTTAGCATTTGCTAGAGAAGAACAATTTTGTTGATAATGAAGAATTTCGAGTGGACTCCGGTCCCGTGATTTTTTATCTCCTCACATCGAGGAGGTTTTCCACGTAAAAAATCGTCTTGTGTTCGCGTGCTTGGTATTTATTTTACTCTACTATATCGATTCCTATTAGGTTTACACAAGATGGGAGATTATTTTATTCCGCTGCGTTGATTCGATATTGTTCGAATTATTACCGTTCTCCCATCAGAGTGGTATCAGAGCATTAGGTTATTGCTTGATTTTTCTGCCTTGTGTTAAACAATGGAAACGAATATGAGTAGAATGGTTACATTGAATGGTTCGAATTATCATATTTGGAAAGGGAAGATGGAAGATCTTTTATATGTGAAAGATTTTTATTTGCCTGTATTTGCCGAGGAGAAACCGGAGAATAAAACTGATGTTGAATGGTCTATATTTCATCGTCAAGTGTGTGGTTATATCAGGCAGTGGGTAGATGATAATGTTTTGAACCATATTATTGAGGAAACACATGCACGCAATTTATGGGATAAGCTCGAACAATTATATGCTCGAAAGACTGGGAATAATAAGTTATTTTTTATAAAACAGATGATGGCTCTGAGATATCATGATGGTACTCGTTTGATTGATCATTTAAATTCTTTTCAAGGAATTATAAATCAGTTGGCTGCGATGGGAATCAAGTTTGATGATGAGATACAAGCACTATGGTTGCTTGATACTTTGCCAGACTCATGGGAGACGTTCCGAACATCTTTGTCTAATTCTGCCCCGGATGGTACAATTACCATGGATTTAGCCAAAAGTAGTATTTTGAATGAAGAGATGAGAAGGACGACACAGGGATCGTTCTCTTCACTTTCTGATGCCTTGGTTGTTGAGAAAAGGGGGAGAAGTGAGTCTCGAGGTCCAAGAAATAGAGATAAAAGTCGAGACAAAAGCAGAGGTAAGTATAATAAATTTGTTAATGTTGAGTGCCATTATTGTCATCATAAGGGACATATTCGAGAGGTTTTGTCGCCAATTAAAAAGGGAGAAACAAAATGAGAAAGGTAAAGAGAAGAAAAGTGATGATGATAGTGATGACAATCGTGTCGCTGCACTTAAAGAAAACTTTCTCACTATTTGTGATGGTGATGTGGTGAATTTTGTTTCTCATGAGACTAGTTGGGTAATTGATAGTGGTGCATCCGTTCATGCTACATCTCATAGGGATTTCTTTACATCATATAGGTCAGGTGACTTCGGATCTGTGAAGATGGGAAACAATGGACTAGCTCAAGCTGTAGGCATCGGTGATGTGTGCTTAGAAACCAGCAATGGCACAAGGTTAGTATTGAATAATGTTAAACATATACCTGATATCCACTTGAATTTGATTTCTACAGGCAAGTTGGATGATGAGGGGTATTGCAGCACCTTCAGTAATGGTCAATGGAAGCTCACCAAAGGTTCTCTTATTGTGGCTAGAGGTGAAAAATATTCTTCGTTATACATTATGCAGACAAAGTTGTCCACAGAAAAAATTAATGCAGTAGATAGCGAAGATGCAGCTGAGTTATGGCATAAGAGGCTCAGTCACATCAGTGAGAAGGGTTTGTCAATATTGGCCAAGAAGAAGCTCCTTTCATGATTGAAAAGTTCAGTGCTAAAGAAGTGTGCTCATTGTTTAGCAGGAAAACAAAACAGAGTTGCATTTAAAAGCTCCCCTCCTTCAAGAAAGTCAGGTATATTGGATTTAGTGCATTCTGATGTTTGCGGTCCTATGAAAACGAAATCACTTGATGGCTCTCTTTATTTTGTTACTTTCATAGATGATTTTTCAAGGAAATTTGGATTTATACCTTGAAAACTAAAAATCAAGTGTTAGATGCTTTTAAGCAATTTCGGGCTTCGGTTGAGAGACAGATGGAAAGAAATTGAAATGCATCGGGCGATAACGGGGAGAGTATATTGGACCTTTTGATGAATACTTTGCAGACAACAAGGTATTCGACATCAAAAGACACCTCCCAAGACGCCTCAGTTAAATGGCTTAGTTGAGAGAATGAACAGAACATTGGTTGAAATGGTAAGATGCTTACTTTCACAGTCAAAACTACATGGATCCTTTTGGGGTGAGGCTTTAAGTACAGTTGTGCATATATTAAATCTTACTCCATGCGTTCCTTTAGAGTTTGATGTTCATAATAGAGTTTGGACAAGCAAAGAAGTTTCTTATGATTATTTGCGTGTATTTGGGTGCAAAGCATTTGTGCATATTCCCAAAGATGAGAGGTCTAAACTTGATGTGAAAACACGACAATGCATATTTATTGGTTATGGACGGGATATGCTTGGCTACGAATTTTATGATCCACTTGAAAAGAAAATTGTAAGAAGCGAGAGACGTTGTGTTTATGAAAGATCAAACAATAGAGGATATTGAGAAAGCGGAGATGATTTCAGCATCACAGGTTAGTGATAATCTGGTTGATTTAGATCCAGTTCCTCTTACAAATATCCCTACACAGGTTGATAAAGAGCAGCATGAAGTCAATGTTCCAAATAACGCACATGTTCCTAAACATGTTGAAATAGATAATGCTATTCCTGAACCAGAGGCTCAATTAGATGTTCCACTGGATGTTCCAGTCCGGAGATCCATTAGAGACCGACAACCTTCCACCAGGTATTCTGAAGATGAGTATGTATTATTGACTGATGCAGGTGAACCAGAGTGTTATGCAGAAGCAATAGAAGATGAGTACAAAAGTAATTGGTTCGATGCTATGCGAGATGAGATGCAATCACTTTATGATAATCATACTTTTGAATTGGTGAAGTTACCTAAAGGTTAAAAAGGTTTTGAAGAACAAGTGGGTGTATAGGTTGAAGCAAGATGAACATGCTGCACAACCACGGTTCAAAGCTAGATTGGTTGTTAAGGGATTCGGTCAGAGAAAGGGTATTGATTTTGATGATATATTTTCTCCGGTAGTAAAAATGTCTTCTATCCGTGTGGTACTAGGCTTGGCAGCTAGCCTAGATTTAGAAATTGAGCAAATGGATGTTAAAACAGCCTTCTTACATGGTGACTTGGAGGAAGAGATATACATGGAACAACTTTGAGGGTTTCAAAGTGAAAGGGAAAGAGGATTATGTGTGCAATTGAAGAAAAGTCTCTATGGCCTAAAACAAGCACCGAGACAGTGGTACAAAAGTTTGCGTCGTTATGACGAACGGGGCTATAAGAAGACTTTCTCGAATAAGCGTGTGTTTGTCCAAAAATTTTCTGATGATGACTTTATTATTCTCTTGCTTTATGTTGATGATATGCTGATTGTTGGCGGGAATGCTTCAAGAATTGAGTTATTGAAGAAACGGTTGAGCAAGTCTTTTGCCATGAAAGACTTGGGCTCGGCAAACAGATTCTTGGCATTAGAATTACCCGAGACGAGAGATGCTAAGAAGTTGTTTTTGTTGCAAGAGAAATATATCGAAAAGATCCTTCGAGAAATTTTACATGGACAAGGCTAAAGTGGTTAGTATTCCTCTTGTTGTCCACTTTAAGTTAAATATAAAGCAAAGTCCTATCACCGATAAAGAGAAGAAAGACATGGAAAGTATTCCATATGCTTCAGTTGTGGGAAACTTGATGTATGCGATGGTGTATACACATCCAGACTTAGCACATGCAGTTAGCGTTGTTAGTCATTATTTGTCAAATCCAGGTAGAGAGCACTAGAACGCAGTTAAGTGGATCATGAGGAATCTTCGAAGAACTTTCAATTTGAAACTCAATTTCAAGATTGGGAAACTTGAGTTACTTGGATATATAGATTCCGATTTGGTAGGAGATATTGATACTCGTAAATCTACTTCTGGTTATTTGATTTCTTTTGCGGGTGGAGCTATGTCATGAAAGTCAAGATTGCAAAAGTGTGTTGCACTTTCTACAACCGAAGCTGAATTTATTGCGTGATTTGAAGCTAGTAAAGAGATGCTATGGATGAAGAAGTTCTTAGTAGAACTTGGGTTCAAGCAAAAGAGGTATGTGATATTTTGTGATAATCAAAGCGCAATTCATCTTGGTAAGAATTTATCTTTTCATTCTAGATCAAAACATATTGATGTTAGATATCATTGGATAAGGGATGTTCTAGATGAAAAGTTGTTGGAACTTGAGAAAATTCATACGGATCATAATGGCTCCGATATGATGAGGAAGACTCTACCAAGAGAAGCTTGAACATTGCCGTTTGATAGCGGGGATGGTGAATCCCTCCACATTGTCGTGAGGGGGAGATTTGTTAGCTGGGTTCACTCCTATATGGAGGAAGCCCAATGAGTTGCAAGCCCAAAAAAAGGACTTGAGCCCATATAATAAGTTATATGAGGAAATAGGGTTTCTCACTATCTATATAAAGAGGTAGCAGTAGAAAAGGAAACAGTAACAAGAGAAAAAGAGAAAGCAGAAAATTTGGGGTTTTGAGCAATATCTGATTTACATCAAGCTGGCGTCGGAGGTCGATTCGTGGTTCGATTGAGCTGAAATTTTATCAGCATGTTCGTGGCACAATTTTATCGAATTTGAACGGTTTGATTTTCGTTTGAAGCTCCATACATCAGATTTTTCGTGGATTGATCAAAACCTGCGTTTTTTGTCGATTTATCCTTGATCTCTTGTGAAGTTCATGTGTATTGCCAAAAATTATGTTATTGAGGTGTTTGCTGTTATGTACCTCTAGTATTTGCTAGAAAAGAACAATTTTATTGATAGTGAAGATTTTCAGGTGGACTCCGGTCCCGTGGTTTTTTATCTCCTCACATAGGGGAGGTTTTCCACGTAAAAAATCGTCTTGTGTTCGCGTGCTTGGTATTTATTTTACTGTACTATATCGATTCCTATTAGGTTTACACAAGAGGGGAGATTATTTTATTCCGCTGCGTTGATTCGATATTGTTCGAATTATTACCGTTCTCCCATAAGAAGCAATGTAAATTCTCATCAAGTTCAACCAATGGAGATGATCCCACATTATATACGAGTACTATGATATAGAAGACAAGAGAATGAAAGGATTATAGATCTTCTATTGCCTTAATGTGTTCCAACGGTTACATATCTGAAATCTTAGTGCGCTTGTTACTCTTAATCGAGCATAGTTGCAAGCATTGCATATTTTAATAATGCAACTCATCGTACTATGCATGCACATAAATTGAAGCATCATTTGGAGATAGAGGATTTTCATTCAGATTTCAGCTCTCATTGGTTATGTGAACTTTTTTTTTTTTTTTTTTTAACTACAACAATCATCACAGAATTCCAAGAAAATTTGACTTCACTAGAATTTGGTTGAATCACCGTCTATAATATCCCGATAGATTGCTAATGTTGTAAGTGTATTCATATTTTTCTCTTAAAACCTAGATTCAAATTGCAACCTCTTGAAGCACAAGCCTCGTACCTTTGGTAACTACCCCTTGTGCGACTGTGAGATAGAAGGGTTGAAGTGCCATTTCCATTGGAGATTAACTAGTGGGGTGTTCAAATAATCTTGGGACACCTCATTCTCCATGTAGAAAAATCTAAAAAGGACTAGACACAGCCTTCTATATAAATATTGACTATTTGCTTCCCACTTGCAATAACAGAGAGGAGGCAAAAACAAGAAAGAGAATGGCAGAGAAGAGTAATCTTCCTCTCTTTGAAACAAAGGTTTTCAAGAACCGCTTAATCTTAAGGTTATACTCACTCTCAATCGTCATCAGCATCTGCTTCATCTTCTACTTTAGAATCCTTCACTTGCCGGACTCCAAAACAGCTGAGAAATTGGCCTGGCTTGGAGCCCTCTTCTCCGAGCTCGGTTCACTTTTACCGGTCCATGAACATCGCCGTAAGATGGAACCCTTCGTATCGCCGTACCTTCAAGGACAGGCTTTCTCAGAGGTGTCTTCTCTCTCTCTCTCTAAATCACTAATATGTCTGTTGACTTCATGGAAGAAGTTTGTATTTTTCAATACAAATTATGTGCTAGTCACTAATATGTTTATAATTTTCTCTTAGGATACACTCTTGGAAAAAAAAAAATTGGTGGTTGATTGTTAGCTACGATCTAATAATACTAGCATATGAAAGCTGATACGACCTAACATTTGTCTTTAAAAAGAACAAGAAATGAATAGTATTTCTATTGAAGTCATTGCATCGTATTTGAATTTGATAAGCTCTTTACATTGTTATCATGAAATCTTTTAGGTACGGCCATGTTTTGCCAGGAATAGACATATTTGTGTTTACGGCAGATCCGTGATAGAGCCACCGACCATGGTGATTAACACCGTCTTATCAATTATGGCATACAATTATCCACTGGAGAAGATGAGCATTTATCTCTCCGACGACGGTGGTTTAGACCTAACTTTCTATGCGTTACTTGAGGCTTCTCGATTCTCCAAGGAATGGCTTCCCTTCTGCCGGAATTTTAATATTGAACCAAGATCGCCGAAGGCCTATTTTAGAAAGGCCGTTGAGCCTCTAAACGATTCTCTCTGGTCCAACGAGTGGTCCTCCATGAAAGTAATCTCTCTCTCTCTCTCTCTCTCTCTCTCTCTCTCTCTCTCTCTCTCTCTCTCTCTCTCTCTCATATATAATATTTATAATTGAGATTTGAGGTCTTTTTGGTGGCAATGCATTGCAAACCAGGTTGAGGCACGTATGCTTCAGTTTCAAAAGACTAGTAAGGAAATATTTGAACACATCTCCACCTAAAAAGATCAGACTTATGTTGATCAAATCCTTTTGGATAATTAATCACGTAGGTTTCTCAGTAAGACTCGCATAATTAATGGTTCCGATGATATTGGTATGTGCGGTCTAAATCCCTGCAACAAATTCTGTTTTCGATCACTTCTAGTTAATGTTATTATTATTTTTCCCCTTTTTGGAAATCATGCCTTCTGAGTTATCTAAAATATTGAACGGTAGGTATGGAAAAGCAGAGAGAGTGAGAGAGGGGAGTTTCTCTTGGAAAAATTTTCGTTGAGAGCAATGTCTGTGGCCCACGATCTTCTACGTTGAAAGAGATTTTGTCCTTTCGACAATTTCCACACTTCACTCCAAAATGGAGGACCCTGATCTTCGAATTGTAGTGTCAAGCTCGTTAAAAAAAATTATTGTACAGAAACTTCCAACCTGCATATATCGACAAGAAATTGATGCCATTTTCGGCATTGATGGCCATGTGCCTCGGATGGGCTTGTCGCGTACTAGACTAAAAATATAAATATTCCATGAGAAGGACAATTCCTTTGTCGCGTGCTAGATCATGGCTTTGGATTCAAAAGACAAGGAGAAAGAAAGAAAGAAAGAAAGAAAGAAAGAAAGAAAGAAAGAAAGAAAGAAAGAACACTTTAGTCTTTTATAGATCACCACTTAAAATAAGGAAAAAATTATGAATTTTCGTCCCAATATTTTTAGGTTTCCTTTATTATCCATCCAATTTCATAAATTTTATAATCAAATCTCTCAAATACCAAATCCAATCAGATTCAGCTAACATTATTGGAGAACAGCGTCAAAGCATGATGCGAATAAGATATGCGGATGCACATATGGAAATTTATTTAAAAACTTAGCTAATAAAGACAACATGAGAGAACCTCACCATAAAAAATTAAAAAATTAAAAAAAAAAAGACAAAATGAGAGAATGGTGTAAATAAAAATTCAGACATATGGATGCCCGAATTGCAATTTTTTTGTCAACATCACACGATAATGTTATTGACAATAGTGTCGTTTGAATCTAGAAAGTGATCTTATCGACTGTAATGTGTTATTACCATAGCCAATTTCAACCCAAGGTCACCCATTCAACTTCCACATAATTGTATGAACAAAATGACACATAATTAATCAAAATCTATTTCTTTCTTTTAATGAAGAAATACATATGCCTAAAAAAGAAATTGTGCTCTTTGGTTATGCTTATCACAGAACTTATACGAGGACATGAAGAAATGCATCGAATCGGTAGCAGAGCTGGGACGGATTCCAGACGACAATCGGGAGCAACACAAAGGATTTCTCGAGTGGGACACTGCCTCGAGCCGGAGAGATCATCAAACAATTCTTCAAGTACTGCATATCTACAATAAAAAGTTAAGTGTTCTAATCTTTCTGCTACATCAATGACATGTTTCTGCTGATTCCTTTTCAGATATTAATCGATGGGAGGGACGCCAATACCGTCGACAATGAAGGACAGCCTCTCCCTACTCTGGTGTACTTGGCCAGAGAAAAGAGACCACAGTTCCACCACCATTTTAAAGCAGGAGCTATGAATGCTATGGTAATTATATCAGCATGCAACGATTCGCTAAAAACCCATATTCTTCATCATAAAAAAAGTAAAGAACATCAAGTTGTGCAGCTTTCTTTATTTATGTATGTGAGGATCTTTCTTTGGGATCGATCGATGGCTTAAAACAAGGTCATGGTGCTAATCTTTCTTTTTCTCTTTTTTCCCTGGATCAAATAGATTAGAGTCTCCTCGAGAATCAGCAACTCGCCCGTCATCCTTAACGTGGACTGCGACATGTACTCGAACAACTCAGACTCAGTGAGAGACGCACTGTGCTTCTTGATGGATGAAGAGAATGGCGATGAGATCGGTTTCGTACAGTTCCCACAGTGCTTCGATAACATTACGAAGAATGACCTGTACAGCAGTTCCTCGAACGTAATAATGCAGGTAAGCCACTTCCAAAGGATGTTGGCACAGCTCCATCCCCGAACCGTAGTGCCATATCTGATTCAGTCCCTACATGTTAAATGAGATTCATGCACTGGCTTAACTATTTTATTCTATAAATTCCACATTTCCGTTAGAATTTGCCGACTGATGATCCGTATTTGGTGAAACTGGACTAAAATGGGTTACCAAAAGTCGATTAAACTCATGAATTGAACTTGAAATCACGACTCCAAGTAAGCACATTCCCATTGGCAACTTAGCAAATTCTAATGCATGGACTGAATTATACCAAATCAAAAGGACGCCGATAGACACGTTGAACATATCAAATTGAAAAGATAGGACACCTACCTTGGATGAGTGAAGACATCATAATAAGTTTTAATACATACTACGATGATTGCAGGTGGAGATCCATGGAATGGACGATAATGGTGGACCTGGGTACATTGGCACCGGGTGCTTTCATCGGCGAGAGACACTGTGTGGGAGAAAGTATAAACGAGGAAGTAAAAGTGAGTCCTTGAGGTGGTATCACCACCTGAGGATACAAGATAGTGCGAGTGTCCTAGAAGAAACATGCAAACCACTAGCCAGCTGTGGTTATGAAGAGAACACTGAGTGGGGAAAGGAGGTCTCTCTCTCTCTCTCTCTCTCTCTCTCTCTCTCTCTCTCTCTCTCTACATTTGAATGTCCTAACTAGCACATATACATCATAAGAGCGAATAGTTACCAGTACACGCATAAACTTGAGTCATCCTTATGACTAACGAAATTAAAGACCTCGACTTGCTCAAAAGCTAGTCAAAACGTGTTAACCAAATCAACGTTTGGCCCAAATTTTCGAGCCTTTTGAGTATTTTTCAAAATTTTCTGGAAAGAAACCTTGTCAAAGAATGGAAATGTGTGAAGAAATCAGGGAAGGTTAAGCATTCAGCACCATATTCTACAGATGACAAGAGAGCAGTGCTTTCTGTCGTCTGCTACAAACAAGAAAAAGCAGTTCACAAGTTCTTGGAAACCGAGCTTAGATGATAAACATCTCATGTAGGGCTCTCTCTGTCATTCTGATTAATTCAAAGATTAAGGAACAAAAGCAATTGAGCCTCTTATATCATTCCGAATTTTGATGGAACCGAAAGCTATGCTTATATCATAATTATTCAAAGACTGGCCTGGGCTAAGCAGCCATCAGAACTGAATTTAGGCCACACAGGCAGTCTTTCTAGCACTAGAAATATGCAACCATACACATGCAAAAGCATTCATGAAAAGAGTCTTCTCTGAATTGCAGATGGGTCTAAAGTATGGCTGCCCATTGGAAGATGTCCTTACCGGTTTAGCAATACACTTCAGAGGTTGGAGATCGATCTATTTTAACCCCGAAAGGAAAGGCTTTCTAGGAGTTGCGCCCACAACATTGTTGCAGTCTCTAGTTCAAAATAAGAGATGGTCTGAAGGTGATTTTCAAATCTTCCTATCACAGTACTGTCCCCTGGTGTATGGACATGGAAATATCCCCCGGAAGCTCCAACTTTCATATTGTGTCTGGCTGCTATGGGCGCCAAATTGCCTGGCTTCTCTGTACTATGTGACTATTCCATCCCTCTGTCTTCTCAGAGGCATCTCCTTGTTCCCCAAGGTAATTAGTTAGATAAACTTTGCTGGGAGGACTAATTTTGATTTAATTTTTGATACGTATAATATACTCATAAGGTTGGTCCTGGTGGTAAAATCTCAAAAACAATTAAGTCATTAAAGATAAGAAAAATTCCAGCTACACCTACACACCCTCTATTTTAGTAGTATTACACTGACACCACTCAGAAAGTGCCAAAATCAAGCACTAATAACTTGTGCTAGCCATTTGATCACCCTAATTTCGCTACCTGACAATGCAAAACGCTTGGTTGTGATAAAACCGAAGTGCAAAGGCATCCGCATAATCTTTGATATAAAATGTCATTTGCTAGAGCTAACAGTTTCCTGCACATCAGATATTAAGTCAGTGGAGTTTCCCATTCATCTACCCCTTTATGGCGACTAGTGCATACAGTGCCGGAGAATTCATATGGTGTGGAGGCACTCTTCGTGGCTGGTGGAATGACCAGAGAATGTGGGTCTATAAGAGAACAACTTCCTTCCTCTTTGGCTTCTTGGACAACATTTTGAGACTGCTGGGTATTTCCAAGTCTGGCTTCATCATCACTGCAAAAGTGGCAGATGATGATGTATCCAAGAAGGTACGAACAAGAGCTTATGGAGTTTGGTGCACCCTCTCCTATGTTCACAATCCTAACAACCTTGCTTTCCTCAATGCGTTAAGCTTCATTGGGTTTTACTGAAGTTAGCAATGCATGGTCAGACTCTAGACCAGTTGGCTATGCAGATCGTATTGTGCGGTTTGCTAGTCTGTCTCAACCAGCCCTCTATATGAAGGGATTTTCATACGAAAAGACAAGGCAAAAATGCCCTCCTCGGTGGCATATAAATCTGCAGTCTTTGCTCTAGTACTCTGTTCTTTAGCCTATGTATAATCTACCATTGCATTGTATTGGCTAGAAGTCACCGAAACTTCATGAATATTTATAGCACCCACCAGACATGGTACAAAGTAGGATGCCATCAGGACCAGTAAGAGAAAAACATCTGCTGCTGTTGCTATGTCCTAGCTTGTGTAGTCTTTGTCATTTCCATTACTGCTGATCTCAATGTTAATATTGTACAGTCCAATGAAAGCGAAACTACATGTTGTGACCTCATTCTTCTTACCTAGACAAATCACCAAACATCTCTTAGTTCGCCAGATATCTGTTAAAAATAGACCAGTTACGGAAGTGCTAGAAGCCACACACCCAAGGCGATGGTTTAACAGAGGTTATCGGCAGATTCAACGTAGCTGTGGAATCAAAATTCAAAACTTCAAGTTCTTGATATTAGCCAAAATGGAATCAGAGCACATAAGTTATTTAACACCTGGAGGTTGAAACTTCTGAACACCTTCTGCTCTGGTTCCACTTCCTTCAGACCTATACACTTATAGAAGCAGTTGCTTTATCAAAACTTGTTGACAGCAAACTACATTACTAAGAGGAGCAGAGAAAAATGATTATGTGCTTGGAAGCAGAAATATGGCAGGACCCACCTGATGCTGAGGTTGCAATTAACTAAGCCCTCGCAATTACTAGTCCCGGCGACTTCAATAATTTTATTTCACCCACTTTTGCCTCATGAGACAGCTCTCCTTTTTGTCTAGTTATATTGATATAGATTGGAAACACTTTTTGGCTTACGATGCATGCTTTTATGTCATGGCCCTAGTTCTGACTAGACTTGCACGATGAAAGTGCGTGCTGGCTGTTGCTTTAGCATTGGTAGGCCATTCGTTGATCCTGTTGATTCGGGTATTGAGAAAACATTCCCTAAATGATTTTGAAGATTAACAAAATTTATCCGGAATAAAGATCTTGATTCTAATAACAAATATTTTCAGGTAGAAAGTCTAATTAGATATGATCAAACATTTTCAATCAAAACTAGAGTTGTGGCATAATTAATTCATTCCTTATGTGTTCTGTCAAACGGCTAGGAAGAATGCAATATGCTCATAGAACGACTAGTAACAATTGTTTGGTTTTTTGCCTTATTTATAAGGGGTTCCAAAATGAAAGCCTTCCAAATATCTCTCAAAATTCAACTTTCTTGGAATGGTATACTTGAAACAAAAATATTCTTTCCAAGATGAAGCACTCGACTTATGGAAACCCAACCTATTGTATGGGTGGCAGAATTTATGAGAAGCATCATCCTTGGTGATCTTGAAATAATCAGACCTTCTAAGTAAGATACAGGGACAATTGTCAAAAAGTCCTAAACCTATTGCACTTTTGCCAATTTGGTCCTAAACCTTTTTTCTTACCAATTGAGTTCTAAACCTTTTACAATTGTGCCAATTCAGTCCATTTGGCCCCGGGCGACGTGGACGCCCGGAGCCGGCGGCTGGCCCGGCGAATAATTTTTAATATTTACTTTCAATTTTTAAATTTTTTTTTCAATTTTTTTAAATTTTTTAATTTTTTTAAATTTTTTTCTACTTTCTTCTTCCTACGGCCGCCGGTAATCTCCGGCCGACGGAAGGCGGAGGCCGCGCGCCAGCGGAGCGGGGCTCCGGCCTCGCCGTCGCCCGGCCGTGGCGAGTCGAGGCCTCGCCCGGATCCTGCGACAGCGGCCTCGCCGTCGGCCCAGAGCGAGCTCAAATCCCGACTTTACTGGCGAGCGAGCCTCATGATGCCGGTGCGACGAGGCGTCGCGGATCTGGCGAGCTCGACCTCGCCCGTTGGTAGGCGGAACCCGAAGGCCTCGCCTCGGGCGGGCGACGACGGCCTCGCCGTCGGCGGGCGAGGCTCGCCCAGCCGACTGGCCCGGCTAGCCTCGCCCCGGCCCGGCCGTCGCCCGGATGCGGCGAGGCTCGGCCTCGCCACGGGCCCGGCGAGGCCCGAGCCTCGCCTCGGCTAAACGACGGCGGCCTCGTGGCGGCGAACCTCGCCGCCGGCTGCGAGCGAGCCCTCGCCCGGCGACGGCCGTCGCCGAATCACAGCGAGCTCGGCCTGGCGCCGCCAGCTGTAGGCGGGGCCGAGCCTCGCCTCGGCTAGGCGACGGCGGCCTCGTCGCGAGGCCGAGCCTCGCCCCCGCCGCCGGCCCGGCGGCGAGCCCTCGCCCGGTCGACGGCGAGGGGCGTCGCCCGGATCTGGCGAGGCTCGACCTCGCCACGGGCAGGCGGGCTCGCCTTTCATGGCCGCGGGGGCGAGCCTCGCCGGTGGCCGCCCGAAGGCCGACCTCCCGCCGGCCCTCGCCCGGCCGGCCGGCGCGCGCCGCGCGGAAGGAAAAGTGGAAAAAAGAAAAAAATTCGAAAAAAATTTAAAAAAATCGAAAAAAATATTTAAAAATATTAAAATTTAATTCGCCCGGTGTCTCCGGCCCGGCGTCCGCATCCTTCCGCTCGACGCGACCAAATGGTTGAGATTGGCACAATTGTAAAAGGTTTAGGACTCAATTGGCAAGAAAAAAAGGTTTATGACAAATTGGCGAAAGTACAATAGGTTTAGGGCTTTTTGGACAATTCCCCTAGATCTGAGGCCAGCGGGTAGATTGGCTGGATAATTCTCCTACAAATATGTCCAATGGTTAGCTTGGACTAGGAGGGTATAAGAGGAGGTCTCAAAATTTGAAAGAATTATTTTCATCTAAGAGAATCAAAGTTTTTAATTTCAAAATGCGAAGAGTGTTTTAAGATCTAATACATTCGTTTACGTGAACAACATTGTATAATCTCCTAGAGGTTAAGAGTATAGGAGGAGTTATTCACACAAGCTTGAATATTCATAGCTTAGATATGCAAGTACCATGTAATACATGACATAATTAAAGGTTCGGTTATAAACTATCTCGAAAACATGTAAATCACATATATAGATCTTCCATCGCTTTAATGTCTTCCAATCGTTACATATATAGAATTTTGTTGCGGTTGTTACTCTTAATTTGAGCATAGTTGCGAAGTATTGCATAATTTAATAATGCTATTCATCATCGGGAGATTAGAGAATTCGTCCAAATTTCAGTTATGGCTAGTTACATAAGCATTGCTCCTTCGACCACGACGACTAATATGATACTCCAAGAAAATTTGACTTCACTACCATTTGGTTGAATCACCATCTATCAAAAAAAAAAAAAACTAGCCACGGCCTTCTATATAAATATTGCCTAATTGCTTCACCCACTTGCCATACGGAAAGGACAAGAAAAGAAACAAAAAATGGGAGAGAAGAGTAATCTTCCTCTCTTGAGAAACAAAGTCAGCCGACAACCGCTTCATCTTCGGATTATACACACTTTCCATCTTCATCAGCATCTGCTTCATCTTCTACTTTAGAATCCATCACTTGCCCCGAGTCCAAAGCGGCTAAGAAGTTGCCTGGCTTGGGCTTTCTTTTAAGAGCTCGGTTCGCTTTTCTTGGTTTCTCACAATCATCGTAAGATGGAACCCTTTGTATCGCCAGACCTTCAAGGACAGGCTTTCTCGAGTGCTCTCTCTCTCTCTCTCTCTCTCTCTCTCTCTCTCTCTCTCTCTCTCTCTCTCTCTCTATCTGTGACGGAAGAAGCTAATGTTTTTCAACCTTAAAAGTCTTGACCCGTCGGTTGTGAAAATAATGCGCTAAGCATTAATACCTCGAGACAATTTTTCTTAGGATACGCTCTTCAAAAATATAGTTGAAATTTTCTGTATGATGTATTGGCCTTAGTCTCATAAAACCATCACGAGAACGAAACTTAGCGTGCAAAAACTGAACCGAGGCACTAATTGTCCTTTAAGAGGAACAAAAAGAAAAAGCAAGTCTTTCTAATGTAATCGTTGTTTGAGATTTGAATTTAGTCTTTTAGTAACAATATATTCATGAACTCTTTTAGGTGCGAGGGGTTTTGCCTGGAATAGACATATTTGTGTGTACAGCATATCCTGTAATAGAGCCACCAACCATGGTGATCAATACCGTCTTGTCAATCATGGCATACAATTATCCACCGGAGAAGATGAGCATTTATCTCTCGCGACGGCAGTTCGGACCTTACTTTCTATGCGTTACTTGAGTCTTCTCAATTCTCCAAGAAATGGCTTCCTTTTGCCGGAAGTTTAATGTTGAACCAAGATCCCCAGAGGCCTATTTTAGAAGTGCTGTTGAGCCTCAAAATGATTGTCTCTGGTCCACGGAGCTGTCCTCCATTAAAAGAAAAGCGCATCTCTCTCTCTCTCTCTCTCTCTCTCTCTCTCATACTGTGCCATTTTTTTAGTAAAATATTTATGACTATCATCTATATGTGATATTAGCTAAATTAGCAATTAAAAAGCCAATTAACTCCGTATCTACATGTACACTTCAACTATACAAAAGCCTTCTCTAATTAAGCTGAACTAGCAACACCCAAAACACCACATCATGATTGGTTTCAAGGTAAATAAGTTCCACACCAAATACACGGAATCAACAGTCGGTACCTATTTTTTATGAAAACAAGAGCCGAAAAAGTCGACTCTGAAATTTATCTCAAAGCAAACTAGCTGACCTTTTCTTTTCATTTATTTAGGGCCTGGATGGAATTGTTCTTTATTTCTGTTCTTGAACACTTTTTTTTGTTTTTTTGTTGTTTAGGAACAAAAAAAGAATAAGCGTTTGGTTGCGTTTCTGTTTTTTATTTTTTTGTTTAGAACAAAATAGGAACAAAAAAGAAACACAAAACTTTACTTCTTTTTCCATAAACAATTTTGGAGAAACGTTTCTCTTCTCTCTCTTCTTCTTCTTTTCTTCTTTTCTTCTTCTTTTCTTTGTAGTGAGTGTGGCCCATCATTTGCGATCGGCCCGTTGAGGGCCGAGCAACAGCCTCGAGGTCGTGACCACCCGCGGTCCGTCAAACCCCGTGAGCCTCGCCATCTTGGGCAAGGCTATCGGCGAAGAAGAAAAAAAAAAAGGAAAAAATGGAAAATAAAATAAAAATATTAAAAAATTAAAAGCAAACAAAGAATAAAATTCTCAAAAGCGTGTTTTTATTCGTTTTTTTATTCGAAACAAACGTTACGGCTAACCTTTGTTCAAATCGTTAAAACGTAAATCTTTTTGTTTTTCTATTAAGAACGAAGCGTTATCATGCGGTATTAGTAACTCAATCATATATATTTTGTAATTGTAATGTAAAAATTTCCAAAAATTAACATAACAATTAGAAAGAAAGTAGAAAGTTCTTAAGAGATTGAGGGGAAGTTCTCAAGTAAGCGAAGGTTCCACTTATAGAATCAAGAACTGAACCATTGAAGGCTCATTCCCAAATTTTTTTTAAACCCCAGGACCAAACTAATCCTCATGTACATCGGCCAAAACCAGTTGAATAAGACCGATTCAGTTCGGTTCTGGGTGACAAAGCCCCGTTGTTCGTATCAACATGTACTCTTAACCTACACAAGGCAGTATGAACATATCCTCTCTCTCTCTCTCTCACATTTATATAATTCTAAACTTAAAGATTTGAGATCTTTTTGGTGGCAAAAGTATTCCAAAGCATGTTAGATGATCTATAAACTTTACGTTGATCAACTCTATCTACATAGTTGATGACGTGAGCGTCAGTGAGACTCATGATTGATGGTCCAAATGATATCGGTTCACGTCATTGATAAATCATGTAATGACTTCTTTTTTGAATTTACCTTCTCTTTTTGGAGATCTCACCTTCTCAGTTATCCAAAACGTTGAATCGTAGTTGTATGAAAAGACTTTTTCTTCGTGACAATTCCATTCTCACAAGATCTGTCGGCAAGAGAATCGTTCCTTGAGGATTTTCTCTTCGTCGTTCTCATTGAGAACGATGTTTAGGGCCCACTATATTCTACTTGACATGAGATTTTGTTCTTTTGATAAATTCCACTTCACTAAAAAAATAGTGGCTGGACAAAAGCTTTCAACCACGATATCGACAAAAAGCTAGTGCCATCTACTTGACATCAAATCAATGCTTTTATCAGCACTGAAAGGTACATCTTGGACGGGATTCGAGTGTCGTAGACTCAAATTACAAAGATTCTTGTCAAAAAAGCATTGCTTTTGTGGCCTCATAAACCATGGTTTTGGATTCATTTGAAAAATCATTAAATGTGTCATAATTTTTGTATGATGCCCACCTTGTTGTTAAAACTTAATGTGTCATAATTTGAAAAATTATATTAAGTACCTCCAACGATAAATTTCGGTCAAAAGTCCTTTTTTAATTAAATGTTTATTCCTACGTGGCATTTTAATCATAAAAAAAAAGGGGGGTACAGCGTAGACAATGAGGTAGCTTCAAATCTTTTGCTCAAAAGACCTGAGATCTCTTACAAGTGACTCGCTAGCTCAAATTACAATTTAAAAGCTCAGTTCTCGGAGAGAAAAAATTGAAATCTTCTGCCAGGGTTTAATCAAATTCAAGATGTCCTTGGATTTCTAAGCCCGGAATAATAGTAATAATCACATTTGTCTTCACTTTATTGGAACGAATTTAAGCCTCTTATCCGCTTCTGCTCTCTATTGCAATAATCAGCTCTTAATTCTGGGGAAACCGATTATGGTCTGAAAAATTTAGGAAAAGGCTTGATCGTTTGAATTAGGGTTTATAATTGGGGTAAAACATGCAAAAGACGTTGTATGGGATATTAATGCTAACTGGGCATGCCAATAAATCACGCCAATTAGGGAAATTAATAAAATATTTCATGTCGAATTTCTGGCACCCCAAAGTGGAGTTCACACTAAAGTGATCTTCTTCTTTTTTTTTTCACAAAGTGGCACTAAGTGATAAAAAAAATTAATATTAAAGTGAACATCGTATGAAAGTTATGATATTTGTAATGTCTTTTAATAAGAAGGAAAAAAAAAGACTTCTATCCATCCAAAGATTACTTGAATCAAGCCAAAAAAATGTATGAGTTTCGTCATGGTACTTTAATATTTTTCCTAATCAAATCCTTCTATTTTCATAAATTTTCCGTAAAATGCATCAGATATGAAATCATTAAATCCGACTTATATGTATGGATGATGATGCCAAAATATGCTATGGATAATATACATGCTACTATGGACCTATGTTGAACAAGAAGTAAGTTTCGAATATTGGATACAGGAAAGAGATCATTGGAAACAATGAAGGATTCAATTTTAGGGACTGGAATTCCAAATTAATGTGTGACATAACATTGCCAATTTCAACCCAAGGTGACTCATTCCACCTTCCACATAACTGTATGAAATAAATGATACATAGCAAAACTTGAAGAACTTTGCCCTTGGGTTATGCTCATGACAGAATTTTATACGAGGATATGAAGAAACGAATCGAAACAGTAGCGGATTTGGGACGGATTCAGATGACATTCGCAAGCAACACAAGGGATTTCTCGAATGGGACACTGTCTTGAGCCGGAGAGATCATCAAACAATTCTTCAAGTACCGTTCATCTACTTTAAAAGATTAACGTTCTAATCTTTCGGCAGCATCAATGACATGTTTATCCTGATTCTTCAGATAGTGATCGATGGGAGGGATCCCATGGCAGTGGACAGTGAAGAACAGCCTCTACCAACTCTGGTGTACTTGGCCAGAGAAAAAGAGACCACAATACAACCACCATTTCAAAGCAGGAGCCATGAATGCTCTGGTAATTCTCAACATACTGTACTCATACACATGATTCACTCAAAGCCCTTGTTTTTCATCACCAAAGAAAAGTGAAGAACATCAACTTCCACACAGATTTTCTATCTATGTATGGGAGGATCTTGCCCTTGGATCGATTTGCGGGCTTAAAATACGATATTGGTGCCAATCTTTTGTTATTTTTCTGAAATAAAAATAGATCAGGGTCTCATCGAGGATCAGCAACGCACCCATCATCCTTAATGTGGACTGCGACATGTATTCGAACAACATGGACTCGGTGAGAGATGTACTGTGCTTCTTCATGGACAAAGAGAATGGTGATGAGATTGGCTTCATACAGTTCCGCAGACCTTCGATAACCTCACGACCAATGACCTATACAGCAGTTCCTTTGATGTAATAAACAAGGTAAGCCACTTCAAAGGATTTCAACACAACACTGTCCCTTACCGTGCTATATGTCATATGTACTTAATGCGCTCGCTTTACGTTCAATTCTATTGATTCTACCAGTTCCGTTAGAATATGCAGACTGATACACGATATTCAATAAACTGCACTAAAGATGGGTAACCATGACGCAATTGAACTCGTGAAGTGAACCTTGAAATCACAAGTCCAATTCAGCACATACCCATTGGCAACTCAGCAAATTCCAATGCGTGGACCAACATGAAGCTAATTAAAAGGAGGCCGATAGACTCTATTGGACATACTAAATTGAAGGGACAGGACAAGTACATTGGGTGCGCGAAGATACCATAATGACTTTTAGTACATTCTACGATGATTGCAGGTGGAGCTCCATGGTATGGACAATAATGGCGGACCTCCATACATCGGCACCGGGTGCTTTCATCGGAGAGAGACACTGTGTGGGAGAAAGTATAGACAGGGGAAGTAAAAAGTGAGTCCTTGAGGTGGGATCACCACCAGAGGACACAAGATAGTGCAAGTGTCCTAGAAGAAACATGTAAACCACTAGCCAGCTGTGGCTATGAAGGGAACACCGAGTGGGAAAGGAGGTCTCTCTCTATCCCTCCCTCTCTCTCTCTCTCTCTCTCTCCTCTCTCTCTCTCTCTCCCCCCTCCCCCTCCCTCCCTCCCTCCCTCCCCCTAAATTTTTGACCCTTTTGAGTATATTTCAAAATTTTCTGTAGAGAAACT
Source organism: Eucalyptus victrix (assembly GCA_016097545.1). NCBI lineage: Eukaryota > Viridiplantae > Streptophyta > Magnoliopsida > Myrtales > Myrtaceae > Eucalyptus > Eucalyptus victrix. The sequence continues at coordinate 62,442,326 of CM027839.1, read as the reverse complement.
TAGTCAAAGAATGGAAATAGGGAAAGAAAGCAGAGAAGGTTAAGCATTCAGCACCATATTCATATATAACAAGTGAGCAGTGCTTTCTATAGTCTACAACTAACAAGCTCGAAGCAGTTTACAAGTCCATGGAAACAAAGCTTAGATGATAAAACTCTCATGTAAGACTATGTCATTTTGATTAGGTGCAAAGAATAAAAAACAAAAGCAAATGAGTCTCTTATATCATTCCAGATTTTGATGCAAACCAAAAGCTCTGCTTATATTATATTGTTCAAAGAGAGGACTGGAAATTCAGCCGTCAAAACTGAAATATGCCACACAGGCATGCTTTCCAGCACTATAAATATGCAAACACACGCGTGCAAAAGCATCCATGAAACAAATCTTGTCTGAATTGCAGATGGGTCTAAAGTATGGATGCCCAGTGGAAGATGTCATTACCGGTTTTGCAATCCACTGCAGAGGTTGGAGATCGATCTATTTCAACCCCGAAAGGAAAGGCTTTCTAGGAGTTGCTCCCACGACATTGTTGCAGTGCCTAATTCAACATAAAAGATGGACTGAAGGTGATCTCCAAATCTTCCTGTCACAGTACTGTCCTCTGTTGTATGGACATGGCAAAATCCCCCTGAAGCTGCAACTCTCGTATTGTGTCTACTTGCTATGGGCGGCAAATTGCTTGGCTTCTCTGTACTATGTAACTATTCCATCTCTCTGTCTACTCAGAGGCATCTCCTTGTTCCCCAAGGTAATTAATTAGATGACTTTCTTTTGTGAGAAAACTAATTCTCATGCCTCAACCTTCCACAGGTATAAATAAAGGTACAATAACATTGGTCCTAGTGCTAAAAATCTCAAAACAATCAAGTCATTAAACATTAGATAAATTCCAGCTATACCCCTCCATTATAGTAGCACTACACTGACACCACCCAAAAGTGTCAAAAGCAAGCACTTATTACTTGTGCTAGCCATTTAATCAACCTGATTTGGCCACTTGACGGTGTGTAAAACACTTTGGCAAGTGATATAACCATAGTGCAGGGGCATCCACATAATCTTTGCTTTAAAATGTCCTTTGCTACAGCTAATAGCTTCTTGCACCATCAGGTTTCAAGTCAGTGGAGCTACCCATTCATCTATACCATTATGGCGACTAGTGCATACAGTGCTGGAGAATTCGTATGGTGTGGAGGCACTCTTCGTGGTTGGTGGAATGACCAAAGGATTTGGCTCTACAAGAGAACAGCTTCCTATTTCTTTGCCTTCTTGGACAACATTCTGAGGCTGCTGGGTACTTCCAAGTCTGCCTTTGTCGTCACTGCGAAAGTGGCAGACAATGATGTATCAAACAGGTACGAGCGAGAGCTTATGGAGTTTGGTGCACCCTCTCCTATGTTCACAATCCTAACTACCCTTGCTTGGCTCAATGCGTTAAGCTTTATTGGAGTTTTACTGAAGTTAGCAGTGCATGGTCAGACTCAGACCAGCTGGCTATGCAGATCATATTGTGCGGTTTGCTGGTCTGTGTCAACCAGCTCTCTATGAAGGTATTTTCTTACGAAAAGACAAGGGAAAAATGCCCACTTCAGTGGCATATAAATCTGCAGTCTATGCTCTAGTAGCCGTTCTTTGAACCTATGTATAATCTACCATGCACTGTATTGGCTAGAAGTTGCCGAAACTTTATGAATATTTATATCACACACTAGACATGATACAAAGTAGGATGCCATCAGGAAGGACCTGATGTGAAAACTTTCTGCTGCTATTGCTCTGTCCTATTTTGTGTAGTCTTTATCATTCCTATTATTGCCATCTCAATGTTATTATTGTATCGTTCAATCAAAGCAAAATGTTGAGACCTCATTCTTCTTACCTAGAGAATCACCAAACATCTCTTAGTTTGCCAGATACTTTTTCTTGAAAAAAAATAGACCAATTGCGGAAGTACGAGAAGCCATATACTACAAGGCGATCGTTTAACAGAGGTATTGACAGACTAAATATAGCTATGGAATCAAAAATCACGACTTCAAGTTCTTAATATTAGCCATAATGAAGACAGAGCAACCTAAATCAATTTAACACCTGTAGGTCGAAACTTATAAACACATGCTGCTCTGGTTCCACTTCCTTTACACTTTGACACGTACAGAAGCAGTCGCCATAGACAGTTGCTTTCTCAAAACTTGTTGACAGCCAAGCCAACATCTAACAGGAGCAGAGAAAAATAATTATGTGCTTGACAGCAGAGCTATCGTAGGACACACCTGAAGGTGAGATTGATTCGAATAGACATCGGTTTTGCTCGCTTTGGCACTGAGTGAAGCCAATCCCGCTGAGTATAGCCTTTCATTACGAGGAGCGATCCGTGTTTTAGTACGAAGAGTGCTGATCGGGGTCATGGCTCTTTCTTAGTCGCTTGCTCTTTGGCTCATCACCAGATGCTTAAACCCAAAAAGGTTTTTTTTTTTTTTTTTTTTTTTTTTTTTTTTTTTTTGGTAAGCAAAAACAGAAGTAAGATAGGAAAATAAGCCAGTCAACTTTAAAATCAACAACCATTGAACAGAGCAAAATCAAAATACATACCAGTACAATTTTAAAATGAATATCGAAAATGAATATTTAGCATTTCCGAGAAAATGAAAAATCCAGTGTAGTTTGAGCGTGACTACTTGCATAAACCAAAGATGTGCTTGATTTATACCTGGAGACATTTTACTGGGTTTTTCTTTAGCAAGAATTCACGTTCGCACCCAAAGGTAACCGAGGCAATCTCTGGGGTCAGTCCATAGAGCATCTCGTCATCAGAATGCCAAGACACATAATCATTGTTACCGTCGTATCGGTTTAGGACCAAGCTATTGAATTTACTTCCAGGAAGAGCTTTATGGACCTTCAAAAGAAACCGATAAACCGTCATAACATCAATCACTTCAAGAAATGTGAAGACACTGAAATAGACTCAAAAGCCGAATCACTCGGCTAAGGAACATTACAAGCTCAAAGGCATCCTTACTGCATCCAAGATGTCCTTGAGTGGAGGAAATCGTCCCAAGAATAAGCACGAGGCGTGTGCCCGTTATAGCTGATCGCCGGCAATCCTTCCGCCGCGATATAACACGAATCTCTAGGCTGCGACAAGACCAACCCATTATATATTCAGAACAAAAAGAACACACGAACATGGAACAACGGTCGGACGAGAGTGTCAAGACAATCACTGTAGCGACAAAGAACACGTGAAATTCAATAATTACGATCTCTCATTCATGCTTTTCCGACCACACCATCGAAAGCTGCCACCACCTCGACGACAGAGGGAAGACCTGGACGAGATTGCGACCGAAGATGCGGAGAGTGGGTCGGGACCAAAGGACGTGCTTGTTGAGGTAATCGAACCATGACCACGACTGCTCCGCTGGGAAGAAGCGGGGCACGTGGAAGAACTCGCTCCCATGCCCAAGATCGAAGCTTTTTCCCATTCCTCACGCTCTCCCTCGGGTCGAATTCCGAAGGGCTCGACGTCGACGGTGCCGGGTCGGCGGTCGCCGTCAGTTTGCGCATCAAGCTGTTCATGTCTCGCCGCCGCCGGAGCTTCTCCGTCGCCGGCGAAGTTCTGGAGGCCTCGCGGAGAAAGTCCGAGCTCTTTAGACCGGGAGAATCAACAATGAATCTTCCACCGCCACGTGCCATTGCCATCTTTATTTCTTTTTCAAAGGTACATTTAAAGTGCCAGCGTTTCGAAGTAAAATAGATTATTAAGGCTGCGTTTGTTTTTGTTTAAATTTTCTGTTTTTTTAAACAACTTTTTTATTTTTGGTTCGGAAGAAAAACTTTGTTTGCGTTTTTGTTCGAAAAGTATTTTTATTTCCAGAAACACGTTTGGAACGGAAATAAGAAACGAAAAAAAGTTATTTGCTTGTTTTAAAAATAAAATTTAGAAACACTTCTCTCCTTTTTTTCTTTTTCTTTGGCCGGTCGCGGCCCTCAGCCATAACCCGATGACCCGTCGGCGTCGATGTGTCGTCGACGGCGACCTCGCTAGAGCGTCGCCGGCCCCGCGAGCCTTAATGGCCCGATGAGCGTCGCCGACCCTCGTCGACTAGTCATGACCATGGCGAGGCCAACAACCAGCCAAAAAGAAGAAAAAAGGAAAAATAAAAAATAAAATAAGGAAAAATAAATAAAGGAAATAAGAAAAGAAAATAGAAAAATAAAAATAAAAAATATTAAAAAAAATTAAAAGAAATAAAAAAAATATACAAATTTACAAAGCGTGTTTTTGTTCGTTTTATTAGAACAAGTTTGCAAATGCATTTTTTTGTTGAAAAATTATTAGAACGAAACACTTTTTTGCGTTTTGTTTTTGGAACAATTTTAAGCAATGCTACCAAACGCATCGAAATAATCCGGTCAAATTGCTGACGTAAGCGATTTTCAGCGAAGTTAGGTGCAAAATGGCGTCGTTTTGCACCTTTGACATAGCAACAAATTGCAAAAACAACGTCGTTTTGTGTTTGATATGTAAATAATTAATATAAAAATTAATTAAATTAAATTAAAACTTAATTTTATTTAAAATATTCTAAAAATTTAAAAAAAAATTAAATTTATTAAAAGAGGAGGGGGGCGGGGAAGGGCTCGCAATGGAGGAGGGTTGGTAGGGTTGTCGGCCGGTCGTCGATATGCGAGGCTTGCAAGCCCTTGCCCGTTAGGCGACCAGTCCCAGGCAAGGGGCTCGCGGGCTCTCCCAGCGATCGGCCAATGTCGCCATCCCACGGCTGGGGCGGCAACCTTAGCCAATGCTCCCCATGATCAACAGCCCTTCCAGCGACGGCGGGAGTCGGTGAGGAGCCAGCGGGCTCAAGGGCCCTCGCGGTCGGAATCGACCAACGTCGCCCACCCCCAGCGGGGCTCGGCAACCTCGATCGATGCTCCCTCCCACCATCGTCGGCCCTTACCCGATGACGGGGGGAGGAGGCTCACAAACCCTCACCCAAATCTGGGGGCGGGGTCGCGGCCCTCACCACGATCCGCGAGGGAGCTCCTGACAGCCCTTGCCACCATTGGTGGGGGTGGCGACCCCAGCGGCCCTCCACCCTCACTGTCGCTAGCCCTTCCAGCGCGACAAGAGCTCAACCCTCAGCCCCCTTGACCCCCCACCACCTTTTTTTTAATTTTAATTTTTTTAATTTTTAGAATATTTTAAATAAATTTAATTTTAAATTTAATTTAATTAATTTCATATTAATTATTTACATCGGGCATCGCGACGTTGTTTTTTTACAATTTTGTCAAATGTCGACGTCTTAGCTGACGCCGTTTTACCCAACTCACCGGAGGAAAATTGCCACGTTAACAATTTACGGCCCAGACCCTATGCAAAGTGGCCTTCAAGTGTCCGTTTACTTCGAAACTAGCAGGGTGTACCTTTCGAAGTTTTGGCGCTTAAGTGTCTCTTCGTAATAAGTTTTGGCATTCAAGGTGATGCGGGAGCATCAACGTAGCTCCATTGACCAAGCTCATAACCATCGATCCTTATCCAAGCCATAAGAAATTGGGCATTATGTGCTTAGATGGATCAATCAAGGGAATGAATTCAAGGTAACCAAAGCGTTCTTATATCATTTTCGATTAGGAAGAACTATCGAGATGGTTGTATGTGGTGTAATTCCTACGGAGGCATGCCACTTGTTATTGGGTAGGCAAGTGGCAATTTGATATAAAATGCTATGCATGATGGTTGGAAAAACACATACTCTTTTCATAATGAACAAAAATGCATTGCTTGTTGAAAATAATTTGCAAGTGTGTTCCTGGAGAATTTGCCACTTGGATTACCTCCCATAAGAGGTATTGAACATCAAAATATCGATGTCGAGCTCCAGGTTCAACTCATTTTGAGTGATTTCTTTCTTTTCTTTTGTTACAAATTCCTTATAAATGATAAAGTTCCAAGAGGCTTGACTTTGGAGCAAACGCCTATGAAAGGCAAGATCATGCAATCCAAAATCTTCAACAACAAATGGAGCAAGTCCTTAATCTTCTAGAGAATCCAGACAAGGACAACTAGCAAGGCGTCCCAATGAACCGGCATCGACGTGACAATTCTGAATCTCGTCAAAATTCTGATGGCGGTCGAGTCCACTGGAACAACCGAGCGATTCTACACTCTAGTGATTACGTGCAAAGAGCATCCAACGTAGCTCCATCGACCAACTCCACTTGCATCACACTCAACTTCAAATACTCTATCAAAATCAAAAGTGCAAGAATAGGGACTCACAAAGTTTCTGTTTGATTATGTCAAAGGCATTTTAAGCAGCCTTTGTCCATTCACCATTCTTCATGCATTTAGTTATAAGAGCCATGATGGTACTAAAGTTTTTGACAAAACGTCGATAAAGAAATAAGTCCATGAAAACTTCTTACATCAGAAATGGACTTGCTCGGCCAAGTCTTCATAGCTTCCACCTTGGTTTGATCCGAGAGATTCCATCTTTGGAAACCACATAACCAAGAAACAAAATGCTTGGAGAGAAGAACTCACATTTCTCCATTTTAGCATACGGTTTTTGATCTCTCAAGACATTGAAGACCTGTTTTAAATGAGAGATATGCTCCTCCTCGTTCCTGCTATAAACAAGAATATCATTGAAATAAATAGCGACAAATCAACCAATAAAGGAATGAAGAACCGCATTCGTGAACCTTTAGCCTTCCGAAATTCGTACTCCTCCTTGACCAGAAAATAATCCTACGAAACTTCATCAATTGGTCATACAAGACATCTAAAAAATGACCCCCCCCATTGATAGTTATCGATATACCACAAAGTATCGATAAGTAATTAATATTATTCATTCAAAATGATCCATTCAAGCACATAATGCTCAATTTCTTTGTGGATTGGATAGGCATTGATGGTTCGAGTTGGTCGATGGAGCTACGTTGGATGCTCCGCATCAAGAGCCGAATCAATGAAGAAGCTCCATGAGCATATTCAATCCAACATTGAAAAGGATAACGAATCTTACAAAAAGAAAGCACATCGCAGAAGACTCAATTTCAACCAGGCGATCTTGTATGGCTTCACTTGAGGAATGAGAGATTTCCATTTTGTCGAAAGAACAAGCTCATGCCTAGAGCTGATGGTCCCTTTAAAGTTATTGAGTGAATTGGTGACAATACTTACAAGATTGACCTTCCTAGAAAGTTTGGAGTTTCGAAGCAGCATTCCAGCGTGGGAGATCTTTCTCCTTACTTGGAGGATGAAAACCTTCTAGATTTGAGGACAAATCTCAAACAACCTGGGGAGGATGATGCGGGAGCATGCGGCGTAGGCTCCATCGACCAACTCCAGAATCATCGATGCTTATCCAAACCAATAAAGAGAGCAAGATTGGCGGTAGATGTTGTCGTTAGGTGATGTTAATCTAGTGCTCTTGAAAAACATAGTACCATGATCATTACCCTTTTAAGAGGGCAGCCTAACAAAGGTGGCTAAAAACGTGTTTATCATAAATATTGTTGGGCCACACTCTTGTGATGAACAGTGACGCTTCGGCGGACATGCCATATGGTGCTTTCTTCATATGAACTTGCAAAAATTGTCCGTCTGTTAATGCATGTGTCTTGTATTTCCTAAGGTACCAAGAAGCAATGTAAATTCTCATCAAGTTCAACCGATGGAGATGATCCCACATTATATACGAGTACTATGATATAGAAGCGAGAATGAAAGGATTATAGATCTTCTATTGCCTTAATGTTCCATTGATTTACATATCTGAAATCTTGGTGCGCTTGTTACTCTTAATCGGCGTAGTTGCAAGCATTGCATATTTTAATAATGCAACTCATCGTACTATGCATGCACATAAATTGAAGCATCATTTGGAGATAGAGGATTTTCATTCAGATTTCAGCTCTCATTGGTTATGTGAACTTTTTTTTTTTTTTAACTACAACAAGCATCCACAGAATTCCAAGAAAATTTGACTTCACTAAATTTGGATTTGAATCACCGTCTATAATCTCCCGAAAGATTGCGAATGTTGTAAGTGTATTCGTATTGTTCTCTTAAAACGTAGATTCAAATTGCAACCTTTTGAAGCACAAGCCTCACACCTTTGGTAATTACCCCTTGTGCGACTGTGAGATAGAAAGGTTGAAGTGCCATTTCCATTGGAGATTAACTAGTGGGGGGTTCAAATAATCTTGGGACACCTCATTCTCCATGTAGAAAAATCTAAAAAGGACTAGACACAGCCTTCTATATAAATATTGACTATTTGGCTTCCCACTTGCAATAACAGAGAGGAGGCAAAACAAGAAAGAGAATGGCGAGAAGAGTAATCTTCCTCTCTTTGAAACAAGGTTTTCAAGAACCGCTTAATCTTCAGGTTATACTCACTCTCTCAATCGTCATCAGCATCTGCTTCATCTTCTACTTTAGAATCCTTCACTTGCCGGACTCCAAAACAGCTGAGAAATTGGCCTGGCTTGGAGCCCTCTTCTCTGAGCTCTGGTTCACTTTTTACTGGTTCACGAACATCGCCGTAAGATGGAACCCTTCGTATCGCCGTACCTTCAAGGACAGGCTTTTTCAGAGGTGTCCTCTCTCTCTCTCTCTCTCTTTCTCTCTCTAAATCACTAATATGTCTGTTGACTTCATGGAAGAAGTTTGTATTTTTCAATACAAATTATGTGCTAGTCACTAATATGTTTATAATTTTCTCTTAGGATACACTCTTGGAAAAAAAAAATTGGTGGTTGATTGTTAGCTACGATCTAATAATAATAGCATATGAAAAGCTAATACAACCTTACATTTGTCTTTAAAAAGAACAAGAAATGAATAGTATTTCTATTGAAGTCATTGCATCGTATTTGAATTTGATAAAGCTCTTTACATTGTTATCATGAAATCTATTAGGTACGGCCATGTTTTGCCAGGAATAGACATATTTGTGTGTACGGCAGATCCCGTGATAGAGCCACCAACCATGGTGATTAACACCGTCTTATCAATTATGGCATACAATTATCCACCGGAGAAGATGAGCATTTATCTCTCCGACGACGGTAGTTCAGACCTAACTTTCTATGCGTTACTTGAGGCTTCTCGATTCTCCAAGGAATGGCTTCCTTCTGCCGGAATTTTAATATTGAACCAAGATCGCCCGGAGGCCTATTTTAGAGAAAGGCCGTTGAGCCTCTAAACGATTCTCTCCTGGTCCAACAAGTGGTCCTCCATGAAAGTAATCTCTCTCTCTCTCTCTCTCTCTCTCTCATATAATATTTATAATTGAGATGTGAGATCTTTTTTTTATGGCAATGCATTGCAAACCAGGTTGAGGCACGTATGCTTCAGTTTCAAAAGACTAGTAATGAAATATTTGAACACATCTCCACCTAAAAAGATCAGATTTATGTTGATCAAATCCTTTTGGATAATTAATCACGTAGGTTTTCTCAGTAAGACTCGCATAATTAATGGTTCCGATGATATTGGTATGTGCGGTCTAAATCCCTGCAACAAATTCTGTTTTCGATCACTTACTGGTTATTGTTATTATTTTCCTCTTTTTTGGAGATCATGTCTTCTGAGTTATCTAAAATATTGAAAGGTAGGTATGGAAAAGCAGAGAGTGAGAGAGGGAATTTCTCTTGGAAAAATTTTCGTTGAGAGCAATGTCTGTGGCCCACGATCTTCTACGTTGAAAGAGATTTTGTCCTTTCGACAATTTCCACACTTCACTCAAAATGGAGGACCGTGATCTTCGAATTGTAGTGTCAAGCTCGTTATAAAAATAATTATTGCAAGAAACTTCCAACCTTCATAAATCGACAAGAAATCGACGCCATCTACTTATTGACAAATCGCCTTCTTATTTCGGCATTGATGGCTATGTGCCTCGGATGGGCTTGTCGCGTACCAGACTCAAAATATAAATATTCCATGAAATGGACAATTCCTTTGTCGCGTGATAGATCATGGTTTTGGATTCAAAAGACAAGGAGAAATAAAGAAAGAAGAAAGAAAAAACACTTTAGTCTTTTATACTTAAAATAAGGAAAAAAATTATGAATTTTCGTCCCGATACTTTTACGTTTCCTTTATTCAAGTCCCATACGTTTCTATCCATCTAATTTCATAAATATTATAATCAAATCTAAAATGCGAAATCGGGTTTTTTAGATTCATTAACATGATTGGAGAGCGGCGTCAAGTATGATGCGAATAAGATATGTGGAGCGCGCGTATGGAAATTTATTAAAAAACTTAGCTAATAAAGACAACATGAGAGAACCTTGCAAAAAAAAAAAAAAAAAAGAAGAAGACAACATGAGAGCATGGTGTAAATAAAAATTCAGACATATGGATCTTGAATTGCAGATTTTTTGTGTCCCAGTCATGATAATGTTATGACTAGTGTCGTTTTGAATGCAAGGTGATCTTTATCATTAGGTAATGTGTTATTTATCATGGCAATTTCAACCAGGTCACCGTTCGACTTGGCATATTTGTATGAACAAAACGACACATAATTAATCAAAATCTATTTCTTTCTTTTAATGAAAATACATATGCCTAAAAAAGAAATTGTGCTCTTTGGTTATGCTTATCACAGAACTTATACGAGAGGACATGAAGAAACGCATCGAATCGGTAGCAGAGCTGGGACGGATTCAGACGACATTCGGGAGCAACGCAAAGGATTTCTCGAGTGGGACATTGCCTCGAGCCGGAGAGATCATCAAACAATTCTTCAAGTACTGCATATCTACAATAAAATATTAAGTGTTCTAATCTTTCTGCTACATCAATGACATGTTTCTGCTGATTCTTTTTCAGATATTAATCGATGGGAGGGACGCCAATGCCGTCGACAATGAAGGACAGCCTCTCCTACTCTGGTGTACTTGCCAGAGAAAAGACCACAGTTCCACCACCACTTTAAAGCAGGAGCTATGAATGCTATGGTAATTATATCAGCATGCAACGATTCACTAAAAACCCATATTCTTCATCATAAAAAAAGTAAAGAACATCAAGTTGTGCAGCTTTCTTTATTTATGTATGTGAGGATCTTTCTTTGGGATCGATCGATGGCTTAAAACAAGATCATGGTGCTAATCTTTCTTTTTCTTTTTGTTTTTTCCTGGATCAAATAGATTAGAGTCTCCTCGAGAATCAGCAACTCGCCCGTCATCCTTAACGTGGACTGCGACATGTACTCGAACAACTCAGACTCAGTGAGAGACGCACTGTGCTTCTTGATGGATGAAGAGAATGGTGATGAGATCGGTTTCGTACAGTTCCCACAGTGCTTCGATAACATTACGAAGAATGACCTGTACAGCAGTTCCTTGAACGTAATAATGAAGGTAAGCCACTCCCAAATGATGTTGGCACAGCGCCATCCCTGAACCGCAGTGCCATATCTGATTCCAGTCCCTACATGTTAAATGAGACTAATGCACTGGCAACTATTTTATTCTATAAATTCCACATTTCCGTTAGAATTTGCCGACTGATGATCCGTACTTGATTGAAACTGGACTAAAATGGAGTTACCAAAACTCGATTAAACTCATGAATTGAACTTGAAATCATGACTCCAAGCAAGCATCCCCATTGGCAACTTAGCAAATTCTAATGCATGGACTGAATTATACCAAATCAAAAGGACGCCGATAGACACGTTGAGCATATCAAATTGAAAAGATAGGACACCTACCTTGGATGAGTGAAGACATCATAATAAGTTTTAATACATACTACGATGATTGCAGGTGGAGATGCATGGAATGGACGATAATGGTGGACCTGGGTACATTGGCACCGGGTGCTTTCATCGGCGAGAGACACTGTGTGGGGAAAGTATAAACGAGGAAGTAAAAGTGAGTCCTTGAGGTGGGATCACCACCTGAGGATACAAGATAGTGCAAGTGTCCTAGAAGAAACATGCAAACCACTAGCCAGCTGTGGTTATGAAGAGAACACTGAGTGGGGAAAGGAGGTCTCTCTCTCTCTCTCTCTCTCTCTCTCTCTCTCTCTCTCTCTCTCTCTACATTTGAATGTCCTAACTAGCACATATACATCGTAAGAGCGAATAGTTACCAGTACACGCATACACTTGAGTCATCCTTATGACTAACGAAATTAAAGACCTCGACTTGCTCAAAAGCTAGTCAAAACGTGTTAACCAAATCAACGTTTGGCCCAAATTTTCTAGCCTTTTGAGTATTTTTCAAAATTTTCTGGAAAGAAACCTTGTCAAAGAATGGAAATGTGTGAAGAAATCAGGAAGGTTAAGCATTCGGCACCATATTCTACAGATGACAAGAGAGCAGTGCTTTCTGTCGTCTGCTACAAACAGAGAAAAGCAGTTTACAGGTTCTTGGAAACCGAGCTTAGATGATAAACATCTCATGTAGGGCTCTCTCTGTCATTCTGATTAATTGAAAGATTAAGGAACAAAAGCAATTAAGCCTCTTATATCATTCCGAATTTTGATGGAACCAAAAGCTATGCTTATATCATAATTATTCAAAGACTGGCCTGGGCTAAGCAGCCATCAGAACTGAATTTAGGCGACCCAGGCAGTCTTTCGAGCACTAGAAATATGCAATTATACATGCAAAAGCATTCATGAAAAGAGTCTTGTCTGAATTGCAGATGGGTCTAAAGTATGGCTGCCCATTGGAAGATGTCCTTACCGGTTTAGCAATACACTTCAGAGGTTGGAGATCGATCTATTTTAACCCCGAAAGAAGGAAGCTTTCTAGGTTGCGCCCACAGCATTGTTGCCGTTTCTAGTTTTCAAGCTCAAGAGATGGTCTGAAGGCCAATTTTCAGAAATCTTCCTATCGCAGTACTGTCCCTGGTGTATGGACACGGAAAAATCCCCCTGAAGCTCCAACTTTCATATTGTGTCTGGTTGCTATGGGCGCCAAGTTGCCTGGCTTCTCTGTATTATGTGACTATTCCATCTCTGTCTTCTCAGAGGCATCTCCTTGTTCCCCAAGGTAATTAGTTAGATAAACTTTTCTGGGAAGACTAATCTTGATTTAATTTTTGATATGTATAATATACTCGTAAGGTTGGTCCTGGTGGTAAAATCTAAAAAACAATTAAGTCATTAAAGATAAGAAAAATTTCAGCTACACCTACACCCCCTCTATTTTAGTAGTATTACACTGACACCACTCAGAAAGTGCCAAAATCAAGCACTAATAACTTGTGCTAGCCATTTGATCACCCTAATTTCGCTACCTGACAATGCAAAACGCTTGGTTGTGATAAAACCAAAGTACAAAGGCATCCGCATAATCTTTGATATAAAATGTCATTTGCTAGAGCTAACAGTTTCCTGCACATCAGATATTAAGTCAGTGGAGCTTCCCATTCATCTACCCCTTTATGGTGACTAGTGCATACAGTGCCGGAGAATTCATATGGTGTGGAGGCACTCTTCGTGGCTGGTGGAATTACCAGAGAATGTGGGTCTATAAGAGAACAACTTCCTTCCTCTTTGGCTTCTTGGACAACATTTTGAGACTGCTGGGTATTTCCAAGTCTGCCTTTGTCGTCACTGCAAAAGTGGCAGATGATGATGTATCCAAGAGGTACGAACAAGAGCTTATGGAGTTTGGTGCACCCTCTCCTATGTTCACAATCCTAACAACCCTTGCTTTCCTCAATGCGTTAAGCTTCATTGGAGTTTTACTGAAGTTAGCAATGCATGGTCAGACTCTAGAACCAGTTGGCTATGCAGATCGTATTGTGCGGTTTGCTAGTCTGTCTCAACCAGCCTCTATATGAAGGGATTTTCATACGAAAAGACAAGGCAAAAATGCCCTCCTCGGTGGCATATAAATCTGCAGTCTTTGCTGTCGTACTCTGTTCTTTAGCCTATGTATAATCTACCATTGCATTGTAGTGGCTAGAAGTCACCAAAACTTCATGAATATTTATATCACCCACCAGACATGGTACAAAGTAGAATGCCATCAGGACCAGTAAGAGAAAAATTTCTGCTGCTGTTGCTATGGCCTAGCTTGTTTGGTCTTTGTCATTTCCATTACTGCTGATCTCAATGTTAATATTGTACAGTTCAATGAAAGCGAAACTACATGTTGAGACCTCATTTTTCTTACCTAGAGAAATCACCAAACATCTCTTAGTTCGCCAGATATTTGTTAATAGACCAGTTACGGAAGTGCTAGAAGCCACACACTCCAAGGCGATGGTTTAACAGAGGTTATCGGCAGATTCAACGTAGCTGTGGAATCAAAATTCAAAACTTCAAGTTCTTGATATTAGCCAAAATGGAATCAGAGCACATAAGTTATTTAACACCTGGAGGTTGAAACTTATGAACACCTTCTGCTCTGGTTCCACTTCCTTCCCTATACACTTACAGAAGCAGTTGCTTTCTCAAAACTTGTTGACAGCAAACTACATTACTAAGAGGAGCAGAGAAAAATGATTATGTGCTTGGTAGCAGAAATATGGCAGGACCCACCTGATGCTGAGGTTGCAATTAACTAAGCCCTCGCAATTACTGGTCCCGGCGATTTCAATTATTTTATTTCACCCACTTTTGCCTCATGGGACAGCTCTCCTTTTTGTCTAGTTATATTGATATAGATTGGAAACACTTTTGGCTTACGATGCATGCTTCATGTCATGGCCCTAGTTCTGACTAGACTTGCACGATGAAAGTGCGTGCTGGCTGTTGCTTTAGCATTGGTAGGCCATTCGTTGATC